>JBBPCY010000001.1:6030230-6056003 GCA_037974405.1 Brachyalestes nurse
TTTTTATAACTACAGTCTGTTTTAGTCATGATGACGCCTTGTCGCAATCCTGCGACTTTGGCGCTTAAAGGGTTAATGTTGTGGCTGATTGACTAAAGATAATGTTGACCTTTTCTCATACTGGTCATGTTCAGTAAATTAGTGGCCGTTTATAAATAATTTCATATATCCACTAGATCCACTAATGCTGCAATATAAATCCATCTATATCACTATATCATATACTAGCATGGGGTGTGTATCCTTGTACAAGCACATACTTGGATGGCTTTTTATAGGGAGGGTTGCATGAGACCCAAGAAATGGTCCTGAATTGTCCTGAATTGAGTTGCACGAGAACAGCTTTGGCTCTGTACTGCATCGTATAAGTATATTGTTACTTCTTTAACTGTATTGTATCATAAAAAGACAGAGATACACACCCCTACACTTTTTATCAGCACCATGTATGTGAAATGCAGTTTTAAGTGGCTAAAGATACTAAAGGCAATGAAGTGATTAAATGACTACTGATTACATTTATTTTTACCAGAGACAAGCAGATAATGCACCTTTCTGTTTCTTTCTGGAGAGGCATACAGGCGCCATGCTAAAGAAAAGCCCAGAAACATTTCGAGGGAAACACCCAGACTTCACTACTGCAGCTCCTAGTCCCCTTCATTAATTACCATCAACCCTTTAAGAGGCAAATTTAATAATAGGAAGGTGTGTGTGTGTCATTATTGTTGATTCTCCATCAAAGCTTTGTGAGAATCATCTTGCGAAGCACCTGAGTAAAGTCACAGCAACAACAGACATACAGTATAAATGTAATGAATTTTAAGGCCAAAAAATGGCAATATGTTAAACACAAATTTAGGCAAACATGAAAAATGTGATTAACTGCACAAATAAGTTCTATGCAATGGGTCCTTAAGGCACACACAGGTTTATTCCACTGTATTCCATGTTGGGGAATAATGGAATGAATAGATAAAATAGTACAGCTTCATACAGTGCTTCTATTGGGAATCATAATAAAGCTCTAACACGAGAGGCCTTTATTACGACTCAATTAAGAGAATCAGCCACCGGACTTAACAATGGAGCAGAGATAAAAACACACTGTCACACTGATGAAAATGTCCTCTCTAGGCCGGATACCCGCCTGAATTCACAAGAATTCTAAAAAAAAATCAATAAAAAAGCAAAAATTCTAAAATCTGATAGGTGTATAAAAACTTAAAACTCAAAAATCCCAGAATAGGTTGTAGTTATCAGGCATTTTATCATTGAATATCCCTTCAGATGACCAAAAATGTAGTTTCCATGTATGTCATTTATAAGGGGCAAACTTAAGAGGGCCCATATGATCTCATTTCATTCATTCGTTTATTTATCTATTTATTGCATTTTATTTATTCTATTGATGTCCATTTATGACATTTGTATGATTTTATGTACCATAAACAGTCATCGTTCATTTTTTCATGACCATTTTCCATCCTCTGTCCATCCTTTATAATTAAACAAGTTGTTTTGGTGACTGAAAAACTGGTATATGTAAATCATCTCTGTTCTGATTTGCTATCCTGTACTGTTTCTCTTTCAAAAACCAATCTGAACTGAAAAACTCATTAAAACCTCAACGGAGTGGGTGGAGCTAAACTAATGTATAGGTTGATATAGTATGTTGGTTTTCAAAAGATGAAAAAACAAATACATTTAAAACAGACTGTCTTGATTGCTATATATGGACTAGAGAGGGACTGGGATATGATGAACCTTTAACAGAATTTATATATTACACTACATTAAACTGTTTTATTTCACAAATTAAGCAAGACAAAGGCCATCTTCCATCTTTTCCAGAATAAGGGCCCTATATATTAAATTTTTCATGATTTGGGCCGTATATTTGAATATTTACTTCAATAGACTTCACCTTCAGTCCATCTCGGTCGTTTAAAACTATAGTGCATATTGTCTTTAAGGAGTGTCTGACTGCAGTCTGTTATATTGCTTGAATGGAAGTAAGTGGATGTGCTTGGCCCACTTCTCAAACTCGCTCTTTCTCTGATTCCGGCTCTCTGTCTCAGAGCGGCGATGCTAGCGAATCTCCACGGGTTCTGGATCAGCGCTCCAGCAGGTATCTTGGGCTATCAAAGTCCATCACTTCAAGTCTCTCACTTTGCAGGTTCCTTTTGTTCTCCTTGGCCCGTTCTCCAGGGGCGAGCAGAAGCGAAGGCTCTGGGTGCTCAGCATGGCTCACGGCTACGGAGAGACGCTCTGCTGGGAAATGGAGGCTTTCAAATTGAACTGAGCTCAGGACCAAAAAAAAAGTGGGGGATGGGATAGGAAGGGTTTAGAGTAGGGGAGAAAAACGGGTATTTTGAGAGGAAGAAAAGAGAGACAGCAGTGGTTTTGGGAGTTAAACATGGTCATTATAATTCTGGGCCTCTTGTCTCCTCCTACTACAGTCCTCCGATTGCTAAAGCTTCATGTTATTGCACTGAAATAGACACAAACAAACAAACAATATCTATTATATTGTGGGGTTTTTCATTCATCATGATATATGATGGTCAGGCGTCCCAGTACTTTTGTCCTTATAGTGTATTATTAATAATGGCCAGTGCTGCTCTGTCTACATCTAAACTACAATCTCAGAGAAGGCACCTCTCAGTAACTTGCCACAGTCACACCATGAGTATATAATCCATCCAGTCTCTTCCCGCATTGTTAAGAATAAAAAGGGTAAAAAAAAAATATTTGGACTGATGCCATAGAAGAACCGTTCTGATTCTGTGGTTTTAATCACCTATGTAACCAAATATTATTATTCTGAATAACAGATAATGTGCTGTAAGCAGACTGGAATGGAAAGTGCTAGTTGGGTGGTTGTTTCCTTTGTTTGATTTGCTTTTTAAATTTTTTTTGCCACATAATGCTCAGTTTCTGATTGGTGTGAAGCAACTGTCATGATGCCATTTGCATCAAGTAAAGTCAATTTACATTTACAATTACATTTTGTCAATTTCATAAGTAAACATTCTCCACAGAGAACACATTTTGATTCACAATTAGGTGAATTATTTTTTTCACAATGTTCAACTCAGAAGTGCAATTGGGTACAAAATTAGAAGGAAATGTCATATTTAAAGTCTTCTCTGTAGAGGATGTGTACTTATTCTCATTTAGAAAATCAACTAAACATGTAATTTCACTAAAAAAATGTTTGCAAGTGACTGTAGAAGCTTGAGCTTAACAATAAACTGTGCTTGCTCCTACGCGTCTGTGGCTCCAAATAATGAAATGAAACTCCCTTTCCTATCTACTTTCTTTGATTTAGCCTGATCTGTTGCCCAAGGCCTCAGTAAAGGCCTGGCAGAGCTGTCCAGTTTATGGATCTGCATGGCTACCAGATCAGAGAAAGAAAATAAGAAGGGAAGCCTCACTCAGTTATTCAATGCGGCCTTTGATACTCCCTTACTGAGTCTGAAAAAAACAAAAAAAAAAACAGATTCACTTAGTGTGTCCAGCAAACTTTTCTTTTCTAATCTGGGATGTAACAAATCCCAAAAATATCAAATATTTGGAGATGGCTATAGTTGCCAAATGTTCATAATGGAACGGATATTTGGAGCACTAATCATATAAAGACACTGACAGTGATATTGTGTTACATCCCTACTTACAACAATGCTTCTTTAAAGAGCCATTTTTATCAATAAGAAATGCCAGATTTAAAGATGTGTCGTTTAAACAGCCTCCATAATGTGAAGGTTGCATACCAATTACAGACTGCACACTTGCAAACCTTCACAGCAATCACAAGCACATACACTGACATGCACTCATCTCGCTTACATGCATACACACGCATTTGCCACCATGGAGACCCCCGGCTCAAAGTCTGTAGGATGATTTGATTTGCGGTGATATCTGAAAACGGCCTCGTCATGCTAACAAGATTAGAGCGAGTGCCTGTCTGTTTCCTGCACCGTGAATTTGCTGCCTGATTAAAACCAGCGCTGCTCCGGAGCAAGCCTTGGCCACCGGGACGGTTGCCAGGTAACTAGACGCAACTCCGGCTTGAGAGGGCAACATCAGTAAATGGGCAAAATTTCCACATTCACACCTGACCGGTAACAGACTTTCCGCTATAAAGCCAGCATCTCGTTTCTGTGCTGATCTAGCAGGCCTGCACCTCTGTCCATGCTGTTATCATGCCTAATTATAACGGATTAGTCTAGATGTTCCTCGTTCCGTCTCCTCCTAAAGGACAGAAGTGTTGTTTATGTGTCGAGAACAATCCGCACCACAAGCGATGCCATTAAACTATTCAAAGCATGCTAAAGTGCCCAAACCTCCCCATTTCCACGGGAAAAAAAGTTCCATATTAATGCTTCATTCCAATTCTCTGTTTATTCAATTGGATTATGTATGCATGGGAGCTCTAATGAGGATTTAAAAATGCAATTATTGCTTAAGCAAAAAATGCGACTTTTTGATAAATGTTTCTATTAGCTAATAAATGGAGAATCAACAGACTTAGAAAACTGCTTTATCCGGGGCTTGAAATTAGCCCATCAATCATTCGAGAGTTTGTTAACTATTCTCCCCCTCACCCCCCAACACCCCACCCATCACCGGAGGTCTGTGTATAGGGGAGAGAGGGGGTACCCGAGGACAAATTGGGGATTTGGGGATGATTATTCTGGCAAAAAAAGTCTTTTGAAGTCATTTGAAAACAAATGGACTCGAATTTCGATTACTGATCATACCACAAGTCCTGAGGCCTGCATTCTGGACGAGGTAAATAAAGGCCTTTGGGACACACCATCTCCAAGCACTTGTATATATTTGATAAGGAAAGTGATTGCACCTCCACAGTGATATTTATAACAGGCAAGCATGTATGTGTCCAGTCCCTGCACTGACTGAAGAGGTCCAGCCAAGTGGTCATACTTTTTTACAATGTTATGACTTCATTATAGACCTCGTTTTTAATTTCTGTAATATAGCATGAACAGCGCCGGGTACCATCAAAAAAACACATACCTGGAGACAGTAATTGTGCCCACCTCCATCTCTTTCAGACATAAAAATATATTAATAATAGCCTGGATATTTATTATCGAAGTCTGTCAACATGGTGCTACCAATACCAATGTTAAATGACAATGGTATTTGCATTAATCCACTATATGCTTTGAACACGTTTGGTGAGAGATTCAAAAATAGCAATCATCTGAACCTTTGAAAATCTATTTCAGGTAAGTATAAAATAATAATACACTTTGACGGCGCAGGGGGAAGAAATCTTGTTATATTTTTGTTCGTGCTCCAATTTAAGAATGGAAATCGCTTTGGGCCATTTGTGAATTATTGAATTTAAAATCATTTTAAAATTGGCAAGTGGCAAGAGACAAGCACTTGTGCCTTCTTTAGACTACAGTTAAGCACCAACCCAATGTTTTAATGTCAAACATGCAGAGCAGTGGCGCCTTTATAAACCCACAGATTGAGACTAACAAACAACCTCCTGTTAGTACATTGGTTAAGGCAGAAAAGTACCTTGAGAATGAAATCAGAAAATCCTGAAATCTGATTTGGAGCTAAGGTCATGGCTGAAAGCCAGGCGTAGGTCACTGTCACTGTCACCGTTTCCCCCCGGCTGTTACCCCCCCTCCACATTCCAGTGTGCCCAGCCATCACAGCCAGCACCACATAAGGTCTGGTGCTCAGCAAGCACAACTCTTTAATTGGCGGCCCCCAAATTGTGTTTTATTTTGCTTCTGAGTTTTGAAATATAATCAGTTTGCCTAATTTTATTGCGTTTCCTAATGATGCTTGCCCTGAGCAATTGTACTGTGTAAGCCTTACCAAACGGCGCGTGTCAGCTAGCAAGATTAATCTTGATTACTTTAGCCCTTGATGAAGTAGTGTACAATAATACTGTAATTGGGGAATATTGCAGCAGAAGAAGGTGATAGATAGACGGCGCAATAGATGTTCGAATTCCGCTGGTAATTGTCATACTATTTATGTGATTAGCACAAATGCGCTTCAACAGTCTAAGAGGTTGAAACATACAAGCAAACAAGTAAACACTGATTAATGACCTACTCCACTGATTACCTAGTTATTTTGGTAGGAGCGCAAGGTTGGCAAAGAGCCTGGAACTGGCAGGCCGGATTTATAAAGACGACATATATAAGCAGCTAACAGTCCCAAAGGGCACGCGCTAACATGCTAATCATGCTAAACTTGCTACAGCAGCGTAAATGGCCAATATTACTAGCGCAACTGTTCAAGGAAGATTTGCACTAACAAGCCTGATTGATATGCATGCTAAAGGGCTTGGGTATCTGCTATAATTTCAGCACCAGACACGACCTCATGCAGAATATTGTAGAGATATTTCACATTTCATCAAGCAAATCGGCCCAGCATAGGTTTATTTGCTGCACAGATGTAATACAGTGTGGCCACAGCTATGGTGTCAGAAGCACTCTGCATGAAGATGGTAGAGCCTTGTTGCTTTCACTGGACGGTCGTCTATGGAGGTGTCGTACCGTGTGTGGACATATGCTGAGCCTGGGCTTTCATTAACGCTGACTTATCTTTGGTGCCGCCAACGTTTTGCTGAGTGTTACACAGTGTCTGTGTGGGGGATACTGATTACACCAGACTATGTGTGTATGTGTGTGTGTGTGTGTGTGTGTGTGTGTGTATGTGTGTGTGTGTGTGTGTGTGTGTGTCCCATATTCTAAGGTACAGGATGCTCACTTCATGCTCCACACAGTATAATTAAGGTTATGAACATAATGAAGTATAATGTAGTTATAATATGAACAGCTTGTCCCATAAAAATTGTAGTTTTACAAGAGAAGGGAAAACATTCAGCTTTCAATGGAAGTTAAAGGACCCGTATTACGGAAAAATACATCTTCCACACATCTTTTAAAAATAGGGGTTTGGTATAGTATGAAAAAACTGTTCAAAAAGACAGCGCATCATTCAGAGTAGTTTGAAGCTAATATATACATACAGACTAACATATACTGTATATTATATTGTATATTATATTGATATATTGTATCACAAGTAATGAACCATTTATATTGGTATAATCACCTTGAAATCTTGACAGTGCAAACGACCATTGTCAGCGTATTTATAACAATAATAGCAATAATAATAATACCAATGATACTAGCAAGAATTAAGACTACATATTGTTATTCTTGTAATGCTTTATTATCAGCATAAACATCAAACTGAAGGAGTCTAAACCTTGTTGTACTTGCAGAATGACAGTAATGGTAACCTGTTCTGTACCGCTGTAAGATAAAATGGGCAGCCTATGGATGCAAGGCAATGTTCTGCTTATTAAAATCAACCTGAACTGAAAATCATATTCCCCTCAATAATGTGATGTATATCTGTACGAAACATTGTAGCATTTCTGAACTAGCTGAGATTCCTGCTCGATGACAGGTGTGTGTGGTGGGAAGAGAAAGTGAAATGTGGTTAATATCACTGGTGCACAATGATGGAATCAAAACTCAGCTGATGTTTTAAGAGCAAGCAAAAGTTACTACAATTAGAATGAGGGTGACAGAAAAAACACAGATTTTGTCTTTAAATGGGAAAAGGCATGAATTAGATGACTTGCAAGCTTCCACACCAAATGAACCATTTATTTAAATGTTATTGCTGTGTTGTCATGCATCTTGATCATAAAAGAATGGATTAGAATAGCTCAGATCGTTTTCGAAAGGTTAAAATCAAGCCATTTAGTGTTTCTGTACCTGCATTCAGAGCCCTACAACAGCAGTTAGAACGCATTAAGAATGACCCCCTCGCCTTTGTTCCAGCTAGTACTGCTGCAGCGAGTGTGTGTCGGGTCCGACTCTGCCCACTGTGGAAATACACCAGGCTGTCAGTGCGCTGACACAGAGTCGAATCCATTATGTTCTTTTGAGTTTATTCCCCTGATTTAGAGCAGCAAACTCTGGCCCGGGATGCTCTCCAAGGTTGCTGTCAGGATGAATTTTATGTCCTTGGCTTTTGCATCTTTCTGCAAGCCTGTCACATCCACTCAGCGCCACCCAGCACACCAGCCAGGACCTCTGGCATGCTGGGTATTATTAGAATATTGATACAGCCCAAATAAAAGAGAGAGGCCAGGACCAGTTTGGTGCTTGGTAGTGGTGGCTAGATTTCAATTCCCCCCCCGACCACCACCACCACCACCATCTTCCAGCTCTTTAATATTAGCACATGAATTGTAGCACTGCTCTGATGATGCTGAGCATTTTAATTAGTGATTTTTACAGTCTCATTCCCTCATTAGATTAATTATTAATTAAGCAAAAATATAGGCATGTTTAATGCCTCAATTATCCAAGAGGGCTTTTATGGTGCTTTGGCTTCGGAATCTGGAGGAAGGAGGATTCTAGGATTGACCTCTCTCTCTCTCACACACACACACACACACACACACACACACACACGGTACTATCCTTCTCTTCTCATTCTGTCTTTCTCTTTCTATGTCAGCTGCTTCTAGCTGAATACATTACATGCTGCATGCATGCATACTTCCATGGTGACATTTACTTGAATTAAAGTGTTTCGGATCAACTGGACGGAGAGCTGGTGCATATATAATGGCGAAGGTTGCACACATAGAGGTAACATTTCTCTTAGCAAGTGGTATACCATTGCCATAATCCAACATATTTGTGGAAATGGCCTTTAAAATAAGGTTACGGCGCTGCTGCTTGCCTGGATGGCCTGAATTCTGAATGTGCGGGCTACACTGAGCACACAGAACTTGCTCACGGCTAATTAAGTGAGACAAAATGGTATTTAAAAGCACATATTATTTTGATTTTTTTTTAAAAAATAGGCTGACAAGAGGCATATATGGGGTGTCAGTAGCTTCAATGCGGGTCAAATAGACTGTGAATTAATAGTTACTACCGACTTGTTTTGACGTCTTCCATTTATAAATAATTATACAAAAATCTTAGCAAAGACTAGTAAGCACTGGCAAATGTTTGCTGGAAACTACGCCGCATTATCTAGCTGGCATACTGAGCATACTGGATTAACAATAGTGGTTAATTACATGAAAACATACAATTTAAACATTCAAATGAAAAGTGAGAGAGTGTGTAGTGTATTTTTCCACCCACCATGAACGGCAGGTGTTCCATTTGGCTCATTGTTCAAGCAGCATGTGACAATGATGATGTGCAATCCTTTTTTTCTTACCAAAATGCCTCTAAAAGGAATGGATGCTCAT
This sequence comes from Brachyalestes nurse, assembly GCA_037974405.1. Taxonomy (NCBI): domain Eukaryota; kingdom Metazoa; phylum Chordata; class Actinopteri; order Characiformes; family Alestidae; genus Brachyalestes; species Brachyalestes nurse. The sequence goes on from JBBPCY010000001.1 coordinate 6,039,532, forward strand.
CATTGCATGGTATATTTATTATTTTTACTCCTTTGCTCACAATAAAACACCTCAATATTCCACTGTACCAATCAGGAAGATAAAAAGGTCATAAAAATGCACTGAAATGATAGAAAAGCATGTTATAGGATGTTCAGAACATGACTTTAAAACTGTCCTATACTAACCAAAATATCAACCCATGGCACATTAGAGCATTGGTTTTGCAATAAACATTATCTAGGTGGGTGATGGTGGTGTGAATTGGAACAATGAGGCATAGAGTTGATTATCTGTGAAAGCACATGGGAATGAGAGTGTCTAATTATTTTCCCTTAATAAAGCCAGCATTTTCACAAAGCCTTGGATTAGCTGTTTAATGCACTGTTTACAGAGAAGGATCTTCAACGCTTCAATGTACACAACGCCGCATCACTGAAACCAGAGCCTCTTGCATATGACTCACTTTCAGAGGCATCATTGATATCTGTCCAAACACTATTAACTGTGGTGTTATACGTATTGACATTTTATACTTGCAAAATATCAAGCATCATTTTAGAACATAGTTCATTTACTTGGCGTGCGAGAGAATAACACATTGTGCTTACCGTACAATTTCTGTAATATTAGCAATCAATTTGCAATTACAAAAGCAAGATTTCATTACTGTCGTGTAGTAGCCACATTAGCAGTCACCTTGAATCATTTTGCCCCCTCAGAGCTAATGCCAGCAGTACACAGCACAATTACGAGAAGTTCTGCGTCTAAACTTTCCTCAGACCTCCCGGCCCGCACGTCTAACTCCTCACCGCGTGTCCAAGCAGTGAGCGGTGGCACAAATGCAAAACTATTTTCAATAATTGATTCTGTACTTTAATTGAGCAGCATGAGTGAATGACATAGCTCATTAGCTCACTCATTAGTTAATTATCGGAGAAGTAGGACAAGTCAATAAAAGTGAAGGCAGTAAATTTCAGTGCTAATTAGCAGCGCTCCCTTGGAGACATATTTAAAGGCAGATTAGTTACCTGAATGTCCCACGACGAAGAGGGTGGAAGGAACAGACAAGAGCACGCTAAGGTTAGCCTCTCATCATCATTAAAACTAGAATGACAATACTTACAGCCCTATTAAATAAGCCTGCCTAAGGAGAATGCCTCTGAGAGCTTGTAAACAGTGCCAAGTAGATGGATGATAGACAAGCAAGGTGAATGAGAGCTCTGCATGGCAACAGGCCTACAGAGTGGCGAAAGTACCGAAAAATGAACACAATTAGTATTAATTAATGTGCGTTATTCTTCTCGTGTGGTGTCTGGTGTGGAGGTGGGTTTCGACACAACGCCTACATCGGGCCTCCTGCAAGCCTGTTGTTTAGGGCTATTCAGTTGGTTATGACTGCACCAATAATGCACAAATGGCGCAGGCCATCCATCGCAGCGATCTGTCTTATGAGCCGTTTGTTGTGTCCTGGTGCTAACGTGCTAATAACCTCCTTTTTTGATGAACGATGTCATGGTGAAAAGCCACTAATGTGAAAATGCCCTCCTCAGGGGAGGCGTCTCATAGACACACACTCAAGACTCGCACACACCCACAAACCAGAAGAAACGAGTGTCAGAACCTCCCCTTTTGACATGCAAATGACCCAATGAGATACTTAACACCTGACATAGACCATGACTGTGTTATTCATCCTTTTTTTAATCAAGCTCCCCTCTCTCTCTCTCTCTCTTTCTCTCTCAGCTGTTGTGACAGAGCAGTCTGGCAGGTCTCGTCGAGGCCTCGGCCATGTGTCGCTCCCGCACAGGAAGTAGCAGAAGGCTGCCTTTATTTACCTCTTACGGCCTCACCGTGTCATCTGCTTAATCATGTGGCTAATGGACAACACAGCCATGCCTCCTCGCACCGGGCCTCCGCTATAGACCCCCATTCACGCCGCGCACAATGGACCGTTTAAGTCATTGCACGCGTCTGAGGGCCTGATATTGTGTCTCTTTTGTTGGAGGCAGTCCTCAGAGACCCGGCCCCTTCCTCCCCTGCAAAAACAAGCATATGCTTCCTCGTCCCCGGGTTAAGGAGCCCCGCATGCAGCTGGACCGTGGCGCGAGACGGCCGGAGTCAAAGTGGCCGATTCCCATGATTAATTCAAACGGTTAATGCGTGCATTATCGTCGTTTCAGATATAAAAATTACCAAGACAAATATGTACTCCACTGAATAATTAATCACTTCTCCGGCTGAATTATGCACGAGGACTTCCAACAGGAGGCTCTGCGCCCCTGACTAATCCTCTTTATACCTTCGCTCAACCGCTTTTCCACTCTTTTGTCCCCATTAGAGAGAAAAGGGATTTTGGGTAATGGTGTCTTAACCAGTCCGTGTTCGAACAGCTCCGACTGCCGTTAAGTCGCTCTGGCGGAGAGTGATGTCCCTGAGTTGCGTCTTTATCCCGCAGAACATTATAAAACATTGCATAAAAGTGAAACTCTTGTTTGGCTTCTTCTCTCCCCCAGCTCCTGTTTCTTTAAAAGATTAAGCAGGGTCATTAAGGACACGCAGAGGTTCGCTACGCCATTACGCGCCCGCAAATTAATCAACAGGGATGCCATTTAATGACATACTTTGCCTGGCTGATTACTTGTGTTCTCGTTAATTACTACGGTTAACTACAGTGCACCTACGAAGCTCCTTACGGTCCTTGGCCAGAAATTCAGCGAAGGACACAGCTGCTTTATTTTCTCCTGGAAGCAAATTAAAGGGCATAAAAGAAACAGCTGTGGACAACACGGCGATCATTAGCCATTAGCTGTCCACGCGCCAAGCGAAGGAACAACAAAAACGGGAACGTTCTCCAGAAGTTCTCCATGTTTGCTGGGGCTTCTATAGAGTGTGGGCAACGACAGGAGGGAAAAAGGGCTTATGTCATTAAAAACAAACATCATTAGGTCTCTTCCATTTCCTCCAAAAAGACAAAAAAGATAAAGAGGAGACAGGGGTCAGGAGGATGGGGTGGGAACACGTGGTCCAAACACATTCTGTTTAGGAGCAGCACCAGGGCAGGGCAAGGTCAAGCAAGGTTCCTCCTTCTATTGTGGGGTGTCATTCGTCAGGCTGGCTGAGTGTTGGGCTGCTAGCCTGAGGGGACAGGTCCTGGGTGTGAGGACCCAGGCCTGATAATGGGGTTAGAGGCTGATGGTTATCAGGAAAATGCCTGAAAAGTTTAATTCCTCATCTCTGACCTCCTTAAGCAGCATCTGGAATTAAGGGTCAACTGCAGCAAGCAGCCTCACGCTGATGAGGCAGGTAGGGCCGAGGATGATCATTTTAAATGGTATATTTTCAATTCCTTGGCTAAATACTTGACCGACATGCAATATCAAATTTAAAATTAGCCTTTAACAGGCCTCATTATATAAAAAACACTTTACAAAATAAAGGTGCCACAAAGGTTCTATAAAGCAAAACCTTATTTGTGTTGTGTGTCAATGAAAGGAACTTTGAAGAATCACTGTGTAAAGGAGACACACTGTGAGAAAAACCTGTACTTTTCAAAGTACACATGGGACGGCACGCTTAAGAGGATGTCTTCAGTACCTTTAGTTAAGGAACACAGTAGTTGTATTATAGTTATATATCTTTAAGTTGTATTGACTCCATTCAAACTTTCGTGACTCCAAGCTTTTTATTTTTGTTTTTATTTAAAATAGTAATGAAAAGGTACAATTATGCCATATCAAAGTGTACCTTTAAACTCCTCTGAGGTGCACATTTTGTCCTTAAGGACTGTGGTGTACCTTTGAGGGTATATATGTTCTTTGTCCCTTTGGGGACAGTGTCTTTTTTACTATAAATATACTTCACAAAATGTAAGAGTTCCTTAATAATCCAGTTAGAACTATTTCCGAATCTGCTAAAAACTGCAAAATGTTCAGTTTCTCAGATTTGATCTTTTATAGGTGCAAGTATTGAACCGAACAGCTTTCCCTTAGTTTTTAAGAACTGCTGACAGTATTTTTACTATTAATTCCTACTCATCAAAAATATTGTTCTTAGAATCATAATTTTAAAGGAAATGTTAAAACATCAGAATAAGAGAAATTATGCTGTTTTTAAAGAACTTGAATACAAACAAATCTCTTGTTCACTCAAACAAATTGGCAATAATTACCTCTGATGAACTTCTAGTAGTGTTTTGCCAGCTGGTCTCATTGTGAGAGGAGAGTGTTGATTACAGCAGTGTGTTTATACTTTTTCTTCATTAAATAAGATGTGATTCAGGTGATCACTACTCAGTCCCTCATAAAGCAGAATGAGGTGCTTGTGTAGGAGTTTAACAGACACTGGCATGGAATGGTTGTCATACTCATAGAAATGCTGATTTAAAAATAAATTGCAGGGGTCTCTTATCTGGAGTTGTGTACACACACACTCACACATGCATACACACACATATATCCAGTTTGGAGCAACATATGTCTTCAAATGCTCTAAAATGTAGTACAAACAGAACTGTGTATCAAAAATGTACATATGTAAAAGTCTAAGAAAGCTGAAACAATCTCACAAAAGCTGAAAGTGCTGTGCATCTGAACTTTCCCTTTTCAAATTTATGTATGTGGACACTTGTGCAGACGTGTGAATTTGCCTTGGGGGCCTCTGATACAGCCTTGTGGAGGAGACTCTACTGCTGCAGTAAGACTGTCATTAAAGACTTAATCAGAAGAAACAAGTCTGAATAACCACCGATGCTGCCTTGTGATGCACGGCGTTTTTATTTTTTTTTCGATAACGGCTTTAACTAAGATGTAAATTTGATTAGGTCTTTTAAATTGTGTTGGAGCACCATTTTAATGATTGCCACCCTTTCAAATTTCAGACTGGAATCACAGTGGTTGTGAATGAATGCTATTTCCTAGAATGCCAGCTATATTGGGCTCTTCTTCAGGAATTTGCTTTTTTCTTTTTTTTTTTCTTCATTTCAACCCTTTGTGCTTGAACAACACTGGATCAATTCCCTTCTACATGTTCCCCCCCTATTACAGACCCTTTTGGAGTGATGACAGCCCTTCACTCATACAGACTGGCTTAGAGCTAATTGTGAAAGGCCTTTTTTTTTCTTTTTTTTTTTTGGAAACGGACCAGGCCCGAGTATGGTTATTTGTGGGACTCCCTCCTTCTCCCCCAGCGCGTTTGCCCCTGTTTTACCACTCTCATTAAAACAGCCCTTTGTTTTGCCACTTTCTAAGCTCTGATCTCTGGATTAGGACAAGTCAAGAGGCCGAGACAGTTTGAAAAAGCCTGGATGCCACAAAGAGGGGGTTTGTTCCTCCCGCCGCTGCTGTAGCCCCCCTTTTCTTCTGCGTTCTTCAGAGAGAGAGAGAGAGAGAGAGAGAGAGAGAGGAGCAGGAAAGGTCACATGCTGGTGAGATATCGTGAGAACTTAATGAAAGTTTTATAACTCTTGAAATGTTTATGACCTCTGCACTCGGCAGCTTGTCCTCCGGACGAGGGGAAGCCAGAAGGACCCCACGTGGCCCACAGCTGGAGGAGAGTCAGGTAAAGAGCTGCTGCAGAGGCCTTGTAATCAACACCTGCACACTATTCTGACCTCTCAACTGGCATTTAGGCTAAATGCTCTAGCACAACAATTTGTGCCATGTTATGATGTGGCATTGAACATTCAGAATTTAGAGAGATTCAAAAGAGCAAGAGCAGTTGTGTTGGATAAAAAAAAATGTGTAAAAAAAATGAAGAGCGAAAGGTGGTCTGGGCACTCAAGTTTTCACTGATAAACAGAAATGCATCCATATCTCTTTACATCCCTGTATTTTTCATCTACAGACAATATAATGAACCATTTGAGGTGTTTGGAGGATATATCAATGATTATTGTAATACTTTGAAAATAACCAGACTATCATTTTGTTAAATGAGGATGGTGCTTATTTCCCATCATTTCTGCATAATTTCATTGTTATGGTCAATCCGTGTGGTGTGATGTGAAATTTACCAACTGAGATATAGCTGTTGCAGTGTCTACTAGACAAATATAGTCATCTGTCTTTTTATTTATTTTTTTGCAAGAATGATAATTATAAAATCTGCTTAAAGATCTGGAATAAAATATTTCCTTTTGTTACTATTTTGCTCCCTGCGTGTACCTCATACCTATCAAAATGGCTAAATCTTCTTAAAACTGTAACAAAAAAGCAGTGTATCAGACATCATACAGAGTATCAACAACAATGTCATTTCTTAACTTTCTGTGAAATAGCTTTAGAAGCATTGAATGCTTCAGATGTCTGGTTCCCATCACCATCACTGTCACCCCTATGGTTCTAACTCTGTAAAGGTTTCTACAATGGAGTACTTCACATCAAACCACTCTTAATTATGAAGATATTTTTTAAAAAAATCACTGGAAATCCCCTTTTATTGTCGTCTTTCTGTCTGGCTTGATTGTAAATTCCTTCATTCTTCTTCATCAGAACAATAATATCCCACAAAAACCATCATCTGGCATTATTACATTTGCAACTTCAGTATATTTCTGTATACTTCTTATATATTTCTGTATGTTTCCCAAATCTTCACCGCAGGTTAGTTGTTGGAGAGGATGGGTATAGTCTGAAAAGCAGAACAGTCACCTGCTGAAAATGAGTGTGGTTATTAGTATGGCCAATCACAGCTTGTGACAGGCTTTATTGAATTACCTTTACCAGGAAGACCACCAAGGATCCATCTTACCAGCACAGAGGGCCCGTCATCAAGAACCCAACAGAAATCACAGCCTGTCTGAAGCAAATGACAGAATCTATCGCTCCGGGCCTATTCTCTCTCTCTCCCTCTCTCTCTCTCTCTCTCTCTCTCTCTCTCTCACACACACTCCCCCTCTCAAAGCTGTCTATAAGGGGAAGCCATTGCGGCGCTGTCCACAAAATATGATCAAACCCACGGCATAATAGGATTCATAAACATGCCTTAATACAATTTGGTGAAATGTATTTCAGGAAGAGACAATCATTTACAACTTCTGAGAGGGATTTAGAATAAGTATGTTTGTATGCAAATCCGCAACACGTTTTTTATGTACTCTACTCTTGCAGTTCATGAAAGCGCATTAGATTTATGGCATTGCATGTGCATAATTGTGCGTGTGTGCGAGTGTGTGTGTGTGTGTGTGTTGGAGGGGGTCGGGCAGAAGAGTGTGGATTTATACTGAGACCTTTCAAAGCTTTAACTAGGAGAGAAGGAGCTGTGTTTTCACGCCTCTGACTCTCTAAAGCAATCCTATTGGGTTTAAGGACAGGGGCCAATGCCATCCTAGAGCAGCCACTGTGAGCCTTCGCCAGCTCCTGCGATCAAACATATTCCCCTGGCATTAACTCCCTCTCTCAAAGGGCCAAAGAAACAAAAGAGCAAAGACGACACCAGCAACCTCTCCAGAAACCCTCCGAACACCATCTTTCTTTTTTTATTGAAGGGAACTAATGTATTTCTTTATTTTAACCTACAGATGACTTAACCACGCGTTTCAGGGCATGGTTTATTTCCACTAAACAATGTCTGCACCCAGTGCCTTTCTGATTTTTGTCACATTTGTTTTCCATTCAGATTTTATTACGACTCTGCATCACACTGCATGAAGTCATGCACTTTTGGCGATTATAAATAGTGATATTAAATTCTTTTTAATGAGCTGTATATCCCAAGCTGCAGATGGGGATGCCATGGACGCTATGCGCAATTTTCTGTTTTTACGTACACTTTTTACAGCCAAGTAATTTTTTAGGGTCTTATCAAACCCCCCAGTAAAGACATAATGAAATGTGAACAGTGCTCCATAAAGATGGGCCGGTTCTTAAAAGGGGGGGAGAAAAAAAAAAAAAAACGGGGAGTAAAAAGGGAAAAGATAGAGAGACCTAGGGCAGCCACTGCCTTAAAGTTGGCATAATCTAAACATTTGAGAGTTTAATGTTATAAAATCCCATTTACAAACTCATTTATTACCAATAAAGGGAAGCGAAACACCTGCTTCATGCTCCTTAAACTCAGAACGGGGAATGGCGTCTGTCTTTTTTCTCTTTTTTTTTTCTTCCTTTTCCCTTCCTCCAAGGAACCATTTCCCTCAATGTGGCATGAATTTGGACGTCTGCGACAGTGGCCTCCATCTTTTTCCTGTGACCCTTGCGCTGGCGGCTTTGGAAGTGGAGTTCAAAGGCACTTCCCGCAGTTCACATAAACCACACTCAATTGGCTCAGAGAGGAAACTCAATTTGCAGGGAACTGCGCTGCGGACCTTTTATAAGGGAACTTTTAGTCATTAAGGCGAGAGTGCAGGCTAAGCTCAAAGAGGGGGGCAAGTCTGCAGGAGGCTCAACTACTGCTTTAGCCTAAACTCCTCTAATGAGAGAGAGAGAGAGAGAGAGAGAGAGAGGGAGAGGGAGAGAGAGGGGGGAGAAAAGAAAGAGAAGTAGAGCTCCTTAAGCGGCCCGTCTTCTGCTCGCCAAGGCAAGTGGGCCACGTTTTTTTAACCCTTCGTCCATGAAAATGTGCTTAGGCACTGTAATCCCATCACGTTTTGCATATTGCAGTCTTCAGGCGTGGCTGCAGCGGAAAAACAGCCAAAAAGATGCTGAATCAAATTAAATACAGTGTTCGCCGAGTGCTAAAAAACAGTGGTCGGCAGGCAGAGAGGAATGCGCGCCTCCTCTATACATTTAGGGAATCTACTTTAAGCCTGTCAGAGACGGTTTATTTCAACTAGATTTACTGAGGGGTAAATCTAGTGGGGGTGGGGGTGGGGGGGGGTGATGCAGGAATCAATGGCACAAAAATACAAATCTTAAAAAAAAAAAAACAATTCAGACAAAGCCTCCTTCAAACAATTTTGGAAACCTGCGCTGTGAATGCACGCTGAAGATTAGGAGGCATCATTGTGAGCAGAATGTGCGTTTTTACATGCGTCCACCTCGACATTTTTCTGTTACGGCTGCCTGTTCTGGCCTTATGAAACCTGACATTATTGCTTTCTAGAAAAGAGTGAGCTGTAATGAGAACCAACAGTCCTACCATCAATATACGTGTTTTTTAAATAATGTACACCTCTCTATATTTTCAATATTTCATTGACTGGCCTTTCACAACGGCAATGACCTTTGCACTCCAGGGCCTCGCCTCTTTCGCAGCCCCACCCCTCCCACCACCGCCCACCGCTGCAGTTTTTCTTTGCATCCCTCACTCTTTCATCCTGTTCCTTTTCCCTCTTTCTTTCCTTCTCCCTCCATGCATATTGCAGATTAATGACAGCTAATAACGGCTGATGTTCTTGGACATTGGCCGATAATGAGATGAATTCCCGACGGGTTGCCAGGTGTCACCACTAACAAATTCTCCTCCACAGTGCCGCAATTAGCCTGGGAAAGAGAGAGGGGGGCCCCCCGACAAATCTGAGGAAACAGAAGAAAAATAATCCCGTGGACAGAGCGAATGTGGCAGGAGAGGACGACAGGAAAGAGGGGGGATATGGATAGGTTACCTTTATGGTAATATTATTCCATAACGGGCTGCTGGCAGGATTTCATTACGTCTCCGGCAACGTTGAAATATTTTCCGCAAAATGTCAGCATATGCAAATGAGACAGAGTTCTCATTCGCATGTCATGTTTTGCTGAAAGTTGTCCCAGCCCCACTCTCTCTCTCTCTCTCTCTCTCTCACACACTCTCTCTCTCTCTCTCTCTCTTCCCCCATCTCCTCCAAATACTTTAAATGTCTTCGCACATTCAGTCAAGACAGTCAATCAATCAGTCAGTCAATCAAGCAATCAGTCAACCCAGCTTAATTTAAGCCAGCTCTGTCATCAATAGAGATGACTGAGACTACATGACAATCACACACACAGGACAGATCATATATGCCACTATCAGAGAGCTGTAGAGTGCCTTTACATGCTTGTCAAATGGTGCTACTTCCCACTTGCAAGTTCTGAAGTCTTTGAAACTGAATGCATTAATAATAGCTGGTTGATTTTACAAACACTTGTCCATAATGTAGATGGAACGAATATCTATATTTGGAGTGTTTCTGAGGAGACCCCATATAAAGTCATAAATACATTTGAGAGTCTAACTGGGTTTCCTCTTGGTCACAGAAGAATCTGGCCTTCTGTCTCATTTGCGTATTAACCAATAGCACAGTCTTAGTAGAGGGAAAATGTAAAGTTTGCAGAGGTGAGACCTGGAAGGAACCCATTTTGACACATCTGACTTAATATATAGCTCCGGAAAAAAATGAGAGAGTTTCTCAGGTTTTATCTTTCATAGGTGCAAGTTTTGAACTGAACAGCTTTGCCTTAGTGTTTAAGAACTGCTGACAATATTTTTCCTAATTTCTCAATATAAATATTGTACTTTAAAGCATCATTTTAAAGGAAATGACAATACATCAAAACAAGAGAAATGATAGTGTTTTCAGAACTTGAATAATTTAAAGAAAACAAATCTCTTGTTCACTCAAACATTCACATTGCAAGAGGAGAGTGTTGATTACAGCAGTGTGTGTGTGGTATTATTTTTTTGTAGCTGTAGCAGATCTAAATTTCTGCAGACTTTAGCTCCAGCCCTAAGCGATCCCACTTGATACATTCTGAAGACTTTGATTATCTAAATGAAAAACCTGCAGTAAAACGTGCAGGAAGACCCTCTAGAGCAGGGGTGTCAAACTCCAGTCCTGGAGGGCCATGGTCCAGCATGTTTTGGTGATTTCCCTGCTCAGCTTTAGTGAATGTGTTTGAGGAGGAGAACCATCAAACTGTGCTGGACACCGGCCTTCCAGGACTGGAGTTTGACACCCCTGCTCTAGAAGAAGGTCCGATGACCACCATGGTAGAGTATACTTTGAGTAGTTATATTCCAGAATACATACTCAGAGAAATATTTCAGAAATTCTGGCATCTTAACTCTTTCTGAGGCTGAACGTAGAATTACAGTGTTGAAATGGAAACTTGATGCATTTCTGCAAGAAAATTCAAGGTGTGATTGTGTGCCTGCTTTAAAAAAAAGACATCCAAACATTTGTTTTATGGGCAAAAAAGAGTTTGTGGTGAAAGGAAAAAAATTTACTCACAGAATGGATTCAAACCAGCACCTCTCTTTATTCGGTGCCTGGTGTCCGATTCCTGAACCACTGAGAGGGCACTAACTTGTTGCCTCTTGCCAAGCCATTTTGGTTAAGGGTGGCTGAACACGCAGCCGCATTCACAGCCTGATTACTTTTAATTAAACACAGCAAACAGTCAAACACATCTTTTTTATATAACTGACCTGAACTTCAGTGCGTATAAGTCTGTTTAAGAGGCTGTTGTGTGTTTTACTCTGCATTTGTTTTTCCGCATTTCCTTTCCGGCCAACCATAATATCACAGACTCACTCTCTCCATTTTGAAGGTAACACGACTGTTCGCTCTCCCTCCGTTTATATTACAGAGGTGACACGACCACAAAAATCAGTTTTTTAAACTGATTTATACTCTGCCTCTGATCAACCGAACACAAATCTGAATGCGTGCCATGACATTACGATGAGGCATCAAAAACGGGTGGAATACAAATAATAACAGTAATAAAGCTTCCGCAATCACACTAATTACAGTTCTGATATCACGTGACGGGACTGTGATTCAATGGCTGTCTCTCTGTGTGTCTGGTAGTGGAGAGTTTCTGTCTGTGTTTCGGTGCACAAGGCCTTTAAAGACCCCACGATGTGACAGTTCGGACAGCTGTGAACCTCTGCAGCCTTCAAGCTGCCACAAACTACCCACTCATCTCTCCCTCATTCTTCCATCACAGGCAAAAGCATCCCCTTCACATTCAAATATTCTGCCTGCATCTGCTTCTAATGCTAAAAAACTTTCTCCATTTGGGGCCCTGGCTGCCTTGTTGCACCGGCTCCATTGTTCGACGGCTTGAAAAATTTATATGGCTGAGTGCGGGGGTGGGGGGTTGTTTGGGGGGGGTTGTATATCTGGCAGGATCGGAGTCGAGACAAGGGATTCTGGGCGGATTGTGAAGAGAAAGGCAGCCATGATGTCCCAGAATGCAGAGAAAGAGTCTCTCTCTCTCTCTCTCTCTCTCTCTCTCTCTCTCTCTCTCACTCTTGCTCTACATCTCCAGTCTGGAACTCTGATGAAATTTATATTGCTGTTCTCAGTGTTGCTGTCTATATTCCTTGCATTATGCAACAGATGTGGATTGGGGCAAGCATGCTGAATTAGAAGAGCATCTCAGAAACATGAGAAACATGAGCAAAGGCAAAGCCATGTGTATGTAACAGTGCGGAGCGAGAAATGGGGGAGGGCGAAGAACTGAGGACACTAAGTAAGATTATAAATACAGTAAATTTAAAAACATAAGTGCCTCTTTTTTTCTCTCCAGAATCTCTTCAAAATCTCAGAGGAAAGGCAACGATCAGTGAATATGCATTTCAAGTCTGCGAAAGCCCCGTCCAGTTGTGCTCATGTGAGTTAAGCATTCCTCTGAATCCTCCTCAGAAATAATCAGCCGCAATAATTTACTTCGTTCTCATAAGCATCGGACGCCCTGTCATTTATTATGGGCTAAATGTGAGCAATAATAGACAAAATCAAGTTAAGTGAGCTGGGATGTGTGATTACAATACATTTGCATGAAGATTTTGGCGCCTTCCTGAAAAAAAAAAAGGAAAGAAAAAATGCATCCACAATATTGCGGCGGTACGGAAAGGGGAAAAAAAAAGGAGCCAACCTCGAATTCAATTACCATGAGGCAAGGAATAATCATAATGTTATTGGAAACTCAATTACGGAGGCAACCCATGTCTGAAAATTAGCTGAACTTAGCTAAGGAGAGTCAGCCTTGAATTCATCAGCTATGGATTATCACCATATTGCGTGTTCACTTTGATAGTGGCCAAAGACAAACACATATCAGCAGCGCGCGCTCGCTCCCAGAATGTGTATTATTCATGAACAGCTTTCTGATCTATTATAAATACAAAACTGACTCTGCTCCCACTGCCCAAGGCAAAAAGCCACAGACACAGAATTAATTTTATTATATACACATGCATGATAATTCTACTCTCCAGTCCAAAGACAAGGTATTCTCCCACTCTCTGTATGCATGCCCTTTGATTACGACGATTTGTTGGCTATTATTATTGTTATTATTATTATCATTATTATTTTTATTATTACTATTTTAGAGACTGCTGAAATTAATCATCAATCAAGGCAGGACTTGACACCAGCGCATATGGATAAATGATTGGACGGAAATGGCTTTGAAATTAAACACCAGTGCGCGGAGCGGGCGGGTGGTGGGAGATAAGCGAAGTAATTCATTTAAAAACATTAATGAAAAAAAATCCTATAGTATATAGCACTACAGAGCTGGCCCCCCATCAGCCTGTTGACCTGTCTGAGCTCAGAGAACCCATCAGCTGGTGAAGTTAGCTTAAAAAACGCTTCTTACTGTTTCCTTTCTAATTAGAATGGTGGCCGGCAAGCCTGAGTTGAATGCAAGTGAGCATGATTTAAAATGCATGTGTGATTAGAGGAATCCAATTGTGTGGAGAACTGTTGTAGCAAAAGGGAGGCTGTGGTATCTTCCGCAGTGATTAATACTGCAGCACAAGGGCTAGCATAAATAGCTAATGCTAAGCTGGGATACTGCATGCATGGTGTGTCAGTAGGAGGTCCATACAAAAGGCAGATTTGTGAAATTTTTATTTTACGCAATTTAAAAATACCAGAGGTCAAACCAAACCAATAGAAAATACAGCGGTTTTTGTTTCTACTGTTACGCTTTTAAGAAATGAGATTTGGTGCTATGTCTGGATTGTATCTGGATACGCTTAGGCCTAATTCTATTGACATTTTTTATGCTTCCCTAGTGTTAAATATCAAGATCTAAATAAAAAGTCATATACAACTTCCGTGTATTTCTTTTGACTGTATGTTACCTAATGAATTGACAAGCCTGGCTTGAAGGTTTTATTAGAAAGTACTGAGTAACAGCCTCTCCATATGTACTTTACTGTATGTGGATGCAAAAAAGAAGTGCATTTAAGTTTCAAGTTTATATATAAAGCACATTATCATACACCAAAGGTCAATCAATATGCTTTACAGAAATAGAACACAGAAAATCAAAGAAGATAATGAGAGAGATCAAAGAAATAAAAGAATACATAAAAGAAAATTGAAAGTGCAGTAGATGTGCAAATATTTCAAAAAAGGCAGAGGAGAAGAGTGCAGCTTACTGTAAGCTACAGTTGGTGCAGATCTGATATTGATGGGAAGTTTGTTCCAGCAGCGAGCTCCATAGTGACTAAATGCCATTTCATCAGGTTTAGTTTCACCTCTAGCTGAGCAGCTCCTGCAGATCTAAGAGACCCACCAGGAAAATACACTTCAAACATAGAGATGTATTCAGGACCCACACCATTGAGTGGCTTGGGCACAATGATTCTATTTACACTGATGTTGAATGTGGTTAAGGCCCATCTCTGACTACCTGTGAATGTAACCTGACCACAATCTGACTGGTGTTTTTCCACCTTTCATGCAACCAATGAGATCACACAATGTTGATGCAAGGTGTAAACAGCCTTATTGCATCCAAGCCTATCCTCAAACCTGCATCAATCCTCAAACCTGCATCAACCCTCAATAACCGTCTTTGAAAAATGCAAATTTTAGTTTTGGTCCTCGTTTTATAGGTCAGTCTCTGGTTTTGCTATGAATTCGGAACTGTTTTTGTGTTGAAAACACAGGAAAACAAACACACAAAGAGCATAGCGTAGCTACGTCATCGGCAGAGCAATCACTCAAACACACACACGCTGAGAGAAATGTGTGTTTGACTGTGCGCCGCAGACAGCAAACTTTACAAGTAGCTTTCCTCTGCTCTCTGACTAGCTTGCCATGATTTTTCCCCCTCAGTGCAGGAGACGACAGCGCGGTGCGCAGAGCAGCCGGGAGAGGCTTCAATCCGGCATTATCAGGGGAGCGCACATTGCCTCTCATAAGGCTTTAATTTATTTGTGCCTGTTTCAGCCCCAGATTAAAGTTTAATTGGCACAGACTGGCAGCTCCCAAGTTTTGACTAATTCTCCTTATCAAGAGTCCTTACTGAGTCGCTGAGGGCAATGTGGGGCCTGTGTGCGGTACTGGTGCCCACACACACACACACACACTCGCACACACACACACACACACACACGCACACACTCACACTGGAAGTCAATGCTGTAGTTCCCTTCTTTTTGGCCAATATGTTGAATACCTGAGACAGCTAAGTGTGTGTGTGTGCGTGTGTGCTTCTTTCTGGCAAGCACCTCATAACCCAAGTAGTGTAATTAGACATGCATCAAATTATTTACAGGAGGATTTAATTGATTTATACATGAGGACATCTTCTATGCTTCAGCAGACCCCTGTTTTGAATAGCAGCTTCGAATAATGGTCTTTTAAGACATAATGCAGTCTGAACCGAGCAGTGTATTATAAATGTCTTGTGTGACAAGGACAAGCTTCAAAGAGAACTTATGAAAAATAATGAGATATGGGTTTCGCTCTTTGTCTCTTTACCTCGCTGCTGCTTTTCTGATGTCTGCATTTTCCATCAGATCTTCAGAGAGCATTTATTTAGAAATGAGCATGTTTGTATGTGTGTGTGTGTGTTTATGTACAGAGGAGTACAAGTATAAGTAATGGAAATTGCTCCTGCTTCATCATCCAAGTCTATATTAAAGTACAAATTGTACTATGGATTTTGGTGAGGAAAAAAAAAAATTGGCTTCATGTCTGATACTCTGTGTGATGTTTCTAATCAGCTGTGTAATAGCACAACCACACAGGCCAAAAATGGGATGTGTTGGATTAGACCAATACCCCGAGGAATCAATGGAGCCTACAGAGGCAGCAGCACAAAACACACACAAACTTGAGGTCATGTGTATTTTCTGTTTGTGTTATATACATAAGTACATCTATATTTATAGAGGTGTAAAAGAATATTCTAAGTCTAACAATGAGTCAAAAAGAAACCATTTTTGTTCCTTCGGTTAAAAGAAAATGAACTTCTGTAAAACAAAACAGGCAGGAGTATTTCGTCATACTTGTTATTTATGTTAGTACGGATTAGTTTCCCACAAAGTTGGTCCTTTTATTTAAGTTTAGTCACATACACACACACACACACACACACACGAAAAACAAAAGCATACACATAACGCTCACTGAACTTCATATTGGATATTACGTTAATAAAGGAGGGATTGAATAAAATTATTTAAAAGTAAATGAAAGAAAGTACCTCTCTGCATCCAGAAGTGTAATACAATCACAGCCTCACACCATCTTTGTCTGACAGACAGACAGACACACACACACACAAAAACACACAAACGCACACCCAAACACACACACAAACACACCCACACAAACGAAA
>JBBPCY010000001.1:6056736-6072751 GCA_037974405.1 Brachyalestes nurse
AGACAGACACACACACACACAAACACACACACACACACACACACACACACACACACACACACACACACACACACACCTGAGAGTGTGGGTCTAAGCTGTTGCCAAACACAAAAACATGGGTATGGTTGCCTCAGTGCCCCCATCTGGAAACGGCTCACTGGCCTAATTCAAACAGCGCAGTAACACACACACACACACACACACACACATCACTGCTCACATACACACACACACATACTGCTCACTGAAACCTGTCACTCTTACAGTACCTTTGGGAACTGTGTGTGACTGTGTGTGCATGTGTGTGCGTGTGTGTGTGAGTGTGTGAATATGTGCGAGAACCTCCCACATGCAGAGTGTGTGTGTAAGGACCACACACACCCCTGTAAGCTTACCTTCATTTTATTTCACACAGGTGTCGTGCGTATGCCTGTGTGTGAATTCTCTCAGGAACAGGGGTCATTTCCACCCCACAGGACTCCGCTGGTTTGGGGAATTAACCAATTACACCACTTTGATCAGTGGCTCTGCTTACTGAGGCTGAAGCGAGGGCACATACCCATCTGGATGGACCTGGGACGGGGTGGCTGGGACGCCGGCATCCAGGGTGTTTTTTCCTTACAGCTAGAAATACTTGGTCCAAACCCATCAGTTCCCACCTATTTACTCTCCTGAAATACGACTTTGATACAAACTGTATGTAATTCATAGCCCATCTCCCAGCCAGTGGATTCTGAGTTGCATTTAGATTCTATCCCACTTTAATTTTCCTCCTCACTTGCATTACCAGCATACGTATTGCACATTATGCAAGTTTCATATGTGTATCCAAAAAGCTTTGAATTGATCACGGTAGGACTGTGGAAACTGTGGAAAAGTGATATAGCGAATGAGTAGGGGAGCCATTTTTCAAAACATTTTGCTTGTCAATGATTTTATGAGTGCTGTCATTCTCACTAGATAACAGAATTGTGGCAAACAGAACAGGCACTGTCATTAGGAAAGTGCTTTATTGGTGGTTTTCCAGTATGGGTCTTTCAACAGACAAACCTGTACCTTGATTCAAAACTGGGGGTCAAGTTAGACCCGGGCACAATGTTCTTGGGCTATATTTCGGTCTGTAGCCACATTTTCAAAATGTTCTTAGGATGTTTACAAATGCTGAAGAGTCCCTGAAGTAGCATCAGGGTCCGGAGACCCAGGGTTTGAACCTAAGAGACGGCCGTTGGAAAGAGGCCGGATGTGTGAATCTGCTGTCACTCTAGTTTTGCTCTAGTTGTCTTAATGAAGCACGCCGTCTCTCCAGAGGCTTCCAAAACATTTTGCTAATCTCCTCCGACACTGGCAAGGGGGCAGCGGCAACCTTCAGTCTGCATCAGAGTCAATCAGAGCAGCCCACTAATGCACCCTGCCAGTACCACCACCACTACTCCCAAACAACCCATGCAGCATGCCCAGGGAGGGTCTTCCTGTCTGGGCTTTGGTTTTCCTCCCACAAACCCCCTCTGGACCTCCAGGTGAGAAACGATGCTTAAGCTTCAGTATAACCGCTGTCACTCCTGAGGGACCTGCACCTGTCTCAGCCCGATGGCTCTTGCTCCCTCTCATGCAACCACCCACACACACACAGAGGTTAAACCTCTTGGTGACTAATGGGGGAGTTCTACCACCTACGATTTGTTTTCTGGTTTTACTTGCAGCATAACTGAATCATTAAGCATCATATTTGCAGTTGCTGCATCATTGGAAAAATTAAGGGCCAATCATGTTTTCAGCACTGAAAGAATGTAAAAACACACAAAAGCCCTTGAGGTCTGATTTAACTCATGGTGGTGAATTAACATCATGTAAGCCTGGTTAGCTAGTTGGCTTGATACGTGCATAGTCAAGACTTCGTGATTAGCCAGCGGTTAACTTTCCACACACATATTCAGGAAATATTTTAAGACATGAAGTCTGTTAATTCACATGCTCCTCCCCTGATCACTGTCAACTGTGCTAATTTAACTAAACTAAAGTTAACCCCTGCACACATCCCTACACACTAGAGACTGAATTTGTCCAAACCTAACAGTGCCTGACATTTCACATGGGTGTTCAGGCATCATTTGCTTAATATGTGTTGGGCTCAGGTCAGGTTCAGATTTTATATTTGGGTTATGATAGTCTGTCCCCCATTTCCTCATGACAATGCATTTGCTTTAGTTTTTTTTTCTTAATTATTTTCTTATTACTTACTTACTTACAAATTTCATCTGGCATGCCGGAGTCACCTACTCCTATTGGTGACAGAATTCAGCAAAGAGGTCCACAAGGCCCGGAAAACTGTGCAGAAAATGAAACAGTGAATCGATTCAGAAGACTACAATTTAGTGAATTCAAAATTAAGTTATTTGGCATACAATATTTATATCTATTTTGAATATGTAATATGTCCTATGTAAAGCCTTAATGTTAGGATTAAACAAGTGAAGGCTAAATTGCTGTATCATCACTGTGGAATGGGAGAAAAGTGTGTTTTTGATAGTTAATCTAGACAGCTGGGATGTTTGAAAGCATTGCTTGAAGAATTTGTTAAAGTGAAACTTAAGTATCATTTTGCATTGTCCATGATGGTTGTACTAACAACCATGATGACTGTTATGTTGTAATTCATCTGATACTATCAGGTTTTGTTCAGCACTTTGGTTAGTTAACTACAGAATTATGTTGGTTTTTAAACTTGTGTTGAGTCAAGCCTGGTCAGGTTTGGACAAAATCTACCAGGCTCAGGTTGAGTTTAGACATCACTACTGACTTGTTAGCAGTGTTGGGCAGTAACGCGTTACTGTAATTTGATTATTTTTTTAGTAACGCAGTAATCTAACTCGTTATAATTTTAAAATTGGTAATTAGATTACCGTTACAATTCAAGTAACGTTGTGTTAGTAATAAAATCAAGTTCACAGTAAACTGTCAGCGGCGGGCAGATGTCTGTTTGACAGACGTCATTTACAGGAGACCTGCGTGCTCTCCAGTCAGAAGTTCGCGTTCAGTAGCTGCAAATATAGCCTTTACTTTAAATTCATCTCGGTTAAAGGCATGAACATTATGTGAGTTGTCGTAGGTTTGTAACACTTAATAATAAAGTGTTTTTGAGTTGACTTAAGAATGTGTTTGAGCTGATTTAAGAGTTTCTTTAGAGGGTCGGGAAGTAACTAGTAATCTAACTAGCAATGTAACTAATTACTTTTTAAATAAAGTAATCACATTAGTAATCTGATAACTTTTATAGGGAGTAATCAGTAATCAGTAGTTTAATTACTTTTTTAAAGTAACTTGCCCAACACTGCTTGTTAGTAGTGAGTACACTTGCTGTAGGTTCATTTGTACCTTTGGAGATTGTTTTAAGGTAAATCCCCTCACTGTCAAAAGTTCCACTGTCTTTCAAAAGAACTTCTGCACACAGATATACACATATGGGCCAGCTGGTAGTCTGGTGGTTAGGGAGTTCACCCCGCCCGGTCATGGGTCATGGGTTTGAATCTCAGGACTGCCAGGAGCACCACTGAGGTACCCTTGAGCAACATGCGTTCCCGGGATGCTGCTTTGCTTTCTGCCCACTGCTTCACTTGGTGAATGTGTTAAATGCAGATGAAGAATTTCACATTGTTCACACTATGTGCTGCACTGTGTTCATGCCTAACAAAAATGGCCACTTTACACTTTACATGTGTTGTCTCAGCAGTCTACACCGGGACAAACAGAAGGTTCTCGCGGGCAGACGGCTGTGTCACTGACTTTTGCATGCTTCACATGCAATTTCTCTCAGAAACATGGCCGCCCGGGGACTTCCTTCCGCATTGAAACCGATCGCGTACACACTGCCCTTCTGTAGCCAAGGCCTGTGCAACAGATGGAGCGTTAGTCCTCTGACGAACCCGAGACACAGCCAACTTCTCTGAACGTGCCAGCGATGGCAACGAACTGTCCTCTACGCTCACTCTTTGTCCCTTTACTTGGCTGCCGTCCTCTCTGAGCTGTCCTCCTTCGTGATGAACACTGGCAGAAAACACTCAGCTGGGCAGCTGATGAGGCGTAATATCTTTTTAGAATTATGTTTAGGGGTCCAGATCATTTTTCCAGTTATATTGTGGATTAGATGTCTTTGATGTACATGATTCATTCCTCTTGGCAAAGGATACAGACACAACCTGCCTTCCTTTACTCAGGGAGTGACTTTCAAAAAACAAATGATTTTGTGTCCTCTGTCATTGTTAACACACTGAGTTTACTTTGATCCTGTTACAGACAAGCTATGGCATAATAAGAGTGAGAAATGCGCATGCCTTTGTTGGTTCTTTCAAAATGGCTTACAAAAACTGATAGCAAAGAAAGACAAAAGGAACAAAGAAGATAGTTGCATAAAGGGGTACTGGATGTTGACTGGCTGGCTGTTATCTTCTGCCTCCTATGAAGTCCATATCATAAAAGCAATCTAATGCATCATTAAATAATTAATAGTTGTAGATTCAGGGCGTTTTTCACTGCACAATACCAGTACCTCTGGTAAAAGAAAACTTTAACTGTACTTTGTCCATTGGCCATCAGTCCAGTTCCACAGGTTGCACAGATACCAGAAGATTCTGGGCCAAATGTAGCTTAGGTGAAGCATTTATGGGTAAGCATGTGGTGTTATCCAAAACTGGCCCAAATGTGGCAGCAACAAGGTTCGTATGACATGAATGTTCCTATGGCATTTGTATTTTGTAAGTTGTGGCTATACTCCAGCACACAGATTCAGATGTTTCCATCACCACCATCCCATGGCTGTATGTGGGCTGAATGACAGTAGTATGTTTGGGCCAGAATTACACCTTTAAGGTCCAGGTTTTTGTTTCTTGATATTTGCTGAAGAATTAAAGTGAATTCTTTATTCTTCCATAGGAAGACAAAGTCGTCAAGCATTATTATATTGCCAGCTACAATGGTATGCTGTATATTACAGTGGCATTCCTTTGTAAAAAGTATTTTTGCTAGTCTGCATAAATGTAGAAATGCGAATATAAACTGGTAGCTTAGCCAACTAGTGATAAGCGTGATGGTTCTTTCGTGTGAAATATTTCTGGTGCATTAGTACTGTGTGCACCATGTTTAATTCAATGTCTGCTGCTGCATCTGAAAATACCTATAGTGTACATACATACATACATTTATAATGTACAGTTTTTTTTTATTATACTGTTATATTGCATTTTTCCCTATTGTTTATACTGCTTCTTCTTTCTTCTTTTGTGCTGTGACAATCCAAATTTCCCACCCGTGGGACTTATGAAGGGTTAGTTTATTTTATCTTAGTGAGCAAAGTAGGTTATTAGCCAAACTAGACACTTTAGAGTGACCTAAAATGACCAAAAAGATACAATGTTGTTGGTGGTTACAGCATACCAAACTGTTTTAAGCAGGTGTAAAATTAACAAAAAGGTTTTTTGAATATGCAGTGGAAAAATACTCTTAGATGCTAACAGCTCATAGTAATGCCTCTGTAAGTCATTTTGTCAGCTAGTTGTATGGTATGAGCTGTCGGAGTGTGTTTCTGTGTGGTGATCTTTGCCTGGAATGGAGCCTGTGCTTTATACTGCCTAGCTTAGCAGCATGTCGTTCTCTCTCCCTGTTAGCTTCACAGGAGCGTGAACCTGAGCATAGCGTTTTATCTGAGCAACCTGCTGCCATCTTGCCTCAGTCATTTCCTGCATCATCTCAGTGCCGTCCGAGGAGCTGCTGTAACTGCAAGCTGACAAGTCACTTTGCGTCTTTGCTGTGTCTTAGAGTTGACGATGAAATGGAGATTACGTGGCCATGTGTGCATGCACTCGCACAGTAAGGCTGACCTGATGCTCACTGACACAGTCACAACAAGGCCCACTGTATTGCTTAGCATCCGCATACACACACAAATGCACACGCATACGCACGTCAGGCCTACCTGCGCCGACATTTTCTGACCAAGAGACCTGCTGCGTGTCAGCGATCGTCACGTTCACCACAAGGATGTGCATGAGCAGAGGATCTAGAGGGTGGAAGTAGTCTAGTGGGTAAAACACTTGCCTGTGAACCCAATGACCACAAAGTTGCAGGTTAAAAGCCCCACTTTCTACCATAGTGCCCTTGATCAAGACACTTAACCCTCAGTTACTCCAGGGGACTGTCCCTGTAACTAATGATTGTTAGGCGCTCTAGGCATCCGCCAAACGCTGTAAATGGAAATCTTCTTCAGGGAAGGGCAATTGATGATGCTGGCTCATTACTGAATAGCGGGAGTGCAAGAAAAAAGCATCTGAGAGGATGACCATCACAGAAGTTGCTACAGAAAACTGCCGGCTCCTAACTGTACCAGCTCTGTTAGCCATAGATGGCCAATATGTCCAAGAGCGTTTAAGCTGTACACCAAGGCCTTCTAATGTTAGTTATCCCATTGGGACTTGTTCTCTCTATCTGGGTTGACCAGAGTAGGATGGGTTCTCCTTCTGATTCTTGATTCCTCCCAAGGTATCTTCCTCCAGCTTTAGGGAGTTTTTCCTTGCCTCTGTCACCCTTGCTCAGTAGAGGCTCGGACCTGGATTCTGTAAAGCTGCATTGTGACAACATTGGCTAAATTCGCTAAAAAAATTAAGTAGTTGAACTAAAGAAGCGGATTCATTAGGATTTAAGTGTAAAACCGAAATAAAATGTTGCAAAATGGACATCTCACCATCCACTGAAAGAAACTGGCTAGAGTGGTACAGAATGGCATTCCTGCACCCCTTACCTAGCTGTGTTGAACCCAGCAGATCTGAAGCATTAATCATACTCGTGGAAAAAAAAGGACCAATCATACCTCTCAGGAAAAATGTGTTTGAAAACATAAAGGTGCATGAAAGCATACTCAAAATCACTTGAAAATCACACTGAGCTGAGTTCACCATCTTAAATGACATAAATCCTTCGATCCCACCTTTAACTCACCACTCACAATGTCCAAATTTGTTCAGCATGCGAATGTACGCTAGGATTTTCTTTGAGGAAGAGCAGCCGGCCATGTTGGCTCGGTCTTGACAAGATAGCACATAAGAAACAGGATCTGAAGGGGATGACTGCCAGGGAAGCAGACACATTTGGATGTAAGTGTGGAATTGAAATGAGATGTTACAAAAACTGCCACTCGCCATCCACCGAGTGCAACCGAAAATATTAGTAGAAGCGCACTGTCACACGACATTTAGAATTAGGCTTTATAGCAGCAGCACTTTCTTGCTTAAAGAAAAGCACAGAGGCTCTTAAGAGGTCAGCAAGTGCATTAAGAACACCTCCCCCCCTATTCCTCTCTCTCTAATCTCTTGCTCTCTCTCCCTCTATATCTAGAAAGCTCTGAGATATGAAAGCGAAGGTCACACTGAGGGTACGAAGATGAGCGGTTAGCTTCCTTGTTCAGCAGCCTCTCCCTTATTCTCCGGCACAAAAGTGAGGCGGACATCGCGCACAAAGAGACAAGGCCGCTTCAAACGCAGCTCCATTAAGACACAAGCTTCACTTATTTCACACAATGTGATGAGGCCTGGCCCATTTTCTCGCATGCTTTTAGAAGCTTTTACACATCTCCCAAGACCTGCCGCTCCAGCGTAGATGGATTAAAATTTTTGTGTGTGTGTCCTGCATGGCTATTGTACACTAATACGCTTGGGCTTAATCATTGGAAACCTGAAAGCGCTGGCTGTCCCTGTTTCGCCTTCTTTCCTCCTTCTCCTCTCATCTCTCTCTATAAGGGATTTCTCTATTTAGGAGTGCATTGTTTTAATGCAAATGATAACCATAAAACCCAATACCCCATTCTGTTAAATTAATAGAATTACGAAAAAATGTAATGATAGCAATTAAGTCTTGAAAATGCAAATTTTATAGTCAAGGACAATTACCTCATTTATAGGGTGAGCTGGAGAGATGCCAGAGGAGGGGGATTAGAATGCCGGTTGCTCACGGTTACGTGATGACGGATTTGCGGCGTGCAGGGAAAGCTGTGCACCTCCGCACACTCGAATACAGATGCTGCACACTGCACATTACACACACTAAAGATGAGAAGAAAAAAAGCAGAAGACACAAAAGACCTACAGGCTGCAGACATTACAGACTACAAAGAATAAAAACTACGTAGGACTGCAGAGGCTAAAGGCCACGCCCATGGCAGGCTACGGACATAAAAAACTACAGACACTACAGACTGCAGATACTAAACACTATACACAGTCAAATTTACAGACACAATAGGCTACAAATATTAAACTGATTATATTAGATCATACACAATAAAACCGAAGGCCATATTCACATTACAGACAATACAGGTTACAGACAGTAAAAACTACAGACACTGCAGGCTGTAGATGCTAATAGCTATACAAAGTAACATTTACAGACACAATAGGCTACAAATATTAAATATTATACACAATAAAACCAAAGGACATATTCACATTACAGACAATACACGTTACAGACAGTAAACACTACAGACACTACAGGCTGCAAATACTATACACACAGTAAAATTTATAGACACAGTTGGCTGCAGAGACAAACAACACCCTTTGCAGACACTGGAGTCTACAGGCACTGCACACATCACAGACTAGCAACACTAAAGCCCCTGACGCTGCAGATTACAGACAATAGACACTACAAGATAGAGACGCTGTAGAGGGTGGGATGCTGCAGACGTCAAAAAATATTACTGACTTGCTTTTAGTCTAGTACCAATTTATGCATTATGATCACCTACTTGTTTTGGTTTTGTGATTGTTATAAAATTCTACATTTTACGTAGGTATAAATGAATAATGTTCTTTCATTTTAAGAGCACATTTCACATTTCACTACATTTACTACATAAGACAAGATTTATTAGTCCCACGGATAGAAAATTTGTATTTGTACAGCAGCAAAGTGGACAGAACCAAAGAAGAAGGCTGAAGCAGCGTAGCCTATAGATTAAAAATGAAAAAATTATACAACATAACACTATAATTTAATAAATGTACATTATACAAATATTGTATATGTGTGTGTGTGTGTGTGTGTGTGTATACACTGTAGATATATATGTATTAATGTTACGTGCTATACTACAGTACTAGCAACACTCAGAAATGTTTGTGTGACCATCCAACAGTCCTTTATACGGTCATGCTGGTTGTGTGCTGTGCTCTCTTGACTTGTGTGCCAGTGGTGGAGGTGTTTTCTTTGCTTAATGCCTTGTCCCAGAACAGCAGCTGAGTCCAGACTGCCAGTGGATGATATAGAGACACTATTACAGTGAAGTTGTAAACCTCCTCGCACTTAACACACTATCATAATAGAATATTGATCATATCAGGGCTCTAACCCTGTCGCCTTGCACTTCAGAGCATGAAAGGTCATTCGGTGTGAAAGTGGAATAAAGGGTATAGAAGGGGAAGAAAAAATGCATTCCATTGCTTGCTCATTACTGTGTCGGATACTGGGAAAACACAATGAAATGTTTCGGGTTAGCATGAGTTAACAAGGATGCTGTAGCAGTATCTCCAGTGTAAGGGCATTTTACTAAGGCTGGAAGATTACACTGATTTTCTATTCAATCTGATGCCTAGCAATAAAGCTAGCATCTCAATTTCACTTCAATACTTGTATACGTCTTGCTGTGCACATACAGCTCCAGAAAAAAATAAGAGACCGCCGCAATAATGTTCAGTTTCTCAGGTTTTATAGTTTATAGGTGCAAGTATTAAACTGAACGCTTTGTTTTTAGGAACTGCTGACAATATTTCTCTTCATTTGCAAATAAAAATATTGTTCCTTAAAGCATACTTCTACAGGAAATGTCAAAACAAGATAATAAGAGATATGATGCAGCGTTTACAGAATATGAATACGAACAAATCTCTTGTTCACTCTTGAACAAAATGGTGGTAATTCCCTTTGACATACTTCTAGTAGTGTTTTGCCATCCAACTGGTCTCATTGCAAGAGGAAAGTGTTGATCACAGCAGTGTTTTTATACTTTTCTTCATTAAATAAGATGTGATTCAGGTGATCACCAATCCGTACCTCATAAAACAGAATGAGGTGCTTCTGTAGGAGTTTAATAGACACTGGCATGGAATGGTTGTCATACTCAGAGATTCTGATTTAAAAATAAATTGCAGTGGTGTCTTATTTGTTTCCGAAGCTGTAAAATGGTAGATTTGGTAAAGGCAGGCACCAGTAAACTGAAATTAAATTGAAAAACTTTGATTTCATCTTAACTTAACCGGCCAATACAAACCGGTGTACCAAATCATCAATCTATTTTGATACAGTTGTGCTCCGCAGAAATTAGAAAGTTAGAAGAGTGCTTTTTAGGCTTATTGTTACATACCTGGGTAATGCTGTACATGACCCTAAGCATTCGTTTTGATGCGCTCCATTTTTATCAGCATCAGTTGATTAAAACAATAAAATTATTTGTACAAAATCTTTTGCATAAGAATCGATACTCAAACATCAGACCAGAAGGCATCGATACCTATTGATGCACCCATCGCTGCCTTTCACACTTATGATTTACAAGCAATGCCTGCAAAATGTCGCCGCATTGTTTTATCAGCACTTCAGAGCTGGAATACACCTAATTAATTTTAGTCACTGCACTGCGTCATGCGACATATGTTTGCTTCTGCCCTGTTTTTTAGTAATTAATTTAGCTTTTCGAACAAACACACACCGTAGTTT
Organism: Brachyalestes nurse; assembly: GCA_037974405.1. Classification (NCBI taxonomy): domain Eukaryota; kingdom Metazoa; phylum Chordata; class Actinopteri; order Characiformes; family Alestidae; genus Brachyalestes; species Brachyalestes nurse. The sequence continues at coordinate 6,067,498 of JBBPCY010000001.1, forward strand.
TGCGCAAATCCACATCTGCCTCATCTAGCATAAGAAACAGAGGGGCAATTTGGAGTATTAAGCGCTGATCAGAGCATTTGGGAAATGTGCTACAGGAAAAACAATGACAAATAACCACACACCATGCGAACAGAGCCACAAATTACAGCATGAGCAGGAGACGGTTATGCTTGATTGAAGCAATTTAATGTTTTCTTTAAAGAAAAAAAAAGAAAGGAGAAAAAAAAGGTCCTGGGAGGACAGTTAAGAAAATGACTTTTTAATCGTTCGAATGGCTTGACTCTCTTGACGCCGGCGTAAAGACTCGTAGCCATTAAGAGAAGGCGTCTTCGAGTCAGCCGACTTTTAGCTCCGTAGCCTTGATGAAATTTTTTTTTGTCCCGGCACCTACTCTAGCGTGAAAAGTGTGTGGCACGGACAACCTTGACGTGCACAATACATTAGAAAAGTGACTAATCCCTAATGTGACATTACCGGGCCGTGGAACTTAATGATGAATTCGTTTTTTTCTGGGCCTTTGGAAATATATTCATGAAATTTCAATGTCCAAATGAAACAAGTCATCTTTTAAGCAGGGTACAACCATGACATTTCATTCCTCATGTCTGGTTAAAGCAATGTGTTATTTTTTCTTATGATTATTATTTCGTCTATTTATTTATTTATTTATCTTGCAAATAAATAGCCATCTGTCTTATTTGAGGCCCTGTCGTCTGGGTCAGCTAATTGAACAGCAGTTATCGCTGTGCCTTTTTTGTTCCGCAGCAAATGAAACTGCCATTTTAGCATCAAAATAATCAATTTGATGAGTATTGTATATACTGGCTACTCAAAGTAATGCAGTATTGATCGTGGCCCTGATGTACTGCTGCTCACAGAGAGAGAGAGAGAGAGAGAAAGAGAGAGAGAGAGTGATTATTGGCTTTTGATGGATTCCTGTGTGCTGTTTTTTTTTTTCACCCTTAGCTGCACTGGTCTGGTGTGCAGTGCTGTTACTGTAAGCCTCAATTCGCCCTCTAACTCTTTCTCTCTATTACCAGGTAACATCCAGCACAATATGGCCCACCAAAAAAAGCTCTTTTTTTTGGTTTGGTAAGGTTCCGTTATTTACTTTGCATTTTTCATCCTAAGTTTTTTTGTTTTTTTGTGTTGGATTAGGTTCTTAGGGTCTTCAGATTTACAGACGTAGCCCATATTGGCCTAACAGAGGCAAGCAGCCAGCTTACAGCCTTAAACACTGTAATGTTATGCCAGTATTTTACTGTTTACTCATAGTACTCACACTGTATCATAATATTACATCACTGCATTTCTACAGTTGATTCCATTATTAGTACAGTTTTCCCAATTTACTCCTAAATTTCTAATACGCAGTCCATCTGCTCTGTAAAGTGCACACACAGCCATCTGAGAATCCCCAGTTTTATATGGTATTATAGTACAGCATGTAAAACTATAGGCAAACATTACAAATCTGTCTAATTATCTTTCAATAGCAAAAGCTTCAGCATTCATGGACACTATTATATAGTTGAGAGCACGATCACAACAGAGCAGTATTATTTATCCACCACATTATGAACTAGACATTACATTACAGCAGTTACTGCACTTGTGAATACTACAAATATGGCAATATGTAAACTAGAGAGGTTATCATGATTGGAATTCAAAAACATGCACAATGCATTTAAACATATATCTAATAATGACATTCAAAACATTTTTATTTCTAATTAACTACCAATAAAAACAGATACAATGGTGGGAAGGTCAATACGCCCCCCACTACAATGTAGGATGTCTACTAAAATGTAAGACTGTAATCTATTACTCAATATTCTCCGCGAATGAACAGCTAATTACTCTGACCTGTATGTTTTATGCTCTATTTAAAGAAAACACAAGATAGTTAAAAGCAGTGTTTACGCTGTAAATCAGGGGTGGGCAACTCCAGTCCTGGAGGGCCGGTGTCCAGCACAGTTTGATGGTAGTTCTCCGCAAACACATTCACTAAACCTGACAATTAACTGGCGAGGTAAACCAGGTGTGTCTGAGCAGGGAAATCACCAAAACGTGCTGGACCACGGCCCTCCAGGACCCAATTTGCCCACCCCTGCTGTAAATGAACATCAGTTCTTTATATTATGTCTCTATAAAGTCTGACCCATGAACACCATTGATATCCTCATGCATACATTTCTTCACATTAGAGCTGTCTGTTCACTGCAGTAAAAGAAGCCACTAAATAACAACTGGTGGGATTTTTTTTGCCAATACTGATACATTTGCAGGACATCAACATTGGATGATCTCATTAGCCAAGCGATGTATCAGTCAGGCCCCAAGTAACTTACATATAACTGAACAAACACAATCACCACAGTGCCTTTTACACTGTAGCCACTCCAGCCCAAAAAGACCACTTTCACTCTCATAGCGGTCCAAACTGCTGCAACATATTTACCAGACAAGCCCCACGCTGATGAATAATGTAAACATGAATCAGGCCTGGCCATCTGCACTGGCATGACTGACAATAAAAGTGTTGCTATTCTGAATTAAAAGGACGGGGGCGTGTGGGGGTCCGCTCAGTTGTGGATAATGCATGTTTGGCCCCACCCACACCTGGATCACCTCACACTCTTATTGATTAGAGGCAGCGGCAAAGACAGATACCGAGAGCTGGTGTGGACATGCTTGACTGGCTAAAAGGCCAGGGGCTCTGTTGTTGTGCAGGGGTGCAAGGAATGTGTGTGTGTGTGTGCGCTTGAGAGAAAGAATGAAAGAAAGAATTTATATGTATGTGCATGTGTTGTGAAGAACTAGTGAAGGAATAAAAGGAGGAGGAGTGTGGTATTTGTGACCTAAAAATGTGTGTATGTGTATGTGTGTGTGTGTGTGTGTGTGTGTGTGAGAGAGAGAGAGAGAGAGACAGAGAGAGAGAGAGAGAGAGACAGAGAGAGAGAGAGAGATCTAAAACAACTAAATATGCCTATGTGTGCATTTTCTTGGAGTCTGTGCCGATGGGTGTCTGCAAGCATAAATAAATGAGTGTGTGTGTGTGTGTGTGTGTGTGTGTGCTGCAGGCTGCTTTCCCTCTGTGGTGTCCACATGAAAACACCTCTTGCACATAAGGGCTTTACACATGGAAAAATCAATAGGCCGGTGATAGAACTCGGCTGCAGCGGTTCCCCAGGTGAAAGATTGATCTGAGCTCCGTTGAGGCTTTCTCCAAACTCCAAATAATGGTTAGAGGCCAGCGACCTCCAAGTCTCAGCAGAAAACATACACACTATTCCTCCAGTAATTATAGCATTACATGAGTGAACAATGCTTTAAATAGGCAGCACACCAACCGTTTTTAGACGTGCCCGCTTTAAACCTCACCGAGTCCACGGACCGCTCGGAATACACCGAGTGAGATATTCCTCAAAGAGCCCGTTTACAAACGCGCCTTTGTTTCTATTCACGACTGCAAAACCTCAACCGGCAGACAGGGCTGTTTTTCAAGTCTCTTTTGTTTCCAGCAAGACAACATATTTAAATAGTTGGAGAAAATATGGACGCCAGCTCAAACGGCTGAGGCATTACTCTGTGGCCGTATCATTCATACGCACATACAGCGGCTTACTGAGGCGAGGAAGAGAGATTTTGAGGACTGCATGTCCATGTTTCTGAAAAGATCCGTGGGATGAAAAAGCACAATATGAATGTGACAGACAAATAAATCACCATAATATTAATACAAAAAGTAAAGGAACGCACATTTAAAAGAAACATGAGAATACAAGGGATGCACTGAGAGAATAAGAAACAAAGAAAAGTCATCACCTGCTCTAGAAGTGGTACATTTTGTGGAATTGAAGTTTTAATGTTTGAAACACACCCTTCTTCAGCCCAGCTGGGAGAAGCCAGCGGTGATGTACGGGTCGGCGGTGTCTCCCTGCACCTAAACCCATCAGTAAAACGAGCACACTTTGAGTGATGAGTTTCCTACAGGAACCAACAGCTGTATGTGCAAATCATGCATATAAATCAATTACCAGGGCCTATGTACTTTAAATGCACCCATTAATTAAGGAATGTCAGAACCAATGAAGCGTGAAGTTCATTACATTTTTAGCATTCAAACGCAGGATTATTTGAAGAGAAGATGGCTTTACCTAATGATTAGTGTGAGTCGAGTGGCTGCCAGCAAATGAAGGCAAGAGATGTGAAAAATAAAGAGACATTTTTGTGCAGTAAACAGACCTGAGACATAACTTGAACAGGCCCAGATTTTTTAGTTCTTATATTGTTTTAATTGTTTTAATGTGATAAGCTCTAGAAGGGATGCACCTTCTCTATGTTTATTCATATGCTGTGGAGCATGGCGTCTGACGTGACAAGCATCTGGGTGTATGTGCATGTGTGTGAGTGTCTGTGTGTGTGTTTGTGTGTGTAGTGGGGCAGAAACAGGCTCTGTCCTCACCTTTGCGCACCAGTCTGCTGTTACATTTAATGATGAGATTGAGTCCAAGAGAGATATAAGAAGGGAGAGAAAAAGAGAGAGAGAGAGATAGAGAGAGAGATAGAGAGAGAGAGAGAGAGAGAGAGAGAGAGAGAGAGAGATGGTGGAAGCATTGACCTCTGCATAATGAAATGAGAAATGACCTCTGCATAATGAAATATGGTTTAAAAAAATGTTTCCTAGTCATTACAAAGTTTCATGTTGTGACTTTATTTGCATATTCATGTTTTTATTTCCTCTTCTCTTTGCAAATCATTTTCCTGTGAGCAGGACATCTGCCACGGCCACCCTCTACATTCATAAATAAGCAAATATACAAACAAACGAAGAGAAGCACACATGCACCCTTGAGGTGTGATGTGCTGTAACATGGCATTAAGCTGTGCAGGCTTCTGTTGTGGTCTAAGTAATTCAAGACCTTTTTAGTAGTTTTGATTTGTGTTCTTTTTTGTTTCTTCTATTCAACTGTATTGGCCAGATTTCTACTTATGCTATTAACACTTATTATAGTTGGCACATTTTGATATAACGTTCCCACCACAGTCCATATCTGACATACAGCTCTAGAAAAAATAAGAGACCACTGCAATTTATTTTTAAATCAGCATCTAGTATGACAACCATTCCTGTGTGAGTTAAATTCCTACACAAGCACCTCATTCTTCTTTATGAGGGACTGATTACTGATCACCTGAATCACATCTTATTTAATGAGGAAAAGTATAAAAACACTGCTGTAAT
>JBBPCY010000001.1:6084880-6103930 GCA_037974405.1 Brachyalestes nurse
GTAGTGTTTGTAGAGCAGCTTTTCTATGTGCTGTATTCCAGCAGCTTCACTCCTGATTCAGTTTCTAATGGGATGAACAAAGCTCACACACACACTGTGCTCTTAACATCACTATTTTAATTGTTGCAATTGTAAAATAATGTGCGAGTGTTGTGTAGTTCAACATTTCCAATGTCTCCAAACATTTTATTGTTTGGAATTTTGAATCAAGTGTGGTCAATAGTGTATAAAACAATAGCGGTATGCACATTTTACACAGACACACTCCCACAAATAACAACAGCAATATCCAGGAAAAAAAATGATGCAGACTCTTAATTTTTTCCATGGCTGTATAGTGTATCATTTAAAAGTTCTTCAAACCCTTTTTGTTCTTTATACTATAGTTCTTTGATATACCAAATATTTCGCATCTTGGTTCTTTGATTTTGCTGTTTGTTGATATTCGCCTCTTGCAGTCTGTTTTGTTAGCTGCTTGTATTTGTTTTCACATTTTGGCTTCTTTTTTCTCACATTGTTCTCATAGGGCAGTAACATTAGTAATGCTCTCACAGACTGTACTTAGGTTTCTAGGATCAGTTCCAGGGATCCAGCTGCATTTCATTTTTCATTCCACCTTCATTTCTTTTTAAAGTGGTTTTCTAGACATGGGGATTCTGTATTGTGGAATCAAATTCCAAGCTGATGATGTTTTGGCATCATTAAATGACAATGGATTGGACAAAAGACAAAAACACATTAATATATGTAGAAGGATGTATGGGTGTACATAAATTATGCTGAAAAACAAAGCCGTCCTCCTTTAATGGGGCCTTCTGGTTGCACCAGGAAGGATCTCCGGCCCAAAGGAACGTTGATGGGTCTGAGCCTCTCCCTAACAAACAATAAAAGATTGTTACATGATAGTACACTTAATACACGTTTCACTTCACACATTACACACGTAATGCTTTCAGTAACACAGGTGTGTGTATTCCAAGAGGTATTCCACAACTAGCATGCCATTTGTTTACTTTGAATCTAAGAACAGAGACATTTAGCCATTCAAAAAATACATTCACTCATCTAACCATCTAACATCAATCCTGTTAAGAATTTTTTTTACAGTTTGAAAATCATTAAAACCAGCATTCATCCTTTCAATCCTTTCATTTCTCCTGTAAAATGTTTTTTTGCAAGGAATAAATGATTATGGAAAGATGCACATCTGTGTAAGGCCAGATAAAATGAAGTGTTGGTGCATTTAAGTGCTTTTTCATAAAAAAAAAAAAGTATAATGATCAATAATGTCCAAGGTAATATGTCGTTTTTTTTTTTTCAAAACAGTATTCGTAATATTAAATACGTAATGAATAATGGACGAAAGATCAATGGCCAAAAGCTCATCTATCTTGAAGTGGAAAACACAAATAATAGAGTCGATTCCTGTTGAGTGGAAGAAAGCTGTTTTTTGGAAACAGTGAAAGACTGTCACAAAAACATAAAAATGTGTGCTTGAAGATTTATTACAAATTAATTTAATGAAGTTTTTCTAAAAAATGCAAAACAGACCAACTATTAAGGGCAAGGGGTTGTGCTTAAGAGCAGAAATGCGTACAATGGAAAGGGCATAGAAACCAGCCAATGCTGTGGAAAGCTCATTTCCCACCCCTGATACAACAGTGCCTTACTTCACAAGCATGATCTGATCTCAGGGAAGAACTTCCCAAGAGCACAAAAATGGAAGGTATGTGGTTCTGAACTGAGGTGCAGAAGTACTGTGGAGTTGGGCATGTCAAAGCCTGGAATGTTAAAACCAGAGTTTTGTATCTGATTCTGATCCAATAGGAGTTGCTGAGGAGTCACATGGGAGAACTTTGGAAAGCTATGGACTGGATGAGCCATAGGATTGTGAAAGCTCTCTAGAAGTGAGATGGTGTTGATATAAGATGAGATGAAAGTTGGCTTAAATATGCATCTGGTTGTTCACAGCCCCAATGGCAACCAACAGTCAGAAACAACGAGGACTGAGGACACAAAGTTTTGAAAAACAATGGTTTCTGTGGAGTCTCCAGCCTCATGGCTAGGAAGAAATCTGAGCCAAGACAACTTGAATGGCTGTGGTCCAGAATGGGGAGAGTGAAATGGGCCTGTAGTTTGTGGAACTTGTTGGACTTAGGGTAGGTTTCTTGAGTTGAGGTATACAGAGGGTTTTTTTTGTCATATTGTCACAAAACAAAAGAAGAAAGTGGCTCCTTATAGTCCCACCACATCACAGCACACAGTGTGAACAATGTGAAATTCTTTCTTGCCATTAAACCCATTCACCAAGTGAAGCAGGGGGCTGCCACCAACGAGGGGCTCCGGGGAGCAGTGTGTGTGTGGACGGTACCTCAGTGGTACCACTAGCAGTCCAGGGATTTCAACCCACAGCCTTCTGATTACAGGGGCAACTCCCTCACCAGTAGGCCACCAGCCACCCCATGTTTAAATCATATCCATAAAATCCATTAAATCATCTCCATAAAAATACATGTCGAATATCTATGAAGGCAGATATTTACAGATAAAAATGTAAAGTTAAAAATTGAGAATAGACTAAATACGTGTATATTGTCCTCCATCACAATTGCTAGTAAAACCCAAGAGAAAGCAGATATTTCAACCCTGTTATTCTTCACTGGGTCACAGGATTCAAAGTTAAAAAGTAAATAAATACAAAATGAATACAGTTAAATATTAACACATTTATCTGAAGTAACATGAAGCATCTCTTACTGGCTGTACTTGTCTCTTGCAGGGCAGTGGAGGTAGCGCTGTGTTCTGGACATGAATGAGGAGCTGTGACCATTCGCATACTTGCTCTGGCCTGCGCTTGCAATGTTATAGCGGCCAGGCCCAACCATGTTCTGTAGGAAGCACAGAGAACATGATAAACACATTCCTCCTGTCATACACACACTTGGAAAGTACAGCATATTGAACAGCTTCCCAACAATTGTTCTACACAGTCTGTAAAGGATGTTGGTTCATTCTGAAGAAATTACTTCGAATGAAACGGTGTGTTTTAAAAATTGTATTGTTCTGAGGGAGTGAGGCCCAAGCTTTAGCTCATAATTCAGGGGAAAGTCAGTGCACCTACCTAATACCTACACTCATTGGTTGCTTTATCAGTTACACATATGGTTGCATTTTCAGTTACTGACTGAAGCTCATCTTCTGCTGATCCATAATTAAACAGCCACCTTTTATCCTTCAATGAAAGGCGACTAAAATAGGACCACTGCTAACTAGATTCTATTTGTGGTCACCTTCAGCACAGCAGTGAGGACAATATGACAGTGACATCTTAGTGAGTGTTGGAGTATTTAAAATGTATGTAGACACTGTATAATATAATATAATATAATATAATATAATATAATATAATATACACACGCATGTGTTTTGTAGAAACCATATTTCATTAATGACATAGTCCTCACAGAATTTTTATTCAGCAGCGCCTCTGTCCTCTTGCTGATCCTGGGGGCGGAGGAGAGGAAGGGGGCTTGGTTACCACTCCTTGATCGTCCCCTTGGAGTCACAGGAGTGACGTCGTAGCTACCTGGGCCAGGAGACGTCTGACAGGGAAAGATGGACCAAAAGCATTTAGAATCTAAGTGAGCGTAAATACAAGCTTGCACAATACTGCAAATCTTCATCCTGACAGCTGATGTTAAAGGTTGTGGCACTGTAGTATCTCTCTTCTTGAATTCTTTCTTGAATCTTAATTAAGAATTACGGCTCTTCTTAAGACAAAGTGTGGCAAAGTGTGTGTTGATGAATGTGGTGTGTAGGCACCGCAGGCCGTGGACACTGAGGCAGGGTGGTGAGATAAATTCTCTCAGTCGGGACGGCAGGGTATTGCTCCAGACTGCTAAACACCCCGTGCTTCTTCTTCTCTGGTCTCTGCAGGTCCTCTCCAAACGTCGGTACCTTTTTAATGTAGTCGTCCGGGTTCAGATTCGCCCTTTTCTGAAGACAGGAGTGATGGTCATAAGCTGACAAATATCACACACAAATATCACACACAAAATGCCGTGTGTTCTCTTGTTGCTTAAATGCACATTTTGTCTTCATATTACATCCAGAGTGTCCCTAGCTGGTCCTAGAGGACAAAGGTTAGTGGTTTACCTGCTCTGTCTACAATTACAATCTTAGCAGAACAATTTCTGGTGCTTTATCAACTTTCTATTTATTAATTTTTAACAGAACTATATACAACATGTTCCCATTTAACCATGGGAAAAATACACTACATAGCCAAAAGTGTGGAGAAACCTCCCAGCATTATTGATTTCAGAGGTTTCAGCCTCTAGAAGGTTTTTTAAATCAAACAGCCACAATAGTAGAGTCGGGATAATGGTCTAGGGCTGCAGCAGGGTCTAGGCTAGACTTCTTAATACCAATGAAGGGTGATGTTGATGCAAAAGACAGTTTGCAGAGTAAATGTTTCCAAAGAAAGTCCTTTTGTGTATCAGCGTGACATGGTTTAATGAATTTGGTGACATGGTTTGATGAATTTGGTGACATGGTTTGATGAATTTGGTGACATGGTTTGATGAATGTGGTAGTTTGATGAACTCCAGTGGCCTGTATAGAGCTCTGACCTCAGCACAACTGAGCACTTAAGGGCTGAACTGGAACATCAATTGCAAACCAATTCCAACATTAGTGCCTGACCCCACAAATGCTCTTTTAAGCACATATTTTCACAGACACGCTTCAAAATCTTGTGGAAGGCTTTCCTACAGCAGTAGAGGCTGTTATAGCTGTAGGGAGGGGCAACTTTGTATTATGTCTGCGGTTTTGGAATGAGATGTCCAATAAACTTCTATTAATGTGATGATGCCCACATAATGAACTAAATCTTGTAAGAATCTGGTCAACTGAAGCTGTGTGTTGGAGCAGGGAAAACACTAGACAATACAGGACTCAACCCGCAAGCAAGTGTGACAAACATATTTAAAACAATTATAAAGTACTCATGAAAACTAATCTTGTTGCCTGTTTCAGGGTTTGTGTACTTACAGGGGCAGCGAAGTAGCCGGAGACAATGGGTTTGTTTCTGCGACCAGTGAACAGGTCGTAGGGGCCTCTTTTACTGACCCTGCGATTTAGGATTAGGTCAGTAAAGCTCTTCAGATTATATATGCCTGGACCTAAACCAAAGTCCTAGTATACAAAAAAAAGGACATTATCTTGCAGTCTGCATTCAAAAGTACAGTTCTGTAACACATACACTATATGGACAAAAGTATTGGGACACACTTAATTATTGAATTCATGGGATTTGGCCCCTTACTTCCATTGAATGACAATGTTAATCCTCCACATACCAAAACATTTTGGACAACATCATGTTTCCACCTTTGTGGACAAAGTTTGGGGAAGAACCTTTTCCATTCTAGCATGACTGTGCCCCAGTGCACACAGCAAGGTCCACAAAGACAAAGTTGGGTGTGAAAGAACTTGACTGGCCCGCACCGAGCCCTGACCTCAATCTCATCCAACACTTTTTGGATGAACTGAAATGGAGATTGCGAGCCAGGCCAACATCTACAAAATGAATGGGCACAAATTCCCACAGAAACACTTCAAAATCTTGTGGAAAGAGTTCCAAGAAGAGTGTGGAAGCTGTTATAACCGCAAAGGGTTCATATTAAATATTCTCCATATTAAAGACTATGTATTTGAATGCAATGTCATTAAAGTTCTTGTTGGAGTAGTGCTCAGGCGTCCCAACACTTTTGTCCATATAGTGTACTTAGAAAAACACAGTCACTATTAGACCCAAGGCCACCATGGCTAGGAATCAAACCTAGGACCTTCTCACAGTGAGGAAACAGCACTGTGCCACCGTATTGTCTTCTAATTAAGTTTAAATCATTGTTTCAGCAAAAACACTTTTAATACAACATGACACTGGTAGACTCTTTGTGTGGAGAAATGCTGAAGAAGAATTCCAACCAGACTGCACTGAGGGGAAAGAGAAAGAGATGGAAATATCAACACCTGGGGCAGTTTTTCCTACTATGGTGCGAGCTTGTGTTCATTGACAGGATCACAAGCTCAGAAGTGTACAAATGCATTTTGGATGCAAACTTGCAGAAGTCTGCAAAGAAACTGCTCAGACGATAGTGATCTGAAACACACCAGGTGCAATTTGACAGGATACTTTCCCAAACAGGAATTGACAGTCTTAGAATTGTCTGTTTAAAATAAATCCTTATTGGTTTGACATTCTCTTTCCTATACAAATACTTTTTGGGCCACTTTACATACTACACTGGTGCTGTTCCACTGCTTTCGGCTCCCAGCCAGAGGTCATCAATTCCTGTCCTCAAGGGCTGGTGTCCAGATTTTCCTGCTTAAACACTCCTGACTCAACTGTTCTCTATTAGTTGCCAGGTGTGTTTGAGCAGGGATATGATCAAACCGTGAGGGGGATACAGCCCTCTAGAACCAGAACCAGCCTGTCCTCCATGCCCTATATTATAAATAATAATTGTGTATTAAAATGTGTATTAAAGTGTGTTCTCTGCAGAGGATTTGTACTTATTTCCATTTAGAAAACCAACACAACAATTAATTTGATCCGGGCACCTAAACTTTTGCATACAACTGTACTTTGGCAGCTTGCAACTGTTCTTTAGTTTCCGAATTACTAAGAGAGGCAGAACAAAAGAAGTGAATAATTCATATGTTTACCACAATGTTATCAGGGAAGCGCTGCAGGCTGGCGCTGCGGTCCATGGAGGGGTGTGTTCCCTTAGACGTCCTCTCCTTTTCCTCTAGTGCTGCTGAAGGGACCCCTCCTTTACCATAAGTTCCTGGACCTGGGGTCCAGCTCTGAAATACAGACCAAATAATGCATAATTCTAATACATTTATAGCATTTAGCAGACGGTTTTTATCCAAAGCGACTTCCATTCCCTAACTATAGGGGGCAGTCTCCCTGGAGCAACTTGGGGTTAAGGGGCTTGCTCAGGTACCCAGTGGTGGTATACTGAAGATAGGATTCAAACCCATGACATCTTGGTCCAGAGATGAGTATCCTACCCACTAGGCCACCAGCATATTGCATAGCAATAAAGCAATAATATGCTAATGTCTCTCTAGGATGTTAAGCTCACTATCTTTAAGTGGGAATCAAGGTTAATTGGAAATTAAATAAACAATCACAAGGGCCAACTTGAAGCAAGGCCAGATTCTTTACCTTAAATGGCAGTTTAAGTGCCAAAAGCCTTTTGAGACACTACTGCCCAAGCAGCAGTCATTTGCCTCCCTCTATTGGCTGAGTCGTGTACCTGGCAGTCTTTGAAGCGTTCCTCTCTGGTCTCGCAGATTCCTCTGAGGCTCCCAGGCTTCCTCTCCAGATCCTCAATGAAACTAGTAATCCTGTATGTGCCGGGACCAACTTTGGTTTTCTGAACAAGAAATACAGGGTGCAAAAAAACAAACAAGGAAGAATGACAGAAAGTTGGCAGAATGGCAGAAAGTTACATTAGTAAATGTTATACAACAGCACAACTGCTTTCAGAGTACTTGTACATCATTATCCTCACACATGCTGAACTGCACTGCCCGGCAGCCAGTTTGGGTTATTTTTCATGAAATTTCATTTACACTATATGGACAAAAGTATTGGGACACCTGGCCATTACACCAACAGGGACTTTAATATAGAGTGGTCCCCCTTTGCAGCTATAACAGCTTCCACTCTGCTCGAAAGGCTTTCCACAAGTTTCTGTGGGAATCTGGGCCCATTCATTCTCTACAGCATTTATGAGGTCAGGCACTGATGTTGGACGAGAAGAACTGGCTCGCAATCTCTGTTCCAGTTCATCCTAAAGGTGTTGGATGGGGTTGAGGTCAGGGCTCTGTGTGGGCCAGTCAAGTTCTTCCACACTGAACTCATCCAACCATGGATTCATGGAGCTGTTTGTGCACTGGGACACAGTCATGCTGGAATAGAAAAGGTTCTTCACTAAACTGTGTCCACAAAGTTGAAAGAATGGCATTGTCCAAAATGTCTTGTTCTGCTGAAGCATTAAGATTGTTCTTCACTGGAAGTAAGGGGCCTAGCCCAACCCCTGAAAAGCAGGTGTGTTCCAATACTTTTGTCCATATGGCATATCTATGGGAGGACAAGAGCTGATACAGTGGTCTAAGCACAGGCAGTGAAGACGATGCAATTGCATTGGATCTTGTAGCCTAGGCCACACATCACCTTTACTGGACACCTTATAAAGCAAATTCACACCTTCAACACATTGGTAACTATGATTTCTTAACTATATACTTAATAAGTATTATCCTACATTTGGGCACAAACTTGGCTGAGACAGAGCAGTAGTAAGTAAAGAAGTTACATTTTTGGGTACCACTTGACAATAAGACTGCCTTTATAAAGTATTTATAAACAATTTAGAATCAGGATGACCGTCAATAAATCATTAATAAGCAGTTATAAACAAGCAGCATAAACAGTTATAAGAGTTGTCATAAATTGATACAGGATAAATATTTGGCAAGAACTGGTGTTTTAATTGTAGTAACATGTTAACAAATATGTGATGAAGTTTTGCCTGAGAAAGAGACAAGATTATCTCAGCAGCTAGCAAAATCTGAGCTCTTGCCAAATAGTGAGCCAGCATCAATGTATGATTGTTATAACTAGTTTACAACTGCTTATTAATGATTTATAAACAAACAGTGGATTATAAATCATTTATAAACCCTGTATAAGGGTAGTCTTATTGTAAGAGGTACCCATTTTTGTTCATGCCCCCCTGATGCTCATAAGGTCCAAATGCAGTCCTCACATACTCCAGATCTCAACTGACATGTCCATCTGCTGATCTGGGCAGAAATGCAGGAGAAACTGCAATGCTGAGCCACAGTGGGAGCTAAGACGATAGAAGTACAGTGGTTCCCATGGCGTTTCCTGAGAAGTCTGCTCTGCATTAGTTCTTGTTTGCCCTTGCTACAACGCACCTAATTCAACTCATCAGCTAATTAGAAGCACTTCAGGGGCTGAATCACGTATCTAGACTATGCAGGCTGATGAGCCCCAGCACTGGGACTGGGGAGCACTGGTTAATTGGGTCTGGTTTAGTGTTTAGGATAGTGGTGATGTTTTAGTGTTCTACCACTGTATCAATTTATACAGTTTTTTTACCGCATGTCTTTATGGAGCTGCTTTGTGCACTGGGGCACAGTCATGCTGGAATAGAAAAGGTTCTTCCCCAAACTGTGTCCACAAAGTTGGAAGCTTGGTGTTGTCCAAAAAGTCTTGGTCTGCTGAAGCATTAAAATTCCTTCACTGGAAGAAAGGGGCCAAACCCAAATCCTGAAAAACAGGTGTGTCCCATTACTTTTGTGCATATACTGTATAACCGTAGCGAATCTCTTAGCAATCCAAAGATGAGAATGACCACTTCAACATCTCTTCTGTGATAAGGCATGTGCCTAATTGTGCAACACTTTCTTGGGCCATAATATTAGGTTACGGCCTACAGATTCCCCACACTTAAATCGGTGCATATCCAAACTCAGTTGTTTTTTGCTTTAAGATCTTTTCACGGGTCTCTCTGTATTCTACATGTGTTTGTGGTACAAAAGAGCATCTCCCAGAATGATCGATATGCCATGTGTTAGCGTCGTTCTCATCAGTCAAAAGCAGACTCGGGATCCACCATTAGCTGAGTGTAGTCCCTGCGAGCAAGCTGTTGACACACCCGGCATAAATCTGCCTCTTTTGACACGTAAGTTTTAAAATATTAATTTTGTTGGGCTCATCCAGGTTGTTCTCGGGGGGATGGGAGTTAATTCATATGCTTGCAGTTGTTACAGAGTGGAATCCATGGTACATTTAATTAGACAGCAATCTGGCCAGCAGTCTGCTCAGTGCTGCTCGGCTGGGTGAAGTAATGTGTAGCTCCGTAGAAAACGTACCCAGAAAACAGGGCATTAGGGAATGCACCACTGCTATGAGCTCTTAGCTAAAGCCCAGAGAGAAGGAGTTAGTGCTGGGTCTGGGGGTGAGGACCACAATAATGCTTAGCTCTCTTTGATCTGAGTGACGGCACTGCCCCAGGCCAGACAATTCTGGTGAACGTGTGTGTGTGTGTGTGTGTGTGTGCATGTGTTTGTGTGTCTGCACGCATGTGCATTTTAACTGATTTCTTTTTTCTGTTGGACCTGTATCAACAGAGTAGGGCCATCTTTTCCTCCTTCTGCAAAAGAAATAAAGAAAGGTATGACTAAAAACAAGCCAACTGTACCCAGTCTCCTCTGCTGTCAGTGTATTTATTATTTCTGCCTTGCTCTTTGATTCAGACCCTTAATTCATCCCGTTCCCGTTCCACACAGAACCGAGCCACAGAGACTGGTGTGTGCCAGAGACAGGCAGTCCACAAGAGAGGGGATGAGAGCAGCAGCGAGGAACGTGTGAAGCATCAGTTCCCTTTCCAGTTCTTGGTCCTGGTCCACGCTCTGCATATTTTTAGCAATGACTGCAATGTGCAGTAGCCATGCCTACTGTATCCACTATGCATGCATTCTTACCAACCATAACTCTACTACCTGTCTTTTTGCACACACTGTTTGCATTGTTAATATTCACCATTTTTTTTTATTCACACATTCACCAAAATGTTGGCTGAAACCAACCATAGAATTTAGGACACACTGGGCCAGAAACTTAAACTTCAACAGTAAATAAAACAAAAATATGCAAAAATGGTCTACATTACGAAGGGCACAGTATGTGCCATACAACTCCTCGACAATAGAGACGACTTGTCATCCAGGGTAATATATTACTTTTTTTCTGCTGTTTGTGAATGTTTTCAATCAAAAATACAGGCAGTGACTTTACCTTCTGTTGTTCAGCAGTATTTTGTGCCATAAATGGTTTTCAAGGGGCCTCAAACCTGTAGTGGAGAAGTCACTGGGTATTGTTTTTGTCTAATGTCCTTCAACAGTGAAGTAGTTGCAACTGTTTGAATGTGTCTGTGTTAACTGGCATGTAAATGGGAAGGAACGGAATGTAAAGGGAACACAAGGTTTAATACCTATTTACCTTATTACCATTCAGTTATTTGTGAAGTCTTAGTTTTTGATCCCTCGTTGTAGACCTTTGTTGGGTGTTGACATTTTTGGCCATTTTTTCTCTTTTGGTGGCCAAAATGTAATGTAGCCCTAATTAATATAGATAGTGTAATACTCTCACCCAGTCCTGTAGTGCAATATGGGATTTCCTAGCCCAAGATATAATTTCCAATGGTGTTTTCCATTAGTTCATTTACTCAAATGCTAGTGTGTGTGTGAGAGAGAGGGAAGATCACCTCCACAATTGCTCCATTGGGCTGCCTAAGGAAATGTCTGTAGCGTTGACGCAGGCCGCTCAGGTACAGTGTGTAGACAGACACGTGGGTACTGGTCTCTGTGGTGGGCGCAGACCTGGGGGGGTCGGACCCTCCCGGCTCCTCTTCTGTCCAGATGTAGTCGTACACTGCCACCTAGTGAGATACACCCCCACCCCAGCCCCCCCCGCCCAGTCTCATTAGAACCCACCTTGAATACACAGCAGTGGTCAAACAACAGAAGACAGTAGAGAGAGAGAGCGAGAGAGAGAGCGAGAGAGATAGAGATAGTAGAGCCCTGAATCTTGGTCCTGACAAAAGAGCCCAACAAAGATTCTTTCTGAGGCTGACCTGGGTCAACCCAAAACACAGCTCCAACAAGATTTTGTCCAAATCCGACCACATCGGTTTCTCATTCTAGCCATGCAAAGTCTTAGTGGTTGTCATCAGAACAACATCAGTTTTACATAGAGGGCTAAATAAAACATACATTTATAAATAATCCAGGGAGACAAAAAAAATTCAAAAGAAAAGACAATGATATATAATAAGTGATAAATCAGCAATAAACAATAAATAAACAAATCAACAATTGTCATGTAGCAATTAGAGGGCTAAAAGGATAAGGCGGGATGGACTACCATGCATGTCTCAAAGACCATCATTATTAGAGCCACAATACAAAGTAAAACCATACAAAGAACAAAAAAAGGGACGGTGGGAAAAAAACATGCATCACAAAAGACAATCAGAATAAACACTGCAGAGAAAATGCTGCCTTCGAGCATAAATGGCTAGCTCAAAAAACTCTCAAACTAATGCCTTAAGTGTCCTTAAGGCTAATTATAAAAACATGTTTCACACACAGAAGTCCCTTTATCAAATTTAAGAACAGTAGTGTGATTGCGGACACAACTTGTGCTGATCGGTTACTTATTTGCACGTTTTACGTAACTGATTATTTTCTCTCATCTCTTTGGCAGTTTTGGGTGCGGGTGAGAGGAGCTTGGGGTCTTCTCTAAATGCTGAAAACCCTCAGACAATCTGTTTTCTGGACATGGGGTATTAGATGCCGACATTTTAACCTGTAAACTGAGTCTGACAAATACTTTAAAATTGATGACAAAGACGTGTATAGTCTTGTTGAGACAAAATCATTGACCCTTCTTCTTTGTGTGGAAATCTAGATGAAAGCAAAAGCCTAAACAGTGTAAATGTGCGCCTGTACAGCATGTTTGCTGGTAGGTATACACATAAAACAAAGGGCGGAGGCGGGAAGGGTTTAGTGCCGCATACCTGCACAAATGCTCACTTCGACGCAATTACCTTGCCCTACCTGCAACCACAGTTCAGTGCTTTGTGAGATGAATCAAATCCTAAACCGGCTGACAGTAATCCTCTGCAATTTACCACTGTTCTTCAGCCTTACTGATGATGATCCTAGCCCGCCGAGGCAAGAATGTAGGGGATCGGGTTGCCAGATTACTCACTGAATTCTGACCCCTGGCATGGCACGAAAGACGCACACAGCCGGAGAGAAAAGACTCTTTAATCCAATACTTAAAAGAGCAATAAAAGAAATAAATAATGCACTATCATTTCACGGCCTTTATTAATAGCGATCTCAAATTCCCCCATGTCAACTGATTAAATACACCAGATATGCCAGCATGCAGTGAATAGAAGAAAAAAACTGCATAGAAAGTATATTAGAACACTAGAATACCCCTGATGACATCCTGGAATGCACTGTAGAAACGCAATGTAGAAAATGAATATGTGCTCTAGTGTGCACTACACTGCCAGACATTTCATTGTTTTTCTTTAGGATATAAACTTTGATGAAGGTTTGTTAATGTGTTATGTCCGTGCAATAAATTATTAATAGTATTCCGTTTTTAAGGTTATTAACACATTTGAACCATTTGAACCATTTTTGGTAACAAATAACTAACAGGTGAAGTAAATAAAATTAGTCAGCAAGTGAACTGTCAGTTCTTGAAATGGGCTTTTTGTGACTTTTTTTTTACTTTTGCAGTTTGGTAGGTGTTGGGTGTTTCTGCTATGAAGTGGTAAAACCTACCAAAAGTGGCTCAAATACGGAACAACCTGTGAACTGCATTTCCTGTATCCGTCATTTAAAATCAAAAGCCTTCTTCCAAATCATGTCATTGCGAATTTATGGCAGTTAATTTTAAGCAGCAGAGACATATATTGTGTAACATATATATACATATATTAGGGCATCAATAGAAAAGCCAATTAGTCGTGTCGACGTCAGAGGCACAAGTCGACGCCCCCTGAGAGAAGTCGATAAGTCGTGTGTTTTTTCCTCTCTGTGTGTGTGCTTGTGTACACAAAGCAATCTTCGCCTCTGATTGGCTTATGCTGACACACGTTCCTTGACTTAACCAGTTATTATAGTCCCTTCATAAACATGACGGAAGCGTTGGCACGAGGGGAATCTAAACACAAAGTCTCCTGCTGAGACTCTACTACTGCTAACTATAAACAGTACTGCTCATCAGTTAAGTCTTTATTCTAGTATTCTCTCAGTATCACCAAGAGGAGGATGGGTTTCTCCCAATGTTTCATTCTCCAGTTTTAGGGAGATTATTTATTGTTTTTTGTTGTCTTTGACCTCACTGGGGACTTGGGCCTGGATTCTGTACAGTTGCTTTGTGGTGACACCAGTTATAAAATGTGCTATATGAATAAAGCTTGCCTTGGAAATAAATTTGACTCATTGCAGACCAAGTACACTCCTTTGCGGCAATGATATTCCTTAACTGGATTTAGCTTCTTTCAGCAGGATAATGTGCTCTGTCACACACAAATGTTCAGGAATGGTTTGAGGAACATGACAAAGAGGTCAAGGTGTCAAATTCCCCAGATTTCAGTCCAATCAGGTGTCTATGGGATATGCTGGACACATTAATCTGGGCCATGGAGGCCCTACTTCACAACTTCCAGGACTTTCTGCTAAGGTCTTGGTGTCAGACAACACAGCATACCTTTGGAGGTCTTGTGGAGTTCATGCCCCAACAGGCCAGAGCTGTTTTGGCAGCAAGAGAGGGACCTACACTATATTAGTTAGGTTGTTCAGAGCATGCAAAACTGTGGACAATGTGGGAGTTCCAGTGGGCCACTGATACACTATAAGTCCAATAGTTTTGGGACACACCTGGTTTTCAGGGTCTGGGCTAGGCCCCTTATTTCCAGTAAAGAGCTTAACCATAATACTTCAGCAGACCAAGACATTTTGGACAATGCCATGCTTCCAACTTTGGGGTAAAACCTTTTCCATTCCTTCATGACTGTGTCCCAGTGCACAAAGCGAGCTCCATGAAGACATGGTTGGACGAGTTCAGTTTGGAAGAACTTGAATGGCCCAGAGCCCTGACCTCAACCCCAGCCAACACCTTTGGGATGAACTGGAACGGAGATTGTGAGCCAGGCCTTCTCATCCAACATCAGTGTCTGACCTCACAAATGCTCTACAGAATGAACTGTATAAATGCATTTTGTATGAGGTGGGGGTGGTAGCCTAGTGGGTAAAACACTTGCTGGTGGACCTGATGACCCCCACTTTCTACCACTGTATCCTTGAGCAAGACACTTAACTTTCACTTGCCCCGGAGAGCCTGTCCCTGTAACTAATGATTGGAAGTTGCTCTGGATAAGGGCGTCTGCCAGATGCCACTCTTTCTATTATTATTATAAATTCCCACGGAAAATCTTGTGGAAAGACTTTCAAGAAAAGTGGAAGCTGTTCAAGGGGGGACCAACTCTATATTAAATCTATGCATTTGAAAGCAATGTCAATAAAGTCCCTGTTAGTGAAATGGTCAAGCGTCCCAAAACTTCTCTCCATATAGTGTATATACACGCACAGATTGGTTACATGCGTGTTCTGTTGGGCGTCATGTGGTTACATGTGCGTTCTGTTATGGGTTGCTCCAATAACTTACCATTGTTTCATAGATGGTAATTCATTGGGTGTTGATCTACAGCAGTGGTCCCTAAACTGGTCTTGGAGGACCCCCTGTTTGTACACATATTTGTACACACCCACTTCAACTCAAGAACAGGCGGGTAATTAACTGGTGATTATCAGGTGTATTGGGGCAGGGAGAACATTAAAACGTCCAGGGCAGGGAGTACTCCTGGACTGGTTTGAGAACCACTGATCTACAGCGATATCTATGGTCAAGGATGCTTGCTTTCACTTTCATTTTGGGCCTAACTGTCCCTTCCAGTTTCTGGTTGGTGCAGGTATTAGGTTGGACAAGTCTGATCTGCGTGTGCACAGTCCTGGTGGTGATGTTTATGTGAGCCACACAGCACAGGCTGAACCTGTAACACGCCATCCTGCTCTAATAGAGGAACACAGGGAGCAACCCAAGCGTGTAACATGTTATATAGGTCATGGAACTCAGAGGCATTGGTGTGTGAAGATCACGGTGCCTCCCGCCCAGTCGAGCCAGCTTACACATGACCTAGTGGTCGGTTCCATCATGCACACTCACAATAACCTCAAATGCAGGTGCTGGGCAAACATATGAATACATACATACACACATACTGGACTACACATTTACATAAAAATAACACACTTGCCCGGTAATGCATAAAATATGAGTAGAAGACCTTATTTTCCCTTCTGTATCCAGCCTTTAAGCAGTGGACAGTTGTTTAACCAAGTTCAGCAACAGGACTCTGTTTAGAGACAGCACTTACTTATTTATTGAGTTTTGGCTGAACTACTTGAAAGCAGTTTTTGAAATTTGATTCCATTTAAGTTGGCCATTAAAAAGGACAGTGCTCATCATTGTTCAATAGAGGCAACTTTTCCTAAGGTTCAGCCCTTAACGGGAACTGACATAGACCTCTGTGGAGATTTATAAAGGCTTATTGCAAAATGTGTAAGTAAGATTTCACAAACCAAGAAAAGAAACTGCCCTTCTGCCTTTGTAAGAACGAAAGTTTGCTGGAGAAATGTTTTTTTCTGTCAGTGGGCTTACATAGGTGGAGCCATGCAAATGCCTTTCAGTAAAGTACTTCACAGATTTTTCTTTATTTAGTTAAAATTAGTGAGTTAGAAATTTATTTAAAAAAAAGAAATTAAGAAATTTAAGAAATTAAACTTTTTAAAATTGTAGTTGTAATTTGATCCTGAGCTACAGCAGCTACTCTTTCTTATCACATCTGCACCAACTGTAGCTTTAAAAAGCTTCTACAAACCTTATTATTCCTCTTTTAAATATCAGCACTTCTACTGTGCTTCTTTTATTGATTTTCTACATATTCTTTTTTTGTTTGTTTCTTATGTAATCACGTCTTTGTCTAAAACCAACACTATGTAACCGTCCAGAGCCATCACTTACTCTGTTGTAAGCCTTAAATAGGTGGTGAACAAAAGCAGTAAAAGTGTTGTGGGAGGCTGTGATTGGGAAGAAAACAGGAACTCCTCCTCGGAGAGTGGGAACAGACTTAGGGGGGCTGTCTCAGTGACAGAGGAGGAAGCCAACGGGCCGGGGCAGGCCTAAATTCAGCTTAGTGCAGGGCAAGGACCCAATTACTGCATGAGTCACTGTCTCTTGCTCTTGTCCCCCCTCATACCATCCGTCTCCTTCCTGGTTCTATCCTCTCTCTCTGTCTCTCTTCCCTCTCTCTTTCTTTGTCTGACCTCTGAATCAATTAAGTTCTATGCTCTCCCTCTGTTTCTCTTCCCTCTCTTTTATTGTCTGACCCCTGAATCAATGGAGTTCCATCCTCTCCCTCTCACAGGTTCAGCCAGGGTGAAAGGCAGCAGGAAGTTTTTCAGGCTGAACTTTTGGAGTTTATAAACTCAAGGTGACCCCTTAATTGGCTCTGTAATTACAATTCCTCAGAAAAACAGTGAGAGGAAGGTGGGGTGGAAGGGGGGTTTGCGTGGTGCAGGGTCAGGCCGAAACCGAAGTCTCAGTAAGGGTGTTGCCTAAACACAGGCTGGGAGCATGAGAGTCATTACGGTACATAATTAGACACTTCTTACAAACAGACAGCCCAGAGAGAACGCTCTTATTGTGCAGCGTCAGAGGAGACTTCTAAAGCCATCAGAAAGAAATTACCAAGTAAATTAGAAACACTCGGCTTTCGTCATCACATAGCATGTCTTGGTTAAGCTGGCCTGAAAACTGGCCTCGCCAGTTGTTGTCCACATCGGGACCCTGTGTGGTCTCTTCAGGAACACACAGTGATCCACTCTGTGTGATCTCCTATTATGTTGTTTGCAATTTTCATAAAAACCCCATTTGGTTTCCATGATCATTTTGTACATTATGCAATACCTGCTCAACTCTCTGTAACCGCAAGGGAATGCTGGGTAGTCTCTGTCGTTTCTGTCAAATCTCGCTCACTCCTCTCCATTGAGTTTGGTTGGTGCTAATCTGCATGTATAATTTTTGTGTTGACAAAAACATGCAAACGCATACACACACACACACACACACACAAACAGGATGGTATTACTCAAATGCTCCATTTTGAGCGAGTTTTTCACATGTTGCATCATGGTTCTGCCATTGAATCATTTATAAAAATGTAATGAGGAGCGTCGCTGGGTGTTAGCCTGGTTGGGCTCGTGTTTGTGTGCGCACGAGGTGGAGTGTTCCCTCTGCCATTGTCCCTGCGCTGGCGCTAAGTGACTGATTTAGACTCAATGCCTGGGTGTTCTCAGAGAGCCCATCTGTGGGTTAAGCAGATAGCATTCAACTGAGCTAACCTAATTCCAACCAATATAGCCTCGATTTATTGTGGACGTCTGTACACGGGGATCTGATAGAGCCCCATATCAGTCTCTTTATTTGCATCAGGAGAGACAGCCGCTGCTTTTTTGAGGTCTATAAACATCAAACCATGTCTCCCAGCTCCGACATAAATTCTGCAATTCGCAGACGCTACGGCAAATGCGCTGGGGCCGGCTGGGATCCAGGAAGTGGAAATAAAAATGGTAGCCAGCGCTCAACTCTTCTCGAAATGAGCCTGCGCCTGCTCCCAGCTAAATGAGATTACACGTCTCTAGATTTGTAAAAATGGATATACGAAATTCGATAAGCGTCGCACTGAAGTGTAAGTGTCTCCTGTGTTCGATACATTCTTAATGCGGGAGCTAAAAGAGAAGGCGCGTCGTAATGGAGTCGTAATTGCGCTGGTGGAGGGTCATATGAAATCAGTGTGTCTCATAAAATATGCTGTTACAGCAGCGAGAGGGAAACAGACAGCGCAGAGAAAGACACCAGAAACGCATGCTGTGTTATATAAATGTGATTTTTAAAACAGTGGTACAGGGCTACAAATAAAAGAACAGTCAGTCATCACAAAAAGAGCAAAATAAACTGCCACATATCACAGGCGCAGTACCAGTACAGTGGAAGAGCCTCTGTTTATTACTGCTGCTCAGCTACAGGAAACTGGTTTGTAATCTTCTAAATTCACTTTTTAATAATGTCAAGTATCAGAAAATGGTGAAAACCTTGACCTTTCCCATCGATGCCATAAAGACAGAGGGTGAGAGAGAGAGAGAGAGAGAGAGAGAGAGAGAGAGAGAGAGAGAGAGTGAGAGAGAGTGAGAGAGAGAGAGAGAGAGAGAGAGAGAGAGAGAGAGAAAGAGAGA
>JBBPCY010000001.1:6104030-6139599 GCA_037974405.1 Brachyalestes nurse
AGTGAGAGAGAGAGAGAGAGAGTGAGAGAGAGAGAGAGAGAGAGAGAGAAGGATATAGCAAGAGAAGGAGGCTGAGAAAAGAAAGAAGAGAAGACAGAAATAAAAGAGTGAGGGAGAGAGAAGGAAAGTGAGTAACTATGAGAAACAACATGGCATAGAGGGGGAGAAGGGGGAGAACAAAGAAAACCAAATTAAGAAAAGAAACAAAGAAAAAGTGGAAAAAGGGAAAGAAAAAAGAAGAGGAAAAAACAGGAAAGGAGCAAAACAGAGAGAGAAAGAGAGAGAGAAGGGAAGAAAGTGAGGAACAGAGAAACAGAGAAGAAGAGGGAGATAGAGAAAGAGAGAGATAGAGTGGGAGAGAGAGAGAGAAAGAGAGAGAGAGAGGGAGTGCCCTCAGTCTTCCTTCAGAGAAAGGGAGGATTGTCAGGCCTAACTGAAGCCCAGCTTTGCAGCTTTGCATCATCCCACTCTGAACAATCTAAATAAGATAGTGGCATCATTACAGAGCCCACTCATCTGCGGCTCTCCCTTTTAGCCTAATTTTACCTTCCGTCTGCATGCTCTTTGGGCTAATTAAATCTTTCCCTTCTCTCCCTCTCGTTCTGCCTCTCTCTCTCTAGTCATCGAGATGACAAATAACGCAATGCAATTTTGGCACATTATTATGTATGAAATGTGAGGAATAATGTATTCCACTCGGCTGAATATCTCTAGACTTGCGTGTAATGAGCACAACAGCGAAGTCGACTGTGTGTATGAGCGCATGTGTGGTGCTGTGTGTGTATGTGGGTGAGCGAACTGTGCACAAGTTCCTCACCTATGCCTTTCTCTCTCTCGCACCCACCTCCGTGCTTTTTTCATCTCTTTCATCAAGGCAAAAAAAGCTGCTGACCTTCGTGTTCAGTACCACCCACCTACTACGCTCTTATTGTAGAGAGAGACAGAGAGAGAGAGAGAGAGAGAGCGGTGCTGCAGCCGGATCCTCTGGGCTCGCGGTTCTGTCCCGCTTGGCTTTAATTTACAGTGGGGGAAAATAATTAGAATCTCACTTTTGCGAAGAGTGGAGTGAAAATGTAAACAATGCTTCCCTGCGGGCGAGTGCTTCATCACACTGACAGGTGCATTTGAATGAGTCTGTGTGTGTGCGTGTGTGTGTGTGGCGGACAGCCTGGGTTATTTATGTGGTAGTGGCACATGGCAGGTGTGGTACACTTTGATATGATAGAGTGGGTCATCCATCTAAGGCAGCTGATGGAGAGGGCCAGCAGGGGCCAGTGGGGGCCATACTTCGGACAGTGTGCATAAAAGCATTACCAGGCCTGACTTTTATACATATTTTGCAACAAGCGTTGATTTTAAGTAGCCAAAAAATCCAAATCGCATAGAAGTCGAAATTATTTTACACGGTCAAAAACGAAACAGTATTTTAGTTAATCAGTGCTTTACTAAGTGATTTTGTCAACTGTCGCACTTCTTAAACTCAAATGAACAAAAGGAGAAACTTTTAAAATAAAACAATTGTGCAAGCATGGGTGTGCAGCATCCTAGAAGTTTTCGCTTTAAGAGGCTTGTTGGTTTCTGTGCCTTAGCTTGTATTTTTCTTATTATCTTAGTTTCAAAAAATATTTATAACCACAACATACAAAATATGTTTGTTTTGTGTCCTTATGCAAAAGTTAAGTTCAGATGCTTTTTTCATGTGTGTACTATTTTAACCATTATGATATTGTTTTGTTTTCTGAACAAGTTCAGGTCAATGTTTGTTGCTGTACAGAATTGCAAGATTTATGAAAATTGGAATATCAATAAATCCATGACAATTGGCTGATATTATTGGCTGACATAGGGCTGCAACTAATGATTACTTCTAATTTTAGTTCATCAATTTTTGTGAATCGATGAAGTATTGATGAAACATCATTCATCAATTTTTGTTAATTGACTCATCCTAAATCACAAGATACTTGAACAGGTATGCATTGACTTCTAAATTTTGATTCGTGGCTAATTTGTAGAGGGAGTCAAATGAAAGTTTATTATGGGACAGCAACGGTAGCATAGTATAACCAAATTTTAAAATTTTAGCATAAGCATAAGAGATATTGAAAAGTGTCAGTCACAACCATGTGGGGCTACAAACAGGCCAAGTTTCATGTGGAATGATAAAGTCTAAGTATATGAAACCACTGACCAGCCGCAGTCATAGTAAAGAGAAAAAGTATGTTTATGTTACTTCTTTACTTCTTTACTGGCTGATTCAGAAGCTGTAAACTGTACTGATCCTATATAAAATTGCTTATGTTATGACTGTGAAAACACACAGAGACAAGAACATTATAAAACATAATTCTAAATAAATCTGAGGAAAAATATGTAGAAAAAACTCAATATGAAAATACACTATGCTATATACACAAATGCTGTGCATAAATACTGTAGACCATAGACTGCATATGAATACCATATCAGACCATATGTTTCTGAGTGGGATATGGGGGTATAGTGTGACTCTATATTCTACAGATTTTATGTGAAAGAGACCACAGCATCCCAAAAACATCCTTAAAGTGATTTAAGATTGTTCTGTATTCTATTTTTATCCTCGCAATGACCGGAGAGAGCCATTTAATTTCATTGTAGAAGAACTAAGTCAGTATTGCATTCATTTTACTAGACTGTACTCTGAAAAATGGAAACATCCTTCTATTTCCTTATTCCATTAACAGTACTGAGCTACTTAGTTAAAGCACTGTCATATGCTGGAAAATGTGTTGAAACTCAGGTGCTTTTCTTTTGTTTCTGCACTGGTGTCTGTTGGAAAACAGTACTTTGGCTCTGAAAACAGTAAATTGCATTCGTGCATTTCGCATTCTGTAGTCTTTCTTTTTTGTCACTACATTCATTTCTTGTCTGAGAGCCAAGATCTCATCATATTATGCAACAAAACAACAAAATCCATACTGTATGTCAGTATACTGAGTATCTCGTGGACACAGATATTATAGATATTATAGGCTGCTTTTTAAAAGTAAACAACATCTTGAAAATTAAAAAACAAGATTTTTTATAATTGATGTAATGGACTTTGCTGGATAAACATCACAGAGTAGATATCAGTCATGGCCTAGTAATGCAAGAAAAACAAATGGCATACAAAGACTGTCACAAACCCATAGAACACAATCATGAATAACATATGCACAGCTTTATAAACCCACATACTCGCATACTCCATCTTACTCACAAGCTCTCAATCCCAAACAGTCTTGAGAATTCTGTTTCTCAGTTCACACACACATGCCCGGATGCTCACACACAAACATACAAACACACACACACTCAGTGCCCCCAGGCATGCAGGGTGGGGGTTAGTGACCCTCAGTAGATGGTCACTCTGACTCTGCTGAGCTACAGCACATGCAAAACTATATGATACTTGTGTGTTTTGGACTTCTTGTGATTTCTTTGAGTGTAAAGACACTTCTAGAGTGTGTCTTGACAGTTTGATTCAATTCATAATATGGATTGTTTTTTTACGATTATATCTAATATTTTTTGAAAATGTAAGTAACGGTAGTATTCTTGTTGTGACCTTTAGTGTTCAAATAATGCAACTGCATTATTAGCATAATTAATAGAATGAAATAGAATGCAACCACACTGTTGCATGTTTTATGCATCGCACTGCATTGTTTCCCTCCTGCATTTGTACAAAAAGGCATATCATGCAGAAGGTTTAGCTCCACTCTAATCAGAGCCTGGCCCCACGCATGAGTAACCCAGACATTGCCAGCCATTAGAATGGAAATAGATAGGCTATTATTATAGACTCGTAGAAGAAGGAGAAGGCTGTTGATGCAATTAGGCTCAGAGACGTTTGGCTCTGCAATGGCTGTGCATTCTGGCCCCGTGGACATATGAATACAGCAGGCAACCAATCTGTACCAACAGGGCCTTAACACACACCTGTGCCTTATTGCTTTCCTCCAAAAAAACAGGGCATTGGTCCCTTGTAGGTAAGAGCATCAGCTAAATCTCTTACAAATACACAAATCAATCTACTTTGCAAAATCATACTGTCCTAAAACATGTAATAAACATGAAAAATCTTTCTAATAATAGAATAATA
Source organism: Brachyalestes nurse (assembly GCA_037974405.1). Taxonomy (NCBI): domain Eukaryota; kingdom Metazoa; phylum Chordata; class Actinopteri; order Characiformes; family Alestidae; genus Brachyalestes; species Brachyalestes nurse. Next base: position 6,108,160 of record JBBPCY010000001.1, read on the forward strand.
TAGTAAAAATAGTAATAATATAGTAATAACAAATACATGCACAATAAAATAACATATGAAATATTTTACAAAATAATATTCATACATCATATTTCACATGTGAAATTTAAGATATGTTTTGAGATTTAAGATGATGTGCCAAGATATATTCGCCATGCATGTCCAAATATTGCTTATTTAATTCTTCAGCAGCGTTGCAAACTAATATTGCTAAGAAATATTGCAACCATATAATCTCGTATGCAAATCTTCCAAAAATATTGCATGTTTTGTCCATTTCCTAAATTAAAATACGTAAACACATTCCTTGTAGGAAGCAAACATAATACGGCCAGTGCAACATTTCTAATTATTTAGGTTGTAAACCTATTTTCACTCAGAAAATCAATCACTCCAGGAATGCCTCTATCCAGCAAAGCATCACTACACAACCTACATGCTCAACTGATCATACACTTTGTTCAAATCACATGCACTTACCCAACAGACTTGCATATTTACTTTCTGACAGTGTATGACATTTAAACTGAAATGACACAGTAATTTAAACTGAAAGGAGTGCAGATGTTGTCTGTACTTTATTCTTTTAATTTTTTTTCCCATCAAGCTATACCTTCAAAGATTAATAATAATAATAATAATAATAATAATAATAATAATAATAATAATAATAAGCAAATACCGTTCGAGAAATGACTTCAAACTTTGAACTGAGAAAGAAAAACGAGAAAAGAATGAGAGAGTGAGAGAGAGAGAGAGAGAGAGATAGCATCTCAGTTAAGGATTATCTCACCGATGCATCTGCATAATTCCCTATTACTAATCTTCTTTTATAAATGCTTAAAAAAGCCAATTTAATCCATAAACAACTCCGTAAAGCGATCCTGCACTCAAGCAGCACGGACAAGTGATGCCTGGGAGAGATACTTTCTCGAAGGTCTGTTTGTTTGGAGAGGCTGAGGGCTAAATGCTTTAAAATCAAGGTTATTTACACACGCATTGTGAGAAGGCTTTGCACACACTCAGCCGCTAATATAGGGGATTCAAACAAAAGCTCCACTTAGCTAAGAGACTTATAGACTTACAGATTTTATCTAAGACCTAACAGATATGCAATAGTGTTATGCAGGATTTCATATAGTTTGTAATGGGTCCTTTTCCCAGATGCAGTCCTGCATATAGGTTTTGTAATAATGGCGTTATGTTATGGCTGCATATTAAACTAACATAAACTAACAAATACATACATGCCATGGTCAGCTGTGGCACTGCCCTTGTCGCCTCTGTCCGTGGTTTAGCCCTGATATCTTCCGCTAAAACGTGAATGAACTGGACATTTTGAAGATTATTAAACTTCTCTCATATGTCAACAATGAGTGTTAAGCACCTTAAGTATCAGTATAGAAGCCACTGAGCTCCTTGAGTGCTGCATGTTTAGTTCATCCTCCTTTTCCGTCACTAGTAATAGTGGAGATTTTATTTCTTAGTAGTTTCATTTCTGATGGAGAAGGTTTCTCATTTAGAGGCGTGAATCCATACTTTAATCAGGGCTTGGGGGGGATAGCACACCTTCGACTCTGACTGAAAAGCCCCCCAAGGAAGGTCGATTGGTTGGTGATTTGGCAGCATAAGTTTTCTTTCTTGAGAGAACTTCCTCACATGAGCACCCCTTTCCTCCACCTACTCACATGTTGAACATGTTTGCCCCACTCAGCTGAGAAGCCTGTCAAAAGTTCTCTGGTTATAGGTGATCGAATTACTCAATATATGAACACTCATTTAGGGGCTCCAGCACAAGCTACGGTAAGGTGTATACCAGAAGCCAGTGAAATGGGCATTACAGGGAAGCCGTTAGCTAGGTATATTAGGATAGTGTTCATGTAGGAGTTAATGACATTCATCTGTGGCAGTCAGAGGTTACTAAGAATAACGTCAAAGAGATGTGTAAATTAGCCCAGATAATGGCTCATGCTGTAATACGCTCTGGCCCCATCTCAATGCAGCATGGCCTAATGCAGGCTTTGGGTGCAGTATTGCTGGATGCCCTAGTGGTGATCACACTCTTGATTTAATACTGACTCTTGGTGTTAAAGAATAACATACCTATTCTTCTACAGACCACAGCAATATCAGATCACTAACTCATTACATATGAACTTCATCTTAACCATAATATAGGTGCACTTTCATATTACTCAACTTATTTCATATTATAATAGCATATGCCACATCTGACTAAGGTAATCTAACAAAATGTTAGAGAACTCTCATTGATCCACTTTTAAAACGTAAAAAACATTAGACAGAAAAAGCTTGTCCTTGGTATAACGATCAAACACGTGCCTTAAAGCAAAAAATTAGAGCGTAAATGGCGATTAACCAAGGTGGAATCTTTCTACGCTTCCTGGAAGGAAAATCTTAGAGACAACAGCAGAACACTTACTGTCGCACACTCAGCCTATCTGTTATCTCTTATGGAATCTAACAAAAACATCCCAAGTTTCTATTTAGTACAATTTCTGAACTAACTAGGAACCAGGGTGGTACAGAACCTATATACTGCTACCTGCAATCTATAGTAGTGAAGATTTTATTTAGGAGTGATTTTTAATAACAAAATGAAAGTCATTAGTCAAGAAATTCAAACCTAAAGTCAACTACATCTACTGCTTGATACAGCCAGTACAGATACAGTTCAAAATTTAGCTGTAGCAGAAAGGCTGGCATCCTTTACTCCAGTTTAGCAGGCAGAACTACAATTATCCTCTCATCAAAATCAACTAACTGATCTCTCGATTCAGTTCCTACAAACCTACTTAAAGAAGTCTTACCAGTAAGAACCAGGCGTCTGTAAGCAATAAAATCTCTTCTCGCAGTATTAGTATTTATCACAAGCCTTTAATCTAGCAGCTATTAAATCCTTTCAGCTATTAAATTCTTTCTGTAAAAGAAACCAAATATTCATTCATGTGAGCTCTTAAATTATCAACATATTTCCAATCTACAATTCTTATTTAAACTTTTAGAGAAAGTCATGGCCCAACAGTTACGTTTACTTCTGCATATGAATAGTGTACATGAAAAAGTTGGATTCTGGCCTCATCATAGCTCCAAAACAACCCCAGTAAAGTTACTAAATGATATTTTATTGTCAATTGGTTTTGCTCAAACTTTGTGCAGCAATTGACAACATGAACCACACTATTCTGTCACAGAAACAGCCTGTTTTAGTTTAGATCATACCTGACCAACGAATATTTGAAAGTGTGCATGTGTTCTCCTACCCCAGCCAGGGACAACTGGAGCTCAAAGTTCTGGCAGAGACTGTTGTTCCTGTTGTTGTGAACTGGAGACTGTCAAGCTAATCATCACACTTCTTCCAGCAAAACCTACCACTACTGACTCTAACCTACTCTGTGAGTCAGAGTGCCAACTGTCCAGCAATGATTACGTTAGTATACTAACATCATTGTTAGTTAGGCGCATCTCTTTTAACCTCCTTCATTCTCTGGGCTGACCAGAGAATCTGCGTTTTGAATAGTTCTTCCTGAGGTTCCTCCAGCTTTTCCTTGCTTTGAGTCACTCACAAGGAGATCAGACCTGGATTCTGTCACAAAACCTGGATTTGTGACAAAATCACATGTAAAAAGTGCGGTCTAAATAAAATTCAATTCAATCCAGTTGAATATTGATTTCCTCACACTTTTTAGTTAACAGTGTTAAAAGAGCATAAAATCAATCATTATGACAAATCTGATGTGTAATTGTTCATCTCTCCTAGAAGATTCTTGTCATTTCTACCTTTAAATAAATGGTGTGCTCACAAGGAAAGGAATTTCTCCATTTTATTATAAATCGGTTTCATTTGGATTGCTTCTGAGTGTGTTTTTTAATACCTCCAAGAACCTCTCTCATTTGGGATAATAAAACAGCACAATATCACCACAGAGTCTGAAAGGGAAATGTACCTGCTGGGATAAGAGACTGTCCTCCCTCTGCTGTCTGCTATCTGTAAGGTCATGTGACTGATCAGAGATTAGAGGCTCATCAAAAGCGAGGGTGAATGTCTGCTCAATACAGTGTGGACCAGGCACAATCAGTAGCCCGCTGTCCTTCTGCACGATCGAGAAATGCCAAGGTCAAAGTGTTAAAAAAAAGCTACTGAGAAGCTCAAAGCTTTGAATATTATCTTTATTATGATGCTATCTTTTGCTTATTTAACCATTGCCAAAAGTCTGTACTCCTAATGCCACGGATTTATTAACGTTCTTTTAAATGATTCATATAAATAAATAGCTATAGCATGCCGTAATGTTAAATAATATCTTCTTGGGCTAAATGTATTAGTCTCTTTTAACACCATTAGTAGCATCTAGCAAATCATGTACACTGTGTGGAAGAAAAGAGGAAAAAAAGAAAACCCCTCTTTCTCAAAAATCCCATTCGCCCAGCGTCTCTCTAAAGAATGTGCCCCAGTCTGTCGACAGCCCAATTTGTTCCCTCTGTTCTACATTATGAAAGGAGGAGGGGGGGGGGGTTAGGATCTGTAAGAGTTTGAACATGTGGACTCAATGCCGCAGCTTCCAACATTTGTTTTGACAGCTGACTTGGCGAGCAACATATTAGGATGAAATTAAAAGAAAAGTCCATCTCTGATACGTCTACGGAATGAAGCCCAGATATGTCATGGAAACAGGGGGCCTGGCCAGGCTGTTTTCAAATCAAAATCTCTTCCTCTTTTTCCAGACTGCTAACATAACATACTGTGCCATGATAAGCCCAGTGAAATTGTGTTAAAAAGCAATGAGTTTGAAAAATAGGAATATATTACAAAAAATGACCTATCCAAAAATAACCAAGTATTATCTTTCAGTAACAACAGTGCTAATAGTGCCCTAAGTGTTCGCCTTATTAGCGCTAAGGGAATTCCTGCTTCTCTCTCTTTTTTCACTACTCTTTGCCACTCTCTTCCTCTTCTTTTGCCCTCCCCCAGTTTCTGTCTTTTTCTCTCTCTCACCCCCCACCCCCTACCCTTCCTTAACCATTGTGTGGCTGCAGTATTTTCACACATTGCTGCCCAGCAAAAGTCATTGACCTTTTCTCCACGGCAGGCCCATCCCTTCCCCAGTCACATCTCATATTGAGCTGTGTGTGAGGGCTCCGAACCCCAGCCTGTGCTGCCGTAGCCCCAGGCCTGCCAGCCAGCCCTCGCCAGTACTGTCCACTAATAGCCTCCTGTAATTGAAGAAGCAGCTTTCAGCCTTAATGCAAGCAAACAGGCCGGTGGAGGGGCCTCGGAAGAGGACATGGGGGGGTTGCAGGTGTCTACCAGTGGCCTCCGCTGTATTGGGACAGCCCCCCCCCCGCCCGTTCCTCATCTCTCTTTTCCCTGTGTTTGTGTTCCTGTTTTGGGTTTGCTTTCAGGCAGGCCTGATGCCATTGTTGTCCCACAATGGAGTCGGAGCCACAGGTCATGGGCTGCTACTCAGCAGGTGAGGCTGCTGTCCATAGAACTAATGGATTCAGTAGGTTTGGTGGACTATCTGCTCATTTCATGGTGTTTTGTGCTGAAATGCTATCACGTGACTGTATATTAACCCTTCTTGCAACACAAACATTTGGTGGAAATTGATATTGATTATTCCTTATATAACAAAATACATTTTCAATCGACATAACATTTATGTTTATCATTATGCATATGTCTCGTTTTGCAAACACTATATAATCTGCACTTACGGAATTGCATATATTGCCAAATGAAAGTAACGAATTCAAGAGTATTCAGTTGTGTATAGTTTCTGTAGATGACACTACAGCAACAACAGTGTCTGTAGGCTACTGTGTATAAACAGAGGGTAACGAGTTGTAAATGCAGTGGTTTATGATGTTAGCATTGCAGCAAGTGCTAGATTGAGGCCACAGATCAGAAGAAAGGTCTTTTCTATCACTCCCTTAATAATATATAAGAGAGAGAGAGAGAGAGCGAGAGAGATGAAGAAAAACCAACAAGGTCTGCTCGTCATTAGCTCTCCAATCTGCACTCTGCTTCGTGCGACAGCCCCCCCCTTCCCCCCGTCCTCCCCACCGCTCCAATCCGTTGTTTTGCAAAGCACCTTGGGTGTTCCCTAAATTCTGCCCGTGGAAACACATTAAGGAGAGGCGAGGAGACAAACGGCGCGGCTGTGCTCAAATCTTGATGCGATTTCTGGTTGCAAAAACAACTCGGGGGCTATCAGCAGCCATTAGCGCAATCAATGTCACCGCGAAGTTTCTGGTGAATTACTGCAAAGATTAGAGCTCCGCCGCCCGGCCGCTCCGTCACTGTCAGCAAGACGGTGACAAAACAGTTTGTGTTACCTGCTCAAACGCGGCAGGCATTAGTACCTCCCTCCCAGGTACAGTAATCAAGAAGGTGACGGCAGACAATTAATGAGGTCCATCTGCACCAATGCCTATACATAATTAATGCCCTCATTATACACACGCTATGATTTTAGGCCTCTCTCTCTCTCTTTCACTCTCTCACTCTTTCTTTCAGTGCTTCTTGCTGATGCTTACATTGTAGTGTGCAAACAGAAGACAAACTAAAGGACGAGCGTGAAGGACACTGAAAAGGCTACTTTACATTTTTGATTCACACTGGATAAATAGTGGAAAAACAAAAAGTAAAATAGAACAGAGAATAAATCTGTAATGTATGATCGTTTGATTTAAGGGCTACTTTCACAGTGCTAACACAAAGGGCTAAACTAAAGCGTGTCACGTGACAAGTTATCTTTTTCAATAGTCAGAATTTAATAGGACCGTGCAATATCTTAAACAAGGAGCAATAATGTTGATCACATGGCCTGGAAGAATATAAGCCATATTATAAAGTTAATTAAAGAGTAAAAAATCAGATTATGTTTTACGATCACCCTGTGAAAATTACATGTTTAATGATAATAACAGCAGGCCATCTGTGGATATGTTATTGAACGTAGATCTTTTTTCTTTTATTGTTTTAAAGCTTGAGGGAAACAACTAACATTAACGCTTTACTACTATTAGGTCATTAGGCATCCTGTTTGTTGTTTATCTGAACAATATAACTACTCCAATAAAACTCCACTCAGTGTTGCCAGGTGGTTAAAGAGGCTGACCTCAGGTGATGTGGGAGTTTGAAATCTTTTCATTTCTCTGTGTGATGCTATAGAAGAGCCTCCGCAGAAAAATGTCTTGTGATAAATGTCTTTTATTGCTATAGTAATATCTGTGAGTATTATACTGTGGTGATTAAAATGACTAAACTACACTTAAGCAAAATGCTGAATGACTTCTAATGTTTTTTTTTTCTTTTATTGAATCAATGAACAATTAACATTTTATGCAATATGTCTCAACAGAAGCAATGATGCGAAATGATCTTGAAATATCAAATGTATCATATACCTGCAATGAAGTGGCTGTTTTCAGTACAGTTTGATGATTTACCTGTTTAAACAACTTTGATTTAACTCATCTATTATTGCCTGTTTTTTTCCCTTTGCTTTTTTTTTAGACCAGAAAATAGAAGTTCATTTAAAAAGACTGACCATTTCTGTTGGTCCATTCAACATGAAATATCCACACATGTGAATTCCTTTCCTTAATCTATTTCATAGTTTTAAACTCGTGTATAGTCCAATTTTGGAGGAGATGCAGTGTTTACTGGAAAGTTGGACAGAACAACTGCATAGAACACACAAAAACTATCCTCACATTCATTGATACCATAGAATCATTGAATAGTGTTGTCACAATTTGAACTGCGGGTTTGGTATATATGGGGGTGTGGGTGGGTGGGGGGGGGGCAATTATGCTGGGGCACAATCAAGACTACTGGGCCTAGTGTGGGTACACCTTGAGATGACTTACTTTATCCCTTGAATCAACATAGTTCATTTACTCATGAACAAATGAGCATAATAGAGCATAATGAGCATTGGTAGGGCCCTGCAAGACTGTAATGTAACTACCTTGCTACATACTGTTAAACATGTCATCATGTAAAATGCTTATATGTTTTAATAGGATCAATAAGTTACATTTCACCCACTTTCACCAGGTTAACATATTATAACAGTTATAATGACTTAATTCGTACAATTTAGCCAATGTGCAAACAGAAAACTTTCTGAAATGTTTAGTCCGTCACACATATTAATCACCATTCACTGTGTTAATTGCCTCTGGAACACTCTGTGAAAGCAAGCTAGGAGGAGTTATGACCTGCACACATGAATAGTGACAGTTTACAGATTACCAACTGCTCTAATATAACATTTCACCGCTTAATACATTATTTTATACAAAAAGTGTGAAACCTTAGATTGTTGGGTGCTATTTTAAAGGCAGATTTGTGATAATATATAATAATACATAAAACCCCTTTTATTTCTCATATGACATAAGGTCACCTTTACTAAGACCACCATGGAAGTTTCTTATCTGAACTGATCAATCTGAAAAGTAATTGCTAAAACGTGTTGACAAATCCCAGGAGAAACGTACTGTACCTGTGAGTGCATTGTTTTGTTCAGTTTCTCCTTCCTTCCCCTTTTCTTTGCTAATGAAAGCCTTGTGGCCCCTTGTTATTAAAACGGTGCCTCTCTCTCCTATATTAATTGGGTCCATAATAAGGAATGCGTTGGATTCATTATTTAATTGCCAGGGCACGTTTGGAATACAGTTTCTGAAATGTATTTTTAATGAAAACTACTACATCCTGACCTAATCATATCAACCTTCTCCTATCTAATTAAGGATGCAAAAAATCATTAGAGTTGCAAAATATTAGTTTCAGCTTTGTCTCACTGCTCCCTCCCCTCTGCGCATACATTTTTTTCCGTGGTGATGATAAATAGTTAATGAGGTAAAAATGACAAAAAATTTGCATGTAGGCAAATTAGTTTAATACGGATATGCCTTTGCTGAGTTAGGAAAGTGACCCTTTTTTGCATGGAGAAATTGCTATAATAATTATGAAATAATGGCCCGGGCCGTCTTATTTAAATGAAAAATCGCCTGGCTGAATAATGTTAAAAATAGTGAAATGCAATAACCCTAAATTTTCATCATGCTGGCAAATGTGTTTAATGCGTTATCATTTTATCAGTTCAATAAAGGCAAATTAGGGGCAATATGAGGAAAGCAGTGATTGTCGTAATTCTGGGAGAGAACTGGAGAGCAACTCAAGGCTGTGTCGGAGAAAGTATGAAAAGCTATTGGCAAAATGAAAGTCTCCTTAGAAGCCTAGGCATTCCTATGTTTTCTCAATAAACTAATCAAATTAGGTCTTATCTCAGATCTTATCCCAGTTCTAGGCTCTAATGTTCAGAACACTGAAACTTGGAAAAATCCAAGGAAGTGAAAGTAAAATAAGGACTTTGGAAAGAACTGTTGTGCAGCTGCAAAGCTTTTCTGTTGCAGTGACCTTCCCAAGAGTGCATACACTTGTGGTTGTGATTATTTATAGAGCCGTTACAAAAGTCTTTGTTGGACAAATGATCCTTCTTTTATAAAATCACTTCCTTTATATCTGTAATCGTTTCTAAAATCCATAGACGAATCAAACAATTAGCTAGCTGAGATTGTGTTTGGGTAATTATCTCCTACTAATTAAGCTGTAACTACAGACCTTTGACATGAATTTGTAGCTTTCAGAAATGTAACTAAAGAACTACACTGATTTAGAATTCTGTATCTTCTCATTTCAAATACCCCACTCTTTCTTTTGAATACACTACAAATTTCTAACCTTCTTATTTCGACTGTTTATGAGTCTTCATATGGTGCACAAGGTACACAAATTAAATCATAAAATCAATCTGTTCAAACAAAATTTCTGCTGTGAGAGTCTCACTGTAATACCCAGTGTCGGAACTATGTTTAAAATCCAATTGCAAATAAAAGAGCCAATTTTGGCAAGTTCCATCAATGATTTCCTTGCATATTCTAGTGGGAATGTCATGAGCTATCAGCCAGCAATCTTGAGATTTAGCAAAGGCAATCTAACGGATTAATATCAGGCCATTTGGCTAGACTTTTAAAATCAACCACTCATCCAACAAATCACTGGAAGCTTCAGAAGAGAGCTGGGACATTTAGCAAACACACTGTAAAGCAGAGGGCAATGTTACACCAATCTTTTTAAACCAGCATGGTAAAAGTTATCATTATAAAAAGGAGGCATGAAACTGATTCCAGGAAAGCAAGGATAAAAATGCACAGCACACACCTTTCGTCTCTCTCCACTGAAGCCTCTCCACTGCTCTGCCTTCTTTATTATGTAACTGAGCTCTTGGTTGGACACTTCGAGGTCGTGTGGGATAAAAAACATTCCCTCTGGACTGTGGAGACGATGGTAAACATCTAACATTCTGCCATCGTTGTGGAGTCTGGAAAAAGAATGGTCATAAACAGTTAGGGATTCTCTGGCTCACGAACTCATTACGTACTTGCTCTCAACTCTAAAACGGAAAACATACCTCTAAATAATCTATAATAGCTCTACACAACAGCCAAGCGCAATTTCTTTTTAAAGAGATGTTTAGCATGTGCTAACATAAGCCCTGTTTAGATGAGGTTTGTTAATTTGGGGGATATCTGTAATAAAACACTTATACGCCTTCTCAAAAACACAATTTTTAAATCCTGAGTACAATAAAATCATCGCAGGATAAGCAAGTTTTTAGTGGGTTATATTTTTACAAACCCCAAGCGTCAAGCATGCTGCCACTGGACTCTGGAGAAGTGGAAATGCATTCTCTGGAGTGGTCCATCACACTTCACTATTTAGCATTCTGACTAATGAATCTAGGTTTAACAGATGCCAGGCGAATACTATATAATTGAATACATGGTGTCAAAAGTAATGTTCGATGGTGAGAGGGACTGGGACTGTTTTAAGGGTTTAAATGCAAAGAAATTCTACTCAAATATATACTTCCAACTTTGTGGATGCAGTTGGGGAAAGCCCTTTTCTATTCCAGCATGACTGTGCCCCGTTGCACAAAGCAAGCTCCATAAAGACATGACTGGATGAGTTCGGATTGGAAGAACTTGACTGGCCCACACAGTGACCTGACCCTCAAATGATCAATTTTGGGATGAACAGGGACATCAATTGCTAGCTTACGAAGTTCTTTCTAACATCAGAGATTATCCTTCCAAAAACTCTTGTGACTGACTAGCACAAATACCCACAGACACACTCCAAAATCTTGTGGAAAGCCTCCCAAGAGGAGGAGGGGCTGTACCAGCTGACCGATTGTTAGCTGTCCACAAACTTTGGGCCATTGAGTCTACGACAGTGGCAGAGGTTGGACTGGTGGCCCCACCAAACTGGCCATTAGGAAAAGATTTAAAGCTTATGAAAGCTCAATTTGCCCAAGTGAGGAAAATAGCATGCAATACTGCTACAATACTACTGCTGCTCCACATTTCTGTAACAGATTAACTGGCTATTCAAATAATCAACAAATCAAATCATTATGCCCTTTGCCGTTTCCTCTTGCTTTTTAGTGCCACCGAGTTGTAAGGCAATTAGTTTCTCCTTTTATGGTGCAATAAAGCAACAGAAACCATATCGCTCCCTATCAACACTTGCTGAAGAGTATTGCCATTTGTTGGAAGGACCAGTGTTAGAGCACTTTTGTAAAAGATGCACCATGATGTATTGATGACAAAGATGCACTGATAACTACTGGACTCTGCTGACTAGAACAGAATGGAGGAAAATCCAAAGACCCGGCCCTTGGACTTAGAAGGCGGCTTCATCTTGTTGGTTATTTTATCTGAGCCTGATGTCAAAACTACTGCAAATATGGATATGGAATTCAGACCACCTTCAAAGATGTCTTCATAAGACATGGGCAGAACAGATGCTCTGTAAAGTTTTGAGTGCTACAGACTGAAAAAAACAGCTATTGACTGGAGTCTCTAGGTGGCAGTGCTTCAGACATTTCTTTCTCTAACACATGAATCAACCAATGCACAATACAAAACAAAACATATAAAAAAAAGCCACTCTTGGCTTGTCTTCAAAACTCTCTGACCCCTGACCCTGACAAAGAGATTTGCTGCAGTCAAAGGGTAATCAGGACTCACATGACACAAAGAGTGCACCATGCGAGTGCTTTGCGCCGAGAAGAGCTCCCCACCCGATGGGGAAAAGTAGCGAGTGATGTCTGCTTGGCTATCGTATGTAAAACATGACCTCAGCTCATCTGAATAACTCACACTTGCCACTCAAGCAGAGCTGGGCGCAGTCCACTGACGGGCCTGAGCTTTCAAGGAGCGGATTGAAGGAGAGACTGTTTCATTCCACACACGGCTATCTTTAGACATGATTCAGAGACATCTGAGAAACTCGAGAGAAGTCAAAGATCAATGGCGTTATCACATAAATAGAAATGTATACAGCGGTACATAAATAAACTGCAGTAATGCATTCACTCACTTAACACCACATTTGATGCAAGCCTTGATGCAAAAATAAGGCAAATTGGTTCAGAAAGATCTGCCAGTGTATATTAACAGTATTAGGAATGAATCAGTGCAATCAGGTACAATTGGTACTTTATAATTAAGCATTTATTATTTATATACAAGTGTTCATCAACATCTAAAACAATATTATTAAAACGTACGTAGATATATTTTATATAAAGTTTAAAATAATGTATGTGGATCTGTGAAAACGTTTCCAACGTTACCTAAATGGTCTTATCTGCTCTTTCTTAAGAATGTAACGGATTGTATTGGACAACGTTGTGTGCGGCCACATACTGAATGGGTCTCTGGGCTAAAAATCCATTAAGAAGAGGAATAAGAACAAAAACAAAATACAGAAATACACACATAAGTGCATGGATACAACATGTATACATTCTCTTCTATTTACAGCCATGGGCAGCACAGTGCATCCTCTTTCAAACAGAAAAAAACACCTAATAATGCCCAAACAGCTAATACCAACAATCAGCTACAAAAACAAAATCCTTTTTAATGCCTTTCCCCTTTCACCTTGCCATTATTTTTCACAGAAGCATCACTTGTCCTAAGTACTGCAGATCACACTGAATATATAAGTGCAATTTGTCAAAAAAGAATCACCATAATATTCCTGTTTTATATTTATTTTTTTTCTCAGGGACTGAATCAGGGCCTGCTAAAATGTAATTAAAAAATGGATAGCGGTTCATTCTATCTATACATGCAGCCCCAGGCGGTATTTTAGAAATAGGTCAGCCGTTGTGTCAGTGTCTCTCTCCTGGCAGCCAATAGGAGCATGCAAAACCACAAACCAGGATGGGTCCTGCACAGGCCGCTGGCCTACATTTAGAGCCCACCCTCGGCCCCGCCCCCACCCATAGCCTTGCTTCACACCCATTGAGCCTGCAGACCTCCTTTGCCCCGAACGGGCTCCAGCCATCACTTGCTGGAACTTTATCAAGAAATAGACACTGAAACAGTTGTTCTAATAAAAGACAGAAGAGCTTTCTCCCTTTGACCTAAAGTTAAGAATGGTGCTCTTTGCAAAATAAATAAATAAATAACAAGCGACATAAAAAAAAGAAAACCTTGATAAGGTGAAAGCACATTAGTTTCTAGACTGCTGTCCCATATTTTGATTGGCTGATTTTACAGTGTTACTGACACTTTTGGTCATAAAGAGTAAAGAAATTCATGTTTGCTTTTTGCTTTTAGATTATTCTTGATTATTCTTGATGTTTCTGTTTTCTTTATACAATTGTATGCCTCTTAAAGGTTCAATTTCTTTTACATTTTAGGTGTCAATTAACAACTTTTTGCTTGTTTCCACCAGTGATGACAGTGATCCTGGAGAACTATTAATGACAAAATATGTGTTATTTGGAGAATGCTGGGTCACTGTGGAGTGGACATCAGTGTAAATGTATCGTTATCATCAAACTACATTTAAAGCAAGTTTGGTAATGATTTTCTGAAAAAAAATGGATACATGGGTTTGGCTGATGTTAATGTTGTAAGAACAACATTATAAATGCTTACTGAGCTACTAATGAGCAGCACAACATTATATATTTGGTCATTTTGAATGCCAATCAGTCCTGTCAACATACATCAAACTTCAACCTTGTGTGCCTTTTGCATTTTCAAGAACCTCTTTGCTAATGAAAGCATCTTGGCTGGTGGCCTTGTGGTTAGGAAAGGTTAATGAGTTCACCCTGAGATCAGAAGGTTGTGGGTTTGAATCCCAGGACTGATAGTGGCACCACTGAGGTACCATCCCTAAACACTGCTCCCTGGGTGCCCCTTTACTTGGTGAATGGGTTAAATGCAGTGAAAGAACTTGACATTGCTCACACTGTGTGATGTGGTGTGACTATAAGGGGTCACTTTACTTTGGCTGCTGTCATAAAGTCAAATGTTAATGAAATGTCTAGCAGTCATAGAGGAAGCAAAACTTCCTCTAAAAGCATATAATTTCATCATAGAAATTATTCATCAGGAATTACCTCAGCTAACATTAAAAGGGAGGCATACTGCCAGAACAAGACTGTTGTTTATTGCATATGTTTTGAGAATGTAGACATTATGAATTTATGAAAAAGTTTGAATATTTATATCCACTGCAACAGCCATGGCAATGTGTAATTGAAGGCGGTAATGACATCACTCTTTATGAACCGGCCACCTGTGCAGATTACAGCTAAGACTTTTGGTGTGTGCAACGGGGCGTCCGGGAGCATTGTGTAGGGGTGGTGTCTTGCTCCAGCAGTCTTGGGATTAAAACCCACAACCTTCTGATTGTCGGGGCAACTTCTAAACCTCCAGACCACCAGCTAAAAGCCCCTAAAAAACACTGTTCACAGTTCCAAGCCATGTCATGTGGGCCTTTGAGCCATGTTATTATAGAATGAAAACTAAATATAACAAGTAATTTTAAACCTCTGAGCAGTAGTGTATGATTATTCAATAATATCATGATATGAAGAGTCACAAGACATGGTTTGAAAACCTTAAAAGCATAAAATGTCATCATAACACAGCAGTGAGATGGTTAATGGTCTATTCTGGTCTTAACTGTATTGATATTCAACTTGATATAGCAAGTGATTTTAACCATTTGATCAGTAGTTTATGATTATTGAAATGTTTTTTGCCATAATGTTATGGCTTGTGCTTTCCCTGTGTCATCAGTTGTCCGACACTCAATAGATACAAATGTAAATTATACATTTACATTTTCCAAAATATACTATATGTTTTAATACTTCATTAGAAAAACCATGCATTCCTAATAGCAGAAAGCAAAACCCAGTGTTTACTGGGTAATTGACTACTTAATGCCTAAAAAGAGAACAAAGCTAGCAACAGCTTACTATATACACTCAAATCTAAACACCCACACGCTCTCTCACACACACACACACACACACACACACACACTAACTAACTAAGCCCAGAGAAGGTGATTTAATTTCATCAGCTTAATGTCATTTTTCAGGTTGTCCCTCCGCTCATCAGTAATCTCATGAGACTATTAAATCAAAGTGCATTAAATCAACACGGGGCTGTCAGACAGTGGCACCAGAAGAAAAGGTCTTGATAAGGCCTATTTATGATGCTTATGAGCTCATGGAGAGGATGCCAGTGTTTCACTTCATTGGCAGGATATCCCTTAAGGGTCCCGTGGCCAAAAATACCCAGCCGAAGTCTCTGATCATGGGGAAGACTCAACACCGCCTGGCCTGGCACATTGTGACACTTTGCAGCCACCAGGAAGGTCAGGCAAAAACTCTCAAGCTGACAGGAAAGTACAGAGAGAGAGAAGGAGAGGGAGAGAGAGGGCCACACTTTTTGTCTTTGCAGAGAAATAGTTCTGAAAGCACCTGCTAGCTTTTAGCCAGGCCAGAATCTGGGAAATTATCAAAAATGCTTGAAACTCCTTTCTTCTGACCCGGATTATTGTTTGGTGAAACTCATGTCTTGATTCCTGCTAACATCGAAAGACTAAAGACAAAAGCTGCGATTGTTCAGGGTGGCTATGGTACACCATAAAACCGGTTACACACTTATTTGAATATTGCACACTTAAATGATGTACTGTGTAACCCAGCTGTATATTGTTAGTCTCGTATTACAGAACTAGCTGCTGGTCTAGTGGCTAAGGAGCTGTCCCCGCAATCAGAAGGTTGTAGGTTCGAATCCCAAGACTGTCAGTGGCTCCACTGAGGAACCCTCGAGAAAGGTGCCCACACACTGCTCCCTGGGCGCCTCGTCGGTGGCTGCCCACAGCTTCACTCGGTGAATGGGTTACATGCAGAGAAAGAAGTTCACACTGTGTGCTCTGCTGTGTTCATGCATGACTATAAGGGGCCACTTTACTCTCATTTTGTAAATTTTTTAACTGATTTCAGTTCTCTGTTAATTACCCAACCTTTCACAAGGTGAGTCAGGTGCATTAGAAAAACACAAAAACTGTCAAGTGTGTAACATTACCCAGACTGGGGTGGTTTACACTCACCTGAGGAAGTACACATAGAGCACGGTGAAGGACATTATGAAAAGGACGGTGTAGAGGAAGAGGGTGATGATGATACCCGCTGTACCCGAATGTTCTGTGCGAAGGAAGTGCCAGTAGAGCTTAGCGGCATCGGCCACTGGCTCTTCTGCACTGTAGGCCAGGCGCTGGAAACACAGTGAGAATCAGATTCAGAGTTACTGAACTGACCTATACTGAAAACCTACACAAGAATAAAGTCATGAGTCATACATCAACTACAGACAATCAGTTTCTGCAAATCATTTGTGCAGCTCTCTTTTAGTCTGATAACATGAAAACTCTCAGGTCTCAGGTCTACATAAACAGAATCCTTTTTTAAAACACATTGTGTTCCTTTGCCACATTAGGTCTTTGCTGGTCTTTACCCTTTATTGGTCATTTCTTATTTGGGAGTTTATATATTTTTAAATTTTATATATTATGTTTATTTAATTATATTTTTGGTTTTCTTTTGTCTTGTTAATTTTATCCTCTGATTTACTGTAAGGTGTCTATGAGTGCCTTTAAATTAACTAAAGAGTAATACTACTACTACTACTACTACTAATAATAATAATAATAATAACTTGATACATAGTAGGGCCATTCACCACCATGCCATCAATCTTAGTGTTCAGTATTTGGTTAGTTGTGTGAGCGCATATGTAGAGAAATGTAATCAACTTGATTACTGAACTATAATTTCTTGAAATTCTAATCTTTTTTATATATATCTGCCTCATAAACCAACCAAATACTCTGGCCGCACCAGAAAACTGGTGAGGGAGCAACAGGGTGAGGAAGGCCTGCTGCAGTGGCTGTATTTGTTTTTGTATAGTTGTTGAGTGGTATGTAGTAAATCTGATTGAAGCCCAGTGAAAATCAACCACTTCTTCTCAGACGAAAACAAGAAACTCCTCTCCAAAAATCACATTTTCCACTTAATTTAAATTCTCAGTAAATGAACTCCTTTGTTTTACACCTGCTCCTACATCATGGTTGGCAGACAGGACCTATGATACTTCCAGTCCTTCCCTAAGCTTTGGTACATTATTATGGGGAATGGTAGTGAGGCTGAGATTGCATGAGAACAGAGAAAGTTTATTGAGAAGTGAACAACAACAGCGAAGTGATGTGGGTTAGTGGGTGACTTCACTAAAGCATCTTAGAAACCCTCATCCAGACTCATTAATGATGATTAATGCTTTTTACTTTTAAAATGTGTTATAATAAACTATGAATGATACACGTTAAGTAATAATGTAGGATCTTTTAATGTTGACGCTGATGATATCCTTCTCTCTCTCTCTCTCTCTCTCTCTCTCTCTCTCTCTCTCTCTCTCTCTCTATCTCTCTCTCTTTTTCCATTTTTTTTTCGGAAGTCACTTTGCCACAATAATGCAAACTTCTATTTACAGTGTCCACGTGTTTTTTTTTTTTTAAGTGACTTACCCCTAGGACGGCGTCCACAACGAAGACCGCCAGGGGGTCCAGCACTGTCCACGCTCCCACAGCCATGATCAGCTTTGACAGGAAGGAAGGCGTTGAGCCAAACGCTAGCTGACAGACCCATCTGATCAGAAGCAGCAAAAACGTAGCTGCGTTCAAGGTCAAGGGCCCCAGCAGCACCAGCAGCGTCTCCTCCAGGGTGCGCAGCAGAGAGCTCTGATACACCAGAACCACTGTGTGGGCATGGAACTGAAACCTACAGAGAGTGGGGTGGGGGGGGGATGCTTATTACTGTCTCTTGAGGCTATATTTGTAAATGAACAAATTTCTACCAATGGGACATGAAATAAAACACATGACACAGCTCATACCAGAAGTAGGCAAATCTTGTGAAGAATATTAACTCGCAATAATTGCGTAATTTAATGAAAAACATTTTAACGAACAAAAAACCTCCAAATTCTATAACTTTGTACCTTCATAATTTATTGTAATGCACATTTAGCACAATTTTATTGTAATTTATTTCGAAACATTTTCTTTTGGTCCTGTTAAATGTTTGACACAGTGTAAATGACCACCGGGCAATAAATAACCAAATTTTAAAAGAAGAAAATCTATAATGAAAAATAAAATGGAGACAGATGTACATAAAGATAGAGACAATATTTTGTAATATAAGCACAGATCAGAAATCAGTTGTAAAATACATAATCCAAATGTTCCACAAACCCTAACATTAACGATTTATCGAGACCTCATGGCTTCAGTGTGCAGGAGACCTATCTCTCCTAATTTAACATCTGTAGAACTGATCTCTCTGTTCATGAACTCCGTTTACTTCCTTTTGGACTTCCTCTAACTGACCCCTCTCTTGAAACCAACAATGCTCTAGCATTCCTGGGTGATCTGTAGAAACGGTATTCTGATAAAAGCTCCACACATCACTGTCTGACCATTAGAAAATGGTGTAAGCCCTGCTGTTGGACTGTTAATCAAAGCTTTAATACAGAGGTGTTTCTCACTGTCCGAGTATGGGCCTTGTAAGTGTAACACACATCTTATAATATAAACACACTGTAATGTAGCTCACATCATTGAACTCTCTTGGGTTCCACATTTCCAACACACACCAAAGTTTGTCTTGTAATATTTTATATGCAATACAAAGAAAATCACAACTTTTCTTGGTTAATGTATTCTATGCACAATGTTTCAGTCTCATAAATATAGACAAAACCCATACATTCAAAAGTTTGAAACGAACATTTTCAGTAATATAAAACCAACTTGGTTGCACATAAATGTATAACATTATTTTTATATGTTAGACCTATGCAACTTCAAAGGAGTCAACTAAGCAGTAAGCCTATAAAGTTTTAAATAAATGTAATAACTGAATATTTTACTTGTCCTGACTGACCCCAAGAGCCATAGAAGATCCTAAATTGACTGAAAACCATATAGCATTAAGTTCAAATAAAATGAAGAACCAGAATTCATCATTTTTCAAATGTAGACATCAAATGCCAAAGCAACTACATCAATCAAATTCAGCATCTAATAAAACAAACTTGGGTCATTTGTTACATTTAAATCCTTAAAATAAAATTGTTAAAGTTAATATTGAATAGTAAAGAAGTGTCAAAATGGCAAATACTTCCAGGCTTTTGACTGATATTACGCACAATCTCAGGTATGTAAACATTGTAATGTGGTTTAGTTTGATTTAATAATTAATATATCGAAGGACATGGAAACGGAGTTCTCTCATGTAATGCTGGCAGGTAGAATAACAGTACAATGAAATGGACACGGGGGTATTTCGTATATCTAAAGCACAAAAGTTTCAGCATGTAAGGTTCCTGCCCTCCATGCTGGTGTGGTGAGAGGCATGAGCGGATACTTTTGGAGATGGTGTGTGTTTTGTGAGCATGCTGGGGACAGCAAAAAGTGTGTGGGGCAGAGGGAGGGAGAAGCCACTAATGACTTCAGGGTGTGTGAACGTGTGGGTGCTCTGTGTGTGTGTGTGTGTGTGTGTGTGTGTGCTGTCAGTTTGCAGCTGATCTCTGACCGCCGCTGTGGTCACTCCAGCCCCGTGGAGAAGCGCTCGAAGGAGACGATGGGACGGACATGTGGAACTTGTCATCCGCCGCTGACCCCTTGCTGTTTTTTTGCTCGTTTCCCCCCCTCTGTCCCTTCCTTCTTTCCTCCTCTGCCTCCCTCCATCTGTCCACTCATCCCTCACTATTCGGCTACATTTTTCTCATATTCTGTCAGTCTCTTTTCCATGATTTAATGCTGGCGTTAGTTTGGCCGTGGTAAAAGCTGGCGTGTAAGCTCATTCGCAGGGCCGCTCCTAGGCGATAAATTAAATCAACACCACATGCACAACGCAGCCATGGCATCTAACTTCAGCTTTTATGATGAAACCCTGTTCACACAATAAGGCACGATAAATTCTTTCCAAATAATGCAGACTTAAGGGACATCACAACTGGATGTTGAAATCAATGGACTACCCCCATGTGGGGCCATTAAAAGTTTGTACTCACTATAGATGACTAGGCATTTTATCTACGCTTTCGATTCTTGGAGAGTGTGTTTAGAGTGTATGCAGGAGGCAGTAGGTTCTTCTCTTCATGTCTATGTGTGTGAGTGTTGGCAGACAGTGCATGTACTGAACCTGCATACAACATATGTATT
Organism: Brachyalestes nurse; assembly: GCA_037974405.1. Classification (NCBI taxonomy): domain Eukaryota; kingdom Metazoa; phylum Chordata; class Actinopteri; order Characiformes; family Alestidae; genus Brachyalestes; species Brachyalestes nurse. The sequence goes on from JBBPCY010000001.1 coordinate 6,128,870, forward strand.
TGTACACTATGGACAAAAGTATTGGGGCGCCTGACCATTGCACCAACAGCGACTTTAATGACACTGCATTCAAATACATAGACCTAAACAGAGTTGATCCCCACATTGCAGTTATACACATACAGCTTCCAGTCGATTTTGGAGATTCTGTGGGAATTTGTGCTCATTCATTCCCTGAAAAACCTTGAATGTTAAATGGTGTGTCTCCTACCTGTTGACAGGTACCTCACAGGTGTGCAGGTAGAGCCACTGGCTGCAGTAGTGCAGGTAGAGGCGGGGAAACCAGGTGACGGCCATAAGGACGAGGAGAAGAACGAGCTGGCTGAAGTGAGGCCGTGGGGTCCAAGACAGGCCGAGCTCTCCTGGGAGCATCCGCATGACCATCCTCAGACGCTCCGCTGGACCACAACACACAGCTCCATGTAGAGCAGCTCTCTCAGACCTGCTAACGCAATACACACACTTTCAGCGCACACAAAAATCACAGAAGTACATCTTTCCATTTTATACCTTTTCACAGTGTGGAGTCCTACTACTTGTGAAAAACATCAAGGTGTAAAATCAAAGCTTGCTGTCTTTTCTATCACTGTGTACAAGAGTCAGAGACTTCCTTTACTGTTGGATGCAATGTTATTTTTCTCCATGTGATCACACAAGCTTGTTCAGCTTTGTTTCATTAGAGCAACTAGATGCACTTCCGCAAGATAATGGGTTAAGTGTGATTGCGTGGTTGCTATAAAACCAGTGTTTGGAGACACTCAAACATTGGTTTTATGGCCAAAAAAAGTTTGTGTTAAAGAACAATCTACATGCAGCATGGATTTGAACTGGCACCTCTTTTGATTCTCTTCATTCTGTGCCTGGCATTTTATCGCTGAACCACCAAGGGGGAGTTAACTTGATGACTCTTACCAAGACATTTATGAGTAAGGAAGGCTAAACACGGGGCGGATTATTTTTAATTAAATCATAACAAACAGTGACACGTCTTTTTTCAAAACTGTCTTTAGCTTTAATGTCTTGAAGTCTGTTTTTTTAAATGGTCAAGAGTTGGCAGGTTTGACAACGGAACCATACCAATATTTCAAAAACTGTAGGAGGAGAAAAAATCCAGCTATGAAAAGAATGATAATAAAATGAAATGTAAGAAGAACAGAGGTGTGATTGCTGATGAAATCACATTAATAATCAAGTGTGTGGCTTATGTTCTTTACTTGTTGGAAAAAGATAAACTGTGACTAAGATCATGTCCATTATATGTCAGATAACTGGAACAGCACGTCATGTGATTAACTAAGATGAGTAATGGAAAGAAAATTGCTGGGACTAACAAATTATTAACTTTGTCACAATTTGGGCACTTGCTCTGTTAGTAACGAAGGCAGGACAAAAAGATGTTTTTACCTGAAACTGCAGAAAGGCACTGCAGAAAGCTCATGTTATCTTAACCTTCCTGTATAAACACCTACCTCTCTGTCTAGCCCTGTGTTCGCTGTAGCGTTCATGCAGTGTAGGTAAAAGTAATGTATCTGAGAAAGCTGCTTTAAAAGCAATAGTAGCACCTCTTCGTTTGATGTTAGCATCTGCAGAAGCAGAAGCAGGCAGCAGACAAAAACTCAGAGTGTCAGAGACGTACGCAAGATGGCTGGCTGTCAGAGGGTATCACACCAGAGCAGCAAATAAAAGATGACTTCCATCGCTGCCATAATGAAGATATTGATGATGCATGAACTGAAATATTTTTAGCTGTCTGCGCACAAGGGCCCTTCAAGAGAGAAGCTGTAACAGGATGTGAAATTCTTCATCGCCACCAAACCTTTTTTTACTGCTACACCTACATTTAACAAGGCAGGGCTTTCAGAACCAAAAGGGCAAAGAGTGGCTCTACGTTCTATAATCGCAATGCTTGATCTCATAACACCTGAAATATACCTGTAAACTACTGTGGGGGTGCACAACATGTCAGGGGCTGAGGTATTATTAGCTGAAAACTTTCAAATGTTACTGTTATTATCAATGCAATATTTGAATTATATGTGATTTCTAGTAACTTAGTCACTAGTGATGCCAAATGGATAATGACATTGTATCATTTCACCCATGTTTTGCATCAGTGCTTTTGGATTTTTTTGGCCTACACAGTTCCAAGGTAAGCATTTTCTCAAAATAAACCTCAGTTTTTGAGTCTAATTTTTTATATATTTGTTGTACGTGTTAAACAGACCACACCTGTTTGCCATCATAACAACCACAGGTAAATAATGATGGGCTTTCTGCTATATTTTGGTGCAACATAGTAATTTACAAACAGTACATTCCATAGCCTGTGTGTTTGTTGTACAAACTTGTTATAAGCGGTGTACTTACTAGCTAAATTACGATACCACTGACAAGGGCAAACCTCCTCATTAGAAACGGATCGCTTGGCAACCTCACAAAGGCGAGTTTTCTGCATGTGTGTATTCCATAACTTGAGCAACAGACTTAAATCTGGAATAAAGAGCAGCAAGCAGGAACATGCATCAGCGTCTCGGATTGGCACGGACGGGCCAGATGCCAGTGAGCCAGGACTGCAGCTTTTAAAGCTGATTTGTGCACTGATGCCCTTGGGGGAAATCCTGGGAACTATTTGCGCCTTTGGTTAAGACTCTAAATCTGGGCTCACTTAAACACCGGCCTTATCCTTTATTTGGAGGATTAAGTTATTTGCTGTCACTTTTTCTTAACTCCCCTCTTGATTCAGGCCATGGGCATTGTTTGGCGAAGGCTCCAATCACATATTTACACGCACTACAGGTTAAAAGTATGGGCAAAAAAATAGTGACAAACACGAACTGCCGATTACAATCTACTTTAAACAAAAACGCTTTCCCAAAAACGATGCAATCTATTTGCACTGATCTCCTCTAATTCTTAGCATATTACGTGCAAAAATGTAACAGTGACTTTGCTGATAATAGTCCATTACCCTGGTGGGTTTTCAAAGAGCTACTACTAATATAACACACCTGATCAAACCTTCAGGAGCATCTGCATGTGAGAATAGGGTGGTTTAATAAGCGCAGCAATAAAACTCTGCAGGAGAATCATTAGGAGCAAAACAAATTGAATCAGTTGGACACCACTGCTACTGGCATGCAGTAAAACAGCTGTAACAAACACATTACGCATTAAAAACAACAACAAAAAAAAGCTTGGTTTAACAGTTGGTGTTGCTTCTAAACTTTTGACCTGTAGATTATTATGAAGTGTATGTTTTAGTCCCTGTACAATTTAGAACACATTTTTAAATTATTACTTGTTTGGATATCACTGCATGACCAATTATTTTACTCACTGACCACATTGTTCGGCGCTTTGGTCAACGGTGGTTGTTTCAAATTTGCTTTAGAAATAAACGTGTGTAACATGTGAGGTAGGCATGTAATATAAAAAGGGAGTGCTTTGTGGTAAACTTTATGAATTTGGTGTTTTGGTACTGGGGCAGCTGGTGGCCTGGGGGTTAGGGACTTGCCCCTGCAATCAGAGGGTTGTGGGTTTGAATCCCAGGACTTCTAGTGGCACCACTGAGGTACATTTGAGCAAGGTACTGTCCCCACACACTGCTCCTGGCTGCCCACTGCTTCACTTGGTGAATGGGTTAAATGCAATGTGTGCTGTGAACACCTTACAGGCTTAAACCGATGTAAACATGATGGTTCATGCAGGTAAAGGTTCTTCTTCACAGCTAACACACTGCAATGGAAACTGTGAGTGTCACAGTTTCTCTGTGCATCGGACTGCTTTGGCTAGATGTCTAAACAAAGAAGTGAGCAATATGACAAGGGTTGTCATCATGATCAGTTACACCAAAACTGTGCCTTCTGAGTGTATCAAGAAGATTGTTGGTACTACACTGAAATTGTACATGTATCAATACACTGAAACTGCACAATGACATGTTAGCTGATTGGATGTCAGCTCATGTTATTTTATTAAGTAATTTTTACCAATTGTTTGATTTTTTCCATCTTTGTGTGACACAACTCACTGGTTATCACTGACACTACAGTTTCGCCTGCTCCTTTTGTCACTTTTGTTCGCGAACCATATCAATAACCAGCCTTACACCAGCTGCTCCCCATGGTGAAGTCCAATATTGAAAGGAATGCTAAAGCTACTATGATCCCATTTCCTTGGATCTGGGAGAGTAACCAAACTACACAGTGAGCTCGAGCTTAGCAGGGCCTGCTGTTGCTACGCTGTGTCTAAAGCGCAAATTAGCACTGTGGCTTTCATCACATCAACACAACGCTCTCTACGAGATTTAAGGCTTTATATCTTCAAAGTAGCAAGTTCCTCACAAATGACTTGTACAAGAGCCGAGTGATTTAACATGCAGTGTACAACCGCACCAGCCTGTCTCCTGCTTCTTGACATGAACTGGGTTGAAACAGGCCCATTTAACCAGCATGTCAGAGGCTGAGTGTAAGGATGTGTGTGAGTTAGGTGGAAAGAGCTGTGCATTTTGATGATAGTGAGCTGTAAGATTACTGATATTGGAGTGAGACTTCTTTAGAGCATCGCAGTGCGTCAGTTTCTACTTCAGAGTGCTTTTCTGAATGATTTTCACACTCCACATTTGCGCACAGCCGCTTTGAAGTAAATAAAGTGGAGCGCATTGACACTGCTTTGTTCCTCAGTTTAACACTCTCGTATCTGTGTGTGTGTGTGTGTGTGTGTGTGTGTGTGTGTGTGTAGTTGAAGTGATTAATATTGATTATCTCGTTGCAATGGCACCTGTCGAGTGGTGGGATATATTCGGCAGCAAATAAATCGTCAGTTCTAGAGGTTGATGTATTAAAAGCAGGAAAAAGTAAAGTGGCCTTTACTTCAAGAGATGCAGTGGCCTGCCAGCAACGTGGGGCACCCGCGGAGCAGGGTGTGGGGACGGTAGCTTGCTCAAGGGTACCTCAGTGGTACCACCAGCATTCCTGAGATTCAAACCCATGACCTTCTGATTGCAGGTGCAAGAAACTGAGGTTCCGTTGAGCAAGGTACCGTCCCCACACACTGCTCCCCATGCACTGTGTTGCTGGCTGCCCACTGATGAATGGGTTAAATGCAGAGAAAGAATTTCACATTATTCGCACTGTGTGCTGTGCTGTGGAAGGCCAAGTAAGGACAATAGGCTCATCGGCACCCAAGGCTTGTAGATTGCAATGAGAATTGAGGCTAGCCCTTCTGATCTGATCCCACAGAAGATCTACTATAACACAGATAGTGGAAAAAGTTAACGATAGCTATGACAAGAAGTTGTAAAAAACAGTGACCGTCACAGTGCATCACAGTTTGTTGCATCAGGGGCTGCACAGCTGCAGACCAGTCAATGTCCATGACGACCCCTGTGCATCGCCCAAAGTGCATACAATAGGCATGTGAGCATCAGAACGGGAGCACTGAGCAATGAAAGAAGACGGCCTGGTCTGATGAATCACATTTTCTTTTACATCATGCGGATGACAAGTTGCGTGAGCATTGCTTATTTGGAGAAGAGGTGGAACCAGATGCACTATAGGAAGAAGGCAAGCCAGTGGAAGCAGTGTAAGACTCTGAGTAATGTTCTACTGGGATTACCCCAGTTGCTGGACAACTTGCAAGGACTTACTGCTGTATGTATTCATATATATATATATAATATTATAATATTATAAAAGTAATGTATTATGTCCATTTGTTTTTTTGAGTTGTGTCAGATGAGTCCAAGTCAACTGACCACAAATGCATTAAATACCAAATGTTCTTCTTCTAGTGACAATGGCACTAAGTATTGTATTAAATAGTTTACAATTATTTTTGGACGCCTAAAATTGTAGTACAGCACTGCATATAGCATTAATTAAACCTGACTCCAACATCAGTAAAGATTTTGGTGCAAAATTAAATAAAGAAAAAAAAAATTGTTCTCTTGGAGACCACCCAAATGTCCACAGAACATCAAAATGTTCTTGTTTCTCTATCATCATGGAAACATTTGATCACCACCAAGAAAACAAAACAGAAAACAGACACATAGACTAGCGCAGTCTAATTGTTACACATAGCAACACTGAACAGGATCACTGGGAACTTTTGTGGAAAGAACAGAATCAGGGAAAAAACAGAAACCATATGAAGAGTATAAGTCTTGCTACCTTCTCTACAAACATTTTAAATAACTAAATGCAATTCATTCGACTTCACTAAAAAGAAAAAAGTGAAAGTAATAACATAAAGCAATTTACGGAAAAAAACATCAGATTTTCTAGTATGTGAGCAGAGCTGTTTTCATGATCTAATGAATCCCAAATTATTACACTGTCATTTCAGGAGGATTCAAAATATTTGCATGATAGGAGACAACAACATAATTACTTGTTCATGAGACCTGAATATTCAAACAACCTTCAGAATAGAGAACCAGAAAAAGAGTGTTACATAGGACCTAGACCTACAACGCATCAGGAGCATATGGAACTAAGCCTTCATGCTCTCTTGGAGGTCCCTTTAAAACAGGATGTGATAAAACTTTTACCAATTTAATATTCAGATTTTAAATGATCCCATTCGCACAGTCCTCTCAGAGCACGTATTAAGTGCTATTCATAAGTGACCCAGAGCATAGCTAATTCACCTGGCGCTCTTTCAGCTAACTACGCTAACACTGGAGGTTGATAATGATCGTGTAACTTGGAAATGATTTGTTTTGGTTGTATGAGAAGAACTTTGGCTCACTTTCGCATACCCCAAGTATTTCACGTTGCATTAAATTGACTTTTTTTTTGTTGCATGTTTTCCAGGCCCGAAACATCAAGCCCCTTTACAAGCAAGCATGTTTCCATCGGTCTGGCACAGTAAAGGTGCACATAAACTTATTTCATTGAGAAAAAGGGAGAGCTGGGATTTTGGGGGCTGTAAAGGCAGATTATTACTCTCTGACTCAGCTGCAGAAGTGGAATAATCTGATAATTACAACAAGACTTCAGCCGTTGCCAAATTACCCGAATTATTTGCAGCTGAGGGAGGAGGGGGACGAGAGCTAAGGCAATCTTCGGTAACCTATAGCACAAAAAATTAGCGGGTCTTGTTCTACTAATAGCTAACCGCTTCTTATTTTTTAATGCACTGAGGTTCTTACTTATGAGGCAAGTGCTGAAGTGTCTATAAAAGCACAGGAGTGCCATTGTGGGTTTGGATGAGTAGGGAAGTATGTGCAGAAAACCGCTGTGAATGCACGCAAGCACAGCTTCTTCTTCCCAGTGTTTTTGGCTTTTTACCTCTCTCACACACGTGCTCAGAGCCAGTGAATGTGTTAAAAGGCAATGCAACATGTTGCCATTTATGTGCCGAATGTGTCTCTCCACAGGGATTATAACATGGAAACGGCCAGATCTGCCGAGCTTCATAAACCCAGTGGAAACATCAGCATCTTCACGCACCTGGGGTCCAAGCTGAGACCTAAAACGCTGCATTACAAGCAGGTTGCTCTCCAGAACCACTAAATAAAGCCTCACTCTGACCTTTAACGGGCTGGAAGCTGGACGGCTCCCAGCATGCGAGCGCTGGGTTTCATCAGTAGCTTGATTAAGTAAAGGAAACAAGTCATCATCTAATACACGCTTGCGTGTTCACTGGAAGGAAAAACAAAAGCAAGAACACATGGATGCCAGGATTCAGCCAGTCAAACGTCTGAAGGGTTAAACAGAACTTTTTATATAACCAATCTAGCAAAGTGCTCAGAAGCCATAACACTGCTTTTATTTGTGAAGGAGCCTGATAAAGAAAGACTAAAGCCATCAAGCTGAGCCATTACATGCAATCTATCCTGCACTCTTAAAAATGAAAGTGCCAAGAAAGCCTGTTTAGACATCACAGAAGAACATTTCAGTGGGCAGAAATTTTTTTTTTTTAAATGAGATTTGTGAGTCTAAGGAACCTTTTTAGTTTAAAGAACCTTCTACAAAACGCAAAGCTATATATCAATACCATTTTTTTTCAAGAACTGGATGTTCAAGCCAAAGGCCATTTAGCAACCTTTAACTCTGAGTGCAACCATCTGAGGAGGAGAGGTCTTACAATGAGATGACGACACCAGAGTTAATAATGTGATGTGATTGGGCCAGTCCAGAGTCAGTAAGGAAAATGAACCATCAGGCCACTGTGCTTGCTTTATGGACCAAATTTGTATGAATTTATTGTTGATATCGTGGAGGCAATCACACTACTGTTCTTCTTAAGTTCCACTATTATTATTCTTTCCATAGCTGGAATTTGCCGCCTCTTCTCCTTCTACAGTTTATTCTGTGAATATTGGCACCATTCAAATGCCAAAACATTACTATCTGGTGTATTTTCTCATTAGTTTATCAGGAGGTGAATATTAATCATTTAAAATCAACCATTTTCTCAATAGTCTAGCATTTATGGCATGTTTGTCATTGTGACATCACGTCACTCTGTCAGCTGTGGGCAGACATGCAGAAAACACTGCAGCACAACACACAGCATCAGGAGAGATGAGCCGCGTGCCTGGAATGATTCTAAAGTGTATTAGTTTGAGAGTTGAACTGAACCAAACACTTTATTTTAAACAAGACACGCTGTTTTAATCTCTTTTGCAGATACGCGTGCTTTTTTCGGGTGCGAATGTTTAGCTCCACCAGTTTTCAGTCGTCCTTTACCATAAATGGCCTGGGAATAACTGATTCAACCCCCTCTCCTGAGTGAAGAGGATTAGAACGGTGCCAGTTTGAGCCAGTACAGTACAGTTTATAGGTTTAAATCTGGGTACTCTGCTCTTTTGCTGTGACAAGGCACTGGCACCCCTGTCTTTTTGACCACTGTATTTACATTAACCCTCACCTGTGAAACCATGGCAACTACCTAGCAACACCATAGCAACCACCTAGCAACAACCACAGCCACCATAGAAATCGCACAATCACACTTCAAATTTTATCATAGAAGTGCAATCTAGTTTACTTTTCAAATTAATCATTGTATCCTAAAACTGACTCAAGGTGTGTCCGGCCACCGGGAAAAGTTAGTCTTGCTCATCTAACAGCTAACTATGCTGTTTAAGGTGGGGAAATAAGGGGCAGCCCAAATTATAGGGTTGTTTCACTTATAGGGCTGTTCCTACATAGTAGATAAACATTGAAACTGAAGACAGACACTGATGTTCTTGATATAATGTTTAGATTCATTTTGCACCCTGAAAATGAACCTAATTGGTATACAAAGTTAATGTTAACAAGTTACGTGAATAAAAACAGACAAGACATCTCCTTCTAGATGACGAAGTCAAGTCTCTAAGCTGATTTTGATAGAAGTGTAACCTATCCAGTATTTCTTGGTGGTGCACCTTTGAAATACCTCTTGACATTTTTCCCTCCAACTCTGCACCCACACAATATTTTCATTTCAGTTGTAATATTGCTGCACAGTGTACACCAAGTTGTTCTTTTATTTCTTCCTTCTTAAATGCTTTGAATTGTCAAGCAAATTTACATTAACCAGAATGTAAAAACCAGTCTTTAACATGGATTTCATGGCTGTGCATATCCGTAGATTAAAAAAAACCTAGGCTTATGGTAGATAAATTGCTCATTTATTTGACTGGTTTCTAAGATGACCAATGTCTTATTATTATTCATCAATGAAAATAGTAATATAATCTATAAGTAATATATATTATATAACTAATATAATATAAGTACCATATACATATCACAAACACAGAAACACCTGATCAGTCTCTGTTTCAGATGAAAGAAGGTGGTACAGACAGATAAAGTTCACAATGCCACAACTGAGATGGCAGAACCAGAACGTAGGGTTTTAACAAAATTTTATCTCTATAACTGATTAACCTGCCATCTGTCATTCAACCAACAGCTTAAGAATGAATGCTTCAACACTGCTGACTAATAACTGGCTTGCTGAATAACCGTTCCAGCCCTAGTGAAGTCCAAATAAAGACAAATAAAATAGAACCATAGCATAAAACAGAGAAACTGCACAAATTCAACAGTTGCCATGTGAAATGTTGTGCATTAGTAGAATCACAAAAACAATTGAATTAAATGATCTAACTATGCTGTCGATGGTGGGGAAATAAAGTTCAGCCCAAATTAAGAAGCTGTTCCACTAGCTAGATAACATTGACACTGACAACATTGACTTCTTTATGTAATGTTAACATTCATTTTGCATCCAAGGAGAGTAGAATCATAGAACAAAACAGAGCAATTCCACTAATCCTACAGTTACAGTACAATGTGATATTTTATGCATTAATAGAATCACACCAAAACAATGTAGTTCAAATATCTAACTATGCTCTCTGTGGTGGGGAATCACACCAAAACAATTAAATTGAATTAGCTATTCACACCCTCACGAAATACAATGTAATCAAAATACGTGCTGCGATCACAATTTAGAGTTTTTTAGTGCTAGGATGACGCTTCACTTTTTCATGCTAGGACAAAACTACCCTGTATTTTAATGCACAGTGCGTAACACCACCAGTATCTGTGCTGACTGGTGACTGTTACGGTTAGGGTTAGGTTTAGGGTTAGGGTGAGGGTTAGGGTTAGGGTTAGGGTTAGGTTTAGGGTTAGGGTGAGGGTGAGGGTTAGGGTTAGGGTTAGGGTTAGGGTTAGGGTTAGGTTTAGGGTTAGGGTTAGGGTTAGGGTTAGGGTTAGGGT
>JBBPCY010000001.1:6189300-6200564 GCA_037974405.1 Brachyalestes nurse
CCAAGAAAACATATCTAACCTCTTTCTCACCTTATAAATGAATTCTACCCTCCTGGTCTTCTTGGTGAAGTTGTTAACATCACTCTGTCATACCAGCAAGGATTTCACCAGTGTCCAGCTTGGCTGGGTGGTGGGTATCGCTAGCAAGCGGTCAAGCTAACAAGCTAATGCCCTTCCGTCTGTGGACTCGTAGATGAATAATAAAATATAAAATAAAACGAAATAGTATTAATATAATATAATGTTATGTATGAAGCTTCAGTCTCACACTGAAGGTCAGTGCTCTGTACAGAAAAACGAAGTGTAAACAAAGGCGGTGATTAGCTCCAGTTTATGTCAGTCATTTTGAAGCGGAGAACTACCCTATCACAGTAGTTAGTCACTTGTTTCACGGGTGGGACTTATTTACCATTAGAGTCCATTGAAACCTGGAAAATCCATGAGCCGCCGGGTCTTAGGAGATTTACATTGAAATAAACAGGGCGTCAGTGAAACATGTTTCACTGAAATTCTCTGTTTCACCGCAGTTTGGGGATGGCGCTGTTTCACGTTTTTGACCAGAGCCATATACAACAGAGCTGAAATTAGGAGAGCAACCTTATTTTTATGAGCATTTTTTTGTTTCACACCAATAAAAAGTGATGGTTATGAAGTTTTTTTGTATTATTTTTCTTTGTGAAACATTGTTTCACCTGCAAACCGCCACTGACAGCACAGCACTTTACCTTGCACTTTATATCATTACTATTTATACTGCTGGAAATTGACCTTGTTAATGACTATATACTTTTGTTACTTATGTGTTCCGTTATTAGTGTTTTGCTATTTTCACTAAGTGTATGTGTATAGTATGGACCCTGACCTCAGTCATTTCATCTGTCCATATACTTTTTTGTAAATGAGATAACAATTAAGTTGACTTTGACTTTGATTAACTAAAACATACTACCAAAGAAACTGTTGAGATGTTCATGGTCTAAAAGTGAAACGTCCTTTATCCCAATGAGCATGTATCTGATTTACATAAGACTGAGGCCAAAATGGCCCTAAAATTGGCATGATCTAAAACTGCCTTTTATAAAGTCACTCTCTTATTCATGTTAATGTTGAGTAATTGAATCACAATGTGAGACAATATAAAGTGATGATAAAAATTCCTGGTTTAACCCAATTAAAATATAAATTAACATTTTTCAAACAAATACAAATGTAATAAAAAGTGTTCAATTATTAGTTCAATCATTTATTGTAGTTCAATTATTTACTGACTACAGTAAATACATAAATGCACACACACACACACACACACACACACACCCCAGCCAGGCCTTGTAACAGCATATTCAGGAGTTGTAAGCACTTTCCTCCAAACCAAATCAGAGAATTCTGGAGATTTAATTAAACCATCCAGTTAATCATAGGCTTGCTAATGAAGGACCCTTTCACAAGCCCCCTCCCTGACATATGCACACACACACACACACACACACACACACACATGCACACACAGTCAGACTGATCAGTGAAGGCAGTGCTGGCCCATAGCTAATGTTTATCACAGGACAAGTAGCTCCCATGAGCATAGAGAGAACAGCTCTGATTTCTTTCTAAAAAGAACTGCGTTGGGCCTAATAGGGTTTCACAGCTTTTTCCTGTAAGCTGCTCTAAATGTACAAACGACGTGTGCAGTCTGGCACCTTAAAAACCTGCTCCAATACGGCAGCACTGAAACGGCTTCCCCTGAGAGGGATTTCTTCTTGAACACTGCACACTGGACGACGTCCATTTAGCTAATGATGTTTTGCATGCCTTGTTCATTGTTAACACGCTTTGTATGAGGCTGAGAGTGTGTGAGCGTGAGGAAAAAGGCCTGCAATGGCCTTGGAGTGTAAAGTACCGAAGAGAAAAACCCAAGACACACGCCAGTGGGAGGCAGGAGTGAGAGAATTCAGCAAAGCAATTGTCCCAGACCTATTGTCATGGCAAGAAACCCAACAGCTGGATGGATGGATGGATGGATGGATGGATGGATGGATGGATGGATGGATGGATAGAGGAATGGATGGCAGTCAGTGGAGAAGAGTAAGGGGAAGTGTGCCTCCTCCTCCTCCTCCTGAAGTGCTAATCCTGGTATCCTCTTTACTAGTGCGCCTTTGTGGGATTTTATGAACATTCTGAAACAATACCCAAGTATCTAATCTCACAGCTACAGCAAAAATCCCAAACAATCGAATCCTAAATGTTAGCTGGCTAACGCCGCACGCATGCATTCTGGCTGGCCTAAGCCCACCACCGATCCTGCAAAGGAATTACAACAGCCACGCGCCACCCCGACCAATCACACGAGAACGGCTTCCACACTCAAACAAAGACAGCGAGAAGTCTGGCAGTTCTCCACCACTTTGGGAGAGAGTCTTAAACCTGGCCCTCTGCTAACAGAACAAGGTTTGGGACAACAAAGACTCCAGCACAGGGGAAAAGCCTTTTACAGCTCTGAGCAGTCTCCAGGTCCCTGATGAGGAAAGAGGGCTTTTGTGAGGTTTTAAGATTTGGATAGGTGGGCTACTATGGTAATTCCGGGATGTGTAATATGTTTGATAACTGACAAATTGTGTTGTAGGCCAGGGATTAGAGATGTATTACTCACGTATTGCAAACAAGATACTTTACACAGCAAATTATATTCACAGATATGGGAAATCGCATACGTTATAGTGTTAGACAAACCCAGACTTGGCTTTTCATAGTATTAATAAAAAATCTTGGCACGGGCTATATCAGGAAAATCTATACTTGACCTTGCCACTATTAAATGCCCATCTTACCAGGCAAATCTATAACGGTTGAAGCATCATCTTCATTCAAAATCCGAGACAGCTTCTCATACAGGCCGCGCTCGTCCTCGTGCAGGAATCCTGTGACATGAAACAAGCCTTAACCACAAGTTGTAAATAATAGGCAGTCTAGCTGTTCATTTGAATGTCAATGTCAAATATCAGAATCAAATATCAACTGTGGTAATGGTTTTCCACCAAACTGACACTAATTCTCGACCCTAATTTACATTCATTCATTATAGCTCAAAGCTAATAATAACATACACATAAGCCCTCATGTTAGTCCGTCCAGGACGAGGAAATGTATGCAGAATTTTATAATGCACTGCTCGCACCTAAGGAATATAATTGTCAAAGGTGATTCTGTTTGGGAGGATTGGAGGATATTACAGAACGGCAATGTCCAGAAAGATACAGTTGGAACCGCTTTTCTGTTAATAGGCAGGTTTCATTATAACATGCATATTACGCTGATCCCAAGAGCACACTTTTAATAGGCAAATTTAGTGTGTGTGTGTGTGTGGGGGGGGGGGGCTATTGCTATACTGAGGAGCTTCCCTGCTGTCATTTAGAGTATGTTAAAGGAAGCGATGAAGGAAAAAGACTGAAAATTGAACCAATGAACCAATGCTATGTGACCTTCAGCAATGACGGCCATGGCGTCGTCCTCTCTTGTCGGACGTCATTTAAAAAGTATTTACATAGACCGTCCCACCAAGCGCGGCGACTGGCCGAGAGTGATCTTGCTCACCCTGCTTTAATGAAATGAGACGGCCCATTACAAGCAGAAATGGCATACTTAATTCCAGCTCATCTCCCGCACCGACCCCAGCCGTCCTGCACCGCCTTGGGTCGCCCTCCGCCGTCACCCAGGGGTCAAAGTAATTTCGGGCACCTTCATTTCCTGTGGAAAGTACAGGCGGAATGACAAAAGAGAAAAGTGAGAGAGCGAGCGAGCGAGTGAGTGAACGAGGGAGAGAGTGCGGGGTGGCAGGGGTTTGATAGGTGGAGGGTTGGGTAAGGTTAGTGATTATTAGAAGCATATGAAGCGAAAATGTTAATTTTGAAAGCCCACACCGGGACGACTGGGCGGCGTTTGCTACCTGATAAGGCCTCCGCTCAGCCCCATTCCCGGCGCTGAACCCACCAGGGCCCACCACTGCTCTGGGGCCTAATTAGCATGCCAGGAAAGGTCAGTCCAGGCAATCTCTTAAACACAACCTGCCATATGTTACCTGTGTTCAAAAGAACTAATGAGAAGTGTGTAGAAGCAGAAAGAGGCCGGGATTTCAAAGACAATACCCCAACTCGGAGCTGGGGGTCGACGGCCAGTGCAAGCAAGGAGCAAAAGAAAAAGGAGGAGAGGAAGGAGAGACAGAGAGTGAGGGAGCAAGCTCCGTGTCCCGTTACCTTCTTATTAGCAATCACTGACCTATGGGCATCAAAGCTGCTTTCCAGACTTTTATAGGAATCCAGCAGCTAGAGGGGGGGGGTTCTATTAACCAGGTAGCCCCTGCTGTGCTGCTTTCTGCACCTAAAATTAAGTCGAGAGTCTCTGATTTTTAGCACTCGCTTGCTCCAGTCATAGCTGCTGCTTTGAATACCATTTTGGTCAAAACAGGAGCCGACAGCTACAGTTATGACATCATATAAATTACACACAACGTTAAAGTTATGGTGTGTGGACAGAGAGGAATTACGAGAAATCTAAAGCAAAGTGTGTCACGATACAATGAGCACTGATACGCTGAGGAAGTTAGACTTCCAGTTTAGAAATGAATGTAATTTTCTATAATCCTACTTCAGTACCTCTCATTTTTTCACATTTTTGTTTTACATGAATTTCTGTCCTCCAGTGTCCATAATTCTCTCTTCTTACATGCACATCATCAATAATCATCCCTGCAAATGGATCAACCAATGTTTTTTGTGTGTTTTTTTATTCCTTTAGTTTTTAATGTTAATATGTTGGTAATACGGAAACACACTGAATAGAGCAAATTTAAATAAAGAAAAAAACTACTAAATATCCGTGTTTTTTTGTTTCAGCGAGACATAAAATGTCATATTTATCAAAGGGACCGAATCCAGTAGTGTTACTTTTAAAATAATGTATAGGAGAAGGCCAAGTTTTGATCTCGGCTTGAATTTGATAATCACTTGAATTATTTACATGAGGGAAAATGCCCGGCAGCTGAAACGCACTTGCTGCTCATCTCGTTCCGTTTCCCCCCGCAGTGTCTCAGCGGACACGGAGCTGGCACCCATCTGAAATCTATCCTCCGCTCCTACAGATCAACTCCATTTTCAATCTTCAGTGTATGGTATAAATAAAAAAAACTGTTCTTGGAAATTTCATGACGAAAATTAACTGTACTTTGATGTCTTTAAGCTTATAAAGTACTTAAAATTTAATCAGAAAATAGTGCAATAGTGCCGATTCACTATTAGTATAGACCAAGAGTGATTTGAGTCCCAGGAGATGAAATTGTATATCAATATCACATCAAAAAAGTTAAAAAAAAAAATAAATAATAACGTGTGTGAGTGAGAAATGTTGAATGTAAGTCAACCACACCAGTAGATAACTGTCAGATTTTTTAACAATAGGCATGAATGGCAGATGGTAGGATGCTGACATAATAGACACTGACCAACAGTTCTGTGCAAAAGTCCCCCATTTATCTCTACCAGGAAATAAACTGTACAGTATGATTTTTAGTGTGTTAACCATTTCTGAACCTTTCCTCAAGGAAGCTCAGTGTTTAACTACCATCCAATACATCCAATTCATCTAATTAGTCATTGTTTAATTAAATGACAGTAATACTGGTGGAATCTAACAAATCTATACAATGGCTGGCATGTACAGAGCAATCAGAAAAAAATCTGTGGTATTCTAACTGCACCAATATATTATTTATATGAAGATGTTGCGTTTTGCTAGTTTTCTTCTGAATTTTTTTTTTTTTTTTTACTGGCGAGAACACATTTTCTGCCAAGACCAATGCTTTTTGGTTTATAACATTTAGTCCTATATATCCTACTATATCCTCTATATAGAAAAATACCATATACATGCAGAAAGAAAATATAATCACTGCCATATCCAAGCTCTGTCTTTTTTCTTTTTCAAATGCTGGTTGCATTTTATATAGTTGAACCAGTAGAAATGGACTTGTTGTAAAAATCACATTATACACATTTTTATCCTTCTCATAAAAGTGACCATTCTGGGGATATGAGGGTTTTTAAAGACTGTTAAGACTTCTTTAAAGGGCTCTGACAATATGCAATGATTACCTGCCCCCTGCATTTTGACAGCTGAATCGTGGGCTTTCGTAATCTAACAGATGTCTTCAGTGTGTGATATTATAAGGCCGAAAAAAAAAACCTTTAAATACACACCAGATACACACACACATATAATATATGCATCTACTATTCAAAGCATGTGGACACTCATGAACAACTACATCCCAACTTACAGATACATCCAAACCTGTGAGGAACTACTTGTTGAGACAGGCTAGCAGTGGAATGTGGTGTGTGTGTGTGTGTGTGTGTGTGTGTGTGTGTGTGTGTGTGTGTGTGTGTGTGTGTGTGTGGGGGTTAGAAGTGGAGGCAGGGCGAGTCTCTGTCACTGTGTTTTGAGTCTAATCAAGACTGAAGCTTCACCTCTTGCGTTGGCAGGGGCTTCCAGCTCCGTTTGTTGTTGGTGAGCGGCGAGGGTGCTATCCTGCCTGTCACCTCCTATTTCTCTCCTCCTCCCCTCCCTCCCCTGCCCACCACGGCTCGGAGTGGTGTCTTCCTCTTCTCCACTCAGGAACGCAGGATTTACAATGCCCTTCATCGTTCTCCTCTCCTCCTCTTCCTCTCCTTCTGCTGGGTGGAAAGAGGCGGAGGGGTGGGGGGGTCAAGAAGGTGTGTGTTTCTCCCAAAGTACATTTAATGATAGCAGAACATTCCTTCTAGTGATTCTTCCACAGCTGAAACACTCCAGCAAAGCCCCCCCCCACCCCCCTAGACTGTCACTGCAGCACAATTAGGTTAAAATAAAACCCAAATCATGAAGGAGAGGGGTTGTGTGGAGGGGGGAAAAATAGAACAAGAGGAAAAAGAGGCAGAAAAAGGGGAAAGAAGATGATGACAGCGAAGAAGGAGGCAAAAGAGGAAGAAGAACAAGAAAAAGAAGAAGAAATGATTAAAATAATTACAAATTGCGCCCTGACAAGCAAGAGCAAAATTTAGCCCAGAGCCATTTGTCTGTAATTAGTTAATTAATCCTTACACAAATTATGAGCAATAACTCATCATACGGAGCTCACCCATCAGAAATTCAGCCGACTTAGATTTCTTCTGCTTAGGTTGCTTCAGAGCCTTCTGCTCCAACTTCTGGAGGGAAATTGTTAAATGAATAAATTAGATGCAGGATGAAGATCATCATTTATGATCCGCAACTAACGCAGTATTTTAAATATGGGACGACACCGAAATGTCATTTAATTTACATCGCTGCTAAAGGGGTCAAGCACTAATTGAACAACAGGGGTGGAAAAAATTTAATCATAAATAGATAAGAAAAGTTGACATGAATGCCTAATGAAGGTCACATTAAAATACTACATCCCTCTGCTACTGCGGTGCACCCCCCCCAAACACACACACACACACACATACACACACACACACACACACCCCCACCCCAACAAGCCACCTCAAACCAAAAGGAACAACATTTTCTCCTCGAAAATTTATGCACTTTCATATGCACTACGTGAGAACGCTGAGATTTGTCGCGCATATGAATATGCAAATCAACACAAACACATTGCACACAGCATGAAGACTGAGCTCTCTCTCTCACACACACACACACACACACACACACACACAAACACAGAAAGAAAAGAGAGAAAATAGGCCAAGAGACTTCAAACTAAATTAAAAAACCTAAATGAGAGCATCTCGGTCTGCTCCTGTTTATTGAAACTTGGACGGATATGAAAAGACAAAAGTAGGGGAATAGCGAAAGTTTCATGTAAAAAGCAAAAGTTCAGAGTCAATTCGAGGGCAGAGAATACTAAGTGCTTTTTCTCATATTGTTCCTCATACAAAGAATTCTCGCTCTTAAACATCCTCTGCCGTCTGAAGGAGGAGGTATTAGCCACTAGTTAAGTTCAGCAAGTATCCCCAAGCGAATGCTACTGACTCCACAACACTGCATAGCGTGACATTTCATAAAACATCATGACTCTGATCCAGCGTGCAATAATCTCTCGTAACGTGACGCCTCTGTGATCGCTGTGAAAGTTACCAAACTTTAAACAGACAGTGTTTCACAGCGTTTTTAGCTCTGCCATCCTTCAGTGAGTCTTTTTGGTTGATGGGCTATTCTGAATGAGTTTAATATACACATATATGTCATCATTCGAAATCTTCTCATAATTTCATACCTGCAACAGTAGAAATAATTCCGTTTCAGACATTTTATGACCTTAAATCTTCTAAATCTAATTAAACTTAATTACCTATGCAAACAAAATGCAACAAATTCATATGAACACATTTTCAGAAAGTGCTTTCAGTAAAATAAGACAACTAAGTTTTGCTCACATGAGGCCATGAACAGACAATTAAGAGCCTATAGATATATTAATGCCACTTGTTTAGGAATCTTCTTACAATTTAATACCTGTAGTAGTAGAAAAATCTATTTTCAGACATGTTATGACTTTAAATGTTCTATAAATACTGTATAACTTTATAAAATGTAAGTAACTATGCAAACAAAATCCAACAAATTCAATTTTTGTGAATGATTAACAGATTTTCCAGAAGAGCTTTCAGTAAAATAAAACATATTAACTCAGTTTTTCTCACACGAGGCCCTGAATAGATTATAAAGAGCTTCTTACAATTTAATACCTGTAATAGTAAAAAAAATCAATTTTCAGACATTTTATGACCTTAAGTGTCCTAAATCTATTTTACAACTTTGTAAGACTTGTGGATTTATGCAAACAAATTCAACAAATTTATATAAACACATTTTCAGAAAGAGCTTTCAGCAAAATAAGGCATATTAACTTAGTTTTGCTCACATGAGGCCATGAACAGATTATGAAGAGATTTATAAAACAAACAAGGGCCACTAAAAGACCATTTACATGTTAACTAATGAACACAAACGAAGAATCGAAATCTATATCTGACAACAGCAAGTCACCTTTTTTTTTTCTTCTGGAAATCCAAATTAGTGAATAATATGAATAAAAAAGTGTCCAATTACATACAAACACTACTGTAGTGTAGCAGCTGCAGCCTTGTGTGAGTGAAACCCTAGACTGCGCAGATCCGAGTGATAAAACATGCGGCGCAGGAGGCAGGCTGCTTGCGTGTACACAATATAAAACATGATTTTAAAAATGAAGAATCAGGCTGTGCAAGAGGAGGATGTTTTTCATTCTAGATGACAGAGCAATTAAAGTGGAGAGAGGACACATTCCAATCTGGAGAGAAGAGTTTAGCGAATCTGTTTTTACATCCAACAAGCCCTAAAGCCAGACATTCATTTGCACCACTGAGATTAATGCTTATCTAATTGTAACTTATTTAAAAACCATTTTCAGTTTTTTTTTTCTCTCCATCTCCCAACTGCCTTCAAATCAATTTCTCCAACAGGAAGCCTGCAATGCTGACCAAAAAAAAAAAATCAACTGTGTCAATTAAGTTTTTCATTTCCTTTCATTTCAAGCTTCCGTTTGGCACTGTTTTAAATGCGCTGTGTATTTTGCAACGCGTCCCAAAAGGTAGCATGCGACTGATAATTGGACCACTGCTTGAGAAATAAGCAAATGACGATTTAAGGAAAACGAGAGAGGCCCAAATGCATCACCGGAACTTTCAGAAATAATAAAAAAAGATCCTTTTTTGTTTATCTAGCGTTCTTTTTATCGCAGCTCTCTTTGTTTTTGTAAACATGTAAAATGAAATACAGAATATTCTAAACATGAACATGCTAAAGTTTCGCTTGTCCAGAATCGAATTTAGCAGATCTTAAGTTGTAGGGTGGCCACACACACACACAAGGATCTGCTGTTGTAACTTTTAGTTTCACACACACACACACAAGCTCAAACATTGATGGGGCTGGTCTCTGTTACACTGATGTAATTAATCTTAAATTAGCTCAATGTGGGTGGATAGCCTGCCTTTAGTTCTCAAATCACTGTTTTTGCCCTTGAGACTCAGACACTTTGAAGAGGGTGGCAAAAATTTAGCAGACATCAACTTTAATTATTGCAGAAAACGTTTCATCATAGGCCAGACGCAAGCATCAAGCAGTAAGAAAAAAAAACACACATGGCATCATGCATTCCTATGCAATCATTCTGTTTGCGTTCAGTGACTTTGCATCATATATGATATAATACAATTTTTCTTACTGGATGTTAAAGTTTCCTGTTAATGTGCAAATAAATAGAGGCAAAAATGACTCACTTCATGTGTCGATCTTCATGAGTCTTGATGATTCTGGAAAAAATGAAAACACTGGTGATTGCACCCCCTTTTAGAAAAGAGAGTGTGTTTCATGCAGGACTACATGCTTTGCAGTATAAAAAAATAAACTTGTTATTATCTTAGATTATGGTCTTTTATTGTCCCAAACATCAACACCATACCAGATTTATGTGTATCTTGCTTCATTTCTGGCAGGAAAAGAAAGAAAAAGAAAAAAGAACCAAGGCTCAAAAGAAATATTTGCAGTGGAATGTAAATCACAGTAGAATTGCAGTGTTTTATTACATCGCCTATAAACGCGTCCTCTTTTCCGACCCATCTTCTCAAGTAAGAAGTTTCCTGTTAGGTAGGATTCTTGTCAAAACAGAAAAAATGCTTAAGGACAAAGCACACAGCTGCTTGATATCTGAATAAATAAACCACGCCGTGACAAAAAAAGGTAACAATCATTATTCAAGTGTTCGGGCCTCCTGCCAAAACCGTTTCAGAAACCGCTGCGCAACTGTTTCAGTACTCTAAATATCATAAGCTTTAGAAACATAGTGGCCCAGATCCCTTCTGACGCGCCGCTCCAACGCAGATCAAATACATTAAAATTCTAGTGTTGGGCTGCAATCTTGTGCCAAGCAAACGCTAAACTACAATGCTGCAGCCGGCCTCGAACGGAAAAAAGGAGGAGGGGAAAAAAACGACTTGATTCAGCTGACATCCGGAGGCATCCAGTTTGTGGATTTAAAAGTCTGCCCTTTCTTCCAGTGAGCAGAAACATGAAGCTGCTAGTCCAGACTGGAGAGGAGAGGGATTCAATATATCTATATGTGTGTCTATCTATCTATCTACCTATCTATCTATCTATCTATCTATATATATACATAGATAGATAGATACAAATGTATGTATATA
>JBBPCY010000001.1:6210848-6221250 GCA_037974405.1 Brachyalestes nurse
TAATGTGAGAGTGTGTCTTCATGTGAGAGAGAGAGAGAGAGAGAGAGAGAGAGAGAGAGAGAGAGAGAGAGAAAGAAATATTTCATCCTTACTAACAGAATCATTGATTTTTCACAGTTATCATGTACAGGAAAAGCTGGAGGGGACCTGGTTTCGTCAGTTAGACTCTCTGTGTTGTCTCTGAGCACACGGATAATATTACAGTGACATGCGTCTACCAGATGGCGTATCCAGTGTAGGCCCATTCTAAATGTGCGTTTATTATTGATGCAGATCGCCTGGCGCTGAAACAGCCGTTCAAAGAGCCTCTTGCCTGCCTTCGCAGAAAGTTACTTTATGCGCCAAAGAGAGCTTTGTTACTTCTCAACATCAATTACTGTAATGAGGTTCCATTCAAGGTAACCCATCATATAGCTTTGTAAACATTCATTATGCAGTATGACAATTTATACAAAGGTTCCTCATACAATATTTACAGAGTGTGGTTTAAAACATACTTCAACACAAAGGCTGTGAGAGGAGTCAAACAGCTGGTATGAAGGATAGGTACAAAATGTAGCGCACTGCACACAACGCCAGCCAGACACAGGGCAAAGCTAACGTCTGCCTAAACACACATTCACACACTCACACACGCACTCGTTCACTCACGAATGTTTTCGCTTTCTCTCTTCCCCTCTCTCTCTCTCTCTCTCTCTCTCTCTCACCCTGCTTTGTTATTGATTGCCCTGTAACTAGGCTATTCATGTCCTTTTCGTAGGGGACAGAGTGATTACTCTCGTAAAATATTATCAAAATCTGTTTTTCGTGATCATTGTTTACAGTGAGCCCGACCATTTGAATGTCTGACTTTCTCAACAGGCTGGTTTCATAGACTACTATGGGACTACAATATAATATCACAATATAAAAGTGTTTCAACATTAAAAATGTAATTTAATATTAGCTTAGGCTTAATCTTAACATGGTTCTGCAGCAAATGCTGCATTAGCAGCACGGCCCTAATTCAAATAATATTTTATCTTTTTTCCGATATGGAGACTATCAGACATGGACTGTAAACAAATACACATAAACGTAATATTTTGAAACATTTTGTGAGGAATTTTGACATCATTAGGAATGGAATCCGTTTCCATGTCAAACTGAAGTTAAAATGTACTTTTTTATTTTATTAGTTTATAAATCTTTTCAAACACAATTGATCTTTTTTTTTTCAAAGACAGTGTGTGTAATATAGTGACTTTTCCTTGCTTATAAAACATTTTCTTAGATTTGAAAACATTGTACCAGTGGGACGGAAATATACTATCATCCATTAATATCCTCACAGAACAGCATTATCTTTATACTATAAATAAATTGTGTATGTGCATGTTTGTATGTTACAATTTTTTTAAATTGCTAAGCCTACTTTATTGCTTTCTTTACCATTACATGATAAATTGTGTGCTAATGCTATATCATACCATTAAATCCTATCTCTCACCCCTAGTCACTGGCCAACTGTCTCTCTCCTATGAAAGATATCCTTGTTTTTTTTCCCCTTAAGACATTGAGTGATGACCATTTTGACTGATATGCCTTTATTTGCCTGCATTACATCATGGATTGGCATTTGACTAATGACTTGGACATGATGATAAGCAGCCCATGGGACCCGCTGGCCTATGATGTCTTTCTCAAATATGGCGGCTCCGCTTCGGCGCCACTGCTCTTTTCTCCCATTCCATTATCCATATCATAAAGCCTGCCATTCGGAACTATTGGCCTAATAAGCTGGTTGTAAAGAGAATCTAAATAAGACATCTCCTTCTGTGGTCCTCCAGCTTTTCCTCTACGACCGTCCTTGATTGGTAAGATGATTAAATATAGACCTGAATCTGCGTTCCAGCCTCCGCTTATCCAATTAATTGCGTGTGTAGGCATGAGAGTGGTTAATGATGTTATTTTACCTAATTAACCTGCATAAAGCTCTGACCGGCGGACAGTCCTGTTCATCCCTCATCGAAGTGTTCATTACTATCATTAACGTAAAAAGGGGACTAAACCCACCCCGCCGATCTCGGGCTGCTCAGACACCATTAATTTCATTTGAGCCCCATTTTGGCTGCGCTCTGCGGTCATTTGTTAAGGCTGAAATTATACAGTCTGCAGCTGACGCTAAGTACTGGTCGGACGAAAAGGCTGCCAAGAAGCGTTGTTTATTTAAGTTGGTGTGAAGCGAAGGTTTGTTTAGTGACTAGGAAGCGTTTTATAAATGGCCAATTTATGTTCTTGTTTTTTTTTTTTGGAAAAAAAAGAAAAAAACAAGGCAAAGTGAAGCCTTTATATCACAAACAATCTTTGTGTTCCAGCCATTATCTCATGAGGTTTGTCTCTCTGCTTGCTTTTCTTTAAAAACTGCAGGACCAGTTTCACTAAACTAGTTTAACATAATAAGGAATTCTACCTACTACAACCAATTCTTCAGTTTTTGCAATTCAGTCAAAAAACAAAAAAAATGATTTTACTGGACACATTTCACCTATGATATAACCAGCCTCAAGAGCCACCCTAGTGTCACCCTAAATAAGTAATAAATATGTTTTGAGGCCTAGACTGTGTCTCAAAAGGTTGAATCAATGTCTTGTGCATCATCAGGCAATTTGATCTTAATAATTTTGTGTCATAACCTCATGTGAGTTTTTAGAGATTTTTTTTTTATTTAGACATCTGATTCCTTTCGCCAACACTGTAAACAATTCTGGCATTAAGTTTCAGGATTCACATAATATATCAAACCATGGTCAATAAATGAATGTTAACAATGGCATGGAAAATATTCCAGCTTGAAGAATTGATGGAATTCCCTTTACCTGGTATTGGTGTAGTTCACTGAAAAGTGGTTTGATTCCAATGTGAACATCAATTCCACATAAATAAAAGATATCAAATCACTACAAATATTGTCATTATAAAGCAAGTAAACTGAAAGGCAAAACTGTGTTTATTTTACATTTGATTTATATGGAAAACAGCACTAGTATGACTTAAGGCATCACTGTTTTTCAATAGTTTTCTCAAAGATGGGCAACGAAACAACTTAGAATTGATGCATTAAGGAAAACTTTACTGCTTGTGGTTCAGCAAGCTGTTACAGTACTCTTTGCTCGCTCTCTTTCTCTCTCTTTCTTTGCCAGCTTGCCCAGTTTGCGAAGCAGCTTCAATGCATTAATGCTTCAGAATGCTGGGGGGATCGATAGCGTTCATTGGGCAATGTGTCATTTGTTAATCAGGTATTGATGAGAGTATCGACAGGAGGCTAATTAATCGCGGGCCCAGCGCCGGCTTTCATATGTTTCCTTAATTATGTTCTTCATCTTAGTCTACTCACTCTGGCCCTCTCCCAGCCCGTGCCAGTCAACGAGTAAAACTCGCAGTCCACTGATTTTCTGCTCATATCAGCTAAAGACCGAAAAAGCACTCTAGCAGAAACTGGTTGCACTGCTGTAACAGTCAGCAACCCACATATAACAGCTATCTTTAAAGTTCACAAGTGGTTTATTTACATTTAAGTGATACATTTACAAATAGTAGTGCCCGATGGACATGGAAACGCTAGCTGCTTCACTTAATGATGGTGGAGGACCACAGAAGTTATACATTTGTTGCTCATTATTACCACAATTAATCATGGCATAATGAGGTTGCCAGACATTTCTGATGCTTCTGAACATTTCGGCTTAATTCCGTTTGATTTCAAAAGCTGTCGCATTTGTGAGCGCAGTGAATCCAGCTGATACAGCACTTGGAAGCGTTTAAACATTTTCCTTTGACACGACAACGCCTACTGTAATCGGTGCTTTCAGCCGTTTGCGAGCTGCGCCTGAGCCAGACGCTAACTGCTAATGCATTCGAAACGCATGTGGCTCAATTAGACGAAACCCAAACGCCGGCTGTGCCTCTTGGTCGGGGTTTTCTCATTTAAGCGGCAGCACATGAGAGTGTATCATCTGAACAATTAAAACAAAGCTGCGTGGGGTCTGAGCGCAATTCACTCATTAGCAAGTTTTGCAGGCTGCCACATCGCGTGGCGTTGTTGGTGCTAGCCTGCTAAAGCTGTCTCTCTATGGTGCAAAGCCTCGCCGCCCGCCAGGGGCCACAGGGCCGTGGGGCCACTGGGCCGTCCCGCCCTGCTCCCAGGGTGCAGAAGCGTGCACACAGACAGCCTGTTTGAAGTGGGAGTAGAGGCCATGGGCCAAGTGGGCTTAGCCGAGCCGCGGTCTAATCGATAGCGCTGTGCATTAGCTGCACCACTCGCAAGCTCTGTGCTCCTGAAGGTCAATTGTGCCACGGGCAACACCAGGGGTGGGGGTTTAGGCACACCGCTCCCCAAACTGCAGCCGCACAACAAACCAAAAGCACACAAAACAACAGCCTTAACTTTGGCCTGCTGGTATGATTATTGTTTATAGATAGAATGTGGAATTAAAGCACGGCCCGGAGGCACAATGATTTTTTTTTCCCCAAACAGCTGAAAACTCATATCATTATCAGCATGCTTCTAATTGCCAGAAGTAACACCAACATTAGCTGATTATTTTTATTATTTATTTATTTTTATTTTTTTACTTTCCTCCCTCCTATAGAATTCTCTGAAACAACCAGCATATGGGGTGACATTTAATCAGAGTACAGCTGTTCAATTTGGCCATCATTTCTTATATGCAATTTTAATTATTTTGTTAACAAAAGTGTGCATAATGGACTTTTTCACTCATCTTGGCGTTTAACACATTCAAGGTCACACAGAACACTCCATCTTTCAGAGGTCCTATGTGAAGCCTTTCCTGGAAATGTATGCACAGATAATAAACGTCATCCTTTAAGGCTGGAAAGCAGGTCTGCAGGGATGGAGGCCTTGATGTGGATGAGTAGTAGCTGCTGTTGTTGTAGGGCAGCAGAGAAACGCTGTAGGAGGCGACGGCCGATGCCGAACTCCAATGATTGATTAAGCAAATGTTTATTTGGCCTGCACCCAGCTCCCTCTGCCATCAAAATGTCAAAATATTTTGTCATATATTTAAGCCTGTAAGAAAGATGGAACTATAAATAACACAGCTCTTGGTAAAGGAAAAAAGTATATAAACATGAAGGCTAATTTATTATTCATGTCTAGATTACTCAAGTTTGAAAGCTGCAGTGTTGCACCGGAGTTGACTGTTATTAAACCTCATATTTTTATGAACTGTGAGAATGCCAGTGTGATGCGGACGCAACTGTGAGGGCACTGTTAAATTTATTGTAGAGCATTCGTTGTGGTAGAGAGATAATCTTAACTTCCCTACAATGAGTTAATGTTGTTTGTTTTACAAAGGTGTATGCTCCTGTGCAGTGTTGACAAAAATCTATTTAAAATTTGGGCAGCTGCTGGCCTGGTGGTTAGGGAGTGGCCCCTGTGATCAGAAGGCCTTGGGTCTGAATCCCAGGACTGCCAGTGGCACCACTGAGTTACCCTTGAGTAAAATATTGTCCCTACACACCGCTTCCCGGTAACTGGCTGCCCACTGCTTCACTTGGTGAATGCAGAGAAAGAATTTTACATTGTTCACACTGTGTACTGTGGTGCATTCACACATGACTATAAGGGTCATTTTACTTAAAACATTCTTTGTTGAAAGTCCTACTGGCAAATAATGAGACCATAGAATTCATATTCAACTGCTTTAATCATTTTTGGCTTTGTATTGTTAATTTGGATAATGCCATAAAGGTGCCGTAAAGGTTTTTCAGAGCCACGCCAAAGAAAAGCCATTATTGAAACTCTCAGCTGTTGGCTCGTTCAACCATTTTTGTTAAGACCAACTCCATATAATGTCAACGTTCAGTACCGGTAAATGAACCATGTCCGGCCAAGAACCACTTAGAAACCTTTATTTTAATTTGAAAATTGAAACCATAGAAAAAACCTCACAAAACACACCAACTTTAACCAAGTTAGGGAAGCCTTATAGATTAGTGAGTTTGGGCAGATCAGGGGAGACTCCAGGATCAGGTTTGGGAACCACTTCCATTGAAGAACTATTTTTGGTTCGCTGAAGAACTGCTCAATGATTTTTTTTTTTTTTTTATAGGCCTAAATGTGGGAAGAGCCCTTAAAATTTTACTAAACTAAATGCAAGGGTTCTTGGAAGAACTTTATGTTATTCAAGGTTCGTTATACACTGAAAAGGTATTCTACACTTACATTGGGGAACTAAAATGACAAGAAGAACTAGGTGAAGAGTGTGATTTTAAGATGTGTGAAGAGTGTGAAGAACTGTTTTAATTTTAGAAAGTCTCTCTATACAAGCCAATTAATCATTTAGGAACCTAAAGGTTTGGGAACAGCTGACACAGAACTGACACAGAACAAAGTATATCTGGCCGGGCGTGTTCCATCAAAAAGACAGCATTATAGCATTCCGTGCTCTTTTTCAATGTGTCGTGTCCTCTGTGTTGACTCAAAGAGTCGGGCAAAGATCATGTCTATTAGGGAAGGACACAGGAAGCTGCGCAGTGCATAGAAGTGGAATGATTGCTGAAAGGCCACGGCAAATAATTGTTAAAAATGGGCCTAGGGTCATCATTAGGGCGTGATCCCGGGCAAATCGGGACCATGGGGAACGTTTAGGGAGCGGATAGTTCACCGCCGCACTCCTGCTGGCATGCCACGGTGTCACTTCTTGACAAGGATTTATTATCGTGTCTGTTGACAGGCCGCGGATCTCCGTCTTATTAGCATGTAACCCCCCATGCAAACCGCTGCAGGACGGGACGAGGAAGAGTGTATGGGAGGGATTTTTTTTTCCTTTTGTCCTTCTGAAAATATGCTTCCCCGCTTTCTCGCTATTACACTAATTTGCTGCAGTCTTGGTGATGTCATCACTGCATGTCACACTGCCTGTGGGGTCAAGTGTCCTTGGCTGGAGTGTGTCAGAGTGGGAGTGAGTGAAATAAACACTAGGGCAAAATAATAGGAGGGTGGAGGGGAGGATCGTCAGACCTCTGTGCTTTAACAGTGACTGACTAACACAAAGCTCGGATTGGAGTTTCTCAAAAAGCACATCGCTACAGGCAGCAGAAAACATACCGCGATACACTCCCACTGCTAAAACCATGTTTATTCAGTACTCTCGGCTTGTGGAGGCCTGTTTAAAATGGGAAACGCTGAAGGTGTTCAGGTTTTCGTTTTCAGGGCTTTATTCTACCACTGGCCCACTCGCCCACTGCTGCAGTCTTTTAAAGATTTTAAAGATGAAATACACATCCATTTGTAATTAGTAAGAGAAATACGGCTTCTCCATCCTGAAGATTATGTAATGAAGAGGAGTTTGTTTTGTCCATATGTGAACTATTCACATTTGTTTATTCAAAGTCAATTCAAGTTGGCTTTGGAATAAACAAAATGTTGATGTTTCTAATCGGGCAAAAATCTGTTTTGTAATGTTTTCTTTGTCTGCAACAATAATGAAAAAAATCCAGTTTTCTTGATGCATACAATGTGAAAAGTGAGAGGAACGACTTAAGACGGACTGCATATGGGAGGCACTCTTTACCAGGCAAACAGACGGGCTGAGTGTGTGTGTGTGTGTGTGTGTGTGTGTGTGTGTGTGTGTGGAACAGGGAAGCAGTGTATGTAACAGGCTTTGATCAGCTGAGCGCTGCAGCAGGCCGGGCCGGGTGGACGGGCCGGTACAGGAGACACAGGCGTGAGCACTGTTAACCAGTAGCACTCTCCCTCCGCCTGTATTAACTCCACTCAGCTTTTGAACTTTTAATCATTACTCTTTTACAGTTAATGATTCAACACAGGGTGCACCAAGGTCAGTGAAACTGGGCAGGGGCTTGTGTGTGAGAGAAAGAGAGAGAGACAGAGGTGCAGTGAAAAGAAATAGAAAACAAGAAAACAACATCTATAGATAGATCTATCTGTGTCCAAAAATGCATCTTTGGAGCCACGGCATAAGAAAAAAAGTTTAGTGCCTCCTATTGCAAAGCTTGAGATCAAAATTACTATGGAAAGACAATTATAGTGCATTATCATTTGGCAACTTCCATTATAGTTTATAATATACAAAAAATTATAATGTTGGTGAAATACAAAATATAAATAAAACAGCCGAAAATACCTTATAGTGTATATAATCTATCTATCTGTCTGTCTGTCTGTCTGTATGTCTATCTATCATAGACAAAAGTATTGGGACACACCTGTTTTTCAGGGTTTGGGCTTGGCCATCATCAGCACCTGACCTCACAAATACTCTACAGAAAGAATGCACTCAAATTCCCACAGAAACACTCCAAAATCTTCTGGAAAGCTGTTATAGCTGCAAAGGGGGAACCAACTCCATTTGAATACAGTGTCGTCCCAGTTGGTGTAATGTTCAGGCGTCCCAATACTTTTGTCCATATGGTGTATCCATCTCTCCATTCATCCATCCATCCATCTGTCCATGAATCATCCATCCATGAATTGTGACTTGTATCGTTTCACACCCGGGCTCTGCTCTGTTTGATGTGTGTATTAGAGGATTTAGTGTTGCTTTGCTCATCTTGTTTTCCGAGGCCCTAGTGTTTACTTTCCACTAAACGGCACTATGAGTTATCGCAGGTAGGGTGTTTGACAGCAGAGTAGAACTCGGTAACGTGGATGAGAGGAGTGTTGACACCCTAAATGCTCTCTGACTGTGTACAATAGATTAGCCTGTGCTTATGGCATGAGCTCTTTTCAAACACTGCAGGCCCGGCCCCACAGAAGACATGGCAACAACAGGAGTATGTGTCTGCTCGCCATACGTCTCTTGATATAATGATTTAACGAGTTCACTTATTTTTCTAATTCTTGTAATATGCTCTTTTAGAATTATTTGGAACAAATCAAATGTACACAATTTCCCACCTAACTAAGAGATTTCGTTTAGAGTCCAAATTCTTGTTTAGTTGAGTGAAGGAGCTACAAGGCGAACATGCATAAAAGTGCAAAACACAAGTAATCACCCAAAGTGTTTCTGTAAATACATAAAACGTTAAGGTGGTACAGACTTATCTGTGTGGTTTAAGGCAGAGCATGACTTACAGTGAGCTATAAAAATAAACAAGACTTCAGATTACAGCAACACGCAGTCATTTTACACCACACCAGTGCTTGTGTTCACAAAGCAGTTTTAAAGAGGACTGGTCTTGAATCAGGTTTCTCCATATTTATGATGAGCAGCACTCCTTCTCCTGAGGTGGTTAGTCTGGTTTGTGGTTTGTGCATTAAAAGTCTTGTCTAAAATGGCCAACTGCGGAGTTTTCTTTATTTTAATAACTCACAGCAAGTCATACTGTTTTAAAGTTTTAGGACTTTTAATTCCTTCCTTGCTGTACACTCTTATTGTCCTGTCTGCACTTGTGGTCTTGTTCTGTTCTGTCTTCTCTTCTTTTCTTGTTTTGCACCATGGTCCTGGTGTACTGTGTGTATATAGTTGAAATGACAATAAAACCTCATTTGACTTGATTGAATTGGTGTGATGTACAGGGTAATATGCTGTGTTGCATGTGCATTGTAAGTCCAAACCTTTGTAGACACCTGCGCACTCTCTTTAACTCAAGACCATTTATTGGAAGATTGTTCCTCCTTGACAGTAGTAACAGTCTCTAATCTTCTGAGAAAAAATACACTAGAAAAATGGTACTGATGTTGAATGTGTATTTTTGGAGCACCGACATCACTCCAGTTCATTCAAAACCTACTGGATGGAGATCCACCACTCCAGAGAATGCAGTTCCACTACTCCACACTCTGGCATGCTTCTGGCTAACACTTGGAATTGAACATGGTGACCTTAGGTCTAAGCATGGCTGCTCCAGAGCGCTCCAGTTTTCAATGCTTTACTCTGGAGATTATACAAGATGTTTTGGTGATACTGAATGCCTGTATCAGCAGTGTGTGTACATTACACAAAACTTCCTAATTAGAGAGGCTGTCCGCTTTCTTTTCAACATGTAGTGTATTTTAATAATAAAAAAGCATTGGGTCAATCAGTGAAAACACTTCCATTACAAGGGAACACGTATCTTTAGCTGTGTTTTTGAGAACTTTGAGGCTGAAGCCTTAGTAATAGCTAGAAGACTGTCACTAAATTAGTCACTAAGTAAGATAGTAGCCTTATTGTTGATGTGTCAGGTAAAACTGCGTGCTATTAGGCCCACCACAATATAAAAGTTTCATTTTGCTTTATTAATTTTTTTTTTTTTTTTAGCAAAAAAATGATTTACAGTATAAGCTTATGTGCATTGCCTGTATGGAACATTCAAGGACTATTTCCTGGCAGACCTCTCCAAAAACATTCAGAATGCAATGTTAGACGAAACAAATCATTTATTCGACATT
>JBBPCY010000001.1:6224864-6243467 GCA_037974405.1 Brachyalestes nurse
AAGAAAAAAATGTCTAAAATTGGGGAGGAAAACTGACCAAAAAATAGGAAATAAAAGAAATGTGTGACTCCAAACTTCTGCATAGCACACTATGTAATTACTAATGCTGAGCAACAATTAGAAGAATTATTACCAATAATATAAATAAACAGAGATAAACATAGGTTTGGTTTCTATTTCTTGCTGCTGTCCAGTCATTAAATGGATCTGTTAAATTGCATCCAGCAGCATCTACGTTGATTTAGTTAACCCAATAATTGAATAAATCAAACTAGATATTTGATGGTAGCTATATATGCACATAATCTAAAACTCACAGAATCTTACTGAATCATATAGACCCTATAAAGTTGTCTTGCCCTGCTTCTTCAAATTCTCAGGCATGCACCAGTGTCTTATTTGGATTGAACAGTTTTCAGTTAGCATGCTGGGTCTCTCTTAATGACATAAGGCAACTTTTTTCAATATAAAGTTAAAGTAACTAAAGGTTTTCAGATGTCACAAGCATCAGCAGCATCACCAGGATGCAGCATCACCTGCATCACACACACTAAAATACCACCACGATGTCAGAATCCCTGCTGTGGAAACTGACCAATAATAAATGTGGCAGGGGTGGTTGGGAAATTCTGCATGACTACAGAGGGCCTCAGTCTGTAAATATATGCCTATATAGTGGACCTATAAGGTAAGTGGACCTTATTAAATGACTGATGTTACAACCCAGATTGTGTGCTTGTATTTGAGTAGTGTGCCAGTCCAGGCTGTCATGACTGAGATGCAGCTGATTATAGTTGTAAACAGGCTGGATTCCAGCAACCGAATATGGCACTCTGCTGTGTCATCACTGCATGTGGTGTGTGGCCTGACTGTGGTGTGGGTGCTTGGGGTGTATGGGTATTGGGACTGGGAGGAGCATCTTGTTGAAATCTGGGCCACATCTGGCACAGTTGTTGGACTTATGATTGAGTTGTGGGTCAGTTCTAGCAGCGGCGGTTTAAAGGTTGTGGAGATGCGGCTCACTCTTGGCTATAAACTGTCTGGGTTCAGGCAAGTGCATCTGGCCCTATTCTGTGCCATCATTCCATGTGGTATGTGGGACACAAGTAAATGCTGCATGTGCCATGGTTAAATTTGCTATCTGGGACAAGGCTGGTGTTTCTAATAAAGTGGCCTGGGAAATTTCTTCCCAAAATGACCAGCCCTATCAAAGTTTTGAATAAGAGCTTATACTCTATATTATATTAGTATATAATATAATATATATTATATTATATTATATTATATTATATATTATATATTAATACCTCTGTCATATATATACATAGTAACAGTGGTATATAATCATCCTCATAGCTTTGACGTGTTGCATATGTAAAGCCCACTCCCAGTAACACAAATCATGAAAAAAATATATTCATAAAAAGGGTTTTTAATGCCATTTGGAATTAAACACTTCAAACATCTAATTTATTCCGTCAAGAATTTGGGACACACTGCAATTTATTCCCCTCAATTAGCAGCAGTTCTTGGAGCTCATCACCCAAAACAGTCACTTAAGAGTAGTTTCCATCAGAGACTGGAGAAAGGCAAATTGGCCAATAGTTGCTGCGAGTGTTATCATTTGCTTATGACACTGTAGCGTGGTCCCCAGTGCCTGTTTTGTTAAGATGCTCTCAGGGGCCTAGCTGAGCAGCTGAATGCAGAGAGGAAATGAAAAAAAAACCCACTCAAACTGTGCCAAATGTACCTGAGGAAAGCACATTACATGTATTAAAGCTGAGCTGGCTAGCGCTCAGAAAAGAACAATAGTGGTTTGTTTATGTATGTTTTTAATTCGCTGTTCTGTAATATCACTCACTGGACCGTTGCTTAATATCAGTATAAAATGGGCAATGTCAAAACTAAACCGAACCAAAAATAGAAATGCAAAGCAAAAAAAAGGAAATTCAAAACCAAAGAAAACCAAAGCAAAAATAACATTCTAAAGAGAACAGAAAAAGGGTGGGCTAAAGAGCTCATATCCTCCATTTTTTTGTTAAAATTTTGCCTGAAATAATGACTCCCTAAATAATATTTGTGTGTTTTGTTGCACTAAAAAGAGAAATTCATTTTTACTTGGCAAATTTTCTTAGATTTAATTAGGCTGTTCTTTTTCCTACATACCTATATGTAATGCTCTGTTCTGATTGGTCGCTTTGTATTGTGCCAAAAGCAATGAAGGGTGAAATGCATCCATATAACGTAAACGTATCACCAAATATCACGCTCTGTTTTTTAAAGAAATGAGAAACACTCTTTGGTAGACCTTGAGATCTTATGTCATTCACTGACATTAATGGCCCTATACTTCTATTTCAATTGTGAATGCCAGACATCTTCAAAGGGAGATACAGTTGTAATATGTATGGATATATTACCTCAATTCAAACTGCCCCAACAAAAGGCTATTAGCTAGTTAATATGGTATTACATTAATTAGTTAGAAATAGGTTTAGGCATGACATTCACAGTGCTAGTTTATTTGTGTATTATTTCCTATATGGCCTTGAAATGAACTCATTGTGCACGCTCTAAAACCATTGTTCACTGCAGCTTCTGTCTCTTCTCATGCTCGCATTGCTCTGAACTTTAAACATCTCTCTTTCTCTGCCCATGGGGTCATTTCTTTGCTCTGGCGCTTTGCCTCGTGGTTCCATTAGACAGCATAATGTCAGTCTGCCCCCATTACCTCTCAAAGAAACAGGAGAAGGACACAAGAACTTCCCAAATTAATTTACAGTTGCTCACCTTACAGGTAGTGTGGATTGATGTAATTACTGTGCCGAGCTTAAATGAGCGTAATTGAGAAAAGGCCTACAGCCCTCTCGATAACGAATGCCCAACTAATGAGAGGAGCTAAAGTGCCTATTCAGAGTGGCGGCGTACAGCAGGCGGTGCGCTAGCGGCTAATTTAGCATACATGCCCTGCTTCCACTGAGCTCCCCCTTGCTGCTCAAAGATTCCTCTGAACTCCTACTTAACCTTTTGTCATGGTGTTTCAGGGCTTTCAGTATAAATATGCCTCGCTCATGACGCTCCAAAATTGTAATTTAGGCGTCGAGCAGATTTTTAGTTTCCGTTGTTGAAGCTTTGTCATTCTAAATTACTGTGGGTCGAAGCCAAGGCCACGAGGTCAGGCTCCGCTACGGTGGGCTAGAGAGGAGCTAGTTTTATTTCTCATGGCCTGTTCATTCATGTGGTTTTGGGGGGATTTCAATAGGAATAACAAATCAATTCTAATTTTAAAGTTGCACCGAATAAATTTGCTGGAGCTCGCAGAGTAAGACGCCACAGACTTACACGTTATTATTATTTATTTATACCTAAAGTAGGCAGCAGATAGATAGATAGATAGATAGATAGATAGATAGATAGATAGATAGATAGATAGATGGATAGATTTTTTTTTCTAAATCGGCAACTAAATGATGTGTTTGGTGTCCACAGCTTGATTTGTTGGGTTTATAATGGTGGACACCCCTCCAATTAGGATTGTGAAAATATCACACACTTGCTTCAGACCAGTAGTAGAGATCTTGCTTATGTTGTTTCTAAGGCCTTAGTTGCCATGCCCCAGTCTATGATAAATAACTACCGGCAACTGATGATTGCTGCAAAGACTACAGTTGGTCAACACATGTTTCTGTGAATATGGAACTACATTTTCATCAGAGGGAGGGGCAGTAGTCAGTATTTTTACGAAGAAAACCAGAATAGCGCACAGAATACTGCACAGATTTCACCTCACCAGTTATAATCTAGCCTTTAAGCGTGACCTTATTGATTCCTTATTGATGGCCTTAAAGATTCATGGTAAAACTGCAAGATACAAAATAAAAGATGTTGTTTAGTGTGTCCATATTTAAGCCAAAGTGTGTAAAAATTGCTTTCTGAGTGAGTAAAACAACAGTTTTTAAGTGACCGTTTGTACATAGAACAATTAAACAAAATGTCTATTAAGCAAATGTTGATAGTTACATAAGAAAAAGCCTTAGTAGGTCAATGAAAATAGTTTTTTAATGTTTTATTTTGTGCACACTCTTAAGCAATAAAGATAGATGTCAGTAAGGATTCTTTGCATGATGGCTGGAAGAGTCATTTTTTAGTTGATGATGGCAAGAAGAGTCATTTTTAGTTGATTTAGGGTTATAGAACCATGTTTGTGAATGTAATGTGTAAATGGGAAAGCTGAGATATCTTCCAGATGCTGGAATAAACCAGGTAAAGCCCCTTTACATCACGTAAAGATCTCATGAAGGTTCTTCACTCCCATATCTCATTTACTAAAATTGCTAATAAGGGAACTAAAATGGTTCTTCCATGGCTGTGAACTCTTTGTGTTCTTTCCAATGTATTGGTTATTTATAGGATATTGCAACTCAGCTGATTATAATTGACGGTTTGCATTCTCCTCTTACACTGTATGGACAAATGTACTGGGAGAAACCTGTTTTTCAGGGTGTGGGCTAGGCCACTTATTTCTAGTGAAGGGCAATCTGAATGCTTCGGCATACCAAGACATTTTCTACAACGCTACGTAACTTTGTGGGCCCAGCATGACTGTGCCCCAGTGCACAAAGCGAGACATGAGGCATGAGTTCGGTGTGGAAGAGCTTGACTGGCCCGCACTGAGCCCTGACCTCAACCCCATCCAACACTTTTGGGATGAACTGGAACAGAGATCTTCTCGTCCAACATCAGTGCCTGACCTCATAAATGCTCTACAGAATGAATGGGCACAAATTCCCACAGAAACACTCCTGCATTTGAGGAAAGCCTTCCAAGAAGAGTGGAAGCTGTTATAGCTGTAAACGAGGGACCAACTTCATATTAATATCTATGCATTTGATTGCAATTAAAGTCCCTGTTGGTGGAATGGTCAGGCATCCCAATACTTTTGTAAATTTAGTGTAACTTCCACATAGTGTAAAGGTACTGGCAAGAGCCATTTAACCGGTAAAGCCGCTTTACGTCATGTGAAGGCACCAAAAACCGTTAGATGGTTCCCTTTTAGGGAACTAAAATGGTTCTTCCATGGATCTGCTCAGAGAACTCATTGTGTTGGGTTATTAATATGACATCACAACTCGGCTGGTTAGAACTGAAGGTTACGTTAATGCCAGTTTGTAAAGATGTGGTGAATGGCTTTACGACTCAGAGGAACCGTGTGCTAACGTGCTAACTAATGGACTTATTACATGTTAGACTGCATTAGCCTCACAGCTTCAATTCAAGATTAAAAAAGCACAGTTCAGTCACCAAGGGGTGAAGGATAACTGGGTATAGATTTTAGTCAAATACTCCTTTAACCTACAATCTTCTCAGAAGAATGTTGAATACAAGTGTATTAGCAACGTCAGTGTTCGTGGTCTAATTTATCTGACAGTTCAATCCTATATACTTCCTACACTCATCAATTGCAGACACATTCAGTAATGTGGCTCTTACACACATGGCACAGCCAGACACACACACACACCACAAAGGAGTCCCTTCCAGTTGGTTGCGTACACTTCATGGTCAGCCGAACATATGGGTGACGCTGCGTTCTTTTGAAAGAAGGAAGGATCATTTTCTCCTCCTCATGTCTGTCTCTCTCTCTCTGTCTCTCACTCATGTCACTCCCTCTCTTTATCAAACACACCCATTGTCTGCCAATACCAGGACAGCGTGGAAAACAATGTGATGGAGAGAGCGGGGAAAAAAAGCAATCTCAGACTTGGTACGTATTTGTGCTTTCCGAATGAGGCACAAAGTAGTAGGCCAAAAAAATCAATATAAATACACAGTGCAGGCCAGAATGACCCACATACAAAGAGAGGCCTGGCTTTGCACCCATACCCCAGTGTGTGTGTATGTGTGTGTGTGTATGTGTGTGTGTACAGCGAGCAAGCGAGAGGGAGTTCACACACGCCCTGCCCTGCCCTCCTCTTGCCGCCCGATTTCACAGTGACTGATTCTAAGTGACGCAGAGAGCATAAAAGAGCAAAGCTGGCTGTCAGCCTCGATTAGAGAGGCCACCCAGACGAGACGAGGCGGATCAGCCCCCCAACATTAGTCCCGCTGATCACACAGGCCCGGGCCAGGCCAGCAGAGACACAGCCCTACTTCTACACCCACCACTGCACCGCAACACACACTCCAACCCTCCACTTAGACCAACTCCTGACAAGTTTGGTCTTGTTGAAAGAGAGGAGCAAAAAAAAAAAGAAGCACACACAATTGTTAAGTGTCTCAGGAGCGTTAAACGTAGTGGTATGTTCAGTGGTCATGGAACTGGAAGAACATCAGCGGGCCTCTAGCACAGCTGGCTAAGTTCTCACGTCCCAGCGCTGAGGGCTTTGAGGGGTCAGGGTGGGACGCCCAGGCCCTGGGCTCGGGGCTTTGCTGGGGCTGCCAGGGGGTTCACCTGCACATTTTTCTGGTGCCCAGAAAGAAACGCTTTCCCTTAATAAAAGTCATATGAGTCACTGCCTGCAGTCTCGCACTCTAAAGAGATCCCTGGTCCTGATATGCCTCAATCATGACGCAACTGTAAGAGAAAAGAAATCAGCACAGCATGTTTTAATAAGAGGAGAAAAGTTATCAAAACCTCCTGTCTCTGAAATGGTGAAATAGTTAATGGTTGTCAGTTATTAGAATGGGATTGTTTTCATGGATTTGTTCAAATAAATTTAAATAATGCAGCAAATGAGGATTTGAAATGACAGGAGGAATGACGAACACTTATCTAAGGTTGACTTTAATTAAAGCTGTTTAACTTTGTATAAATACACTTGTGAGTAAAGATGCAGCTCTGCTGGTTGTGTTCTCACCTTTACCAGGAAGACACATCTTGCCCATTCTCACTGACTTCACTGGCTACCCATATCTTATCTTATCACGTTCAGTTCTGGCTACTTCTCGTTACCTTTAAAGCTCTTCATGGTTCTGCCCCCACAACCTCACTGAACTACTTCACTGGTACTGGCTTGTGTACTGTCCCCAAATTTCGACTCTTCAGTGAGAGGCAGATCTTAGTCTTGTGGCTCCCAAACCTATGGAATTCCCTCCCACAGAATCTTCACAGTGCTTCCTCTCTTGCTTCCTTCAAAACATTATTATTATTATTATTTACATCTAAATTTTTACATCTCACCTTTACATTAACTGTTTGAACTTATCACAACTTTATCTTAACTGTCTGAACGTTTTATATTAGTTGGCTTGTATAAATTCAGTAGTGAACCATAACCATTAGACCTGGGCTTTGAGTTTGGGCCACACATTTTCAGTTTGGCTCCAAAAGAAATGTATATGCATGTTATCAACATGCATTAAACTGATAGACACGAATAGTCTGGACATTTGAACCTAGTCTTTTTTGAAGCTTCAAGCAGACATTTTCCTAACTTGTAAATTAAATCTTGTATTTGCAATCAATGGCAACTTTGGAAGCCTCAAAGTGATTTTTTCCCTTATTAATTAATTCGTCTCATAATAATCTTCTGTAACTTCCTAGTTATGTTACTGGTTACTGAAATATAAGGCCCGGTGATACTAGTGTGCAGAATAATGTGCAAACAGCGAATGAGATTCA
Source organism: Brachyalestes nurse (assembly GCA_037974405.1). NCBI lineage: Eukaryota > Metazoa > Chordata > Actinopteri > Characiformes > Alestidae > Brachyalestes > Brachyalestes nurse. Next base: position 6,232,486 of record JBBPCY010000001.1, read on the forward strand.
TCACAATGAGTTATTTTGCATTGCGCACTTTTGGGGCAAATACATTTCACATGTGAAAGTTTAATTACAACAACCATGATGGTTCTATTCAGTAAAAATGCAGCAACATTTATAGACATGTATATTTTGTTATTGTTATTTGTTTCCAAAACCCATTAGAATACTTTTTTGGCTTTTCTCCTGGATGTTCAGTGATGATACAATAGTCTTTAGCTTTGTTTGTGATATAACTGATACATTTCTTGATTTTTCCTCCATGTTATTGTTGTTCCCTCTTTCTCACCCCTTTCTCTGTCCCCCTCCTTCTTTCTCCCCCTTCCTCATACATGATGTCCTAACACCAGCGTAGCACCTTGTTAATGGAAGACTGTGCGCTTGTGCTGTTCAGTCAATACAGCAGTCTGTCACTACAAAACACATTCATCGCTGTGTTACTGATGAGAGCAAACACAGCATTCAGATCAATATGTCCAGGACCTGACCACTCTGTCCTGCTCTGATCAGATCTGTGAAAATGATCATTCCTGCAACACAGGGCTGCTGGGAAAGCACTAGGAGGTTAGTTAAAAGCGTGCACAATATTTTCCCTTTACCCAAAACATAGTTCATCAGGCAAGTTTACTCCTATAGGCAATGGTAATGTAGCTAGCGAGTGATAAAGCTTTTAGCAACCACTTAGCACTTAGCATTTAGCAACAAGTTAACACTTGCCTTAAACTGTGTCCTGTTGTTGAGTTTATATATATATATATACATTATTTACTTAAGGCTGTCAAATATTTTATCGCGCAGGTTTTTTAAAAATCCTTTTATTTTGAAAGTTCATTGCTGTTTTGGGCTCATATTAAATGGACAAAAGTATTGGGCTCCTGACCATTGCACCAACAGGGACTTTAATAACACTGCATTCAGATACATAGACTTTAGTATGGAGTTGGTTCCCTTTGCAGCTGCTATAATGGTTCCGCCCCCATGTTCCAGAACTATTCATCCAACATCAGTACATACTGTTGATCAACTCCTCACAGCTATGTTCCAACCTTTGTGTAAAATTTTCTCAGAAGAGTACAGAAGCAAAGAATTCTGATGATCTGATTCCTGATGATATTTTTGATTTCAGAAGGAACTTATGTCTAAAAACTTGTAAATACAAATGCGTAGAAGTCAACATACACAATATTTGCAAATATAATGTGACGCCTGACCAATACACCAACAAGAACTTTAATGACGCTGCATTCAGATACATAGACTTTAATATGGAGTTGGTCCCCTTTGTAGCTGCTATAATGCTCTGGACACTGAGCGGAACTTATTTTTCTGTAACAAACTAGATAAAACGTGAATGCCCTGCAGTGGCAAATAGCTTTGGTTTTACATTTGATTTAATTCCATTAATGTTTAGGTTGAGATTTAGAAGATGTATTTGAACTGCAACTGTGTTAAAGGGAACACTACTGTTAAAAAGCTCCTTATTTGTTTAAATGTTATTGAACTTTTGTTCATATAGCAGTACTTTAAAAATAAAAGTGTGCAATACACCACTTTTGACACATGGCTATTTTAACTGAAGTCCAGAACTTCCGAGTAAACCAATGCTATTTGCATTATGGGACCAGTAATCTCTTCTTATCTATGAAAATGTTTCCAGTGTTTGGATAAAAGTCATTTGACATCAGAATCCAAATAAAATTACTCGTTCTAACCTCAAAATCAAATGCAACAAGCTTCGTTTTTTTAAACACTGTAAGATAAATACTAGTAATGAACACTAGTGATGTTTATCCCGCTTGTCCTTCGAGTAAAGTGTGTAATCATAATTACTCTAGCCAGAGTTCTTTTTTATTTTCTCAAGTCTGGGTGTGTTGGAGGGTGGGCTAAGCCTGCCCATGCCTCCCCTTGGCACCAGGCTTAATGTAGGGTATGCAGTTTCCTGTGAAACAACTCCTGCTGTCTGCTTTTACCTAATATTTTCATATCTTCCCAAGTGGCGTCAAAGTTTTAGGCCTGTTATTGGGAGATCTCAGGTTTGATCCCTGGTGATGCTATAGCCATCCGCGGATGGACAAAGCTGGTCAGCATGCTTATGCAACATAATTGGCAGTTTTCTCAAAAGCATATTAAGTTGTCCCATGATGTTTTCAAATGGTTGGTGGTATTAAGTGAGTGGGGGGACCATCCCCATATTAAAGTCTATGTATTTGAATGCAATGTCTCAATACTAACGTAGGTATTTTTTTATATATAGTACTATAAAGTATAATATACTATATATATTTATACATATACTAGAAAGACATCCATTTCTTGTGTTTAAATGTCTTTTATAGTTTCTACCATTATGTTGCCTCATATGACAAGGATGAGGATGACTCGTTGTGCCACTGTTCAAAACTAAAGAAGCAAGTTTCCGACACAAACCATGTCTTCACTGATCGATTGCATTTGGGATAAAGGGCAAATTGTTTCAATTAGTGAAAGTGACTGAACCACTGTTTTAAAAAGACGTGGGAAACTAAAGCTTATTGTTACTTGTGGTGGAGGGTGGGAGGCAGGGGGGCTAGGAGTCCATCTGTGCATGTGTGTGATCATTTAGACTGCTACTCTGGTCCTCATCATGAAACCCCTACCACCCCCAAACACCAGACCCTCAACTCCCACCCTGCTCACACACACACACACACACACACACACACACATACTATCACTCACATCCATGCATATGTTAGCTCTACATTTCTTATATTTTTCTGTCTCTCTCTCATCCATACATGTACATGCACATTGCATTAGTCTTATCAAACAACAAACACACACCAATAAATATTTTTCATTTTTGCTCTCTTTCCCTCTCTCTGACACACACACACACACACACACAGGCTAGCGGAGATAAGGGTGACTCACCGGTGTGATTCCACTCCCAGTAGGTTAGAGGTGCTGACAGGCAGGTGCGGATTACTAAATCTTCTCTGCCTCTCAGCTATGTTAGCTCGGCTTGAGTTATGCCATTTTCCTGTGTGTGTGTGCGCGTGTGTGTGTGTGTGTGCGCGCATTTGTATGTGTGGTTTTTTCTTTATACATTTTCAGGATCTTTACAATAAGGCCCAACAAAACTATACTAATTTTATATGTTTTTACAACAGCTTCAGTTTTCATTTAATCAAAACTAATAGACCAGAACTGTTCCTCTTTTGGTGAATTAAGTTTGGTTAATTAAGGACAGGGTGAGCATGGGCCACTCATCATGAAAGGTTCACACGGTGTAAAGGGCAGAAGTTGGTTTTAAGTAGTTTAAAAAAAACGAATGAAATAATCGGTGTTCGAAACTTTTGCTATGACAATGACAATGTATATGTATAGGACCTACGTATGTGCTGAAATTATATAAAAAAAACATTCATATGTGTACTGAAGAACACCACCCTTCGGTGTAAAAGTGACTACAGAGTGTTTTGGTCTGTATTACTGTGTCAGTTTATATATGGGTGTTTATGCTTGAATGTGCACCCACATGGCAGATGTGAAATAAAAAATAAGCAACAATTTCATCAACCGCTTCTTGATTGTTGCTGAAGTCAGACAAAGACATTCAGGCTCACTGAGATGTTTTCCTGGTTTGAGTTTTGGTCTAGTTGATCTGCATGCCAGCAGTAGTAAAGTGTCTTCGAGTAAGGTGTCGGCCGACAACAAAGAATCCATTCACAACAGTAAGACAAGAAGACAGAACCATCTCTTACTGTTTTAAGTGATATCAATTCTGGAGTGTGTTTGTGTTTGTGTGAGGGTGTGGGTGTGTGTGGGTAGGTGTGTGTGTGTGAGAAAGAGAGAGAGAGACAGAGAATGTGGCTTGCTTTAAAGTATTCACACAGGTTGGGGCATGCATGGTGCATCTGAACGACAGCTCTAACAGTGTTGGATATGAGATTTACCTTTTCCTGAAATGTAGCTGTGCACACACACACACACACAAACATGCTTTGTGTAACATTTCGGGTAAATCACCTCATGAACAGTGCATCCAAAGGTGAAACTGCAATTATGAATGAAATTATTACTAATAAACACATAATAACATAAAATGCATTACAGAGTACTTTGTAGTAATATGTTTCTTTTTTAGGCCTCCCTCGAGGTAGACCTTTCTATCCTCTAGAGCAGGGGTGGGCAACTCCGGTCCTGGAGGGCCGTGGTCCAGCACGTTTTGGTGATTCTCCTGCTCCGGAACACCTGGTTCACCTCGCCAGTTAATCGTCAGGTTCAGTGAATGTGTTTGAGGAGAACTACCATCAAACTGTGCTGGACACCGGAGTTGCCCACCCCTGCTCTAGAGCAACAATGCAAAAATGCTTCTAATTTGTTGATGAAAATTGGCCAGAAGGTCCAAAGCCAATAGCAACACACATTACACATCTAAAAGACACATACTGACCCATCATTTCTTTAAAGATCAAGGATGTTAACAGGGAGCTTGTCCCTGTTCTTCTGGGATTGTTTTACAGTATATGTTGGAACATTGCTGTGAGGATTTTGTTGGGTTCAACCAAAAGAGCATTAGTGAGGTTGGATGGTCGGTTCACAAACGCCAGCTCATTTCAAAGGCATTGGGTGGAGCTCCTTGACTTCAGAGAGAACAGTTTGAATGCTCCACGGTTAGATGCTGGAAGGGTTTAACACCCCTCAAGCCGACACTTGGCATTGGGCATGGTGACCTTAGGTTCATATCCACCTGCTCCACAGTTCACTTTCTATTGCCAGTGCTTTTCTATGGAGATTCTACATTCTGTGTGTGTGCAAGTCAGCAAATGTATCAGCAATCACTCGTTGAAGTGTGTGTTGTAGTGTATAAATGGTAAAAACGTACCGGTTAAATATTAAGTTTGTACATAATATTAAGTTTATACATATTAAGCTGTGTATAAATGTTCATCACATAAATACAATTTGGCAAAAGAGACTTCTCACCATGCTAAGGTTCCCTATTACAGGAACTCATTACTAACAAGGCCTAGTATACAAGGCCTGTGCTCGCTTCACACAAATCTTATGTAATCTGTGTGTGTGTGTGTGTGTGTATGTGTGTGTGTGTGTGTACAGATGCATTGTCCTTGAAAAGGAAAGTAATGTGAGCCAGTACTACAGAAGGGCAGTGCTGCTAGGACACACACATACACACAGTTGTTTGATCTCAGACCTCCATTTACTGAGTGTATTTGCCAAGGATGAGAGAAAGAATGTTCATGAACTTCATTAACACTAGTGTACCAACACATAAATCCCAATCACATCACTTACTTTAACATTTACAGATCTCCATAGTGGTTTGAAGCACATATTAGAATAAGTGAATGTTCCAACCAGAGATGAGCATCATGGAAAAAGACTCTTACAAGGGGAGATATACTGGATAACCTGTAGATTCTCCACATGATGCCTTCTAAAAAACAGAATGAAAATCTAAGCATGGGAGTTTTTAAAATACATTTTAATTGTTTTGCATGCTGATGCTGATGAATTGCTCAGTGAAGGCCATTCTAATGGATTTACAACATCATGTTATGAATGCTACCTCCACTGGCTTAATCAAAAGTAGATTGAAAAAAACTGTAGAGTTTGGAAAACTACAGTGGATATCACTGCTACCCCTCGTGCAGCAGACTGGAGTTCAAACTGGTAAACACTACTCTAGACCAATAATAGCAAAACTTCAAACCCACACTGGCCTACATCTGCAACATGATTCAATTGCAAGTCGCTGCAGAAAAGCAAATCTGTCACAGTATCTGTTTCTCTTTCTCCTCCTGTATGTGCTTGTGCATTTATGATGTATAAGGAAGCCGTTTCCAAAAATCAGCTGCTAATGAGTTGAACAAAGTTTTTATTACATTTCAGATCATAATGTTTTACAAAGCTTACCTCAACTCGGCCAAGGTTGGTTGAAATAAGCTGGAAATAAGCTATACGAGTAGTCAAAACACACTGTGATTTTCTACATTTGCATGTTACTCACTTAATACTTACTAAAAATACATTCAGTATTCTTTGCTAACAAATAAATGTACAGCACGTCCACCATTTAGTACCTTTATTAGCCAGAAAATGTCTTTTTTTATTCATCACTACTGATCCACAAAAAGTCAGAATATAATTATGATTATAACTATAACGTGGATCACCAGATGAGTGTTAGTTGGGGGGGAGGCCTAGGGGGTAGGACATTTGTCTCTGGACAAAGAGGGCATGGGTTTGAATCCTACCTTCAGCATACCACCACTGGGTTCCTGACCAAGACCCTTAACCCCACTAGGTTAGTCACTAGGATAAAAGCGTCTGCTAAATGCCGTAAATGTAAACGAGTGTAAGATATTTAAGAAGCTATTAAGTGGCAGCTGATGGGATGAAGCAGTTAACAAGTGGATTTAAAGTTAAAAGACATCACCACACAGCCAGTTAATAGGATGTCAGGCATGCACTGTTACATATTCTTTTCATCTTATGAAGGAAACTTGTTTAATTTGGCATATTTAAGGGCAGTGACGGTACACGCCCACAAAGATGGCCGAAATGCCATAGAGAATGAATAAGGCCCAACTTTCGTATCGTCCTGCTCGGACACGCATCTTCTGAAACACACTAAACTTCATGTGACGCATTGGGCCAATATCCCCGGCACACCAAAGCAGTTGGTGATGGCCTGCACTTGTTTTTTTCCTTGTCTTTCGCTCATCCCTTTTTCCCCATTCACTTCCATTCATTTTTCATCCCACTGAAGTGAATGCAGTTTCAGGAGAATAAACTCTGTGGCATAAGTGTCCATGAAGTGACCAAACCTTATGAAACACATACACTCACTCACTCACTCACACACACACGCACACACACACACACACACACAAACACACATACACACTCACTTACACACATATACTGACACACACATATACAGGCCCACACACTCACTCACACTTACCCACATACTGACACATACTGATACACACACACACGCTACACGCCAACAAACATGGCCGAACGGCCATAGAGAATGGGCCCAACTTTCGGATCGTCCTGCTTGGACACGCTTCGTCCCAACCCCACCAAACTTCATGTGATACATCGGGCCATCTGCCCCGACACACAAACGTGGTCGGTGATGATCTGCACTCGTCTTTTCATTGTCTCTCGCTCATCCCTTTTCCCCCATTTACTTGCATTCATTTTTAACCCCATTGAAATGAATGCAGTTTCGGGAGAAGAGACTCTCAGTCTCTATAATGTGATCAAGCCTTATGAAACCTCACGTAACAGCTCAGGCTATGCCCCAAAAGACATGCCTGTTTAAAGTGAGATATATGGCCAAAAGTATTGGGACACAGCTCTCATACAAAACTATGTGGACAATAGTATTGGGACACACATACATACACTAATGTTATGCTAATGCAAAGAAATCAACTCACCCTCATCAGTCATCTACACCCCCTTTATCATCACAACAATAAATATAACCAGTATTTGTTGATTTAAAGGAGCTGTGTGTAAGACTTTTAATCTGCCATTGATAAGTTTTATTTCTCCTTGTCCTATGAAGTTAGTGTGAGCTGCTGGTTTATAATTTTGGCATATGTTGTAGTAAATTTTCTCAGTACTACTGTCTGTTTAAAAAAAAAACTTCTTTACTAAATATCACTGATAAAAATAGTTGAAAAAATGTGCACAATTACACGCTGACCCTTCTCTTATGTGTTACAATTGTTATTTAGCAACCAACACCCTTCAGGGCCATCCGCCTTTGCTGCGCCTCCACTACTACCCCCTCCAGGGCCATCTCCCTTTTCTGTGCCTCCGCCACAACTCCCTCCAGGGACATCCGAGTTTGCTGTGCTTCCGCTACAACTCCCTGTGCCTCCACCACAACTCCCTCCAGGGCCACCTGCCTTTTCTGTGCCTCCACTACAACTCCCTCCAGGGCCACCCGCCTTTGCTGTGCCTCCTGCACTTTTACGGCAATTCTTTGATTGCTCTTCACCAAATCAATCACTAACTGAGGAGCTGAAATCCAGTAATCATATGGATGCTTCAGAAATATTCATGCCAAGTCAGAGACTGGGGCGGTCCAGGAAGGAGCCTATTGTCTGTACACGTAAGTGAATTATTGAATTGCTCAGACATTATCATCACTTCAGGTCACAATATTGAATCACATTGTCAGTCACATTGTCAGTCAATCCATATCCCTGTTGTTCGAGGTTATCAAGTCCTGTCCTGACAAAATTTGTTACAACACAGACTGAATTTGTGAGCTGGTAGCTAACATTAACTGAATGGGGCACAGGAAAATGAAATTGGAATGAAGTCACTTGCCCTCATCAGTTAGCGTTGACTACTGTTTCACTATTAGAGCTACATTGTACCAAATTGTCTCGTACATATTCCTGCCGACAGCACTCGACAAACTCAAACAACAGGGATATCGGGTGATTGACTCTGGATCTTTTCTTTAATCATATTCTCCAAACCAGGAATTTAAACATTGTAGAAAAACTGTTTGTAAAATAAAATACCTACCCTAACACTGAGGTTTAAGTCACTGACAAGTTGGCTGTAACCCAAATTGATGCACAATGTTGAATTATGTGGTTACAATAACTTAACTACATTATTTCACTACATTATTTATTCATATTTAACTACAGTATTTCATTACAATTACATGCAATGTTTTAATCTGTTATCATTTGTGTATTTTTGTTAACGATGGTCAGTCTGCTGATATCAAGATCAAGCACTGCTACTGAGACAAATCTGGAAATGGCTCAAGACATCTCATCTCCTTTAGCTACCTTGGATGAGGTGGACTGCTTTGAGGATTGGCTTAAGGATCATGCAAATGCTGTAAAGAAGAAGCACATGGTACTTATGTTTATATCATGTTTTGGTCTACACCTTTAAAGGGATATGCCACTGTTTCGGCCAATTTATTCGTTTTCCACCTCCCCTTGAGTTAAACACGTCAAGTACTGCAAGTAGTTCAAGCCACTGATCAAGTAGTCCAAGCCACTATTCGCTGATTATTACGCCAGAACGAGATGTCATACTGGTTTGGAAAATCCCCACATTTTATTTTCCAGGAAAAATATTGTAATGATGCTAGTGGCAACCAAAGGATTCAATTATATGTGCCAACCTGATGTTACTGCAAAAAAGGTTAAAAACCAATTACTGTGTGGTGGAAATTAGAGAAGAAAATAACCATGTTTGAGTGTCTCGCAGTCGTGACCAAAGTTCCCCCTTTGACAGTGTAGCCCAAATGAGAGAAGTGAATCACTGTTAATGTTTGGGTGTCTTGCAGTTGAAACCAAAATGTTAACAAGTAAGGCTGTATCCAAGTTAGACTTTCATGGTTGATGCACATGGTTTTTCGCCTGACATTTCTACTTGGCTAGGCTATAGCCTACTACAATGTATTGTTTGCACTTCCATGGAAAATCATCATTGATATGGTAGGCTGCTATTCAGAATATCCAGAATATTAATTAACTTGGTTTCATGCTTTAATTGAATGTTAAAAAACAATAACTTAAAATGCTTTACAATGAGTTTTCATGTGCTTTCTCTATCTTCTTTTTTTCTCTATCTATCTGCTGTTCTCTTCTTCTCACTAATTCAGTCTCTTTTTTCCACAGGTGGAGATACTGGCTTCTACTGGAGGGTGGGACACAAAAAATCTGACCTGGAACATTTTAGCACATATTTTTTGCAACAGTGTGGCTTCTTTTTTACTACTACTATCACCACTTATTCAATCACTTATTTATTTAACATCACTTTCATCACCTGTATACAGGTACAAGTAGAAAGTATGTGAACCTTTTACATTTTTTGGTTTTCTGCATTCATTCGTCACTAAATGTGATCTGATTTTCCTTTAACTGACCAGTACGACTAAATACAATGTGCTGAAGCTAATGCCACTTCTGAAATCCTTGTATTTCATGTCATTATTGAAAATATCCATGAAATGTCAAACGTTCTGTGGGAAAAAGTAAGCGAGCCCTTCAGGTCAATCACATGTTGACCTACCTATTTTAGTCCATTCTTCTTTCAGTTCAGCCATATTCTTAGGATGTCTGATGTGAATGGTTTTCTATGTATTTTAATGGGTAATGGTCATTTCCCTGTTGGAAAGATGATAAACTCAGGGCTTATTTTTTCTCACAAGTGACAAGTTGTGACAAGTTGTCCAGTACCTCAGACATCAAAACAGCCACAAATGATGATGCTACCCAGCTTCACTTGAGAGTAGAAAAAGATGCATTGATGATGTCATTTGGATGCCACAAAGTGCTGTGTTGTTTCCGCATGATTAATTGTATGTTTCATGAATCCACAAACCATTCTCCAAATAGCACTGTGGAATGCCTAGGCACTCTTTGGCAAAGTTTTGGTCATCAACATGCTTTATTTGAAGAGCAAAGCCTCCACTGTGATTTCCTGTCATGTCCACACTCAGGGCACCATTTATGCACCTCTCTATTCTGAACTGCAGCTCGGGGAGATCATGATTTGTGAGTCCTAAGAGTATAGCTGAACTGGAAGAAGATTGGACTAAAATCCCAGGGTTATGCAGATCTGATTCATAGATATCAGGAGCCCTGGCTTGAGTTCATTCCTGCAAAAGGAAGGTCAACATGTGAGTTACAAGAAAAACAGATAACATTTACTGATCAATTAATGCAGAAAACCAAAAAATATAAAGCGGGTTCTACTTTGACTGTTATTATTTGTTTGCAAATTATTATTGTGTGCTTTTTTTGTAGGTCTTGTAGAGGCTGTCTGCAAGATTCCTCTCACAGAAAAAGTGACAGAAATCCATGCACAAAGTTTAAAAGGGGTTTTATATGCACGTGTAACCACAAGAGCAACAAATTAAGTAGCTACTTGAGAAAAAGGATATCTCACATAGGAGCGATTTGAAGTGAACA
>JBBPCY010000001.1:6243567-6282819 GCA_037974405.1 Brachyalestes nurse
AGAAAAAAATCTAAAAAAAAACAAAAAAAACACACACACAGCGCTGCAGTAATCACACATAAACACAAACACACACAAACACACACACACACACACAAAAACACACACACACACACACACACACACGCACACACACACACACACACACACACACACACACACACCCACACACAAACACACAAACACACACACACACAAACACACACACACACACACACACACACACACAAACACACACACACACACCCCAGTGAATAACAGTATTCCTGGGCTCAATGCTGCACCATGCCAGTCTTTAACGATGTGGTGTACCTGTCCACTCTGCTGTGGGCCAGGCAGGATGCAATGGCCGGTGGCAAAATAAACCCAGCACCGTGTGTGGCATGCCTCAGGTGCGCTAGCTAATGCTGCGTTCCTGCAGTAGTACTAGTGCCTGATGCTAAATCCCTGTAGTGCCCGGGGCTGCATTCCTGCCCTGGTGGTGCAGGAATAAATACGTTCAGCTCTGTTAAACTTTAATGTCATGCTTGATGCTTCTCTGTGGGGGAAGAAGTGGACTGAAACTTCACCTCCAACAGGGCAGTTATCCCTGAATCAGCATTCCAGAGCTTCAAACAATAGTGCACCTATACCCCCCACACTGAGTTTACTTAAGTGCCAGCTGCTCTACAAATCTTCGAAGGGCTGTGTGCATGTCCCAAAACAGATGGGAAGGGAAATGGGTTTTAAAAAGCATGGAGGACATGGAGAGGTTAGCCACAGGCTTAAGCGGACTCCTGGAAATTATGATGCGCAGCTTCTAAAACAGGTAAGCGAAAGAAGGCCATTCTGGGGCCCCGGAGGGCCTCTGACCCCTGCCCCTATTACTGTACCACCACATTCCTCTCAAAACTTGAATTTCTAGGGTATATACATTTAACACTGCCATTATTCAGAATATAGTAGCCTAAGAACAGATACAAATATAATCCTTATCCACTGGCATTGCTTACAAACACAACATTGCCTTGTTAACCTGAACATTATCTACTACTGACTAAGTAGCCCACTATGAGTTGATAGCTAATTATAAAAGTGATGTTAGATAGATCATAAAACAAAACCCTCTACAAAGCTAAGGATTATCTAAAAGGTCAAATGTCCATAATGTCCCAGTTGCTTACACTACCATTCACAGTACAGGATAGTACGGCCTTGAGAATGACGTAGTCTGTAAGTAAGACTAAATTTGACAGATGAAGACAGCATAAGCACATCAGGCCCAGGGACATGTCAAAGTTCACATTCTGATGATGTAATGGAAAGGAATTCCGACTGCAGAGAAAACGAGGGTCTGCGGATATAATTATACTTCAGGGGATGTGGTCATGTGACCACATACGCCATTCCTTTCCAGCAGGAACGAGGGAGTGTAAGGGAGGCCAGGAGGGTTTTTGGTCGTAATTTCTAGGTGGTTTATTGTTCTCCATACAAAAATAACACATATCAAATACTTGGGGGGAAGCAGCGCGGTTGCCAGGGGGCAATTTTCGGCCGCTATCCTGTTCCAGGATTGCATTTCCTCCATTGCTCCCACTTTAGCCGATACATTAGCCAATGGGGTCCCCTATCCAAGTTTTCCACCAAAAATGCTGCCTTTGCAGTAAGGGTTGTTTTTATAACCAGATCAAAGACTTCAGTTCTTGTTTGGGGTATGGCAGTACCAAGTACATTCTGTACTTGGTGCTAAGACTGGCCTATTGGGTGATAAACAATGTGAATGTACTGTCAAACCAAAGAACACATTAAAATAAACTAAGCTAATAGTCTCAGTTTAAAGGTGCTGTGTATATTCCACTTGACTTTCATGTTTGATGCTCTCATGCCAATTGCTCTTATTTGTGACTTGCAGCCAAAAGTTGATCTAAAAGATCTAAAAATACCTCGCTATTAATTCCATATGTGAAAAACTAGATGGATACATGGGAATACATGCTGTTCAAAAGTGCAGATTAACAAACAGCCCTAGGTAAAAAAAGTTTTCTGCACTTGACTGCTCTAGCCCAACAGAATCGCTTAACCATAAACAGATGTTCTTGGATTTGAGTTTTAAGACACATGCTAATCTGCTTTCACTTACTTAGCCCAATCACACAACCAGCCTCTGTTCAGTGCTGCTGTGTAGCTCTCGAGAACATAAAAGGCTGGCATAATTGAACCATTAAGATATTCTCAACATGACTCAGCCAGGTTTTGATCACAAAGACAAGCAGCGGCTTTCATGCTACCGCTCTTCTTGTCTGGATGTTACAGGTCAAATTGACTAATAGGATTAAAAAAGTGTACTGTTAAGGTAAATTATTAGATGTAAAAATAAAGTTATGGCATGTGATCCCAAAATTCTTGCATTCTAGAATTTGATTATTAAATATGATTATTTTAAAGCTATTCTTACTCTGCTATCTTGGTAAGCTGAATACTGAAAGGGGTTCAGCATCAGTAGCATAGTACCTTGTTTCTCTGTCTCAATGTGGGAATGTGTTTCTGTGGTCAGCATCCCTTTTTCAAAGAGCAGTATTTTGCTGCGATTACTGCTTCCCAGTTGAGCTACAGTTGTCTGTGATTAGGGGAGGAGCATCTCTCATGTACTGGTAAGAAAGACAGTGATGCTCCCTCTCCAGTGCCCCCAAATTCCAACTGGATTTGAAGTTTATTAGGGGAGGGGTGTCTGCATCTGCAGGTGTCATTAGAATCAAAATTTTACTCCCATTTCAGGATCTCGCTTTTCTGATTGATTTAATTTTTTTTCTCCTACTGCTAATACTCTCCCAGAGAGGCTCAAGATGTTCTACCATTCACCAAGTATGAAAGTAATTTTCAATGGTTACAAATTTTTTTCAGAGAAATCCATTCCTTCACAACTTCGGAATTGTTGAATGTGGCTATGCATGCTATGAAGCAAGTAACCAATATAATTAAAATGATTAAACCAGCACTTACCAGGTTTCTTGAAAAACAGTTGGTCTCTCGGCCGGTAATTTTCTCATGGTTGGAGAGTGGAAAATCTCTAACATGGCCTATATGGATGGATATAAAATCAAAGAGTAGCACCTGTAAAATGTAAATTACCCCAGGACCCAGTGTACAATTTAATACTGTCCAAGGTCGACTATAGTTAATATGGCTAGTTAAGCATACCATTCTTGTTACTTGTACCACTATACTATTATTTCAAGCCTAGTTGGGTTGGCAGTACTAAAATTGTTAACTAAAATCAGGGCAGCCATAAAAAATATTGTTCATATTGCTCTCTGACATTTGCAGCTGATTCAGAACCCTTTGTTGACTATAATGGGAGCGGTCTGTTTTGTCATTGTCACTTTCTTACTGTCCTACCTTCTACTGTGAGTGTGCTTTTTGTCAGTTTTAAGTAGATTTTTTAAGTAGAGGGAAATTATATCCCACAGATACAACTGGTTGAAAATCACTTGAGTATTCCCTTAAGGAGAAACCTTGTGGGCTGGTTTAGCTGCCTTTCCTATTTCTTTCCTCTTTCCCTTGTGGAGGTTTCCTCGGCCTTGGGTGGAGCAGGGCTGGGGCAAGGACAAGGGATACCCCTGCTGTTCTGTTGTTGTGCTGTCGGAGATTTTGTGGCTGCATTCCTGTGGGATTCAGCACGACATTCCTCTTAGGGTTCACCCCAGCATGCTGTCTTTCTCTGTCTCTCTCTTTCTGTATCCCTCCCCACCAGTCTCTTTCCACCCATGTCTGGCGTTATGACGTCACAATATTTGAGACCTTGTGTTTTTTTCTTTCCTAAAGTCACCCAAAGTACATCTGCACAGTTCTCCGTAATAAAAAGCAGGATGCACATTTGAGAGATGACGTTTCGCATAACTGTTGGAGGGGGAGGAGCTAGTTCGCTTTGGAGCCCATGGCACGATGACTCAAAGCAATTAGACCCCCACATTTTTTTAAGCCACTAAACACAGGCCACTAAACACACTGACATACCTGACCATCCATGAAAGATTCGATTTCTCTGACAAAATACCTGACCAGTTAGCTTCCATCGACATTACACATAACTCTTATGTCTATTAATGTCCTTACAACATGATATATTAATTCTAAAGTCTTATATAGGTAATCCCATGAACATTTAGACTGGTCTAGAAGTTGGAGTGGCCTTGAAAACACCCACTTAATTGAAAGTGGGTAATCCAGAAAATTGTATTGTAATTTTTTTTGTTAATTGAAAGTATGTTTCAAATTTGATGGGCCCACTAACTGCTTTGCTCTGTGACCCATAAGAGCCTAGTTATGCGAGCGGGGACAACTGGAGGTCAGGCTGGCTACGGGTGTTCAAAGTTGAGGTCATTGTGGAGTATTTTTACCCTGTGTTTAAGGAAACGCTAAATTGTTTTCCAGTCTGGTGCATGGCACATGCACTTACAACACTGATGGATGATTTAAGAGCCTCACCATATGGAAGGTATTAAATACATACGTTGATTATGTCTGGATCTTACTCAAATTGCAGTCTGGGTCAGTTAGGTGCTAATGCATATTTTAGTTCTTATGAAAGAACAGAATGAACTAGTTGAATAACATAACTGTAATAAATGCTTGCAATGGAGTGGCAGCCTCTCAAGGGTGTGTTTTTCTGCCTTTTCCCTGGATAGGCTCCAGCACTCCTGCATCCCTGGTTAGGTTAAGCAGCTCAGAAACGAATGCATGACTTTATATTCTATAAGCCGGTATCTTGGTCTGAACCATCTATCTGCTTAAAGACTTGGATGCAATATTGAATTTTTAATGACTTTGAATGAATTTTCTGTCAAAACAGTCTTTAAGTCTTTGTTATTCATTTTTCAGTTTCAGAAAAAAACATAGATATAACAGGAATTCCCCAGCATTAAATGTAATTTTAAATCTATCAGTATTTAATTTACCTTTTATTTTTGTGCACCCCACTGTTGCTTTAACTCTCCTGTAAAATCTCAGTTGGTCCAAAAGCTCTCAGAGACTCTCAAACAGACATTGACATTCCAACAAGAAACTACCAAAAATAACTTTTGCTGACTAAAGGGACTAAAGGTGGGACCCCTGAGCACAATGCATGATAAGAAGAAAGAATAATGAACAGGACTGTCTAAAACTGGAGTTAAAAATTATTTAAAGATGGGAGTACTAACAGGCATGTAAGACCTGGTAGACCACCATCAGATGAACAGTATTTAAAAAGAGTGAGGACAAAATCAAGCTTCACTCTCACTTCAGATTTGAAAAAAAGGTGTTTCTGTCCTTCCACTGTAAGAAGATGACGCAACACTTGATAGGGTTTGAAAGGGTGTAGACAAAAAAGATGGAAGTGGACAAAAAATGATGAAAAGGTTAACCAGAATATGCATCTAACATTTAATCATCTGACCTCTGAAGGAGTTTCCAAGAGCCATACAAAACAATCAAATTTCTGCAAAATTAAAAAATTAAAAAAATTAAAGCAAGTCTCATGAACAAACAAACAAAAATTCTAGATCCAGTGAAGGAAGAAAACACACACACTGAATATTGAAAAAAAAATGATAGAGGTCTGGAGGTTTCTGCACATTTCTGTTAATGATAGGTTTTCTGTTTTTTCCTAACACTGAAAAATGAAGAACTTCCACTTAATGACTATTTTGACTGGAAATTAAATAAATGAATGGTTATCTCTAACTTTTTTTTGCAGTACTGTATGTTATTTTTGTAACATTTGTAAATATTGGAGCATAAAATACTCATTAGATAGATCAGTCAGCATTTTTTAACAGCATTGCAAGAATTTCTTTGGTCTACTTGATCAGACTACACAGTCACTTAATAGCAGAAATCAGACAGTCTGCATAACTCAGCTATTTTAGTTGAAAGTGCCTCATCATCAAAGGGACTAGCAGCCATAAAATAAACTCAAGGAAAGATTCTTTACCCTTCCGATCTGCCATACCATTCAGAGCTGCAGTTTCTATAACCGGCTGCTGGCCGGCCGCGAAAAGAATGTTCGTCTGCTTTGAAACTGACCATCCCTCAGCCTCTGTTTATGTGCCGTGCTGCGACAGACATGGCTGGGCCGAGTTCATCGTGGTTACGGGCTACAGTTCGGGGGGCCTTTGAAACAGTTTGGCTGCCTCTGACTAGGCTGATTCAAACTCCAGACCGGCCCTGGCCCACCGCCCTGCATCACATGTCCCGAAACGAGCCCACAGCAATCATTAGATAATTTAAGGCCAGGCAGGATCTCGCCATACAGACAAAAATGTGGTAATTGAGGTATTAGAAAAGAACTGGAGCGATGAAGCGCTGGCTGGCTTACAGAAGGGGTTGAAGGCCACGGTAGAAAGATGAGAGAGGAGGGCTAAGGGCCTATTTTGAGGAGTCTGAAGTTTGTGGCAGTCTGAATTTGAGACTTTGAATAAGAGAAGGTGAAGCATTATTGGTCTACAGAAATTTGGCCTTTAATTCACACTGCTAGACCACATCATCTATAACAAAGACAAAAATTACGGTTTCCATAGGCTGAATGCAATTTCTGATTTTCATAACTGACATTCAGTGAGAGCAACTGTGGCTTCATGTTTCAGGCACTGAGTGAATGTACATCTTTTGCTAATCTGCTGCTCGTTGATATATGCAGAAATAGTTAGAAATAATACAGCATAGTTAAAACCTAAAAGTGTCACTTTTAAAAGCCAGTTAAATACTGTAGATCTACGTTCTATCATAACAAAATACAGCACACATTCAGCCGGAGTTTAGTCTGCAATACTGATGGAATGAACTAGGAAAATGTGTTAAAATTGAGTGGTGTTAATAATTTGTCATTCAGCTACATTACTGGCCAGTATCTTAGACAATATCAAGCCTAGTCTTTGAATAACTGCCATGCCAAAGGAGAATCACCATCAGAAATACTTTTCAGTCTAGATTTAGGCTTTTTCTGGGTCTTGGAAAAGTAGCCCTCCAAATACAATTAAAAAGTTCATTAAATGTGTAAATTGAAAAGAAATGCCAATGTATTTAATGAATGAAACAATAAAATGAGCTGGTCTGGTGGATGACTCATTTACTGAGATTTCCAATACAAACATAAAATCTCTGAAGTAGCAAAACCAAACCAATGCTAGTCTGTGAAACCGTCCAACTCCACATGGATGTATATCTGGCTATGCTGCATTTTTCTACTGTTTGTATGATACTCAGCCAGTGCTTTGGACTATTTCACAACTTAGAACCAAAGATCCAATTTGTGGACTACTGTTGTCCACCCCATTTTACTGTTTCACCAGACAACGCCAAGGTATGCACCCTCCTACCCCTGACTGAGCAGCGTCGAGAACATTCCACGGGTGTGACTCGATATTTTCTACTCTCCCAGAGAGATCTGCTGTTTGCACTAGCTTAGCCAAACCTCATGCAAATAGGATGGCTTTGTCTGTAAAGCTCCCTATGCACCGTCTGAAGCTGCGTGTGTTTGGAAAGTCATAATGAGGCTGAAAAGGGCATCACACTCTGAGGTGGCTGGGACATGGAAAAGCGCTGGCAACAAACTGGACTTGCACTGTTGAACTTAATCCATGCATTTAGACTGAGAAAACCCTCCTGTGTACCAGCCAGCTAATGGACTCAAATGAACCTAAGGATGGTCTTAGATGAACAAAGATACAGAGAAAAACCATTTGACAAGGATTTCGAGTTTAAGAGTGAGCAAAACACATAGTTTGTAGATCATTTGAAATACAGTTTCAAATTGAAATCAACACAGTAAATTTGCCTTGGGTGAACAACATACAAATTACAGCCTTTATGCATTCTTTCTTGATACATGCATAACCACAACTGACAGCATGGTGAGTCAGGTCAAGATGCACATGCAGGTGGTCAGTGGTGGTTGAACTGGTCTGGAGGACAGGTGAGCAGGAGACCCCGATGATGGTTGGTCAAGCTGAATGAATAGGCAAGATAGACCCACAGAGACCATAAACAAATGGAAAGTATAGAAAACAGAGTTAGGCAGATCTTGCTATAACAGCCTAGCAAGAAAGCACAGACATGAGAGCACCCTGACCCTGAATCCACAATCACCAAACGCAATGACAGCACCAGCATCCCATGCTCTTGAACTGGAAAAATGACCAAAAGTCTGACTAAACAAGTAGATTTTCAGCCTATACTTAAAAACCGAGAGTCACTGTAAAATTGCACCATTAGTTCATGCAGAAGACAGCCAAAAGAAAACCTAGAATTCATTCTACATATTCATTTGCATTTCCAGTCACTCCAATGACAATTCCAGTGAAGAAACCAAATTGTCCAAAGACTTATCAACTGCCCAAGTCCATGCAATGATCCGCTCAGTTCTACAGCCCATAAGAGATGGAACTAACTAACTATCAGTCATCGGCTGTTACATAATTGCTCTTTTGTGGGGGATTGGTTGAGATTTTTATCAGAAGCATTCCTGAGAGGACTTGAAGGTGGACGTCTGTGGCAGCAGCCATGAAAAGCTCTGATTCATTTCAACACTGTGGCACTGGGCCTCAGAGCCAACATAAGCACTGTAGGAATGCTCCAAAAAACAGAGCACAGAGAGCAGCAGACAGAGCAGACACAACTCACCGAAAATGCAAATACACACACAGGTATGTCTAAAGTGTACACATTTGCATATTGACATGTACAGACCATTACCTAAAGAACCATGCAGTCATTTGTGTTCCATATTTGAAACTCTTTCAGAGGCAAGCATTGCTAAGACCACAAAGATTTATGTTCAAACATGAGTCTTCTCACATTATGTGTGTACAATAGCAAACAAGCAGTGAGTTAGAACATTGTGGAGTGAGTCAAAGAAGGGGACACATGTCTGCTTACATCATGAGGAATCTATCACTGCTGACTCAGTGTCTGGCCTCAGGTCCCCTCACACATCACACTGGCCTGAACCCCAATCTGTGGTCAGGGGCACAAACCAGACTGATCTACAACACCTCTTAAATGACCCCAGTATAATAGCTTTGACTCACTACACAAATATAACAGCTCTTCTACACAAGACTATGATTCAACAGCTTAAGTCTGCTGGGTTTGGATCAGTGCAGTGGTGCACAAATACAATCACTGGCACATTTTGGTCAGCATTACTGGACATGGACTTCATATCAAGGTGGCCCTGCTGTGGTCTTTCTTTTGAACTTGGAGGCAAGATAATGTTCTTCCCAGGACCATGCTTAAGGCTTGATCCCATGCTTAAGACTAAAAAACTGTTTTCATGAATCAGTGGTTGAACTTTCAATTTTGAATACTGGACACCAGAAACACTAGAGAGAACAGGTAGACAGCTGGAGGCCCTTCAGTTGACTAAATATGGAGGACATCTTGATTCTAATGAAGAATTTTGTCATGGTCCCTCTAGCTGTTTCTAGACTGAAAAAGGACTTGCTAAAAATGTTGTTGGGGTGCTACACCATTCAATAAGCTATGTGGTGCCTACATAAACCTTTTGAATACTGGACACCAGAAACACTAGACAGAACAGGTAGACAGCTGGAGGCCTTTCAGTTGACTAAATATGGAGGACATCTTGACTCTAATGAGGAATTTTGTCAAGAAAGGTTTTGAGAACAGTTTGCTTTGTCTTTGCTGCGTTGCTTGTGGTGAATCCTTCACTGGAAAGGCATCTCTTTTTTTAGCTGTGTTTAACATTGCCTTAAAAGGCATCTTCAAAAAGCGCACTTGAGAAACCCACCTCCTTGGCAACTAAGATTAGCACAGATCACTGGTGACATCACCCAAAACTATCAGTGTATGATTTTGTGACATATCCAGAACCAGATAGAAGGTCATGGTGGGTATACATCAACTGTGAACTGCAAAGGAACATGTTGTTGAAACTTTTGGCCTTGTTTGCACATAACACCATTGAAAACCATTTCCTGACTGAAAAGTTTGTGTTATCAGAGATTATAGTGGATATACCCTATGCCTGAACCACAGCCCGGTCTTTTCAGCAGGAACAATTTGTTGAATCCCTACACTTGTAGCTCTGTTTGCTTATAGTGTCACCAAAAACCATTTCCCGGCTGAGTCGTATCCTAGTTCTGACAAAAGCAAGACATTATCCAGACCACCATGTAGCTGTGACCTAGTAACAGCTCATTCAGCTCTGCAGTCCACCCTGCCAACTCCGGTCTGTGTGTGCTTTCTATCTGTGCTCTCAGTCGTCTGTTACTGATGCCATGTTATCTTCAGCTGCTAACGTCTAGAGTAGGTCATGGTCCTCCTAGCTGTTTCTAGACTGAAAAAAGGACGTCGTAAAAATGTTGTTGGGGTGCTACAGCGTTTAGTAAACTATATAGTGCCTACAAAAGCCTTTTGGGACAATTTACATTATCCTAAAAACATTTTTAATAGCTCTTTACAACAGCCATCAACGGTCATAAAGACTGTTTTGCCAGGACTGAGTTCAAGTTGACCAAACACCTTTGTTAGGTGACAGGTTTTTAGGTGACAAACGACTTCTGGGATAAAAGGACATGGCGTGTTATGACTTTTAGTAGCATTATATTTACATGTACTCCATCCATTTCTCAACTATTCATACTAATATAGTATTTTAATGTATTATTCTGCAGGTATCTATGTCAACAAATGTAGATTTTTTTCCTACATGTGTTTATACTGTTATGACAATTAACTTTGTAGATCATTTTATTTGTGACATGTCAGAATGATATGACATAGCTTGCCAAGAAGGGCTATTTGGAAATTAGACCTTTCTAAAAAGAGTTATGTATGTTTTTTTCTTGATTTTCCTCCTCAATTGTAGTCATTTCCTAATCCTTTCACTACTTTTGAGTCTTTTGGCCATTGATGGCTGTAGCATGGTAGGGCCAGTGTTTACACAGTTGCGCCACTCAGGATTCCCTAATACATATATACTGAACATAAATGCCCCATGTGCCACTTCTATGACAGCTGAAAGCAGCAATGTAAGTTTATGGCATGTTATGTAGCCTTGTGGACAATGACCTTAAGTAAAATGTTACCAGTTGTTGCTGGCTAAGGTGTAAAGGTAGGGGTATGTATAGAAGAAAAGAGGAAAAAATAGAAACTTAATTGCCTTTCCATATGTTTTGCTAATTCACTCCATTCTTGAGAGCAGAGGAAACCTTGTACCCAAACAGCAATTATCCATCTTTTAGAAGCCGACAGTGAGAGCCCACTCTCCCTCTCTGGGGCAATTAAAATAGGAATGCTAGTTTCTCTCGCTCTCACTCTCTCTCTGTCTCTCTCCCTGCCACCACTTGCATTCCTTTCCTAATTGGTTTCCTGCAAACCCTTTGAATACTGAGATTGGTGTTACCCAAATATACATTGTTTGCTTCATTATGTGCCAAAGCAAATGTTACTCCAACTCATAGATGGACCGCAAAAATGTGACTTTGCTGTTTTTCTTTTCATACTTTTCCTCCCCTCCCAGGCAGGTGTTGCATTGCGTGCTAGGTTACCATCCTGTCCAATTTGACTGGTTCTGCTTCAGCAATATCAAAGAGAGTCTGCTCGGCTGTTTTTCCCCCTGAATCATTAATGTGAAACTTCACCTTCATCCGGTAAACACACGTGGCTTTGCCAGTCCCGAGAGAGCTGTCAAGAGGTTTTGAGTGGCCTAAAAGACTTTCAGGTGTTCTGGTTTGTTTACTGAGTGGTCACAGGAAAACCTCCCCCTATACTCCCCCCCCTCACTTTAATGTGTACAGGTGCCGAACATTAGAGGAATTTAGTTCTGATGTATAATTACAGGAGTTTTTGAGGTTAGGATGTCTGCTGCTTTTTCACTTTGACCTAATTTTGGCCGGCTTGATATTCACACCACGTCCCCTTGTCATGGATTTGTCGTGCATGCTGTGGAACACGATGTTCATGTGATGCTTCTTGTCCACTAAACTTCCTTCATGATTAACATAGCCTGAAGTCTTGATCAGCTAAACTGCCTTATAGTCCTATGCAAGATGTTCCAAGCATTAGCTGCTCTTGTTCCTCCTGTCTTTTTCTATGGCACAGTAGATAGTACACAATGTTCAGTCATCTCTGGGCTGGAAGAAAAAGTCATGGCATGATTCAGCTAAAACTTTTCCCCGTGCCTGGCGACAGATTGGGTAGCTGAACACAAGCTCCAAAAAGTTTCTTTGGCTTCTAAAGCACAGTATGTTTGAAATGGCCATTTGTACCATTTGTATCTGCTGGTGGGCCTAGATGAATTCTCTAAATGGACATTTTGGAAAAACAGTCCATATACATACACTATTTGGACAAAAAGTATTGGGATACCTCACCATTACACCAACAGGGACTTTAATGACATTGCATTCAAATACAGAGACTTCAGTATCACGTTAATCCTCCAGTTGCAGCTATAACAACCATCACACTTCTTGGAGGGCTTTCCACAAGATTTTTTGCGTTTCTGTGGGAATTGTGGCCAATTCATCCTTTAGAGCATTTATGAGGTCAGACACTGATGTTGGACGAGAAGGCCTGGCTCACAATCTCCATTCCAGTTCATCCCAAAGGTGTTGGATGGGATTGAGGTCAGGGCTCTGTGTGAGACAGTCAAGTTCTTCCACACCGAACTCATCTAACCATGTCTTGGGTGAGGGGGCAGCTGGTAGCCTAGTGGTGTGATCCGAAAGTCTTTGGTTTGGTTCCCAAGAGTGCTAAGCATCTCTGAGGTACCCTAGAGCAAGGCGCCATCCCCATACTCTGCTCCCTGGGCGCTTTGTTCCTTTCTGCCCTCTGCTTCACTTGGTGAATGGGTTAAATGCAGAGGAATAATTTGATGTGTTCACACTGTGTGCTGTGGTGTGTTCACGTATGACAGAATGGTCACTTTCGCTTCACTTTATGGACCTTGCTTTGTTCCCTGGGACACAGTCATGCTGGAATAGAAAATGTTCTTCCCCAAACTGTGTCCACAAAGTTGGAAGCATGGCGCTGTCCAAAATGTTTTGGTCTACTGAAGCATTAAGGTTGTCCTTCCTTAGAAGTAAGGGGCCTAGCCCAAACCCTGAAAAGCAGGTTTGTTGCAATACTTTTGCACACATAGTGTAACCTCACCAATGAGCAGTGTTGTGCCAGTTCACACTGAAAAAGAACTAGTTCAAAGTTCATTCAAATAAAAATGAACTAGTTCGCGTTCATAGTTTTTTTTTTTTTAATTTTGAACCAATTTTACAGCTCAAAAAATGAACTAGTTCATGTTCATACATTAGTTTTTTGGGGGGGGGTTATATCATATTCGTTCGTTAGTTTTTTGGGTTTTGTTTTTCATTTTTAATTCAATGTCCTTCTATCTGAACCTCATTCAATCTTCTCCTTCTGTCAGTCATACCACTGAACAATCACAGACAAAAGTTACATTAAAAACCAATTTTGAGGTTGAGAATAGATCTTACCAGTTAAGCAACGCATCATGTTATGCTGAAAGTGAAAAAACGAGGTAAACAAAATGTGTTTGCCTTAAATGCAAGAACATAACTAAAAGTAAACAAAACTCAGGTTCTCCGGTTTTCCCCATCTAAATCTACACTGATTTCTTCAAAAATGGACTCAAATGTTTAAACTAACTGCCTTCTGCAGCGGTGCGCGAGCTAGCCTGTAATCAGCAAATGTAAAACGTGAGCTGCATTCAGTCTCGCGTCACTCATGTCCCCGTTCATAGTTTGTAAACTGATTCGTTCAGTTCAGCGTTCACAAAAATAGCTGCCGATGAGCACATTGTAAACTGCGTGGTGGAGAATAAGGCACAACCTACAACCTACACACGTTCGCCTCAGGTGAAAATGTAAACACTGTTTGCATCATTTACCAATTATAAACAATTCAGCTAAAAGTGGTCTGAGTGTAATTGTTACAAATGATGGTGAGATTACTGTAACAGAGTGTGATGTGGTTAAAAAAAAGGCTAAAATGCCTATTTTTACAGTGTAAACCCTAAATATACCCCCAACATGCTCCCAAAACACTAAGAAGAAGATAGCTCCATGGGGGAAATACTGTACTGAAGCTGCCAGAGATGTGTCACAGGCAGCAGCCAATCAACACCAAGGAGAAATAAATAACATTCTCGGATTGGCTACTTTCAAACCTCCCTTGTCCACGTGCTGGTTGTTTATGTTCGGCCGCGTCCAAACATAAACAACCAGCATGAGGACAAGGGGGCATGGCGGACAAAGCCCGGACGTCACAAAAGCAAAAAAATATGTCAGATATCTGTGGTTTCCGTGAATGTGCAGACGTTTCCGCAAACAATTTTTAGTTCGGTTCTCAGGAAAAATCAGCGAGAGATTAAATGAGGGTTTACTGTATACTACAATGTAAAAGTATATGACTAGAGTTAAAAGTCAGGACTCCATTTCCCAAATTCTCACACCTACAAAGATATCTCATAGCTGTGTCAGTGACAGCACAGGAGGTTTACTGTAAGGGTAAACCGTGTGAGTGCGGATGTGATGGAGGTTTAAAGGCAGTGTCTGTACCCCAGTAGTGAAATTTAATCTACAGTGTTGCTGCAGATTTGTTCACAAGAGGACAGGAAAGGGTGTGGAGAAGCTTTTACAGCCTGTCAGCACCTGTCAGGTGAGGTTTAGTCTTTTACCTGTGTGTGTGTGTGTGTGTGTGTGTGTGTGTGTGTGTGTGTTGGAATCAGAGAGAGTTTTAATCAAACTGGGCATCCAAGGAATCTTCCCACAGTGTGTGAGACACCCACAGACATGCCTGACTGAACACACACACACACACACACACACACACACACACACACACATGTGCATGCACATAGTCTCTTTCTCACTCACTCACAATTTGAAATTCTTCCTCTCATTGTCTCTGTTATTTCTGGCTCCAGCAAGATTCAAGACTTTCTTTGCCACACAACCATGTTGGCAGTATATTTAAGTACAGTTAAAGGAATCCAAACTGTAGAGTAAATCAAAGGCCAATTAACTTGGTCATGTGTGGGCCTTTCTGTAGGACCCCTACCTGCAATCATTTCATGCACATGGCACAGAAAGTAAGTAAACAGAACAACAGAGAAGCGAAAAATACAGTAAAGGTGCTTACAGGGGAAAATTTAGCTCCTAAACCATGTCAAGGATAACATGGTACATAGTAAATGGTACACGTAGTTCACAAAACTGTGAGTACTTTGTAGGGTAAGGCAATAAAGTTGACTCTTGTGGTCACATTGTAGCTACTGATGTAATAAGAATTATGTTATTTCCACACAATGGATTTAAAAATTCTCACAATTTCTATGTAATTACAGACTGTCCATAGTCCCATGTGTGTGTGTGCTACTTTTAAATCAGTGAACAATCTGTCAAAGCATCTAAATCTGCTAATATGAAACTGATAAAGATCCCCTTGCTGAAGAAGAGAGTGCCCTTCACCCAAACAAACCAAATTCTATTTTCATTCAGAAACAGCTTTATAACATTTTAACAAATATTTTAATTTGAGACAGCTTTTTGCTGTTCCTACTGGCAAGTTCTGGATTTCCTAGAATTGCAAAATTATATTTTCCATTATTGAAACCACTTTTTCAAAAATCACAGCGTCACAACAGTGCTTTATGTGGGATGAACTGTGGATTTTTACCGTTACACAAGACGTATTTAGAAACTAGAAGCTTCAAAATTCATGGATACGTTTCTCACTCAAACTCCACCAGCAGCAAAACTTTACATCATTTGCACAGGCTTATATACAGTTTTCAAACCTTATAAACTTATGTTGACACCTGTTTAATAATACTTAGTGTGCTTGGCTGCTTCTTTTAAGTGTGTACGTGTAACGTGTTCATTCGTCAGTGTGAACAGCACAAAATTGTTCTCTCTGTTTAACCCATTCACACGAGTGAAGCAGCGAGCAACCAGGAATGCAGGACAGTACCCGGGGAGCAGTGTGAGGGGATAGTATCTTGCTTAAGGGTACCTCAGTGGTGCCTTTCGCAGTCTTGGGATTCAGACCACGACCTTCTGATTACAGGAGCAGCTCCCTAAACATCAGACCAACAGCTACCCTAAAGTTGGATTTTAACCCACAACCTTGCGCTTGAAACTTGCAATTCTGCCATTGTGTTTTTGTGTCCTGGCGCTATTTTGTTTCATTTCACTGCTTACTGTGTATATGGCTGAAATTACAATTAACACCTACTTGATTTGACTTGACCACTTGACTTGAGTGGGGAGTGGTCAGAACTGGACCTTTTGAAACCAGCAATAATCTGTTTTGCCTTTCCAGCATTACAATATGGATTGTTGTGCTTGCACCAGTCTGCCAACTATTGCATCTCCTTACTGTGTAATGTGTCACTATTGTTGCACCCTACTATGGTGGTTTTGTGTGTAATCTTGATGATAGTGGAACTAAAGGTGCAGTCACAGGTCAGCAGCATGAACAGCAATGTGTTTAGCACACACCCCTGAGGGACGCCAGTCTTCAGCATGATGGTTTTGGAGCTGTTGCTGCCAACCTGGACTGCCTCCCAGTGAGTAAGTTCAGAATCTAGTTGCTGTCAGATGCTAAGAGATGATGCATTTGTTGATGTGTCCTGTCACTGAGGCAGCATACTCATCATTGTGCTGATGTAAACACACAAACTGCCTACACAAATCTTACTGGACTGGCTGGTGTCCCTGTCCGTGCAGATAGCGCTTAGCCTCGTTAGCTGAATGGCCATGTCAGAGGTGTTATTATTCAGCCACATTTCTGTGAAGATGAAAACACAGCAGTCCCTCATGTCGTGCTGTGCAGATTTCTGTAGTCTCGAGTTTGTAGGCCAGCATGATGGATGGGATGGCCGGTCTGGTTGGATTAGCTTTTAGCCTAGCCAGGATGCTCCCCTATTTACCACACTTCTGACTTCTCTCACATTTCTTGCAACATCTCTTCACATGGGTGACTGCTGCGAGCGATTTGGAACCCAACTCGCAAAGGATGGAGCTCCTTGGTTAGCACTTTTCCAGGGGAATTTTTGTTGTTTGGACATGTTTTCCAGCAGTCACATCTGTCTATTACTCATACGAACTTTACCAGTATAACATCCAGAAAAACAAATACAAGTACACAAACACAATAAACTCTCCAAATCTGGACTGATCAAAAATTCTGATATAATTTTTTTGTTTCCTTTTAATTCCTTTTAATTTGTTTCCTTTTTATTCAGCCATTATATGGCAAAACGACCAATCTAGCCAGGTAGCCAAGACTTTAGTTAAACCAATGACTCAAACAACAACAACAACACACACTGCATTCAAACACCACTAAAGCCGATGATCCTCTGCCTCTACCATACGTGTGCATGTGGCTTGTGTGGAAGCAAAGCTCGATACCTACTACAGCTATGATTTTTCCTTTCCGCTGTGTCGATCATTAAGGAGCACTATCATCTTTTGTCTCTTCTCTTTTTGGACTGTTCCTGAGGCAGTAACTCTCTAACTCTCTCTATCTCTGCACGTACCGGCTTTAACTCCACCGACCCAGGCCTGCTGCAAAATGATTGAAAGCCCGTTTAAAATTGGACAAAATAAAGGCGCAATAAAGGACATGTCGACCCACCTAATCCTTTCAACTTGCTCCCACCAAGCTGGGCCCTTCAAGTTTCCGAGCCTAAAAAACAACATTAGAAAAAGCTCAATGTCCTGAAGTAATCAAATCCTATGAGGCAAGTCCCTAAATCTCTGTCTGGGGAATGTGATTGTTGTAATGCGTTTATTGAAACTTGGGTAAGGTTTTATTTAATCCGCCTCGCTGTAACTGCAAAAGGGGAGATGAGAAAAGCATGCAATCTTTCATCATACTATCACCCAGCACTATTAGATTTAGCCGTGTTCTGAGTGTGTGTGTGCGCATGTGTGTATGAGTGTGTGCGTGTGTGTTTAATCTACAGTAGATGCAGGATAGAGTTCACTGTGATTGTGCAGGCGTTTGTCTTAATATGAGTGTTACTGGAATATTGGAATTGCCAGCCTTGAACTATGAACCATGCTTTTGATGTATTTTACAATACCAGTAATTAAATATATAATCTAAAATATAGGAAGACGAAAAACAATACAGCCCTAATAATGCAGTTCCTAAACAGGAAGAACAATTGGACCAATGTATATGCTGTGATGCATATATTCAATCAGTGACTTCTAACTCAGTTAATGTTCACAACAAAACATGTATTTAAGCTTAAAATATAAAGCAAACCTGACACAAGTAAATTATTTAAATGATATTATGTATTGTATTTAGGTAAACTATGTGTTGATACATCTCCCACTTCCTGATTTATTTCTTTAGACCTACATTATGTGTCTAGCAATTAATGATTTTGTTTCATAATCTTCCAGGGTGAATGAAATTCAATTCATTAGTCTGTTTTGATCTCTGAAGGGTCAAAGTTTTGTATGACCATACTCAAGAAATGAAACTGAGGAAGCTTTCTAAACATTTGTAACATCTTTACAACACTGGCCATAAAAATCACACGAAAGCAAGACTGTATGATACACACTAATGCTGTGGTCCCATGAGTGACCGAGAAGAGGAACAGAGTGACCAGCAACA
Organism: Brachyalestes nurse; assembly: GCA_037974405.1. NCBI lineage: Eukaryota > Metazoa > Chordata > Actinopteri > Characiformes > Alestidae > Brachyalestes > Brachyalestes nurse. The sequence continues at coordinate 6,262,207 of JBBPCY010000001.1, forward strand.
AGTGAACGTTATAACGCCAGCGGGACGGGGGCAAAAACAAGCTAGGGGTCTATTTCATGCAAACACTTATCCAAACTTTTGGTACCAGCATGGAGAAGCTCATTGTGTCCGTGTGTGGTTTTTCTGCACCGTACAAATTATCTCTAGACACATACAGAGATATATAAAAAAAATATATTGTGTAAATGACAATATAAAAAGAATATAAAAAATACAAAATACAGTGTATCTCATATTCAGAGCTTGATGAAAGCCTAATGAACTGAACTGACTGTATTTCACTAGGTAATAATAAAAGACTTTTCCCATACAATACGATAAGATCACATCACTTTGAAGCAACATACTTAAAAAACCCCTGCTGTGTTGGTTGTTTGTAAATTGATTTAATTTACAACTTTGCTGAAACCTGAAAGTAACTGTTTCTGTACCTCTGGCCTGTAGTGTAGGACAGGGGCTGCGTAGGTGTGTGTAAAACCTGGAAAACTGAAAAAGTGTGTGTTATTTACAGCCTCAGCTTGACGGGTTCAGGAGGAAACACACATGCTCACTTTTCCCAATACACCCAATATGTCTTTAGAGGACGCTGAGCAGGTTATGTCAGTGTGTGTGTGTGTGTGTGTGTGTGTGTGTGTGTGTGTGTGTCTTTTGGCAGGAGGGATGTTGAGGAGGTAATAGCAAATACCAAACCACCCACTGGGGTTAGAATACTTACTGTCTGTTAATAACTGACTGGAAGAGAGAGAGAGAGTGTGTGTGTGTGTGTTATTTCAGTGACATGGTTAAGTAAACACAGTACAGGAGCATGTCTAAGGTTACAAATTCTCTGATGATTGAAGGGTTTTCACTACATTTAAGTGACTTCACCACATTTCAGTGAATCAGCAAATAATAGTACTGTAGTAAGATTGCTATGAAAGCAAAGGGCCATTACTCTGCTGCTCCGCTACACTCCCTGATAGTTTCAGTTTAAATCAATACATAATTTCATCGATGTATTCATTATTATTATACTGTAGAAATTAATAAAATACTTCAAGCAGTTTACTTTGTTACAAGTAGGTCATAGTTCCCGAGCAACAGAACAGGCAAAGATTATTCCTAATATCGTCATGTATGTGTATGTAACTGCCTTTGAACATGGCTCATCCAATCAGATTTGAGAACTGAAACTGCCCATTCTATGATATGTTTGGATATCTAAATAAAGATTCTTTGGGAGTAAAGGTATTTTCTAAATCATTATTTTTAATATATATAAAAATCTAATTAATTTTTTCCTTGTCCAGTTAAGGTACCATTTGTGATACACAGTTTTGTTCCAAAAGCAACGTTATACAAGTCAATAAAGTGGGTTAGAATTTGCTGAGTAATAAAGGGACAGAATCAGTTATGATTAAAATGTTACTCTGGCACTTTTATTTCTCCAAAAAAATATTATGATATCCAAAAACTATATGCTGATATTAGTCCATTTTGCACTTCCATTTCAAACTATATCATATTTCCATAACAGGACTGAAGGTTTTGTATTATTTAAAAGTAAACAGGTTTCTTTTAATGCAGTGTAGGTGCATTACACATTAAAAGGAACAAGCCCAAAGATGACTGTCCTGACCTACATACGTTTATGCAAAGATATGAAGCAGAAGCAATTACGCAAGAGCAGGTTTGTGCAAATGTTTGGAATTTAAGGGTGAAACACTGAAGCAGCTGAGCAACCTTCAGAAAGTTTGTAGACTGTGGGGAAAGTTTCATGTCACAGTGAACATAGTTTGAAGCAAGAACTTTCCAGAAAACTTTACACTATATGGACAAAAGTCTGACCATTACACCAACACGGACTTTAATGACAGTGCATTCATATCCATAGACTTTAATATGGAGTTGGTAACCCCTTTGTAGCTATAACAGTTTCCACTCTTTTTTGAAGGCTTTCCACAAGATGTTGGAGATTTCTGTGGGAATTTTTTCCTATTAATTTTGTAGAGAATTTATGAGGTCGGGCACTGATGTTGGACGAGAAGACCTGGCTCACAATCTCCATTCCAGTTCACCCCAAAGGTGTTGGATGGGGTTGAGGTCAGGACTCTGTGTGGGGCAGTCAAGTTCTTCCATACCAAGCTCACCCAACCATGTCCTTACAGACCTCGCTTTGTGTGCTGGGACACAGTCATGCTGGAATAGAAAAGGTCCTTCCCTAAACTGTGTCTGTAAAGTTGGTAGCGTGGTCCAAAATGTCTTGGTATTCTGAAACATTAAGATTGCCCTTCACTGAAAGTAAGGCGATTCAATAATTAAGAGGTGTGTTTTAATACCTTTGTCCATATAGTGTATGAGCAGTGTATAGTCCTGAGTAAAGAGGTGCTCAACAGTGATATTTGCATGAGCCCGCTAATGATTTCATCTTTTCTAGTGTAAAAAATCGGTTCACTGGTCTGTCAGGTCACCAAGTGTGCACAAATACTTCTACCTTTGTTTTCACTGACTGCAGTACATGGTTTCAGTAGTGGTGTTTATTCATAACCAGGTGTGTGACTGGGGAGTGAACGGTGAATCATTCTCCAGTGTGAATTTGTGACTGATACAGTCTGGAGATAACCACTGAAACATACAAACAGCATTGAGTTTCCTGGTGCTGCAAGTCTTTTCGAAATGCATGATTAGTTCTCTGAATACACTAAAACAGCCAGTGACGCACAGAACTATGTTTAACCCTTCAGGTTTCAGCTACTAACGGTATAAAATAAAAGCATGAAGAAAATGAGTCAAAAGCAAACATTCAAAGCTTTTGGAGCTGATTTATTACCACTTGAATTTGCTGAAAAGTTATTGTTGCATGCTCAGACTTGTTTTGCAGAACGAAAACTCATGCTTTAAATCTGGGGATGTATGATAGCACAGGAATTGTATCTGTATCAGTACATTATTGCTTAGATTAAGTATCTGCCATAATTTAAACTTAGATTGATATATAAAACCTATCAATAATTATGTATTTTTATATTTTGTGGAATTTGATGAAATTTTACTCCAGACGTGATGAGATTTTTGAGTAGGGTGTACAGTGAGCTTAGTGTTCTTTTCTTGGTTGCCTCCTATGTGCTATAGCTGTGCTTTATATCTTGTATCTGATACCCAGTGCCCCTGGGACCCTCTCGTCATTCAGGCAACTTTAGTAGCCTTTCTAAACACAAAATAGAGGCAGACCCTTCAGTCAGTCAGGGTTCAGACATCTCATGGTTCTTATGAGAAAACACAATGTCAAGGCAGGCTTTTTGATGTCCTAATGCATTTTGAAAATCTTGATTTACAATTAAGCTTTCACAAGCTTTTTTCATGTGCACCAGCTATATTCCACAAACCTAAAACAGCACTACAGGTTCCCGCTTGCGGCTTGAAGCTACTCAGTGGAATTTGGGGTTATAAGTTCACCCTGTACTTACAGTGCCATCCCTTCTCTGTTAATTGCACATAGTTCATTACCGAGGACGTGCACCTGTCTCAGGTTGATGGACACGCCTCTGATGCCAAGCCCCGCCCTTTTACTGTCTTGTATCAGCCAACTAGATCTCTGGAATGACAAATGTGTGAATAGGAACGCATGCGAGCAGGAAGTGCGCTCTGTATGTAAGCCATATAAGCCCATCCCCTCTGGCCCCATGCCAAACATTGACATTTTCAGAGTGTTTGATGTTTGCCGTCTCTTTGTGTTGGCAGCCGTGGAGGCACATGCAGGAGGGAGGGGTTTCAGGAGGCAAGTGAGGGGGAGGTGGAGGTTGTTTGGGAGGAGAGGGGGGGTAATTAGCAAAAAATAAAGGAGACAGTGGGGGGTGGGGGGGGTTGTTGGGGGGGAGCGAGGGCGTCTGGGGCCAGAGTCGCTGAGCCGTCATTGCTGTTGGTCAGCCCCTGCGGCAGAAGAGGCTGGAGCTGTGTAAATGAGCGCTGGGCCTGGTTTCGTGCCCCTTTTCTGCTCTGTATTGCTGCAGGTGCAAGTGGGAGGCAGCCCTTATGCTACTGTTTCTATTGCTGCTACAGCTGCTGCCGCCATGCTACTGTTTTTGTCCTGTCTCACCATGACTTGTGTATGAGTGTGTGCGTGTGTGTGTCTGTGAGCGTGTGTTGCTTTTGCCTGTAGTGTGCCAGAATAGAACCAACCCCCTTTCCACACACACAAACAAACACACTCCCCTCCAGTGTAATTGTTAGCCCACATGTAGCAGACATGCTAGCTTTGCGGGTCTCTCTCTCTCTCTCTCTCTTTCTCTCTCTCTCTGTCTGAGCTGGGGCTTTGTGCTCAGGGTCCCGAGGTGTTTTGGGATTTCTCCTGGTTGCAGGCCTCGGGGAGGCCCAGTAACTGAGCCACCAGTCGAGGGAGCTGGACCAATTACACTGCTAGGATAAATGTAGCGCCATGCATGGATTGTGGTACTTAACAGGCTGAGAGAAGGCAGGCTTCACCAGGGTATTTTAAATGGAAGGGAATTTAAAAACAGATTTATGGGGCAGTTAAAAATAGTAGGCGACTGATTTTTTTTCCCCCACTCGTTTTGCCTCCTTTCTTCCTCATCCCTTTGGTCTTTCATAAAATGATATATCTGCTGAAAGGAGAGAAAGCTCTCCCCAGTGGAGCAGCCAAACACAAATTGACTATTTCAATCCTGTAGCATAATAGCCTCATTGCACCTTTCCCCTCCCCCATCTCTCTCTGTTTCGCCTCTTCTTCCCTTCCCTTCTTCCTGACCAACAATGACATTAAATTAAGTCTTAAATAAATCCGAGTTAATGAATTATTCCAACACCTATGATGTGATTATTTAAATTAATGGGCCAACATACCTGCTGTCATTCTTGTCTCTAAATGAACACCATGCTCAGCTCTAATGTCTTTTTTTTCTGACACAGATTTAGAGAAACAGTCCCTCCCTCCATAACACCCCCTCCCTTAATGCATACTGGGAATCGAATATAACTGGACCAAATGGTCAGCTCTTAAACAGAGACACTCTTTTACATGTACTGCATCTCTAAAATATTTCAACTACTGAAGGGGAAAAAATACTGGTATGTTGGTTCTATTCAAAGCATATATGCTCAGTGGGGCCAGCCACTTCATTAGAAACATCTACCATGTAGGCCCACATTGCAGGACTTTAGCCCATGTGTTGCCATGCCGGCCACTAGTCCTTCATCATTGCTCTTGACCGTGTATTTTTAGGTGCTACAACCACCCTCAAACTTATTGCTCGTTTGCTGAAGTGTGTACAAACCACAGAAATGCTGCTGCACCAGCTCCTCAGACACTATCATGCCAGTGTCCCTGCAGATCTAAGAGTGGTTCACAACCCAAAAATATCTGGTAGACAGCAGGCATGTGGTCAGAATCTGACCAATGATGAATAGGTAGAGGGTAGCAGGAAAATTGCATGATAACAGATGGGCTAAAGTCAGTAATTGTACACGTATGCCTTGTCCACATGTACACAGGTAGATTTTAAAACATAGCTTCTATGAATTATGGCCTTTCATTCACACACAGAGTTTTAAGTGACTGAAACAGAACCACTTCACAATAAGACTACCCTTATACCTTTATAAACAAGGTGTTAATTTACCATTTATAAATCATTAATAAGCAGTTACAGACAGATGTCATACATTGATGTAGCTTCACTGTTTGGCAAGGTCTGGAGTATTAATGGGAGCATGTTAACAAATACTTGTTTTTGAGAAAGGGGCAAGATAAGCTCAGCAACTAGCAAAATAGTGAACCTGCATCAATGTATTACTTGTTTATAACTGCTTATTAATCATTTCTAGACTGTCTACAACGTAATGAACAACCTGCTTATAAATCATTTATAAACCCTTTATAAGGGTATTCTTATTGTTATGTGGTACTCTGAAAACATTCCTTCTGAACAAATTCCTTCCAGGGTGAAGATTTTCAGAAACTCAATTTAAGTAGGTATTTTCACAAAACCAGTATTGATGGTTAAGTCTGAGAACAAAAGCTTTTAACAGACTGGCGTCCCAGACAAAGTGCAGACAAAGTGAAGAGACGTAATAATGCATTTTGTCATATAGAGGGGAATTATATTTGTGAGCTGAAACAAGTCTTTGAACAGCTGGTGGCCTTGTGGTTAGGGAGTTGCCCCTAAGATCAGAAGGTTGTGGGTTTGAATCCCAGGACTGCTAGTGGCACCCCTGAGGTACACTTGAGCAAGATACTGTCCCCACACACTGCTCCCTGGATGCCACGTTGCTAGCAGCCCACCACTGCTCGTGGTGAATGAGTTAAATGCAGTGAATGAATTTCACATTGTTCACATGGTGCTATGGTGTGTTCACGTGTGAATATAAGGGCCCACTTTATTTCATGGCTGCAAATAACATTGACAGTAGTCAGTGCTGATCCAGGTCATTATCAGTGGAACAGTTGAACAAAATGATACGTTCCTCCTCACATGTTGACAGCATTTAAGAGTTCAAGGGTTCCTCAGAGAGCAGATATTTGTTCACTGAAAATGGTAGTGACACTATGGACCAGTGGCACAGCCTCTTCCCAGTAAGTTATGTTGTTAATTCTAGCAGAAACTTAGTAATAACATAGTAATAACAGCAGAAACTGCTTAACTTATCCATTTTACCACATTAGAACGAATGGATGGAATATAAGTGTGAAAATATTACAAAACGTGATACAGAAACATGAGCTGCAATAATGACAGCTTATTTTATATTATGTAATCCTAATATTAAACTTGGCCTCCCCTGTTGTGGAGTGTTCTCTAACCATCCTGGACAAATCCTCAAATTTCAGTCTTGGCAACGATGGGAAAGAAAAAGTGAAAACTCGTTCCATGTTGGTTTTTATAAACGTTGGTATTTCTGAGGCTGGAAAGGGATGGCAGAACTTGTTTTACTCAGCGTCAACATTTTTCTAGTTCTTGCGAAATTGGAACTGTACCTGGGCCACGACTGATGACTTCCATGAGAACACAAGTACAGAGCACAACACATATTGCGAAATGCCCATTGTCGCTTTTGTTGCTACCCGTCACATAATACAAAACTTACAGTTTTATCAAAACTCCTCTGCTGCTATTACTGTTACTTTATTTAAATGAAATGCATTCTGTATAACTTGACTCCCCAAGTCCACACCTTCAGATCCATCCATGATAAAAAGCATCCATGACCTACAGCTCTGGAAAAAAATAAGAGACCACTGTATAAATGTTTCTCAGGTTTTATCTTTTATAGGTGCAAGTACTGAACTGAGCAGCTTTGCCTTAGTTTTTAAATACTGCTGACAATATTTTTCCTAATTTCCAAATAAAAATATAGTTATTTAAAAGAAATGAAGTGAAAAATGGCAAAATGGCAATCTCAAAATGGCAAAATGGCAATAATTACCTTTTATGTACTTCTACTAGTGTTTTGCCATCCAACTGGTCACATTGCCAGAGAAGAGTGTTGATTACAGCAGTGTTTTATACTTTTCCTCATTAAATAAGATTTGATTCAGGTGATCACTAATCAGTCCCTCATAAAGCAGAATGAGGTGCTTGTGTAGGAATTTGACAGGCACTGGCATGGAATGGTTGTCATACTCATGGAGATGCGGATTTAAAAATAAATTGTAGTGGTCTCTTATTTTTTTTTCCTTAGCTCATTTTATCTGTTGTAATATATTTTCCCAAGCTAATCCCATAAAACAGTGCATTACTGAGAAAATATGTGAATGCACAGCATTCATCAAGGCAGAGTCATAAAACATGATACAGTTCACACATCTGTGACAGTGGCAGGCAGTGTAAAAATACCAAAAAAAGGAAAAAGAAAAAACCTGGGTGTGGACTGAATCCTGGTGGACCAGACAGGTGTTTCTAATAAAGTGGACAATGAGTGTTTATTCATACAGACCCACAAATGAAAAATCACTTTTATTATGATTTTTCATTACATCAGTGTGGTTCTTCTGGACAGTCACTCCATCAGATTCAGTCTTACCTACAGTCTCACTCCTTTAACTGATCTCAGGCCACTGTGGCCTTGAGGAGATCGCCATGGTGGGTTTCGTGCCAGCTGAAGTTTTCCTCTAACATGTCTGACCGTGCTGTGTTCAAGCGTGACCTCTGCAGTCTGGTAATGAAAGCGAAGCATACAGAGTCAAGTACATATTAACACTGAGGACCAATTAAGCAAAGCAAACACTCCAATAGCCAGATACCGCTGCCAACAAACTGCACCCAAGGCAGATGGAGCCCAGGAACACACCCTTCAGGGAACACTGCTCTCTGCCCCGGTCAAGCACATCGCCATGGTAACTGATTCATAAAAAAATGATTAAGTGATTTTTTTAATACTACAAAATATTTCGTTTTTTTTCTTAGACAATGTTAATGCATCAACTAATACAACCATTTGCACAAACACTAGGATGTAACTTAACTAAAATAAATACGTGACTAAAAAATGACATGACAAAAAAATGTGCATAACTTCCTAGGATTACTACTCTTTGACAAAACAAACAAATAAGTAAAGAGATAAGAGCTAGCAAAAGAAAAACATCTAAAGCTAATATAGAATTAAAGTTAATAGAATGGAATACAATACAACAGTTTAATCTTAAAAACGTATTACACTACACAAATGTCATATAAAAATAAGCGTGTATATGTATATGAATATATATAAAAATACTGGATGTATGTACATCCACAGTGGATATAAATGTACGTACACATTGGAGTATAAATAAATAAAAACAAAAAAGTTAAATGAATGAATAAATAAATAAGAAAGAGAAAGCCACATGAATAACCAACTACAAAAATGGAAAATATCTCCAATAGTGCATGACTATCTTACTGTTACTGATACTGTATAATTTTAGATAGTAATTAATAAGAATGTCATGCAGTGTCTCTGTGCTATTTGGCTGTTGTAAATAAAGTCACTTCATGTCGACTTTCGGATGCTTACACTTTTTTGTCTGGTGCTGGGAGCTGATAATATCCTGTATTCTTTTTTCACAGAGGACCGCTGAGCAATAGTGAGCTCCATTATAGCAGTTAGCATTTAATATGCAATACTGAAACACCAGTATAGCATATGGATTACATTTTACAAATACTGTACTAAATGAATTATGAAAAAGATGCAGATTCAGTAATGCCAAACATTATGTGGAGAGAAATGCTTCAGCTTCCCTTTTTACTGGGTGAAATGCAGAGATAATGTTACATAATACTTTACCATTCTAAAGACAGTTGTGTTTGGACGTTTTTGAGAGGCTCAGCTAACGTGAGCTAACTACTTATTCAGCAAATAAGTTTGGGTGAATGGTATGAACTAAAATGCAGAAACTGGCGTATTCTGAAGAGAAATTTCAGCTTGTATTGCACAAATAAATTATTTTTGCAAGTTGGATTTTTGTGCACACGCAAGTTTCCTGATAACCTGATACTGGAGGTTCCCTTTCAATGGGTTTGTGCTTTCAGTATTTCAGAGGAAGAAGCTGAAGTAAACATGTACCTGCCTTTGTTTTGAAAAAGACATATGCTTAGACAAAATTATATTAAACAAACATGAAACAGACATCTATAATTTCTAAGGTCTTTAAAAGCCTCCATTAAAGAAAGCAATAACATAAGATGTTAATGAATATGTTGTCTCATACCTCAGCTATTCCTTTATAATAGTTTGACAATGTTTTCACTTTTTCTTTTTATGTATCCATACATGATTTAGAGGTACACTATATGGGCAAAAATATTGGGACACACCTCTTAATTATTGATTTCAGGTGGTCCCGTATTTCCAGTGAAGGTTAATCTTAATACTTCAGCAGACCAAGACATTTTGGACAACACCATGTATCCAACTTTGTGGACGCAGTTTGCGGAAAAAACCTCTTCTATTCCAGCATGACTGTGTCCCAGTACACAAAGCGAGCTCCTTAAAGACACGGTTGGATGAGTTTGGTGTGGAACTCCAACACCTTTAGGATGAACTGGAATGGAGATTGTAAGCCAGGCCTTCTCATCCAACATCAGTGCCTGACCTCATAAATGCTCTACAGAATGAATGGGCACAAATTCCCACAGAAACTTCAAAATTTTGTGCAAAGCCTTCCAGGAAGAGTGGAAGCTGTTATAACTGCAAAGTGGGGACCAACTCCATACTGAAGTCTATATACAGTATTTGAATGCCTTTTGGTGCAATGGTCAAGCATCCCAATACTTTTGTCTACATTATGCGTATGCCAGGAATTGTGACACCTAATTCCTATTACCCCCATTGTAAGGGGAATTCTCTTTAAAACACCATTTCCCATGAGATCACTCAGAGTAAGTGTTTGTCTGTGACTGTATCTCACTGTTTATAGTCTGTGTGTAAGACCAGTTGGTCATTGCTTTAATTGAAGCACACCTGTAGATGAGAAACACTTTGACTGATACATGCTTTTGTCTCTGTGGAATACTGGATTACTGACTCACTTAGATGACTGAGCTATTACCCTACCACTCACACACACGCACGCACACACATACACACACACACACATATACACACACACACACAACTCCAGCATGTACTATATATAAGCACTCCCTTTACTTCTCCCACCCTTGGGGAATGAGTTATGTCTGTCTAGATATCTACATCTGTCTCTTCAAGACTCCACACAGGTAGGTAGTCAGTATCGTAGAACACTGGAGTTCAGCACTTGCCCTTTGTCAAACACAGACAGGCTGGGGGAATGGATGTGAATGTATTGTAGTTGGATTTGGTATTTAAAGTTCAGACCTGTTAAAGCTGTAGGCCAGACTAGGGGAATAACACTCTGTCATCTACATCACTGTGTCCTTCACTGCCTTGCTGTTTCAAATGGTTTCCAACTACATGCTTGTCTGTATAACAGCACCTGGGATATTCATATTCTTTCTCTCTCTCCCACTCTCTCTCAAACGTCAGCTTGCCTTCAGAAATTGACATGAAATGCGAAAAGTGTAACAAAGTGGACTGAATTTAATACCACTAAATAATTACCACAATTAAAGCCCACACAGCAAGTCTGAGAGTCTTGTCAAGTACCAATTAACTATCAAGTAGGTGTTTATTGTCATTTCAACCATAAACACAGCAAGCAGTGAAATGAATCAACATTCCTCTAAGATCACGGTGCCACACAAATGACAAAAACACACACACAAAGAACAAAAGCAGAACACTACCAGACTACACAAGTGCAGACAGGATAGGACTAGAGCAAAAAACACAAACACATGATTAACAACAATAGACAACATTAGGTGCAGTGATTGCCTTGTTAACCATGCAGTGATTGCCTTGCAGATATCCTCCGCATTTTTCTTGCTTTCGTGGTGTCCAGACCTCGTCCGCCATGCCCTCTCATCCTCATGCTGGTTATTTATGTTTGGGCACGGCAGACGAGGTCCGGACGTCACAAAAGCAACAAAAAAAGTGGAGAATATCTGCACTTTCCGCAAATGTGTGGGAGTTTCCACGAACAATTATTAGTTCAGAAAAAAATCTGCAAGAGACTTAAGCCACCACTGCTGAACCGCATATAAGCGGGGGTTTACTGTATACATATACATTATATACATATACATCTTGCTGCAAAAACCAGGCCTCTAGACCATGGCATCACCTGATGCAGCAGGTCATGCCGAGTGAGGCGGCACCGCAGGATCATGGACGGGTCGTGTCCATACTAGGGTAAGAGGTAACACTCTGCTCCCTCAAAAAAACATATGCAGGACTCTCGAGTTTAGTGTTTGGTTTTTTTTATTCCATATCTGGAACATGCCTGACTCGGTCCTGCTAAACTGGCTACTAGCCATTCAGCCATATACTTTACACTGTACAGTATATGTGTTGCATTAGCTGTGCTCAGTTGTGCCATTCTGGTTTAATACTGTATGCCTTAAGAAGAATTTCTGCCAGTATTACAAATGAACCAGTACACTGCTCCACTCTAAATTTATGTTGTTAAAAACCTTGTATTATAAGCTGCATATTGTCACTGTTGTAATAAAACCTTTTCACCTTTAAAATAATATGAAAGGGGAAAATAACTTCTGTGTGTTAAGATCTGTAAACAGTTGTAATTTTTTTTATGATGAACGTGACTGTTCACTCATGCTCTTCATATCTGACATTTATGATTACTCAGTGTTGTTCATGTGAATTGGAACTGCTGCTAGATGGAGAGACTATAAAGGTTTAGCTGTCTGATTCTGAGTGCAGTGCGAGGCCCAGTCCACCTCCTACTCAGTCTGCAGAATGCCTGTTGTGTGTGAATGACATTTCTTAGCAGCCGCTGACTGTAGGCTAAATTGTGTGTGTGAGTTTGTCAGATGGGCGGCTGATTTTTTTTTTCTGCCTGTTATTACAGAACACCTACAGGAAGCTGTTTGGCTTACTGAACACTTTATAGCTGTATGAAAGGTAAATAAAATGTGTACCACCACAGTAGACATTTTTCCAGCCTAAATCTGTGTGACAGTGATCTGATTTAGTTCAACAGCGCCTATTTATTTGTGAAATCAGGAAGATCCCCCCTGGAGATGATGACTTGTTACAGGGCTTTTTAAAAACATAGCTTTTAGGACCGTTAAGCCTTTTAAGGTATGTGTCAGTGGTTTGTTTGAGGAGGTTTAATGAGAAATGGCCGGAAAGCGTGGTTATTTGATATGTGAGTCAATGATATTTGAAATGGTCATCTGAAATCTTTGTGGCAGCTGAATCCAAGCGCCTCAGGTGAAGATAAAGTGAAAAAGATTTGTGTGCGTGCGTGTGTGTGTGTGTGTGTGTGTGTGTGTGTGTGTGTGTGTGTGTGTGTGTGTATGTGTGAGGTTTCTCTCCTTGACATGTCTTGGAATGCTTAGTGGCTTGTTTTATGATGTTGGCCTGGTGGAGAGTTGTGAGTGCTTGCTGGGAGTTCGTCTGCAACCTGCTCTGAATAAAAGCTCCTGATCCGTTCAGCACCACTGCAAATCCTACTGAACTGGCAATGAGGATTAGGTGTGGAAGGATTTTTGAGGGTTTGAAATATGCACCAAAATGCCATGGGTGGGCAATTTGACAATATGTATTGTTATCAAGATACATTAAGTCATAATGAGGGCATAATGTGTTCTTTTAAATGATATTTTAGCGTATTGCCCATCCTCCAACTGTTGCAAGATTAGACTAGCTTTACAGAATATTAGTACAAACCTCCATTCAACATAATGGATTTAGATGTTACCAGTTCCAGTTTAAAATACTGTGATACAGAGCTAGTAAGAACTACCCATAATAGTGTGACCGCACAATATAAACACAATTTCAAATTAATAATACACTCGAAGCAGGTGTTTCACAAAATATTGTGCTGAAGATTCTCATGAGGTTGAATGGATTTTTTTTTCCTGTGATCTTTAAAGCTTGTCTAACTTTGCAATCTGTAGAACTTTGTTTGTATGTAAGTATGCATTCATTTATTTCCGTATTTAATTCTGAAAGTAAAGATGTTATGAGTTTACGGAGTGCTCTGTTGTGCCACATGTTGTGCAGGAGGAATAACTTGGCAGAATATATCCCTCCTCAGTAGATAAGAAAGAAACTTCCTCTCCTGTCCCTCTCCTTGGCTGCTGTGAGGCGAAGTAAAGCATCGCTTAGTTTGCAGGAAACACGTGTCTTTGTTTAATTACGGTTATATGGCCATCATAAATAGACTCTGTGTTATGGAAGGAGATTCTTTATGGGAGCTCAGAAAACCAAACTCTGGCTTTGAAGTGTTAAAGACACGGTGGTACCGACAGTAAAAGTGCTGAGCTGAAGGCAGTCAAAGTGATATTTGCTTTTTTCCATAAAGCGACCAAGTTTGATGTCTAGCTTTATTGTGCTAGTAGAGGTATTAATTGGTTATTTTAAAAAGATTATATAGGCCAACCTAAGAGTTTTATATACCAAGGATGCACGTTGACTGCACATGCATGGATGTCTGATGTATGGGGACAAGATGTAGCCCATTTTCTTAAGCAAACACAGACAAACTAGCATTGATGGGCCTGTGCTCTGAACCACGGGGAGCCGGCTGTAAAAATTTAAACACCGTGGTCACAAGGGCACTTGCACTTTTTGTAGGAAACACGAGTCTCACTGGATTCCAAAGGTATGGTAAATTGTCGTCATACGGCAAAATTGACTCTTTATATGGAAGTTTCCCTGGTTTGTGTTGATGCTTGAGGTGTCAGACATCATGCTGAGCTTTGTTTGGTCTTCCTATGTAAATGAACGTGGCCCCTTAAAGTCACATGTGAATGTGATTTTTTTTCTCTGCATTGCGACGCAGTGTCTGGGGAGCAGTGTGTGGGGATGGTACCTTGCTCAAGTGCCACTAGTAGTCCTGGGATTTGAACCCACAACCTTCTGATCACAGGGACAACTCCCTAACCACTAGGCCACCAGCTGGGCCAACAAACAAAGAACCAAAGTAAGTGTAATTTTAACAAGCTGTAATAGTAACAACCACCATTAAGGTTTAAAAAAATCGCGAATGCCCATAAAAAACAAAAATGCACAAATTTCTTTTCTTTTAGGGTTTAGAAACAACCAAAAAGAAACATGCTCTTTGAACTCAGGAGAACTTGGGATAGTGTCTGCTCACAAAACCTGTAGAGGGTGGGGGTCCGGAGAGTGGCCGAGTAAAAGAGTAGTAAACAGTGAGTGTGTAGGAAAGCAAACACTGGTTTTAAACTGTTTTTCACCCTTAGACCTCAGATTTTCCAGAACTCTAAGCTTTAATATGAAAAGCTGACATGAATACATTTTTTGTGTAGGCCTGTGAAAAACTAAATAGACCGCTTTAATATATACAATATTCAAATGCACCATGTCCAGCTATGTAACACATCAGGGTTTTGCTCACTGATGACAGCAGTGCAGTTTATCTAACCCAATACTTCCTATGCTGACACTAAATAATAGCTCTGTACATATTAACAAGAATGCTGAATGAACATAAACCCAGTGAAACAAAATGATTTTGATGGGCACATTTTTTTTGTTGAATGTCACAATTCATCTACAGCATCTGCTGTTTTTTCGGGGGAAGAATAGCTAATAGGTGTAAATTAACTTACTGTATAATAATCTTATAATTGCTGCTATGACAACACTACCTTGAGGAATGCTTAGTTTTATTCAGCCTTTAGTTGATGTTGGTCAGGTTCAGATCAGATCTTGATTCAGAGTTCACTTCTGTGGGTCGACTCGGACCCAGGCAGAACATTCCTACTCAGAAATATTAGGCGCGAATAAAGCTTTACTGTACATATAGCAACTTATTATGTAATTTCTTTGTTGCTGTGCACAAAAAATCTGACCTTCATGTTTTGGCTCCCACACAAAGATGAACTTCCTATACTTGCCAGTAGCTTTTGACTAAAATCATGGAAAAAACATGTGTTACATTATGATCATTGGCATTAGTCCATTTTTTGTGTGGAATGCTTCAAATCAAAACTCCACTGACATTGTTATAATGGTTCGTGAATGTTGGTTTATAGAACCATTTTTTGTGCCTAAGGGTGAGTGAAGCTACACAAATGGATGACTCTAAATGATTTGAGCTGGAAACATTAAACCCATAGTCCTTTGCAGCAGCTGAGAGAGAGAGAGAGAAAGAGAGAGAGAGAGAGAGACAGAGAGCATTAGGCTCATTCAAGTCTGCGTCTCCAGGCTAAAAGGCTTTCTTTGGTGTTTCAGAGTGGGGCTAGGATGTTAGCAGGCAGGATGCTGAGAGCTGCGTTTCCGACGTTTTCCTTCACCCAGGCTATGTCATTTTTATCAGCACACTGCACATCGGCCACCAGTCCTCCCTCACACATCCACTCGTTCATCAAATCCAGCCATTCCTCATCCCCTCCCATTCAAAGGATATCCTCCAGCGGCGGTTAGTGCACAGGCCCACACTGATTCAGCTAGCAAACGCACTCTCACTTGGGCCCCTGGGAGAAAAAAAAAAAACACACACACACACACACGCACACAGCCTTTAACAGTTACTCGCTGATTTTTTTTGTTTCTATTTCCCTTTCTTTCTGTGTTTTTCAGCTTATAATGGACTTCCCTCTAAAAACCACCTGCCTCTCTAGTATTTTCCCCTGCAGGGTTAAGTACAATGCTGATTTGAACTTCAGTACATTTTATAAATGCCCATCTCACTGATGTCCTGGCCTACACAGTGCCAGAAAGTGAACCTGTGTACTACCACTGGATGATATATTATCCATACCAGTATACTATGATACTGACATTTCAGCTGTAGTCAGTGCTGGACTTGCCATCAGGCATACTGGGCATTTGGTAATTTTGGGCCACCCCCCCCCATCTTTTGGGCTAAAAAAAACCCTCACTAAGTGGTGCAGGCGTGTCTTTTTAAATTATGTACTGGAGCCATTAAGCAAACAAGCATTGGAATTTTATAGAGCGCTGGTTGACTCTGTATAAACATCATGCTTCAAAAAATTACATTCATGCAAATTTTATTTAAACACTGTTTCTTTAAGAAATGATAATCAGTGACTTGTATTGTAAGTGGTTAGAACTATAGTGTTGGTCACTGACCACCAGCAGCACACAGTAAATATGAATTCTCTGCGCTGCTGGTTAACTTGATGGGCATAAGCTAACTTCTCTGCACCGCGGCTATCCGATTAGCATCAGGCCACCATCTCCGGAGATGAAGCCCCACCCCCCCCACCACCCCATCCTTCATTCCTCACCTCCCCGACCCGTGTGACACCTCACGGGGGTTTCAGCTCCTGTCTGCCCCCCACTCCAACCTTCGCCCCCCACCCCAACCCTCAGATAAGAACCATCCATCACCTCCACATCCCGCATTAAATTTTAACTCTGGTTACTGAGTGAGGCCATTCAAACTTTTATCTCAACCCTTCTTTATCTTCTTTTCATTAAGCTCCTCGTGTGCTAATGGCCCGAGAGCTCGGCGGCTAAGGATGATGTTTTGAATAATGAAGGCTCATTATTCCTGCACAGAATGCTTGTTAATTCAAATGATGATATTAAAACTATAGTAGCCTTTAGCAGTGGGGTGATTTCTAGCATACTTTATCACGTATCAATATATACTCTGTTTGTCAAAACTGCCCAGGGCGGGAGATGACATTCTAGCAGGAGTGGAGTGCTTCACAGAGCTCCGAATACTCCAAGGTGACAACTCTCAGAGACTCAGCCTTCAGGAAACAGGGGTGGAACTCAACCCGAAGCCCATAATTCTACACATTCAACAAACCCCCCTCAATCCTCCCATCCATCTCACCTTCCTCTGTCTTTTGATGCCTTCTCAGGCACACATGTCTGTCATAGCCTATGAATGTGGGCATATAGCGATACACATTTGTGAACTTGTGCACTTTCACCTTTTCCACATCTTTTTATGCATCTTTTGCTATCATTCTTGTACCTCAGGGACATGATTATAACAGGTCAGCTTTTGTAAGACTGACACAAAATACCTTAAAATGTTGCCTCACACCTCCAGGGTCCTGGTCTTGTGTGTGTGGAGTTTGCATGTTCTCCTCGTGGTGGCATGGGTTTCTTCTGGGTTCTCCAACGACGTCAGGTGAACTGGGTATTCTAAACTGACCGTAGGTGTGAGTGTGTGAGCAAATGGTGTGTGGGTGTGGTGTATTGAGCCCCTCAAAGAAGAAAAAATCTATTATTTATTTGTTACTCAGCAGAATCTTTGTATGGATGGTAAATGTATTAGCTTTGCCTCTGGTCCGGTCACTGTAAAACTACGAAGAAAAGCAAAACACACTTAACGCCTTTTGTTACAGAGCAGCTCACTGGAAGAAACACCAGCAAGTACATTTGAACAGCCTTTCTATGCTCAATTAATTAATTAAAATGTATTATGGTAAAAAAAAAAAGAGGTTATCAACAGACACATAGAAAACCTTATCAGGTAAAAGTTATGCCACTGGAGATGGAGCATGCTACACGAGGAAATGAGTGTAACATTAAATAAATTGTCACATATAGTATTTGTTTGCAAATCCTTTACTGTCTCTGGTTGCTTGAACTTGTGACCCGATGACATCACCAGATGCTATATATCTTCCGCAGTGATGCTCTGCCAAACCTGTGAAGAACTGTTACAGAGCTATAGCAGCTTCAGCAGTGTAGCTCAGGGGTGAAGCTTTGGATTTTAAAGCATTGGGTTAATTGGAAGCAGATTTAATCTTATTGCTGATGTTTAATCTTATTGCATCATCAATAAAGACTAGTGAACCCTTGCATGGGCAACCATGCATGCCTATACCACTGTCAGGTTCAGCATTATCCAGCATTGGTGATATAACATACTTGATCAGGTCAATGGACTGAATTCTTTTTTCCATATTTAATAAGCATGCATCAGGGAAACCAATTAACAGTATATTACTATTATTACTACTACTACTACTACTAATAATAATATGATAATAACAAGCATTATTATATTATGATTGGAGATTGTTATCTATTTATCTATTTTATCTACTGATGTTATAACAGCTGCACTTTGATTTTGCATATCTTAAAGTGAGACCTACAAACTTTTTAAAATATCCAGTATGGATAAAGAAATCATGGAAAAACCCATGAAGAAATAATATTCCTTGATCACATGAGTGCATCATATTTTGAATGATGCCTTTTGCTATAGATGAGCACCAACAAAAAAAAGATTGCCTAGATTTCTTTTGACTGACAGCTGTGTCTGACAAATATTTCAGACATATATCTTGCAAATGAGATAACACACATTTCCATCGCTCTGACAAACTGTACTAATTTTCATATCATTCACCCATAAGATTTTTTTCCCTTTGCTTTTTATTGTTCCTGGTGGTTTGCTAATGTTTACTAATGGTTTGTATCTTGTGGTTGACCTTTTGTGATCATGTTGGTGTGTTGTTCTGTTCTTAGTAATCTTTGGCACATCTGTGTTTCATTCTGAAGAGTGTTATAGATTTGGTTTAACAGTTGTTTTTTTTTTATTTGTTGATCATTCATTAATGTGGTTGGATATGGTCTTTTGTTTGCTAATGCTATGATGTCTGTTGCATTGGTGTTTCTCTACAGTTGATTTAGACACTGCTAATGTAATAGCTGCATGTGTAAGTAGTTTACTCTGGTTTTCCAGTCTAGTAAAGACCTGTTTATATTTGGCATTTCTTTTATCCTCAAATTTCAAGACAGCAAGTTGCCATGTCTAGAATCGACTCAAGCCCTTTTTTGCCCTCTCTTTTGTGTTAATAGATTATGCAACTACTCTAGGAGGACATGAAGCAAGAGAGCAGCCAATTCCCCTATACTGGACTGCAAAGCCAAACCAACAAAAATATGTCCCAGTATTATTACTTACACTGTAGAGGTCAATATTGAATGCCCTTAGTTCTTCGTGCATCTCCTGTCCACTGACAGCAATGAGAGAAGTCCTTGAATAATTGATTGGGCACGCTAAGGAACTGCTTCAGTCTAGCATTAATGGTGTAGTTGTGGTTGCCTTAGGACTTTGTGGCGGTTTTGGCTAAATGCATTGATGGACAGATTTCGGTAAGCTGGTGTTGTTTGCTCTGGTTAATCTGTTGTTATGAAAAACAATGCTTTGTTTGCATGAATGCCCACACCCTATTGACTCCAAACCACATCCTGATCGAGTTCCTGACTTCCACAGGCCAGGTCTCACTTCAGATTTTGGATACAAAACCATGTTGTAGCTCCTCTTTCATTATAGCAACACCTTGGTGGGGTTTCTCCTTAAATGGTGACTAAAATCAGAATAGGCCCAGTTAAAATTCAACAAAGCAAACAAGTCTATTTACAAACCATTAAGTGTTGATGTAGCTCTCCATTGCACATTAAGCTAACTGGCTTCCACCTGTGATCAGCTGTAATTGTTTTGATTAGTTTAACATAAAAACAGCTATTCCTGGAGCATTCCAGATGCTTGGTAGTGCAGCACCAACTATGGGTGACAAGGCAGTGTCAGATGTTGTGGACAGACACAAGTACAGAAGAGGATACAAAAGTTTTCAAAGGTTTTATTAATTCATAAGAGCAGAGTAAAGCCTGTAATTAACTACTTCACTACTAGAACCCTCTCTGGATCAAGCTGCTCCTCCAAAATGGATGGAAGAATGAGGAGGAAACAGGCCAGAGAGGCATATGGCAACTTTGAAGCAGTTAAAGGTCATTATGGGCATGTGACAATATCACAAGTGGTCCACAAATGAGGCTTGTATGGAAGAAATGCAACATTAAGTCTCAACTGACCTATGCTAAAACGGACCTTGAATATTCTGAGATGTTTGGAGGATTTACGATCAGATGAGGCCAATCTCGCCATTTAAAGAACGCCATACTGTCACGGCCGCCTCGTCCTCGCCTCGTAGATCCCGTTCCCCGTCTCCTGAATATTAGTTTCTTTCCCTCGTGTATGCCCTGTTTTCCCTTTTTCGATGTGTCCCTTTACTTTTGTCCCCTTTACGTTAGTCCCCTTGTTCCCTACCT
>JBBPCY010000001.1:6286849-6296849 GCA_037974405.1 Brachyalestes nurse
GTGCGGGTGCGTGTGTGTGTGTGTGTGTGTGTGGGTGAGTGTGTGTGTGTGTGTGTGTGTGTGTGTGTATGTGTGAGTGTGTTTGTGTGTATGTGTGTGTGTGTGTGTGTGTGTGTGTGTGTGGTACCCCAGGGTTTGCGGCCTCTCTGATGCCAGTCTGCTTGGCTGTAACAGAAGGCCCACACTGATGTGTTTTGCAATTAGATCCTTCTGTGCGGACTGTCTTCCCTCAGTCTTTCGCTCGGCTTTCACATGCTAAGGCCGGCGCAGCGCGGCTAGGAACACGACTTCTGATCAGTGGTAAAAGATATTCAGGCCTCACCCCTAAACAAACATTTTACTACTTAGTGCAATGCTCAGAAGCCTCGTGATATCGAGGACGATTTTTGTTGCGTGTTTACACAAGCTTTATTCCTGTGGTGTAATCAAGTCTTGTTCCGCGACTGAAAACAGATTACTTTCATCCCTTGGGAGTGTTTTATGGGAGGCAGTGGTTTCCCCTGAAATGAATAAGCAAATAAACAAACATATTGTCACTGTAATATCAGAGGCTTGTGTCTAGTTTATTTATTTATTTGTTTACTTACATTGCAAATCTTAATGTCCGTTTACATGAAGAACACATATTACTTATTACTTTTTTAAATTTACTTATTAAATGTCATCATTTTAGGGACTTCATTGATGATGCCTTAAAAACTTGAAATATTAATTTTCTTTTTCAATTGAGTGTTTTTGTTTGTAGGCGACAGTAAAAAGACCAACACACACACACATGCACGCACACACGGGCGCACATACAGAGCTACAAACTTGCCCCTCCAAAAAAAAAAAAAAAATCAAATATCTCTGAGTTAAAGTGCATGGAGGTGGGTGCTCTACCTGATAATGGGTTTTGTGGACCCCCTGCAGGCATGAACCATTGGCAGATTCTGAATGCTATTGAGAGATCAATGGCAGAATGAAGGAGAGAGAGACAGAGGGAGAATGAAAGAAGAAAAAATGAGAGAGAGAGACCTGTACAAAGAGGCACAAATCCTGCGGCTTCGAGTGTTTAGGAAGGGGAAACTGTGGGGCTGAGACGGTAATCTGTTGTTAAAACACAAGACCCCTGTAAGGTTTCCATCAGCCACTGGATTAAGACTGGGGGAATTGTCATTTACATGAGCTTTCACTTTTATGTGACAGTTGGCGTGTGAGCTAATAGCATTTAGCTAACAATGCATGCGCTCGCATCAGCTCCATCTCCGACGCTCAAATCCACAAGTTGTCCGCCATGTTCCTCGACACAATGGCACTTGTCGCCGTGTTGTTGTCTGGCTAATTCCTCCTATCTCCATGTTCCACGCGCCTGCCGTGTCTGTCGCTACACACATATCTGCGCTCACGTATCAACTCCTATCATTGTCTTGCCGCGCGAGCTTCAATAATCCTGTGTAACGCCTGTATGGTTTTGTTTCGCCAGATCTACCAACATGGGTGACGTGACCAGACTCCAGCTTAAAACAGTACAGACGGTCTGTGGTATTTTATTTTGGCATTCTCTTCTAAAAGAAAGCTCTGTCTCCAGGGCTGCTAAGCCGACTGAGGCAATAACCCCCTCTCACTTTTTTTTTAAAACTTGGGGTTTTCTTTTTTTGGCAAGAGAGGAAACAAAAGCTTGTGTCACCTACAAGGGAAAATGAGGGGGGGGGGGTATTATAAAACATTTTGTAAATCCACTTACAGACAAGGCATGGCAGATGCAGCTGGGGAGTCATAATGGAATTGTGGCACACAGATCGCTTTGGGACAGTAATTAAAGCCTTCACAAGATTCCTGAAGTGGCGGGAGCAGACAACATTGCTCCCTCCCCTACCTTTACTGTACTTCAGGTACAACATGTAATCATTCACACAGCAGTTTAAGTAGGGATATATGGACCCCAGTACTAGGCACCCATGGAAAAATAACCGTATATATGCTTTTCATCGCTCTCATTATTACTTACCATCCTGCTCCCTCTTGTTTTGTTTTTGGTGTGTTTCTGAAGCCTTATTCAGTCTTGTAGTTAAATTAACACTTTAGAATTCTGTTAAGAATGTTATATAAGTTGTTATAATCTCATATATAATTATTACTGTTTTATTCAGTGGTCAAATCTGTCCCTTCAAGGGCAGGATCCAGGAAAATTGCCCCCCTGCTGTCTCCTCTGCATCTGACAAAGAAATGAAGCCACTTGCTAATCATTTAGTTGTCGGAACTGCAGGGGTTTAGGCTCGGGCCCTCCCTTCACTGCAGGCAGGTGTGTGTGCGGCAAGGCTCATGATGGGTGAAGGTTTGAAATCTTTCTGACATATATGGCTTGTATCACAGTGAGTTATGCAGCTCTGTAATGTGTATAGCAGCCACATGCCACTGGAGCTCTGCAGCAACATGCTTTTGCTCTATGCTAATCAATCACAGAGACACGAGGACCAATAGGCCTTGGATTCCATTTACGGCCTCGCTATCTGTGGCAATAAACTGGACAGAATGAGGCTTAAGGCAGTTAGCACATCAAGACTGCAGCTGTCTTTGGGTGTTAAAAACAGTTTCAGCTTTGGGAGTGAAGGTTGTTTAGCATTAATGGTGGGCAATCCTATATTACTGAGACAAATGAAGTCACAATACACTTTTATGAGTATAATGTGGGCATCATCAGTACATCTATACACTGAACAACTGCACATATAAAAAAGATCAATTGTAGATAGTGGTGAGGCATTAAAATAAACATCCTTGACAAAAGTGAAATTCAGAACAGACAAGCCTGAAAAAAAACCAAAAACACCAACAATAAATTAGAGTAAACAGATCGTGTAAAATTATAGAAAATTAACCTACTACGGTGTACAATGTCAGTGCTCTCGACAGTAGAGCAACCCCTTTAGAGAAACTATCATTTACACTTTAGCTATGGTGGAAGTGAATTGTTTTGTTATATCAAAAATGTTCCACAGTTGGTGTCGACATGTTAACTGGGACTTTTATTTTACTTCTGTTGTTTCTGTTGTTTTTCAGTATTTTTTACTGCAGCTTATTTGTAAACTATTACATTTGTGTTCTTCACTGCAAGCCTATGTAATCTTACCAGTTTCTTTGCAGTTAAATGTTTTTGGCCACAAATGGGATTTATTTTTGTGCATCCCCAGCTGTAAACAGCAAAAGCCTTACTATGGTGACTGCATAAATGTATGGTGATGTTATGTATTTCTGCCCTTTCGCCCATCCTTAGTTATAAAGTATCCAGTGTCAGTGGTATGCAGACGTTTATGTCTTTTTCGAGATTCATTTTTAATACAAATTCCATTACTTTTAGTAATATGCTATATGTTCACTCTTTCTACTTAAAGAAAAAGTTACTTTAAGATTCGCCCATTGCTGACACCCACATTTTGTATATTCTCTATAGACAAAATGTATTAGAAAGGGGCACTCTGAAGCAGTTATATGTGAGCCTACGATTTCCATGTCTAATGCCAAGCATCAGCTGACTCCGTCCCAAACCTGTGGAGTCCTGGATTCTCTGTAGTGATGGAGCACAATCTGTTACCTTTGGGATGAGCTGGAATGGCGTTTTTGATCCAGAACTTATTGTGTAACAACAATACCTCACTTCACTAATGCTTTTGTTGCTGAATGCAAACACATCCTCAATGTATAGTCTTCCTAGAAGAGTAGAGTCTCTTACTGCAACAAAAGGGGACAAATCTTACTTTTAAAACCCTCAATTTCAGAAGAAACAGTGGATAAGCAGCTGTCTACAAACTTTTTATATGTATAGTGTATGCCCAGGTCTTCCTCTGTGCCTGTTTAAAAAAAAAGTCTCTATTATTATGCAGTATTGACAAGCCTTTGTGGCTTAGTTTGGCTCTGTATCTACAGGCCTTGCATTTATTTGTGTTATACAAAGGCTAAGTGCTGCTTGTAGCATATATGAGAATCCCTATCTTTTGTCCTGTTCATAAACATCCGAATGAAGGTGTGAGGAATGAAAGCGGCAGAGAGAGCAGTCCTGAATAAGTAAAATTCTATTCCACTACCTCACTCCATTATTAATACATACTCTTCTCATCAGTGATTAATTTTCCTGTGTGCATTTTATTTAATATTAACACACCACCACCCATGTCACAGGTATGTTACATGACTTTCTTTCTTTAGTTCCTTTACTGTGTATCTGTTTTTAACACTCTAGTAGACCCTTGCCATTCCTCCCTCCTTTCCTTTATCTTCTCACTTAAAGGCCTAGACTATGTGAAGTGGAAGCATTGTTGCTCTAATCCTGTCTTGTTGACCACTGTAATTGAGACTAATGTTCTTTACAAAGTTTCAGGCTGTTGAACTTGTGGCTTAGGGAAGAAGGGTCAGCAGGGGCTTGGAGCTTCTGAATCAAACTTCTTTCACTGAGATGAGTCATTTAACATCCAGCACAACATAGTAAACTCAGTAAAGTCGCTGTTACTTTAAAATAGTAAAGGAAAACTAGATTGACTAGTTTGATTGTGTGGTTACTATAAAACCAGTCTCTGGAGTCTCTCAAACATTGGTTTCATGTGCAAAAAAATGCTCGCAGCATGGATTTGAACCAGCGGTTCCTCTGACTCTCTTCATTCAATGCCCAGCGTTCTACTGCTGAATCACTGAGGAAGGCCTTAATTCAGCAGCTCTTACCAAGCCATTTATGGTTGAGGACGGCTGAAAGCACACATAGCCGCATTCTGGGATTATTTTTAACCAAACCACAACAACAATAATTGACCAGAGCTTTAGTGTCATGAAGTCTGTTTATGAGTCTGCTGTGACTTTTGTTGTTGTTCCATGTTTTGTCGCCTTTCGAACGCCATAGACATGACACAGACTCTATCTCTGACTGACATTTTTAAGGTGACTCGACTGTCTGCTCTCTCTCCCCATACATTTTTTTACATAATAAAAAATATGAATACATGCGCACTGTATTAAATATTACTGACGTTTTATTATTGGAACCATACCAATATTTAAAAACTCTAGGAGGAGCTTTAAAAAAGAATTCCAATAATTAATTCACACTAATTATGTAGTTGTTAGTATGTACCTAAGTAATGTGCTGTGACCTGATACATATTATAATTTTGGACTGCTTTTTTAAATTACCATTTTATACTTGCCATTCTCAGATTTTGCATGTGGTGAGTTTAAACATGTTTTGTCCAAAGACAGCTACTATAACAACAGTTAAAAAAACTGGTATTTAGATATTTAGCCTATAAGTAGCTTTTATTGTACATTGAAAAAAAACACAAAGCACAACACCACATTGCGCCATATTGCGAATGACCAAAACATCTGGCAACCATATCCTACATGGCATGACATGATGCAAAATGTGTAAGTTGTGGCAGAGCCAATCCAAACTCAACAAATATACATACTGTCCAGTTATTAAGAGACACAGATAGCAAAACAAACTTGCAGCAGAAAAGAATAAGCATTTAAAACACATTTGAGTAAGGCTGTGGATGTGAGACGTGAACAGTTCTTACGTTGTAGCCTTACGTTCTACACGTTGTACTGGTCTAAAGTAGGGCTGCAACAAAACCATTTATCATATCCAATAAATTCAGTAATTAAAACAGTCAGAAACAAAAGAGCTATTGGAAAGACACACATTTACCATTTTTATGAAGCCCCACACTTCCCATAGGAGACAAACATCAATCCAAATGCTTTACTGTAGGCATCAGCACACACTCCTCAGCCTGCTCTTTGGACGATTTTGTCAGACTCCATTCCTTACTATATTACCAGTTTGAACTCCAGGTGCAGTCTAAATGAGTTTCCTACTCATTGCTTGCTGGCTGGGAGGTTCTCAGTTGTGTTTATTCCCGACTATAAATGAGCGCGTGCTGGCTAGCTGCTGTTCAGAGCTACTTACTCAGCAGATATGACCAAGTTTAGCTTGTGCTCCAGGAAAAAACGTTTTTAGGAGCTTAAAACCTTGCTCACTCTGTTCACTGACAAGAGTTGACCAAAACATTATTTTTTCTACTATCTCATGACTGCTACACGCAAACTGCTTTAATTGCTTGATTGGATTCTCTGAAACAGGATTCTCCATTCTTATCCAACTGAAGTAACATAACACTGGTGTTTCATGTTTTTGTATTTCTATATATATATAATAACAGCATTAAAATTAATAATACAGTACATTAATAATCATATGTAAATATACAATTTATTGTGTTATTATTATTATTATTATTTTTATTATTATTATTATTGTTGTTGTAAATGCATATAAGTAAACATGTCGTAAACCTGGCCTGGCTGTTCAGAGCATTTCCATGTTGTTACGTAAGACCCACTTTAGAGTCAAAGTCTAAATGTAAACAGTTGTAAGCGGCCTGTTAGATGCAAGGATTTTCAGTAGCAATTTTAAAATGGACGTGACTGACCACAAAGCAGTTGGCCTGCAGTGTTTCTCGGTTCCTGCATTTTATCATTTTTCATGCATATTTAAAATGAGGGATGATGGCCAAATCATTTCTACACCTTTGAATCTGAGATATTGCCCTCACATATCACCACTGCATAGTTTAGAAAGCAAAATACAAAATCGTGAGCAGGTCGCATAAGTAAAAAAGAAATGAAATATGTTTGATCAGTTTAGTTTTGCTGAATTGGACATAATTAATTAATGACAAAAAAAACCCAAATATTTTTTTAATATGATAATTTAATATAAATGGCACCTCTACTATGGGTTTAAGTACAGATGCTATGTCATTAGTTAAAACAAGTGTTCAGTCATAGTGCTTGGCTGACAGAGGTATTGTGATATTTCTTATAAGAATGGAAAATAGAATAACATTTACAGCAGCTTGGTTATTGTGATTATCACAATTAAGAGAGTTATGGAAGTGGGTTAGTTTGTGGCAGTTTCTGAGTGATATACACTGAGCTGCCAGTTTATTGCTTTCAGCTCCATAATTACTGGCACAGTTGCAAAAGTTAAAAGATTAAAAAAGTTTTTAAAAAATCTAACCTTTGTTTGAAGGTAGTCTAAAAAACAAAATCTCCCTAAAAGGTTTTAACTTCATAAAACTAGGCTTAATATCTAGTACCTCTTCTGTAATTTGTGCCACCTCCCTTTGTTAAACATATCGTGTCTTCTCAGTTCAGGATCTCTCCAGATCCTCCAGGGTCCAAGGTCCTCTGGTTTGGAATCTACTCTTCAGCTGACCTCAGGGGGCTTTAGCTCGGGGGACTGGGACTATCAAAATCTTAAACTTGATTCTGTTGTCATTCAGTACATTTTTGTGTGGATTTAAAATTATTCTTACCCATACTAGATTTTGATTTAGACTCAACTTTTAATTTGACCAGTAGGTTTCCTCTGGTTGGAAATGACATAAGCATCTCTCAAAATAGTAAGTAAAACATTGTGCTAGAGATATAAATGTTTTTTTTACATTCTTACAAAAATGGCATGTCCAAAATTATTCATACCCTTTCTCAGTAATCAGTGGCAAAGACTATTTTATCACGTTTTTTATCACAGCAATCAAGCAGTTCTTGTATTTGCTAACAAGCTTTTAGCATGTTTCCACAGGGGTTTTGGGCCAGTGCTCTTTTGCGATGATCTCCAGCAGTTTGAGGCTAGAAGGTTTTTTGCCATCAGTCTGGCCTTCAGTTCCCCCCACAGGTTTTCAAAGGGGCCTCTAGCTGGGCCACTCCAAAATGTTCAAAATGTTTTCTGTTAACCATTCCTTGACAACTTTGGCTGTATGTTGTGGATCATTGTTTTGTTGGAAGGTCCAATGCTGCCCAAATATTTTTCTTCAGATTGTCTGATGTTTCCGTCCATATTCTTAATATAGTGGCCTGGTGGTTAGGCAGCTGCCCCTGCTATCAGAAGGGTTTGAATCACAGGACTGCCTGTGGTACCACTGGGTTACCTTTGACCAAGGTACCATCCCCTCATACTACTCCCAGGGTGCTTTCCGATAATAAAACCTTAGAGGTTTTGCTTGCACCAAATTTAGAACCTTCCACTAGCATTAGCACTACAGATCACTGATAGCTTATTGCTGTTTGCAACATTCTTTGTAAACCCTTGGTAAAAGCCTAGGACGACAGCCATTTGGGAGATGCTAAAACTGGCTAGCCCGGCGGCAACTATTATGCTGTATTCAAAGTCACTAAGGTCACTTGTGTTGTTTATTCCAGCGCTCAGCTGAACCGATGCTAGAGACATTGATCTGCCTGATTTGTTGGAGATCCTACCCTCTACCACACTGGCTCAATGAGAGGTATATTCTGGTGAATTATTTGAATGTATTACCTGTATTCACTGTGTAAAAGCACAGCAAACAAAAACGTATCCAGGGTTCACAGGTCTGAGTCAAGAACCACTGTTTATCTGAAATAAGTCAGTGTATTGAATATATGTGCAGCTCACTTTGCCTCATTGTTTTTGATAACCTGACCTCAGGCCTTTTTTTTGGTTTAATTTTTAAACCATAGTAGAATATCTCTTCCTCTATTTCTGAACACAAACAAAGTGAATAAAAGTTTAGAATCCATATTTTTGACAGAATTTCTCTGTGTATTTAGATTTCTTATAAGCTGTGAAAAAAACTGACATTGCAAGGCATATATGCCCGGAGGTACCAAGGCGGGTTAACCTGTTTTGTTTTTTTCTAAGTAAAATTAACCCAAACCGAGGCCTGAACGAATGGTGGGAGAAGAGGGACGGGCAAACCTTGTGGCTTTCGTTGGTTTGGAAGGCGTTGCAGTGGGGGTCTCCTGTGCTCTTCGAGATTCGCTCGCTTGCATGCCCCTGTGCCAGGCTGCACTCCGCAGCACTTCAGGGGGACTTCTGTTCTATTCTTCACGCTCACCAGATTAAACGCCCGCTGCCTATCTCTCCCGCCTGTTTGCCACGCGTAACCCCCTTCACAGCCAATAGTGTGCCAGGGCCGCGTGCAACAGGCTCTCTGATTGGCCACCCACGGCTTCGGGAGCAGGCAGGGAGAGCACTATCAAACGGAGAACATCTGTGAGCGCTGGGCCGCGCAGGACCCGGAACAGTGGCCGCCCCGGGGCCACAGCCGCCCCGCTGGCCCAGGATGCACTGCAGCACAGAGAGAGAGATGGAGAGAGAGAGCAGCCAGATACAGCAGTGCCCGAGCATAGAGATTGTCCAAAACTCAGAGACAGGATACAGGCCAGAGAGAAAAGGAGAGGGAATGAAGAAATGACAGGGAGGAAGAGAAGAGAGAAGATTATATTTGTTGGACCTTTACTGCCATTCAGACAAACTTCAATAAAATGTGATTTTAGATGCTCTTTGTCTTTTTCCATGCATGAAAGAGTAGTTTAGTCAAAAAAACTAATTTACACATTTTTCTCCCTTACCTGAGGCTATTTGAGAACCATAGAAGCTTCCATCCAAAAACAGATACTATGTAGCATCACAATAACTTCCATAAAATTACTAGAAATACCTTACATAACTAAAACAGTTAGTAATCAACTTGAATCCTAAATGTGAACAACAGACAACCATATAAAAAATTTAAGATTACAAAAAATGTAAACATGCTTGGTCATAGTCTGCAGTGTCTGAATTACATGTGGAATAATTTTGTCTATTCTACCTTCACAGCCCTCAAATGCCCTTCTGGTAGAAACTGACAAATCATGAAAATGGTTTTAAGTTGCAACTATTGTTTTTAGCTGAATAGTTTTATCCATCATTCAAGTTTGAGGCAGTCAGCGTTAAACTGATGCACTAAAAGTTTTTATTACTTGTTAGCTATGTTAGCCTTAGGATACAACAAAAGAAGAAATCCTAAGACACCAAAAACGTCTTGAGGTCAATTCATGTAATAAACATGGCCAAATTTATGTTTATTAGTTATACTGTTATTCTTGTTTCTAGCAGAAGAAATACTAAAAGTCACTTGGGGTCTAAAAGACTCTAGCA
>JBBPCY010000001.1:6301021-6348890 GCA_037974405.1 Brachyalestes nurse
TATACTGAGTGATGGAGAGAGGGAGGACCACCCTACCCCCCCAGAGAGAGAGAGAGAGGACAGTTATACTGAGTGATTGAGAGAGGGAGGACCACTCAGAGAGGGAGGACATTAATACTCAGTGATTAAAAGTATTTAATGTCACATACTTTTTCTCCTACAGTAAAATGAAGCCTGTTTTCTGTTGTGTAGTGTTGCTGATGAGTACTAATGTGTGTTTGTCTTTCTCTCTCAGCTCCTGAACAGTGTGGGTCATCATGAGGAGAAGTTTGGATTTACTTATGATGAAATCATTGTCTGGTAAAAAACACACACACACACACTTTCACACTGACTGAATTAGCAATTCAGTGCCTGCAGTGTTCTGTGTGGTCAGTAGAATTGGCTGTTGTCATCCTGTTACTCATATAAAAACTCTCTCTCTCTCTCTCTCTCTCTCTCTCATATCTTTCTTTCTCTCTCTCTCTCTCTCTCTCTCTCATCTCTCGCTCTCTCTCTCTCTCTCTCTCTCTCTCTCTCTCTCTCTCTCCCTGGAGTTCTGTGTGGCCACGCTGTAATATTCTGCACCAGAGGCCACCAGTTCCCTGACAGCTAATACTGGGAATACCTACCCAGAGTGCGGTGGTCTTTAAGCACATGGAGCGCGTTGGTCCACTGCACCTGTGTCTCAAATCGGGCACTATGCACTATATTTTTGACAATATACACAAAATGCTTCCTTGTAAAGAACCAACATGTCTAAAGTTTTGCACTAGTTTTGCACTTTTGCACGCTGGATTATGCTGCAGTGCTTCAGATATGAATTGCCACCATAAAAACAATTGGTGACTTAAAGAATAAAGAATGGTAAACTTTTTGCTTGGTGGTTTTCCTTTGTGTGTTGTCCATACCTAAAGTGTATGAGGCATCTGGTAGCCTGGTGGTTTGGGGGAACCCCAGGACCATCAGTGGCACCACTGAGGTACCCTGGAGCAAGGTACCGTCCCCCCACACTTCTCTCCAGGTGCTGCGTCACTGGTTGCCCGCTGCTTCACTGGGTGAATGGGTTAAATGCAGGTAAAGATGTTCACACTGTGTGCTGTGGTGTTTTCATGCAGGCTTATAAACTGCTTTACTTTAAATGCAGCTGCCATTGTCTCTTCTGCTACATCATTTTGTTTAATAACACACACGTGAGCAGACTCCTAGCAGTAAAAGTGGTTTGTACAGACATACCGCTCCAACCTCACCTTTATGCCAGTTACTGTGAAGGGAAATCTGGATACATGTAATCTTCAGGCTGCGCCTGCATTTGCAGGCAGTGTTCAGCAGCCATTTTTAGCACTTGACTCGTGAACTGGAAATAATCCCTTAGATAAAATTAATAGCCTTTAATAAGCATTTCAGGCTAATAGCTTCCATTCAGGGTTTGGTGGAGGGGTGTTGCGTTGCTTTTTGAAAGTGCAATTGCATTTGTTTTGGATTTCTGAGCGATGATTGTGTTTGTTCTATTTTGATCTTTTTTTATGGGATTAGGTGAAATGCTTTGCAGCTAATTGCTAATTTAGCAAATTAAGGGTATGTTCTCTCTCCGCTGCCAAAAACACAAAAAGGATGAAGACCTTTAGTGAGCTGAGAATACTGAGAAAATAGAAACACATGGAAAACTCCTCAAATTTGAAATAATAAAAGCCTCCTAATAAGAAGTCTTTGTAAAAACAAACCCACAAATTAATTTGTTTGGTTTTTAATGAGCCAGAGCACATACCAGATATTTTAGCTGGAGTTATATTGAGTGAAATCAGTTTTGCCTTACATTTTGCATGAATACTGCATGTAAACTTTTGGCCCATACACCAGGTCTCTTCTTTCCCATTGTTTACAATTGCTGTCCATTTTGATATGAGCTTCCAACTTACTGAAAGGATGGATTCAGTGGGCCACGCACTGTGTGGAAATGAGGTTATCAGGTGGCCTAGTGGTTAGGGGTGTTTGCCCTGCGATCAGAAAGTTGTGGGTTCAAATCCCAAGATTGCTAGTGGCACCTCTCAGGTTCCCTTGAGCAAGATACCGTCCCCACCTCCCCAGGCGCTGTGTTCCTGGCTGCCCGCTGTTTCACTTGGTGAATGGGTTAAGTGAAAGAAGTGAAAGAATTTTGTGCCGTTCGCACTGTGTGCTGTGGTGTGTTCACATATGACAGAATGGGCACTTTACTTTCCCATCAACAAATATTTTGTTTCGCTTCACCCATCCCCATTCAATATCCCATTTATAAAAAAATCAATTTCATTTCATCTTAAAACTTTGTTTAGATGTTTGTCTTGTCTGTACAGCATGTGAACAATGTGAAATTATTTTTCTGTTGAAGGAAAATCAAGTCTGCTATATTTAGGTGAGGTTGGGGCCCTCTCTTTATAAACACATTATACATGTAAATTATATATTTAAATTATATATATTAGTATGTTTAGATGCATTGCACTGTTAGGTGTGTCAAATGTGTAAAATATAATGAAAACAGAGAGTGTTACACTCTCAAAGTCAGTCTTTTACACAATCATTTTATTGTGAGGACAAAAACAGGACAACAGACATGAATTTTTGCTATGAAAGAAAACTCCCAGTTGACGTGCATACAGAAATTTTACAAAATCGAATAAAAATGGTGTAGTATAGACCCAGCTTTAAAAACAAGTAACACATTCAGTGGTAATATAATAATTTAAACTAGTGTGTAATACTGATTACATTACTGTTCGATACTTTGTACCATATAACCCTTAACACTGATGGTCATAGCCTGCGTTCTATACACTTTTATAAAATAGATACAAAATAACTGTTTTGAACATGCACAGCGTGGCATAACTACTGTGGGAACGAGGGCAATACTGACACAGTATACCCCTTACTCACAGGAAAATCCGATTTCTAAACATCATGCTGTACCTTAATACTGAGCTACCATTCACACTATAAAGAAAGCCTGACCTTTATTAATCTCAGTTACATTCATAATTCATAACACCCATGACTTTTTGAACTATTTTTCTATTTTTCTGTCATAATTTCCTATGAACCCAAGAAACTTTTTTATTACAACTTTGCGAGAACAAAATCAAACCATCAAATCACCCTACATACCTGTAAAGGCATCATATCATTCAGCCTGAGATTCTGTTGAATGTAAGTCTCTGATGGCTGCATCATTGTTGCATTTGCCCTTTAATGTTTCTTTATAGAGAAGTTTGAGACCTGCTTGTGTACATATGGAGTTGGAAGAGCTGGTGGCATTGTAATGGGAGTGTATGGAACC
The DNA here is from genome assembly GCA_037974405.1 of Brachyalestes nurse. Taxonomy (NCBI): domain Eukaryota; kingdom Metazoa; phylum Chordata; class Actinopteri; order Characiformes; family Alestidae; genus Brachyalestes; species Brachyalestes nurse. Next base: position 6,304,317 of record JBBPCY010000001.1, read on the forward strand.
CGGGCCTTGTGTTTGTGTGTATGTGTATGTGTGTGTGTGTGTGTGTGTGTGTGTGAGAGAGAGAGAGAGAGAGAGAGAGAGAGTCAAGCCTTTATCCTATCAAATGCAGCTCATCTCTGCTCCCGTCTGCCTGCAGCTTAACACAGCAGAGATTGCTTTCACCTGCAACCCCTGAGGCACACACACAAACACACACAACACACAGGCATAGCAGAAATAAGACTAGCTCCTGTCTCATGACTTCTCTCTCTCTGTCTTTTTCTCTCTCTCTGTCTGTCCCTCTTTCATTCTGCCTTGGGTCGACACGCGCACAAACAAAACATCGCCCCGCGCGAGTACCGGACTGCGCGGCAAATTACAATTATAAGCTCATGCATTTGCCATCACAGCAGCTGCTTTGTGCATGTTAGTGTGTGTGAATAGCTGTGAATGTCCATGTTTGTGATTGTGTGTGTGAGGGTGTCTGTGGGGAGAGATGACCACAAAAGCGAGGAGGGGTGGCTGAATGCTGCTGATGTTCCACAGGATGGAAAAAAAAATCCTGATGTCAAAAAGGCAAATCTGTATTTATGGCTCGACAGATATTCTCCAGTTGACAGGTATACAGTCATAATCTGGCTGTCACATGTGGCCCTGGGGCGAGCGCTCAGCGGAGAGTGGCCGTTCCCAGCTATCACACACAGCCTATTAGCTTACCTGAATCTGCCCCAAAGCTTCAAAGTCTGGCCTGCGCCTCCAGACGCCAGCAGGACAAAACAAGGTGTCATATTCATGAAGCGGTGTGCGGAGCTTCGCACTGGGGGATTTTGCATGTGATGGATATGACCCTGGTCTGTAAGGAGGCGAAACCTAAAGCCCTCGGTGACACAGCAATGAGTGTAGATGGCCGAGCTATTGTCGGGGGGCCATTAGGAGGAAGTGGAGCCTTCAGTGTGCTGAGGATATCGAGGAACTTCACACGTAAACAGAATACTGGCTCACGTCCGCAATACCTCACTAATGAAGGCATGTCATAGATATTTAAGCAGTGCTAAGCCCTGGAATCCTTTAAAAAAAAACTTATACATTTTAAAGAGCCCAGTTTAAAAACTGATTTGTCCTCTTGTTTTATGTCTGATGAATACTGTTCACATCAAAAATGAATACATATATGGGGTGGGTGCACCACAATCTTTCAGAACAGAGTTCATTGATCAGGCTTAAAGACACCAAGTTAATTCAAATTAAGGACCTTTTGGTCACACAGATGATTGGACCTCGGGGGAGGGATGAAATACCAGATTATAAAAGGGTTAATGTGTCCATTTTAATGGACCATAGCATTTACAAAGAGAGTCTTTCTCTGTTTTATCTTTTCATTTACAAAGCATTGAGATCTTTTTAACTGTTAAACGTATATTGACGTAATACTTTGTGTTACTGGTTCTGATTCATACTTTGTATGACCACTGTGTATAAACTCGTGGTTTATATGATGAGGCAGATTCTGTCCGAGGCCTCTGTATTCCACTGTTAAACGCGACATGCTTATGAAGCAGTGAAGCTATGTGATAGGGGATTTCAGAGGTGAAGAATATGACCCCGTTCCATCAGGTGGCAAAATTTAAAGCTCTTATTGCAGTGCCCGTAAGTGTAAATGAACAGGTTATTGTAAGAGCAAAGTTAAAGAAACTGGAGCTCTATTGCAAGGGGGAAAGGAGGGTGTGTTCCAGTTCACCTTTGTGGCTATGTGTGTATATGTGTGTGCAGCTTCTTAGTGACAAAAAATCCCCCAAGAGCACTGCAGTGACTCATATAAGAAACCACAAAAGAACTCAGTCAAACACTTAAGAACCTACAGAAGTTGCTTACCTCAGATAAGGCCAGCATTTATGATTCCACCATTAAAAAAGACTGGGCAAAAATTGTATCCATGTGAGAGTAACCAAGAAAAACCTAACCACGAGGAACAAGGGGTCATCTCAGAGTTTGATGAACTTTAAGCTGTGCGGAATAATGTTCTGTGGACTGATTCCCAATAAAAACATCACATCAATAGTCAAACATGGCGGTGGTAGTGTGACGGTGCGGGGGTCGCTGGGTGACTTACCATAATTGACAGAACCATGAATTCTACACTCCTTCAAAGAAAATGTCCAGTCATTAGTCTGTGTATTTAATTAAAGCACTACTGGGCTATGCAGCAAGACAATGTTCCAAAGTGCACATTCACCACTGAATGGTTTAAAATGTAGGTTTTGGAGTGATCTAGTGAAAAGTCCAGATGTAAACTCCACTACGAGGCTGTCCAGGGCTTTAAATGGGTACTGCATGCAAGAAAAAGCCCTACAACAGTGAAGTAAATTCCTCCACTGTAATGTGAAAGTCTAAGTTTAAGGCATAATTTTTTTCACATTTTTCCTAATAATGTGAAACTAATAATAATAATGCACAGTAGTTTGTGTAATGTATTTCCTCATGTTCTCCTTGTCTTATATTACATTATGTAAACCTCCATACCTGAGGGATGTGTCAAGCTGCATAACTAATGCCTGGGATCCACCCACACATTCTTTTGGTTGCGTCCTACATTCTAATCTGTGACCTAATGACCCTGACCAGGCTACCTGGGAACCAGTCAGGCGATGGGTGAGTGTGTGTGTTGCCACACACATCAGGTGCTGGGGGAGGGTCACCAGGGAGAGGTCCATTCTATTCTATTTCTGTCAATTGGATTGAAGTAGAGACCGCTGCCATTCTTAGACCAAACTGTCGGGCAAGCGTGACCAGAAAAACAAAATGGTCTTGCTTTAGGAAAGGAAAAAAGGAAGAGAGAGAAATCAAGGGTGGAAAAAAGCAGAAAGAGACCAAAAGAATAAAGAAAAAGACGAGAAGACAGAAGAAATGATGAAATGAGATGAAAGACGACATGGGAGTGAACAGAAGCCTGGGAGTGCATGTGAAAGAAATATGGCAGATTCGCTTCTTATGAAGTTGAAAACAAGGAAAAAGTTCATCACTGGGTTGAGATGTAAATCACAGCTACAGTGGCAGGTGAAGTGACATTTATGATGAGAAAAATATCTTGCAGATTGCACTTGGTTTCTGCATTTGAAAATCTAATTCAGCATGTTTCTTTTTTTCCTGGTTATCCCATCAAAACAGAGCCTGCACTAAATGAACTTTATATGGAAAGTAATATTAATTTTAATTAAGAGGCTTTTTTTATTTAAGAGGTTGACTGAAATCATAAACTGTTCTAGTTTATGATAGTTTATGAGACCATTTACTGTCTAATCCATCTTGGCCTTTTTGAATTCAGTGTTTGTGATGTCACAAAAGTCAACATATTGACTAAAATCATTTACATATTATCTTAAATCTTAAATATATAAAATAACCATTAACTGCTTTTTATTCTAATCTCAACTGTTTTTGATAAATAAAAGAACTAAATAAAATAATAGAAACTTAGAAACTTAATAAATACTCCTTAAAATACATTTTTCCTTATATCAGTACTTTTTGATTAGCTTTAAATCAAATTCTACTGGCCTTACTTAAGTTCAGTTAAAAACAAATAAATAAATGAATTTCTTTATTAATACTTTTTTAATACTTTATTAACACAGTATCAGTACTCTCAATTTAACAGTACTGCAAAAAATAAATCAACCAAAAACAGATACTCGTGATTTATAATAAACACTACCTTGGAAGCAAGAACCCACACATTACATTTCGATTGCTGGGACAGTCCAGTATCAATCAATCTTTTTTTTTTACTTTAGTATTCTTTCCTCTGTTATTCCCACCCTCTCCCATTCTCCCCACAGCCTCAGTGCTGGACCAGGATCGATACAATCTTCCAGCACAGAATTTATTTCCTCAGCACGACCATTGATCTGGACCAGACACTGAAAGTTTCTGTTTGGGAAAAAAAGAAAGAGTTACAGCCCTTCATCTTTCTCTCTTTCTTTCTTTCTTTCTTTCTTACTCTGTGGTAGGGAGGTTGGTGCTGAATGCAGAATAATGTCCCTGAAAAGACCTTTGATAACACAACCATGGTTTTGTGTGTTCGCTGTTGGAGTAGTGCGTGTGTATGTGTGTGTGAAAGAGAGAGAGAGTGCTGGTGTCTTTTCTGTTACTTACTATCCTCTGCAGAATGGCAAAGATTTTGTGTGTGTGTGTGAGAGAGAGAGAGAGAGAGAGAGAGAGAGAAAGAGAGAGAGAGAGACAGCTGGTGATCTCCCTGACTTTTCTTACTTACTGGCAATGATGGTGTGTGTGTGTGTGTGTGTGTGTGTGTGTGTGTGTGTGAGTGTGCGTGTGCATGCTGTGTGGCGTGGGAAACAGACAGGTGCACTGATCTCTGTGGGGGTCAGTCTGAGGGTGAGGAAGATCAGCTGTAACTCAGCTAGGACCAACAGAAATGGAAATGGACAATATGCATTAGAGAGAGGGAGAGAGAGAGAGAGAGATGCTGTATGAAAGAGAAGAAGAGTGGGCTGATTTTAAAAGCAGCACATTTTGTGACATTTTATTACCACTAAAGAGATGAGCCATAAAGTCAGGAATGATGATTGTTCCCTTATATCTTTAATTCCTTCGTTATAAACGATAATCTTGCCAATCTGCAAATATCCTTTGCGATATTGTCAGTAAACCAAACTGACTGATATTAAACTAATGTACTAAACTACTGTTTAACTAAACTGAGAGAGAGCATAAATAGAATATATAAATGAACTAAAAATTGTGTAGCCACCTTGAAGCCTTTATTTTGTCTACATCTCTACCCATTTTACTGACAAAAAAACATATAGGCACCTTTCTGTGATTATGTACCTGCTCAGAGCTGGCTGACATTTTTGACACTCTTCTCCAGAGCAACTTAAAAATGCTTTGCCATCCACTCAGAGAATGCATCCTAGGTAGTACAAATAGGTCTAAACTACCCTGTACTTGCCCAAGAAAAGCTGCCTTAACTCAGTAATTAATCATAACCTGTACAAAATTATTTAAGTTCATTTCTTTAACTTTTTAATTCTGCTTAAAGAACCAGGGGCTTTCATAACATCTACAAATGTATGCCAACACATAGCACTTATTAATTCACCAAACACTTGTTCAAGTGTTGTTCAAGTGCTAATTTCTGATGACATACAGTACCTCATAGTATTCACTGTGTCATGCTAGGAGAGACTCTGAGTGTGTTGGGATGTTGAGGAGAGACTCTGAGTGTGTTGGGAGGAGGATGATGAGGAGAGACTCTGAGTGTGTTGGGAGAAGGATGCTGAGGAGAGACTCTGAGTGTGTTGGGGGAAGGATGCTGAGGATGGAGCTGCAGGAAAGAGGAGAAGAGGAAGGCCTGATAGGAGGTTTATGGATGTAGTGAGGGAGGTCATGCAAGCAATTGCCGTGAGAGAGGAAGGTGCAGAGGATAGAAGGAAATGGAAATGGTTGATCCGCTGTGGTGACCCCAGCGGAAAGAAGAAGTGGCATTTATATGTCATCAATTTCAGGATTTTGCTGTAACAACTAGGCTTTTCAACTTGTAATTATAAAGCCATGTTCACGAAGCTGCACTTTCATACCCTTAGTATTCCTGTACTTGCCATACTATGTGTTTCACTGATTGGTGGCCTCTGCAAACTCGTCAAGAATAATATTTTTGACTTTGACTTTGAGGTGTGAATTTTGTTCATGGCCACTACTTCCACTGGTTGTCCCCATCCTATCGCGTGCAGGTTTTCCCAGGGTTTGTACACAGGCCCCGCCACTCCCAGCGCTAAATCAATCTGGCACGTGGCACAGTCAGGGGGAGGGGAAGTGCATGCCAGCATTTGGATGACCGAGCAGCTTGTGCCAATATTTAATAGAAGCTGTTGCTTAGTGTGTGTTCTGCTCACAGCTGAAATGATAAAGGCCAAAGAAAGCGGTACAGATTCTCTCTCTCTCTCTCTCTCTCTCTCTCTATCTCTCACTCACATACACACACACACACACACACACACTCTCCCTGATAATCTGTGAATGTGTGACAGTGTTTGCATATGTCTTTATGATACTGTATGATCTGTCTGTCTATGTATGTCTGAGGGTGTGTGTGTGTGCCTGTGTGAGTGTGTGTGTGTGTGTGTGTGTGTGTGTGTGTGTGTTGGACAGGCACCTGTTAACTGTGCCAAGTAATATGCTTCGTTAAAATTTTAATCACCTGCATGTGCGAAACAACTGCAATGCAATCGCGCCTTAATTAGCAGAGCAATTAACGCCGGCACACTCTCAGCGCCACCCGCGTGACTCGCTAACTCATTACCATTTGTCCTTTGATTGCGTCCCTTATTTATTTACAAATGTTTGTTTTGTTTAAGCTTTCTCGTGATCTTTCACAGTCCAATCTTAATTTTCATAAGCTGACTGATTTACATGCTGCACGTACTTTATCGTTTCCAGAGAACCCAGTCCTTCTTTCCTGAGTAAACAAGGCCTTTCTTTAAGCAACGGCTCGATGCACTGCCGCAGCTCCACAAGTGGGGCACTGAACGTCCTTAACATTGGTACCGTTTTTGGAGTTCATCTGGAGGAGGTGTGAAAGAAATGAAATCTACTGGGAAATGAAGCCTAAACAGAAATGAAATCCCACATATAAGCAGACCACTGCTGACATGTGTAATAAGGAGCCATTGAGCTCTTGTGAATAATTAGATTTTGACTGACACTCGTGGCAATTGATCAATGACCCCTTAAAGCACTGACTTCAGTTTAAAATCACATGCTTAGTAGCAGCTGGAACAGAACAGCTCAGAGAGAAAGAGAGAGAGAGAGAAAGAAAGAGAGAACCTTGCCTTTACATGCAGTCACAGCTTTGGCTAATGCTATAGTGAAGTGGAAAGGTCACTGATGAGTATTGATCAGGAAAGAAAACACACACATACGCACATACACACACACACACACACACATACACACACAGAGTCAGACAACTCTATAGATTTATGTCAGTGTTTTTCTATGTGTCTGCTTGTTTTTATATTGCATGTGTGTGTGTGTGTGTGTGTGTGTGCGTGAGAGAGAGAGAGAGAGAAAGAGAGAGAGAGAGAGAGTTGTCCTGAAATACAGTCTTTCACTCCCTGTATTCATTCAGTCATCCATCTATTGTTTCATTTAATCAAAATAAAATACCCATATACCTAGCAACCATAAAAAACAACATTGTGTAGGTCCTCCTTTTGCTGCTCAGTTAGTTTAGTATTTGGACATTGATAAACCTCTTGCTATATTTTCTGTAACCGCTTAATCCACTCTATGGTCGCGGATACCTGAAGCATGTCCCGAGTTCAATGGGCGCAAGACTCACCCTGCCACCACCATCCCACCGCAGGGCACACACATCATTCACTGGACATTGATGCAATTTTTTTATTATATCTTTTCTCTCTGTATACAACCACAATGGATTTGAAGTTAAGTAATTGAGATGTATTAACTTTCAGCCTTAATTTAAGGGATTTAACAAAGATTAAGCTTTCAGAAATTACAGCCATTCCATTTTTAACAGAGTCACTCCATTTTCAGAGGCTCAAATTGGCCTGTTGTGGCCCATTTCCTTGTTATTCCATGATAAATTAAGTAGATTAAGTAGATAAAAGGTCTGGAGTTGATTCAAAGCACTGGAACTGAACATGAGGTGTGAACTAGGCCAACCTTAGGCATCATACACAAAATAAATGTGATTGGAATATTCTCAAAAAGAAGAAATGCACTGGTGAGCTCAGCAACACTTTAAGTCCTGGGAGACCACGAAAGACCTCTAGCCCCTTCACCTCTAGCCAGGTCAGGAGCATTCGAGGAGCTAGGAATATCACTGTCAAAGTCTACAATCAACAGATAAGGCTTTGCCAGAAAACAACTTAAACTGCCCAGTTCTGGAGACCAAGGGCAACATGTAACAGAATGATTAAAAGGGAAAAGTATGGAGAAAGAAAAGGGCAGCTCATGGTCTGAAGCACCACATTGTCTGTCAAACATGGTGGTGGCAGTGTTATGACATGGGCATGTATGGCTGCCAGTGGTACTGGGTCACTCGTGTTTATTGATGATGTGACTGCTGACAAAAGTAGCAGAATGAATTCTGAAGTGTATAGTGATATACGCTCTGATTACATTCACCCAAATGCTGCAAAACTATACAGAGAGGAAATTACAAAAAATGCATCCATGTCCAAATAATTATGGACCTAACTGCATATATCTGTGCATGTGTGTAAATATACATAACTCTTGTGAAGTCCATTGCAATGATATGCGTCATACCATATTTTAGGAGACAGTGGCTCCAAAAATATACCCCCCATTCTGCCTTGTGTTTCGTACAAAGCAGCGTCCTCAGAGCGAAAGACAAAAGCGAGGCTGGTGGTATTTCAGGGGGGATTTTACAAGGCTGAATGTGCCGAGCGGGCGCCATGGCTCTAATTTGATTTGGCCTGAAACGGTTTAAGAAAAGGCCGATGACACCACTTCCATTCAGCACGCATACTTCACTGCCTGCATCATGGTACCAAACTCTGGCCTAACAGATGACTTATTGTAACAGCGCGTTTGCACACGCTAGGAAGACACACACACACACGCACACACACACATGTGCTCCAGTTCCCTGATTTATAATGAGCATGATGGAGGTTGGGAGTGTGTCCGGTTGGGGAGCTGGACATGTCGGGAGCGTTTGTGAGTGGCCCCAGTGCTTGGGCCCTAACGGAGCCTCATTTGTCATTACTACCTCTGCTGATTAATGAGAGAGGACTTCAGCTGTGGCAGAGTGACCAAACAGCAGCGCTTCTACCTAATCTATTACTGCAGTAATACAGACCCTCACACACATGCCCACATGACCCAACCATATATATGCTGATTAGGATGACATATGAAAATCTGTAACTTAGTTTTACACCTTCTTGTTATTCTGATGTTGCTCAGGCTCAGGTCTGTCATTTATGTTGTATACCTATAGCTAGGGCTGTGCAAAAGGTAACATAAATGTGACTTTCACCAGTCCTAAAAGTTTTACTGCATGCTGTGAGCATCCCGACCAAATTTTGGAAATTATTTCAGAATATTTTTCAATGGATGGATCATGGATGGATGGATGGTTTATGGATTAACAGATATATGGAACAGGTAAAAAATATTTCTATATTTATATCTGTTCATAATTAAATGCTCACACATTGTAACAGGAAGCTCAGGACATCGAAAATATACTTTTCTGTAGAAGTTTTAACCACTTTTAAAGACTTTTAACCACCTAGAAACATTTTCTTTCTGTAATTAATAACATTCTATTTTCTGCATTTTTGCAGCTTTGTAGAAGAATGTCATTCTGAAGTTCTGGGAAAGACAGAGAAAAGAGAGAGAGGCGACGAAAGAGAAAAAGACTGGCATAGCTTTGCTGGCATAGCCCTGGAGGCCTTTACTTCTTTTTTCTCCTCTTTCTTTCTCTCACTGTTTTGGCACATCTGAGACGAGTGCAGCATGCAGAGTGTGTGTGAGGAGACGCAATGGAAGGAGAACGGGACTTTCCCTCTGATTTGATTAGATGCACTTCTGTGATCCACCATGAATGAGGATGCACTTCTGTGTGTGTGTGTTTGTGTGTGTGTTTGTGTGTGTGTGTGTGTGTGTGTGTGTGTGTCAGTATGTACGTGTGTGTGAATGTGTGTGTGTGTTCATGTGCGTGTGTGCATTATTGAAGCCCCCCCAGATGGCTGCATTTGCCCTAACCTCCCAGGAACAGGGGAGAGTGTGTAAGCTCGTGGCGGAGTGTGTATGTGTGTGTATGAGCCAGCAGTTAGCGGCTGCAGGGGGTCGGGTGGTAAACACCTGTCACTGTGGATACGCACACTCAGAGCAGGACCCTGTGTGTGGGAGTGTTTGGCTCAGGAAGAAGAAGCTTTTGCTGGGCCGAGAGAGACCAGAGCAAAAATATGGAAAAAGAAGGGAAGAGTGATTGTGTGAGTGTGTGTTTGTTTTCATACATTTCAAGACAAAAATGTGTAAAGTATCCTTTTGTAATGATTAAACAGTTAACATCCTACTATCCTCTGTGAGATGTTTAAAATGCTGAGCAGGCCCAGTTGACCTTCATGTGTGATCAAGGTGACCTTCAGTCACAAAGACTGCTCAACTGACCAATGTTTTAAAAGGAACAATGATTCTGATTATGCAAATCGGGGCTTGAACACCCCACAATGTCAGCACTTAGTAATTCCAAAAAGCTCTACCTTGTGCTCCTTAAAGTTCATGTTAGAGTTTGAGATTCTTAATATGTTTTGGATGATTGCCCTGTTGTAGAGGCCAGCCTCTTTTCAGCTTCAGTTTCTTAACTCACTGTGTCACATTTGCTTCCATGGCTTTGGCCTTCCTACATTTGCTTCCATGTAGAGGCCATTCTTCTAACTTATTTTTTCAAACCTTTGGTGATTGTGACCAAAACGTTACATTTTCACTTCACCAATTATGTTGTTTTGCATTCTTCAGACACCAATTTATGAAGAAGTCATAGGTGATGTATTCCTCTGATGGAAAGTCAGTAGGTATAATTTGGGAGTTTCTCTGTGCCTTACTAATCAGTTTATGAACAATCCTGTCTGGATTTTTCCAGATCTTGCCATCCATAGCTCCCTTTTACTGCATATTTACCTGCTTTTTAAGCACCAGTTAGGTTTGTTTTCAGATCCTCATCCACTTGCTCATCGACAATTAAATGCTCTAGTCATCAGAAGATCTTGTCTAATGACAGACGTGACAGTGTGTGTTTATTTATATTTTTGTAATAGAAACATGAGGTATGTCATGTTTCAATGTCAAATGTCATATGTGTGTGTCTATGAATGAATATTTGTATATTTGTGTGTTCCAGAATAAATACATGTTTTGTATTCAGTGTGTGTGTGTGTGTGTGTGTGTGTGTGTGTGTGTGTTTGCGTGTGCAGAATCAGGGTCATTAGCATTAACAAATATGTCAATGGCAGTTTCCCCTGTCTTTTTGAAGTCCATATTTTGCAGCATGCTGAAGTGTATAGCTCTTGAATCTCTCCTGTTTACATCTTTAATATCTTCTCTCTCTCTCTCTCTCTCTCTCTCTCTCACTCACTCACTCACTCACATAAACACACACACACACACACACACACACATTGTTTGTGCATGGACCAGCTAATCTGACTTTCAAGTGTAAACAAGGGTTTCAGTGAACATGCCTTTATTAGCATGGCAGAAAAGTTATGCGAACCAGTCAGCCGGCCTAATAACAGCAGCTCATTTTGAGGTCCACATCAGCCCTAACTGGGCCTTATTTTCTGCCTTTGATATATAGTCAATCTTTTTAATGACAAAATCGTTTTACCCGCTATCACATTTAGAGCCCTTTTCTCATGGGAACCATTTTTTCCCACAATTTGGAGCGAATTTGCTCAGGGGAAATTATTCCTGTCTTTATTCCCCTCTCTGAAGGGACGTGTCTGTCGTTATTAAGTTTACTAACATTACAGGCAAAGTGGGCTTCTCACACTCGGGCTGTGTATGGAACACAGAGAGACGGAGAGATGTTGTGAAAAATCAGAAGATATTTCCAAAGTCTGGCGACTGTGAACTATATGCTACTGGAAGCTTAGACACAGAACGATAGCAAATATTGCAATAGTAGAGTGTGTTGTGGCCTTGATTTTGTGGAGGCCATTCTTCTGACTCCCATTTATTTTCATATGTTTGGCGATTGTGACCAAAATGTTACATTTTCACTTTACCAATTATGTAGTTTTGCATTCTTCAGACTCTGGTTTGTGAAGTGGTTGTAGGTGATATATTCCTCTGATGACTTTCCCGATGACATTTTTGGAAGGTCAGCAGGTGTCATTTGAGGGTTTCTCTGGGCCTTTCTAATCAGTTTATGAACAATCCTGTCTGGATTTTTCCAGATCTTGCCTTGACATCTATAGTTCCCTTTTACTACATTTTCTTAAAGATATTTCCCTCCTTTGTAAGCACCAATTGGGATCGTTTTCAGACCCTCAGCCAATTGCTCACAGACAATTTAATGCTTTTGTCTTCAGAAGAAACTGTTATATCCCAAATTTTTGTGATTTGCCAACATGCTATTTTCTTAACAAATGTCAAGTTTGAATACATTTGAACGTTTTCGTTATTCAAATCATGATGGTGTTTTGTGAATTTACCAGTTCAGCCTAGGGCATACCTCATACTGAGATGTCTAGTGAAGCAACCATCTAACTTTTGGTTTGGTTGTGAGTCTGAATCCTGGTAAAGCGATTGAAAACAAATTGTTTGTGTGATTTTTGGTGATTCCAATAAAAGTTGTTGTTATCAGTATTGTTGAATCAATATTGTTGATCAGTTGAAATCAGTTTAGCTCTGTGATGTTTACTTGACTCTGAATGTGTCACTGAAGGAAGAAAACAATAGAATATAAATAACAGAAAAAATGCATATAAATAAGTGTGTCCATTAGAATAGATTTCTCACTTTAAAGCCCTGTCCGACTTTACATTAGTTTTAATTGGGGAGACACTGTCATTTGTTTTATTACTGACAAGATTATTGTATTGATCCTCACAGTTTGAATCGGCATTGTCCACAGATGCTTAGTGTCCTGAGTAATAATTTGTATGCAAATTACCTTCTGTAATCTAATACCAGAGCCTGAGCTCCCTATATAACAGTAGTCTGACTTGAAACTGCTAACATGCTACAGCACCTGGAAGACATACCTAAGTGCTAAAATGGAGCTTGACAGCAGAGTTCCTTTATCCTCAAGTTCAAAACTTTGAAAATTACACATATACATTGTCTCATAAAAAACTAGATGCATTTTTGGGAGAAAATATGAAGTGTGATTGCGAGGTTGCTATAAAACCAGTGTTTGAGACACTCAAACATGAATTTGTGTTTTGCAAAAAAAAATTGCTCACACCATGGACTCAAACTGTCATTCTTCTAAATCAGAGATTGGCGCTCTACTGCTGCACCGCCGGGGGGTGGCAAACTCGCTAGCTCTTACCGAGCCATTTATGGTTAAGGATGGCTTAAGGACGGCACACGTTGCCACATTCATGGGGTAATTATTTTGAATTAAACCACAACAAACAGTGACACACATTTTTTTATAACTGACCTAAGCTTTATTGTCTCAAAGTCTGTTTATGAGTCTCATGAATAGAAAATACATTGCAAATTACCTGCTCTGGTCAAAGTGATTCAGCTCAAAAAGTGATTAAAAGAGACAAGCGGATTGAAAATTTTGTGCAAATTTTCAGTGTTGGTAAAGTAAGCAATCAAAGTTAATTCATAAAGCACTTTTTGCAGACAGACATCGCAAAGCGCTGAACAATAAAATTTCATAAAAGCTGTAAAATGCATGAAAACATAAAAGATATTCTAATAAAAGCTACCCAAAGGCTTGTCTAAAAAGGTATGTCTTAAGCTGGGCCTTAAACTCTTTGACCGATTGCACCAATCTCAGTGCTGGTGGAAGACTCTCCCAGAGCCTGGGAGCAACAGAATGAAATGCAAGGTCCCCAAACATTTTCAGCATGGTGTGATTGAACAAGAAGGTACATTCGAATTAGTCATTATTCTTCTTTAAATCACTGATCAGTTTCAAGCAAGTACTCATGTCAGCTCAAATAGTAACATTGTCATTACCAGATGAAGTTTGATTCAAAGTTACATTCAAAGTGCTTTATATCATTCAAAGTGTTCACATTGATTCACAATTGTTTTTACTGATCCTCTGAAACCTTCATGGACATGAAGCGTACACTCTTCAGTTTAACAGCTCATAAAAAACATTCTCTAACTTTCACACCCTTCACAGCATGATTGATGTTTAGCTCACAAATGTTTGGAATCTGGACGGCCTGTGCCCTGCCTCGTCCTGAGAGCGTTTTGACGTCATCTGACAGGCCTGAAACGAGTCGTCAGGAAGATTTGACACTTCACAGGGCCATGGTTCAGCAACCTCCATTTAAGTTTTTTTTTTTTAAGTCTTTGATCTGAGATATTGCAAATATGCTTTTTGATGTATGAGCATGGCCTTTATAAATTAGTGTGGTTTGTCATGCTTTCACCAGAAGTGCAGGTCTGTACAAGATTGCTCCTCTTCTGAATGATAATATGAAGATCATTTATTTGTATGGATGAGCAACAGGCAGCTGGTATGGCATCTCAAATGGTTCATGACCTTTCCTTCACTTCACACGAAAGGAAATAAACAATATCTGTATCACATTTTGAACATTATATTTTCCAGGCTGCTCGTCTGTAGATACTTGGGCTTGACCAGTATATCTATTTGATATCTGGCAGTTTGGCTGATAAAACTGGCTAAAAATGATGCCGGTGTGAATTTATGGGCATCAGCACAAACATCATACGTGAAGCACCAATTTATTCTGTATATAAAAAAACAAACCATGGGAAAGTTGTTGTAATCCGTTTCATGGATAGGTCTTAAGGTTACTGGTAAGTAACACATTATATGTTTAGTTGATAGATTGTTGAAGGTTAAGCAGTTTGATGAATGAAAATAATTAACAGCTGCTATTCCTTTTTGACACTTGACATTCCTAAAAGTTTTTGAAGCGCTACTTAACTAAAACTGTGTGCAGGCTCTGTGCGAGCCAGGCAAGACAGGTGTGTCCCAATACTTTTGTATGTCTTAGACCATATAAAAAGATGGCAGATGTTTTTTCAGCTGCCTAGTGTCTTTCTACATGCCTGTAGTGACCATTCTACTGACTTGGGTGTGCTTAATTAACATAATCAAATGGAAAATGTGAATGTGACTCTGTGTTGTGCTGCTAGTGAGTAGTAAAACGGAATGAGTGTACGGTGGCCCAGAAATGTCAACACAACAACAAAAGCCATAACACAACAACAAAAGCCACAACACGAATGCAAAAGCCACAACACAACAACAAAAGCCACAACACAAACGTAAAAGCCACAAAGGAAATGATCAGCGGTGCTTAAATGTAACCATCACATGAAGACATTAATTACAGTTATCTGGGAAAATTTCAGAACTGTTTCGGTCCGATGAAAAAAAAAAAAGCAAACGCGTCCATCTCTTCATCACCATCAATTGTGCTCTGGAAACCCAGACCATTAAGACACGGACCGCTGATCATTTCCGTTGTGGCTTTTGCGTTCATGTTGTGGCTTTTGCATTCGTGTTGTGGCTTTTGCATTGTGTTGACATTTCTGGGCCACGTATGAGTGAGAAGCCTAAACCCTGAGAACCATACGCAGCTTTCCATATAGATATCTGTGCCTGGATAAAGTGGATGCCATTCTTCTGCAGCTGTACACAATTTCAAAATGAGCATTTAAACAAAATAAAAAGATTTTTAGAAATGTTGGCTTACCTGCTTACAGAAACTGCAGTTTGCACCCAGTTTGTTATGTAAATAACACAAGTCGTACACCTTTCTATCAGAATGTAATTAACAAAAATTTTTATATCATATGTTTTTCTGAGGTACTGTATGGGTAAAATATGGATGCGTATTCAAGAAATGTTCACATTATTGAGACTCTAGTAGAATGCATTCCTACTATTCTGCATAAATTGATCCTCTGAAATGATGATCAAATGTAGCTTGCTGTACATTCTCTGGTTATTAACTATTTTACAGTCTATGCCTACTAGCTCAAAAAGGCCAGGAAACACATATCAACAAACTTCTACAAACTTCTTCTCATGTACCATTACAGGTTCAAGGTTCAAGGTATTATTGTCACCAGCAGTTGTGTAGACGTACATAGTGTGATGAGTCTCCGTGGACCATGATGCAATATATAACAACATTCAACAACAATATAATGGTAATTTAATGTAACAGCGTGAATGCGATGCAAACCTTCCAGAGTGACTAGCATTGGATCTTAAGTATGATTATTACACAGTGAGCAGTGAGCAGCATTGAGCAAAGTGCAAGGAATGACAGAAATAATACAATAAACAGACAACGCAGTAGGTAACAGTAAAGTGGGAAGGGGATGTAAACCTTTCAGAATTAGTAATACTGCTCCATACGTATAATATAACATTGCACAGAATAAAGTATAAAAGGGATTTAAACCTTCCAGAATTAATATGCACTATATGTAGTACTCATCAACCTGCTGGGAACAACACTCTTTTTTTCTTACTTTTATTTTAATACTTTTATCTTCTTTTATATTTGCACATCTTGCATGACACACTGTTTTTTCCTTTTTCTGTACAATAATGTTATTATGTTATGCATCCATGAATTCATTCCTCAAAAAAATCTTGCATATTTCCAGTAATTATGTCATATTCCACCTGTAACTAGATCACAATTAAGTAGCCTGTTAAATACAAGGTATTTGTGCTAGTCTTCACTGACAATGTATAACATAGATCACTGTTTGCGTTCTGTATTGGACTTTGCTAGATTTACCTTGCTCAGTTTCGCCAAGACAAATTACTTGTACATGCATGTGTACTTGGTAGGTAAAGCATCTCTGGTCTCAGTTCATATCAGCGCAAAACCCAAACTGAGAGGATAGTTTATACAGAGCGTCACGGCTCACTGCTGCCTGCTCATCAGCCCTTTAAAAGTTTCAATGACAGATCTTGCAAATGTGTGTGTGATAAGTGTGTGTGTGTGTGTGTGAAAGCGTGCTTACAGGTGTGTGTGATTAAGTACATCAGATCAGTGTCTCAGGTTCTGAAACAGGTACAGGCTTTAACCTGTTTTCCCCTTTCCGAAAGACAGACATGATTTATTAAGGCTTGAGTGACAAAAAAAGCTTATCAACCATATCACTAAACACAGCGTTTCAATAAGAAAATATATTATTATTCTGTAAAGCCGCAGGTGACGTGAAATGGAGTATCAAACATGTAATACTTGTTATACAAAAACTGGCATGCACACATACATGGACATAGACTGTTTGTATGTGGATTTTGTGTTTGGGCTTGAATCAGAGAGTGTGTGCACGTGTGTGCGTGCTTGTTTTTGTACATTGTCAGGACAAAGATATCCTGAATTTGTAGGTCAACCAGTAAAAGAATTCTTACTTTAATGCACAACAACTTTTTATTTGCTAAACTAAACATTTTTTTATTTCCAGTGTTAAAAGTTAATGAATACAATTTGTACAGTTTTTATTATTTCTCTGTTTATGTATCCCCCTTTTCATTTATACAATCCACAAAATGTGACTGATCTATATATGTTTGTTTAACTGAATATTTGAAGAATTTTCTGTACAAAATGTCTTAGAAACGTGTGAAGTTCTGGTGGACTAATATATGAAAATAATTTAATACACTCCTAACAACTTTTACTGCTTTTTAAACAGTGATACCAAACTTCTGTAGTGTGTGAATGACCCACCATCCTGGCACTATTAAAACAAGTGTGTGTGTGTGCGTGTGTGTGTGTGTGTGTGTCTGTGTGTGTGTCTGTGTGTGATCAAAGCCTTGCCTGTAGGGAGCAGTGGGGTCGCTAATAAAGCAGAGAAGTCCTCAGCGCTCTCTCCCCTCTTATCCAGTTTCTAAAACCATGTGATAGTTTACAAGAACACCTTGCGTGCGTCATCCTCATTAAACACAGTTCTTCCTTAATCAGAAACATGGAGACACACTATTTTTCTTCCTTCTCTCTGTCTCCCTTGCTTCTTTAATTTGCTACCCCCCATGACCAAGTCCCTCTCTCTCTCTCGCTCTCTCTCTCTCTGTCTCTCTCTCTCATACACATACAGACCTCTATGGGAACCCAGGGCATTCTGTATATGGTAATGATGCTGATGACAGCTCAGGCCACAAGAAGCAGCATGCTGAGCTACAATCTACTAACATACCAAACAAACATCTACCAAACTACCATGCTTAAGAGTTCATATGCTAATACAGCTGTCAAATCATCTCACTCTACATTCAAACTTTCATGGACCAACAGAAATCCTCCTTATTTAGAATATAAACACCTCACAATAATTTACATTATTTGTTTTTGGACAGTGATGAAATAATGCAAGTTTCTAACCAGTTAGCATTGTTCACAGGCATAACTCATCACACACTTACCCCCTGTTGATTTAAGCAGTTTCAGTTGACTTGTTTGTGTTGTTTCTGGTGTATAATTAAAGTTAAGATGGCTAATACTACTAATTTATCTATCCACTTTTTTCAATTTTTATACAGAACAGTACACCATTTAGTGTATTAAAACAAATTTTGTAACAGCTTCTATTACATTAGTAATAGATTAGTAATCTAGCAGTAGATTATAATCTTTACCTTTTTAAGATGTATTTATTCATGTGTTCTCTGATATCATGAACAAATAGGACATGATACACAAATAGCTCTAAACATGCTATTATTGTCCTTGGGGTGCTGTCTTGTTGAAATGTCTCAGAAAAGCTAGATCTTGTAAGAAATTTAGGTAGTATTAATTAAACTTATCAATCTGCAATACTGCAACAACATCTGTAATAATAAATGCCTAACTCACCAGCGTAGAACTCTTTTTAAGCTAGGGTTTCACTTACATTCAAATATTGAATTTACATAATCAGTTTTTAAGCACTGATGAGCTTTGTATCAGAGCCAGTTTTCACATTTCAGCTATGGAATACATAATTGTTTTAGGAGCAATATCCAACAACTGTCGGCCTTGTTCAAAAATCATAACTATTGTCATAATATAGTTCATAACACAAGATCCACAATCAACATAACTTGTTGATTGGATCATTATTTAATCATTCTTGTACACCTCCTTTAAAGTGCAGCTAGGTTAATAGTGTAATACAAATAGAACAAAAGAAGCCATTTTTAATTCTTAACATGGAATATATCCTGGATTACACTGAAGTACCTCTGTTCTGGTTTAAGAAATGAGTGTGAATGTGTTTAGGATATGTCCAAATGTCCTATATTACTTCATTCTCATAGTAAAACAAGATCTACATATACCAACTTATTAGAGCTGCTTTGAAAGTGGACATTACTATACTAATATATATATATATATATATAGAACAAAGAATCTTGCTCAAAGGCTAGGTGATTTTCTGAAATATTGAATAAACGTAACAACACACACTCCTTGGATATTACACTATGGATAATTTCAAAACAGGTTATAAGAAGAACAAGGATAAAGACACACAAAACATGAAATTAGATTGTAAGTGAGGAGACAATAGGAAAAATGTCTGATTTACTTAACAAGGGTTAAAAAATCCAAAAGGTTCCCTAACCTGAAGGAGGAGTACAAGATAATAGCTATGTTATGTACAACATTATTTTTATGTGTGTCTCTGATTACTGGTGGAAATCTCAGGAGAAAAACATTGTTTATTCTCTTCTACCGGACTAATTCTGGCCAGTTTAACACTTGGCATAATTACATTCACAATTACATTCATTTCAGCTTGATTTGTTTCCCTAATATTTACAAGAGCAAGTTCTGTATTTTCTGAGTGTAATAAAATATCACATTTGGTGAAACAGAGTAGTTTAGCTTAAATCCCAGTTTTACTGTTTTCAGAACAGTCCTTTTTAAGTGAAGATTACTTGATGAACGAATTAGCTTTACTAGCTTATTTGTATGTCCGTATGTCATGTTTGTTATATGTAAGAATTGATTTCTTGATAGATGATAGATTTCTTAAAGTTGATCATTATACCTAGAGGTCTTTTTGGTTCATATTTGGTTATGAGTGCAGCATCAAATGGGATGAAATTTGGCAACATAAGGGACAAGTGCTTCCTCTTCAACTGCATCATATGACAGAAAACACAGCGTGTGTGACAGGCAGCTCTCACCGAGCTTGACTAGAGGTCATCTGGGCCTACTGCGGGGTCGCACAGAACAGGGCTCACCCCTCTGACGAAGTCATGGTTTTCACTGTGCACTTTTTTGGAACGCTAATTTCTCAATAGCCCGAGGCCTCACTTGAACAAAAAAAGTCTGTCACATAAAGGTGTTGCTTGAAGCTGCACAATGAAAGCCACCATTTTCAGCTAATCTTGTCGACAATTATAGACTCAGGTGTTAGCTAGGCCAGCTTTATACAATAACACTCTATTAGAGTTTCTTTAAATCTTAAAATGCAATAAGTGGACCATCAACCCTTTTTTGGGATTTCTTTTCTGTATGCTGCTTGTTAAGGCAGGTTGAATGTTTGTAGAACAACTTTTCAAACATTTTTTTTCGGGTTGTTGACATATCCTCGTATCGGGAAGCTGATGTCACATAGGCCAGACATTTTCCCCTCAATCCTTAAAGGGCTTCGAATCAGGTTTTAGGCATCTGTATATTATTTTCACCTACTTTCTTTTTTTAAAACTTTGTTCCAAGTAAACCTTGAGAAACTGTACATGTATGTGGTTTAGCATTCCAAGACATTTTGGAAAGCGTCATGCTTCCAACTTTGCGGACACAGTTTGAGGAAGAACCTTTTCTATTCCATAAAGACACGACTGGATAAGTTTGGTGTGGAAGTACTTTACTGGCCCGCACTAAGCCCTGACCTCAACCCCATCCAACACCTTTAGGATGAGCTCGAATGGAGATTGAGAGCCAGGCCTTCTTGTCAAGCATCAGTGCCTGTCCTCAAAAGTGCTCTACAAAGTGAATGGGCACAAATTCCCACAGAAACACTCCAGAATCTCGAGAAAACTCTTCCAAAGAGAGTGAAAGCTGTTACAGCTGCAAAGGGAGGACCAACTCCATATTGAAGTCTATGTATTTGAATACAATGTCATTTAAAAAGTCTAATGTATTTTCAAGAGTATGGACAGAGAAAAGGTCAGTGTGGTGACCAGCTAAGACTGGTCGCTCTCACCTCATATTTCTGTAATCTAGTTACCTGACCTTTTCCAACCGTCTCTCTGAGATTAGGATTGTCAGTATGATGAGTTTGACGGTGTCTTGGAGCTTAGGCTTTGGGGTTAGGACCTGAGCAGAGAGGCTTTGGGAGGGAGTAAATATGCCTTTGAAGTGTGACGGTGTGGGCAGCACCTGGGGCCAGGGAGTGATGCAGCACGACCACTGCTTTTGTTATTCATTGCTGTGGGCCCTTAATTGCAGCTCAGCACAAAGGCAGAGGTAACATTTAAAGTTTTAAGGAATGGGGGGTTGGGGGGTGCTGATAGAGGTCTCTGGTGTTTTACATAACGGAGAGAGAGAGAGAGAAATTGAGGGAGAGAGAGCGAGATGCTCCAAAAGCTTTAGTCTCATTATCTACCCCCTGAGGATTTCCTCTCTTTGCCCTTCTAACTCTACAAAACTGGCTAATGAAGGCTAACTACACTCTTATACTTCATAAATGTAGCTATAATTGAATGGAAGGGCCAAAGACGTTTACAGGTTGAGCACGATGGCATTTAGTTTGCCTGCACATCCAGATACTGAAACATGGCATCATCTAATTTAACCTTAAAAGAGCTGCTGTAGCCGATTAGGGCACTTGATGCATCTCTAAATGAAAGTGGACTCATGTCACTGTTTTTCCCCTATTTTATCTCTTTTTGGTTCCTTTTTATGTAAGTGTTATCTACATTTTGATTATTATTTTAAGATGTAATTAATAAACATAAATAAATTAAGTCAATTTCAATTACTCACAAAGAAAAATAAGCATTCTTATCATCAACATATTTAAACCTCTAACCTTTTGTGTTTTTAAAACCACTTTTACAGTGTTTTACAATTCAATTGTTGCATTTTACAGTTTATAAATATTTCATGATGACTATACCAACAGAAATCCCAGTTGTTCAAGTAAAAGGGATGCAATTTTCCCCCCATTATACTAGAAATGTTGGGCTAACTAGAACATTTTGCCTTGTCAATGTAAACCATTTCATTCAATAATCAAAGTTTTTTGTAAATTTGAGGTCAAATTAATGGACGGTTTATTCTGCTGCCTGGTGCAATGCTTGTTCTATTGTTTAAATATAGATCAGTTTTCCACCATATGTAGATGTATTTATTTATTTATTACATTTTACAACTGTTTTAAAAAATTAAGCTAGAGAGGGAACCTAGACTGTTGTTCAACAGCAGTTGGCAAATAAAAGAATATCACTATGGAGATGACTAACCACATAGGCAGCATGCACAGGTGATCCATGTGGTCAAATTGGTCTGGAGGACAGGTGAACCAGAGCCTCTGATATTGATCAGTCTTGTTTAGAATACAGGTGAACAGGAAACCCCAACAAGCTGAATGGATGAGCAGCCGTTCTTCTCAAAAAAAGACAGACAAACCTTCGAATTTAGGAAGGATAAAAAAATGTTAGTTTAGTTTGAATTTACAAGATGCAGAATATAAATAATGAAAAAAGCAAAAATAATGCAAAAAAATCCTGTAAGTTGCAAGGTGAGCCCTCAATGGATTGGACTAGTTGTGAAGTGGTGTACCTGGGCTGCAATGCTTAGGCAGGTGATACATGTCAAAGTAACATGCCAAGACCCTAGGTTTCATAGCAGAACACTGCCCAGAGCATCACATGGCCCCTGCTAGCGTTCCTTCTCCCCATAGTGGATCTTGGTGCTATCTCTTCCCCATGTAAGCAATACACCCGTACCTAAGACTACTGTAAAAGAGAACATAATTATACAGACTAGGCCACCTTCTTCCATTGCTCCTTGATCCGATCCGATGAGCACATGTCTATTGTAGGCACTTTCCATGGTGGACATGGGTCAGCCTGGACACTCTGACCAGTCTGTGACTATGCATACCCATACACAACAAATTTGGCCCAGCTTTTGAACCTGAAAGAAGAAGCTCTGTTGTCAGTATGAGTGTGTGTATCTTTGCATGCATCTTTCTTTTTTTTGCTGTTGAAACAAACTTGATATTTTTTCCTATTAATCAATTCCAGTTTAATGAAATTTCAAAATGTATGGTGATGTTTTCAAAATGTTTGGCTACAGAAGCAAGTTAATTCCTGCTTTTAGAACTTATTCTAATGAGAATGTATTCAATTAATTTTGTGTGATTTCCTTGAAATGGTTGAGTATAAATTATTCAATAATGTGTTTTAGAACCAGTTAACAGTTATGATGCAGTTACTTGGAAACCTTTGGCATTTTAAATGAATTCAAATTCAAAGTTGTTTTCTTTTACCATTTACTTTGTTGTTTCACATCCTCTACACCTTTGCTGTTCCTTACCGCGGGACAAACTTCGGTCTGTGCTCTGTTGATGTTGCAGCTAATGCTGATGTTGATGTTCTCTGACCGTGTGTGTTGTGCTAGGTGTTGCCACAGTGTGTTCGATCCTGCTCAGTCACCCAGCAGCCCGGATAAGACCAGGCGGATCAATACAGTTATTCTCAGTTTCAGATTAGACATCTTTACCTGATAATTCTCCTTTACAGAGAACACAATGCTACAATCAACTCACACAAGTGACACAAACAGACTGTTCTAAAAGGCCCACCAATGGCCAGCTCAAGTTTTAGCACGAAGACATAACATTGCTGAGATATAAAACTGTAAAAATCTGTTTGTTAAGCAACGGAAGCTTATAATCACTACCATGCAAGTTGTATGCCTGGCAGTACTGTATCAATCTCCATTCCAGTTCAGCCCAAAGGTGTTGGATGGGATTGAGGTCAGGGCTCTGTGTTCAAGTTCTTCATCACCAAAACTCAAACTGCTTTTGTACACTTCCCCAAACTCACTATGTCCACAAATGGTGTTGTCCAAAATGTCTTGGTATGCTCAATAATTCAATAATATTTTTGTACATATAGTGTAAGAGTTCTACTGTGTTTTAAGCTATGTAATGTACCACATAACTTTACATGGTCTAAGATAGTGACCAATCTTATCCATAAAGAGCCTGCAGGTGTCTGTTCCAGGCAAGCAGAAGCCACACCTGATTCCACTTGTTTCATCAGTTGATCTCAGTCTTCAAACGATTGATTTGCTACATGAGGTCTGCTCTTGTTCAATTGCAATGAAAATCTACAGCCACATTGTGGATGGGGTCGGTGACCTTAGGTCTAACGTGAGCGTGTAATGATTTTGGCATTCTCCGAGCTAAATGTTGGGGATAACTGGTGGGCTGTTAGTGCTTTTTGTGTACATTACCCTCTAAGCTTAAATGTAAAACTAAAGAAGAAAACACATCTTGGCTGGTTGACTGCACTGGGTATAAGGGGAAAACTGTATAAATGCTATTTCATTACAAAAGTTTGAACACCCACAACAAATTACAGGTTTTACTGTTTTTACATTGAAGTACATATATGTTCAGCAGAGAACACATTTCTGTACATTTTAATGCTATTTAGTTTAATTTAACATATTGGGGAAAACATTATATTATAGAACATTTTATATTTTATTTTTTTATGTGTGCACTAAGATTAGCAGAATAAATTACAAATTTGTGTGTTCTCTGTAGAGAATGTGCAAATGTTTTCAACAGGTTTATGACAGCAAAAAGTTCATTTGTAGCAACGTATCTGAATGTAACAGTTTTATTCTATACTGTTATGTTCAAATGATGCAAAACTATGAAAAAATATGTCAGAAATGTCTCTTGAAATAGTGTCATAAAGCCCTAAGTCTATCTGAGAATCATTTGATGGTTGATATAGGTGGTATGAGTTTCTGTTAATGGTTATCAGTGTTGGCCTCATAGCTGCAGTTTAGATTTAAGGAAACAAAATTCAGATGCCAGTCATGTCTTGGCTGCCCACCTACATTTGCGTGATATGTAATTTTTTCCCCAGACTATCACTTTAAAGATCACTTATGCCATTTACCTTGCTGAATGATTGCCATGTGTGCATATGAGCTGCTGTGTGGGCGTTTGCGTGTGTGTTACTGGTGATTACCTGTGTGACAGGTGAGTAGAGAGCTGATAGAATCAGTGTGACGCACTGGCTCTCTGCAGTACTGTTATTAAGGAGTCAATGGGAGTGAATGTTACCTACCCACCAAGCACAAAGATGAGCCAGTGAGGATCAGGTAGCAGGGGAATCCCAATATCAGCTCAGTTTCACAAGCTCGTCCCCAGAGAGGGCAAGCTCCGTCTCTCACATACACACACACACACAGAGGCCTGCGGTGAGAGCTGGAATCATCACCAGTGTTTTTGTTATTGCTTTATCTTTTCACCAGACATGCATTTAGATGCATGTGTGCAGAGAGAGGATATCCTCTGTGTAGATTCATGAAACGCTTTTGAAAGCACGGCAGATCCCCGTCGAGAAATGTTCTGACTGAGAGGAGCGACTCGGAGCGCCTTCTGATGTGGTTTTGACACAGTTTCTGATCCGACATGCCTGAGAGAGCAAAAACAACAGTCACACATGGGTGGTGGAAATGCTTACTGTATGTGGGTGAACAGATTTGGTGAAATATACTACGCTACATTGCTTTTTATCAGATAATGTGAAAGTGTGTGTGTGTGTGTGTGTGTGTGTGTGCATGCCTGTGTATATACTATGTTTAGTATTTTCTGATGTTGTGGGGAAATTGCCAAGTGCCCATGGGAAAAATTACCTAAAATAACTAAAAACTTTCCCTTTTTCGACATTTTTCAATCTTGGTTTGCGAGTGCAGTTAATAATCTTGACATTTTTCTGTATTTAGAACATAGCACAAAGCCTACACATATATATATATATATATATATATAAATGAGCTTTCTCCCCTGTACACCACAAAATTATTTTTGCTTTATAGATTTGGTTGCAGTCTCTTCTTGAAGGCAGTTCTAAAAACGTTATAGTCTGGGAGAACTGATTTCACATCCTGTGTTATTTTTGCATTAACAAAGTACTGTGGGTGCCTTGAAGAATGTTTCCAAAGTTAAACTTTCCTCCTGGATATACGCTGCTGTTTTGTACTGCTGTATTTTAGCTTGTTTTTACTAGTGACAGCTCTGATTTTTTAAAGTAAAAATTGTTTCCTCATAGAAGTGCACCATTTCATTAAATTGAAAAGTCAGTTATACAAATAGTTTAACCATTTTATAATATTTTGAATTCCTGAATTTGTGTAACAAAATAATAATGTGTACTTATGTGTAATGTGTAAAAACAAATGTGTCATGCAATATAGCCCCACTCAGAACGCATTGTTTTGAGTCAGTGGGTTTTCTGTTCTTTTATTAAACATGTTGAAATGACCGTCTAAGGTAACTGACCATATGCTACAGATGCAGCAGACAGAGATTAGGTTGAAAATCCCTGGAGTATTCCTTCAACCAGCACCTCCACCTACAGACAGGTGTACACTGGATACCTGAACACATCAAATCATACACTTCCAACAGACTGTAAAAAACTTCTGAGCGTGGAGCACACAAACTAGCAAAATAGCATTTTTGATCCTTCATGATACAAGAACAGTTTACCTCCTAACTCCACCCCCACTTTCTCTCTCTTTCTGTGTGTGTGTGTGATGTTAAGCAGGTATTTACGCTCCTCTCGTTATCAGATTACCTGCACTCTGCCACTAACCCTGAGGCGCAATGACATAAACAGATCACAATCCATACATGACCTCAGCCACATCACACACACACACTTACACTTCAGTGAGGGTGGAGCCGTCACCAGCACTCTTCAGCCGTCTCTGCTACAGTATCATATTCCAAATGTGTCCTCCAGGTGGCTTCTTCTTCATTGTCCAGAAACAAAGTGTGTGTGCCATATTTTAACCCTATCTGTCTCTGAACTGTCGCTGTCATCCGTAAGGAAGGCGTATTGTCCTTCAGTGTCTGTACAATCTGTGTGTGTGTCTGTCTGTGTGTGTGTGTGTGTAACCTGAGAGAAGCTCCACCATGATCAAATGACTTGAGGAAGAAGCAGTGCCTGCTAATCTGATTGATCACCTCTGAAGCCTTTATGTCTGGGTGTGTTCACTTACTGGGACATTATTAAAGCAATACGCATGACAAGACTGTGTTGTTAGCCATGACACAAAGTAAGCCAGTCTATAATAAAATAACTTCATTTGGAATTCTTAAGTACACTAAAAAAAGAATTTTTCCACCAAGGAATGGTTCAATAATAGAAAGCTATGGCTACCTGTTAGGGTTTGAGAAAGTGTAGTGACTCTGGGACATTACAAAGAAAAATGACAGTGGAGGTGTAACACAATGAATGGATATTGCACTAATTTTACAATGAAATGCAACTTCAGATTTTGCAAACAACAGACACCAATCAACAACCCACTCTAGCATACCTCCTGCCCACTGGCTCTAGTGTTAGTAAAAGCACAGGCACTTTTACTTGGGTTTTTTACAGTATTTAAACAGAGACTGTGAATTCAGGCCAGGGACAAAATCCCAGTAAAGTTGAAAAAGCAATTAATTGTTCAAGACCTAGAACAATACCAGGGGAGCACCAGTGTGAACCGAAGCTGATCCGGTACTGGGAAATACAGTGATGCCATGATTACAGCTGGCAAAACCAAACGCTTATGTGACATTAGTTTTTCCAGTTCATTTTTAAGTCTAGTGTTTTGTGTGAAAATATCATGAGAGTGTATTTTATATGTGATTCTAGAGAGACATAAATCTATACTGCAAATGTGTAAGCTGCTTCAGTGCAGAAGCACTTTTATTTTGTTTTGTTTTTTGGGGATTTATTTAGTATTTTTGTACATGATTCACAATTGAAGGAGCTTGGGGCTGTTTATGCAATAGTTATCGCCTGTTCACATGGCATATATGAGCACATGCATCCCAGTAAAATACTGAATGGTTCTACTAAAAAAGAAACCAACTGTTTTCTACACCCAATTTAGTTGATCAAGCAAGACATGGCTGGTGTTGAAATTTTGCTTCTTTAGTTTAGATCTGGAGTTACAAGGCTAATGCTGCAAACAAATACTAAACCTATATAGTAGTGTTGTGCGTGTCTGCTTTTTTTAACACCTGCCCCAACCCGATCTGTCAGGAGATCCAAACCGCTCCGCCCAACCCACAAAAATAGGCGTGGATAATGACCCGAAACCCGACCCGACTCGAACCCCGTTTACAACACGTTTTGATCAATAATGAAATACGTTTTGTAACTTTTTGACCCACCTGCCCGCACCCACGATATTTTAAAAATGTCTGCCCTAAAACCGCCCGCACCCGCGGATGACCCGGTTACTTGCGGGTCACGGGTCCACCCGCGCATCACTACTATATAGTCACCCAAATTGATTCTGTAAAAACATACTCAAATCCTACTCAAACTTTTTTGAAATTTGATTTTTCCCTGAACGTTGCACTGGGGAATTACAAAGCCCAAACATTTCTAGTAAAAGTATCCTGACAATTCCTGGGTTTTGAGCATAATGAGATTACTGTGATTAGTTTCAAATTTTGTCCATAATATGAAACTATTGAATCGAATCACCATTTTTGTTTACCTCTGGTTGCATTCATTATAAAAAATGACAATTATGTTATCTATGTAATAATTCTTGGGTTTGCACTAACTTGGCACATTAATACAAAATTCACATGATGTTTGTGGTGTGTATATCAAGTGTTTTACAAACATGGCTCGGCCAATCAGATTTTAGAACCATAATTATCTTGTTTATACAAACAGAAACATAGGGGAGTAATGTGTTAAGACAGGGTTGTGTCTTCACACAACTTGGCCCTAAAGGCCAAGTAATGTACTTAGATTTATCAATGAACACTAACAGGCTGAAAATTTTTGAACACCACAGTCAAATTTTGTTGACAATAAGTACACATTTTCTATAAAGAATACACTAGAATATTACATTTTTCTGGAAATTTTGGTGCACAGTTTCTATTTTATGTATAATTTGATACACAGGTGTGGTGGTGGCCTAGTGGGTAGGATACTTGCCTCTGGACCAAGACGTCATGGGTTTGAATTCTACCTTCGGCATGCCACCACTGGGTTCCTGAGCAAGACCTCCAGGAAGACTGTCCCCTGTAGTTAGGAATGGAGGTCACTTTGGATAAAAGTGTCTGGTAAAATAAAAATATATTTAATCCAACCTTTATTCACACCTTTATTCATGCTGCAATTTTACACAACACATTCAAATCGACAGTAATTGTGTATTACAGTGTGTAGTATGTTTACTGTAGAAGAAGTGGAAGATGTGTTTATTTTGACTTAGAGAATAAAAAAAAAAACATGTCATTTGACCAGGTGTGCCTAGCTTTTGCAGCTTAAATGGGAATTAAATTTTACCTGACCATAAATGGAACTGATGTCAGTTTAATTAAATTAAATTGGAACTGAGACCAAACTCAGAGAATGAAAAGGATGGATGGCATGGTGTGTGCATCGCTGGATGGGACTGTGATGGCTGAATTCTTATTGTGGTGCGATGGCCTCACCTGCCTGATAGCATCAGAGCACCTCCCTGCACGCTCTGCAGCCTGAGGCAGGCCGCTGTTTGTTTAAAGCTAATCGCTATTAAACATCTTTCCTTTCACCCTGGCTGAAGGAGAGAGGGAAGAAGAGAAGAAAACACTGATGCTAATCTACAGCAGGACTCGGCTTCTGTTCATACTAACCGGGGCACTTTCTCACTGTATAACTGTTCATACTGGTCTTATAAAACAAACAAATGACTACAAGAAGAAGTGAACAGGGGTTGTTTCCTCATTTCTCTTTCCCAAAGTTGCTTTATCTGTACTTATTTGTTGAGTACTGGCATTGAAGTTCAATTAGGAAGAGTGTATCACTCTATTAGCATTACAGATTTGCCACTAAGTATTTTTTTCCACTGATATGCATGCATGCATCGTTCATCCAAAATTGCTTCATGGTACCCCTCAGTTAGCTCATTAAGTTCTGGTCAGTTAGGTTAGATGTGTCAAATTTAAAAAAAAACAACATTAAACTCTGCCATACACATTGCCGTTGCAGCACTTGACACTGCAGAAATATGTGGTTACATAGCCAGGATTTACAAAAGGCTTGGCTACAGGGTGCAATGGGGTCAGCTCAGTTCCATCAATACTGTTTTGCAGTAAGGAGGGAGAGTTAGCACAATGGCAAAGTAAATGGTTAGAATGACAAGACAGCTTTGAAAAAAAATCAAAATGTAATTTTGGTGTATTACATATCAAGAGGTCTAAAATGAAACATTTGAGCTGATGGAATGATTTCTATCAGTGGGCTACTGTTTCCTGCCATACAAAGCACCTGTCATTTGACCTGCCAAAATTTCACGCTTGTATACAGCTTTTTTTTCTTAGAGGAGATACTAATTTAAAACTGGAGTAAGAAGAGAGCTGTTTGCAGAAAGCCCCCAAAAATACTGTGAGCCTGCAGGGGCGAATCACACAGGCACACTGATCTGTGTGTAATTTAAATAGAGAGTGCTGCGTTGCTTTGGTACTTAGCATTTTCCTACCTGTCCTCAGGGTTCGTGCTTTTAGTGGGATAAAAATCTGTCACGTCATGCTGAAAGTAGGAATTCTTCCTCCGCAGGGACCAGATTCACAGTGTTGGGCCTTTATTTTTGGACAGGCTCTCCCAAGACAGCCTCCCACAGGAGCCGTCTGTGTTGATGTGTGTGTGAGTGCTTGTGTGGGTGTGTGTGTGTGTGTCAGTGAGTGTATATGAACATTCTATCATTCTGTTCCAGATCCTCTACCGTTGCTTTATTTTCTATCAGCAAGACGTAAACCCAGTATTTGTGTGTATGTGTGTGTGTGTGTGTGTGTGTGTGTATGTATGTGTGTGTTTATGTGTGTGTGAGAGAGAGAGAGAGAGAGAGAGAGAGAGAGAGAGAACGAAAGGGAGAGAGAGAGAGAGTGAGTGAAAAAGAGTCATTCTTCTCTCTCTCTGTCTCTCTCTCTCTGTGCTAATGGAAAGAGATGAGGTTCTATTGTTTGTTGAGTTGTGGTACAATGCTATTACGCTGAAAGTGGGCTGCTGTTTCCTTTTGACCCTGTTTCAGATGACCCCCAAAAATCAGAAAGAGCGTGTTAGATTGTAATTGCTGAGTGAAACAAACTTAGGAATTCTGCTGAAACTGTGAATTCAAAATATTCAGTCAATTACATTTTGATTATATTGAATTTGTTTTACATACAAAAAGTAACCGAAAACATGGTTCAAATGTGAACGGGTTGATAATGAAGAAAAACAAATGTACATGTTATTCATAGCTGGCTATGTAACTAATAATGAAATTATATAATTTCTTTTAAATAGTGTAGCGTAATAACAGTATGCCTAGGCTTCTAAGGGTTAAAGATTAATAGCCTATTTTCTCCTTTTTTCTCTGTACTATGGGCTATGCACACACAAATGCACACAAACACACACACACACACACACACACACACACACACACATATACACACACACAATTTCTCCTCTGCTGAAACAGATTGGTTGTGTGTCTGTAATCAGAGTGAGCAGCTCTGTCTCTCTCTCTCTCTCTTTCTCTCATGCCTGCAGGCCAAAGGTGATTTTGCGTCTGTGGGTGCAATCAGCGTTGACCAATCAGTAATGGGGGTTAAGCAGCTGATCGATTGGTCAGTGTGTGCATGGCTGCTGCGGCTCATTGGTGGCGGAGCAGGGCTGGCTGGCTCCTTGTCGACTGGCCGGTCCCCCTGTGGCCCCCGAGGGCCTACAGAGGTCGAGAACTTTTAATTATCAGCAGCTTCTCCAGTGACGCTCTGCTCAATGAGTTTAGTGCCCCATCATCACTACAGACATGACAATGGAGCACAATGCAGGGTGTGTGTGTGTGTGTGTGTGTGTGTGTGTGTGTGTGTGTTTATGTGCGTTTGTTCTTTCATATCACTCAAACGTATTGTCTTTGAATGATGCTTATTGTGAGGTAGTACAAATGCAAAGTGGTTAGGTTTTATTTCCTAAAGAAGTTTTTTAGCTCATCTATACCTTAGTAGTTTAATTTAGTCGTTGTACATCTAGTATTATAGTACTTTGAATCTAGACTACATATGTGCGCTTCCGTGTATTATTAATTTGGCAAACGTTTTTGCTGTACACTGTTAAAAGACAAATTTTGTCATTTCTTTACATCAAAATATATGGAGTCAGTAATTAGGCTAGAAACTGTTTATGCAGAATTGAAAGTTTAATTTATTTTCTATCATTCTATGTAATTAAATATGTAATTAAATCATTACACGAAATAGCATAGCAGTTACTAGCCTTGTAATAACATTTCTAGCATTAAATAACATTTCTGTTACTAGTTTTGTGTTACAGTGTCAGAATGGTTGCGTGTTTCACTTTGCACTGTGTAATGAGTATGAGAGCCCAACTGTGACAGACGCGACAGAGATGATGTGATGTTGTTTGAGATAACAAATGTTTTGTTTAAATCCAGCGTTTATTGTTTTCATTCCTTTGAGGTTGCGAGGAAGTTCAGCCCTAAAATGATCAACAGACAGCCCAGTGATGCCTTTTTTAACATACAGTTCCTAGAACACCCGCAAATTGTGAAAAACCACGAATTTGTGATGTCGTAAAAAAAATGCCTAAAAATGTTTATAGTATAAACCCTAAGTATGCCCCCAAATATGCTCCCAAAACAATATTATTTAAACACATTACCCTTAAAAAAATGTAAAGGTAAACCCGTATCCGTACTGTACAGGAGTACAGGGGTATTTCACCATCCCAAGATGCGCTTTTGTTCTCTCGACAGTACCAAAAAAATTATAGTTATATTTTATATGGAAATGTAGCTGAATTTACATTGAAGTTACAAAATTTGTAAATGATATTTTTCTTGCACTAAATGCACTTAATGCACTAAAATGCATGAAAAATGATATACTGCCACATACAAAGGAAAAAAAATGCAGAGGATATCTGCGGTTTCCCTGAATTTGCGGGGGTTTCCACAAACAATTATTAGTTAGGTTCTAAGAAAAAATCAGCGAATGACTGAAGCCATGAACTCTGAACTGCAAATGAGCAGGGGTTTACTGTACATTACAAAAAGATAAGGCTCTCTATGCTCCTAAAAGGAAATTTCACCGTACTTTACTCATTAAGATGCCAACAAAATATGTCAGTTTTTTTAAATGAAATGCTGTATAAGAATCGTAGTGTCAGAATTGTTGACTGTGATAGAAGCTAGTGTTTTATGCTTCTGGAATCTACCTCTCATCAAAAAATTACTATGTATGAAAGGATGAAAGATGTTCTCCTTGAAGTCTGTTCTACTGTTTTACAGTA
The DNA here is from genome assembly GCA_037974405.1 of Brachyalestes nurse. Taxonomy (NCBI): domain Eukaryota; kingdom Metazoa; phylum Chordata; class Actinopteri; order Characiformes; family Alestidae; genus Brachyalestes; species Brachyalestes nurse. The sequence goes on from JBBPCY010000001.1 coordinate 6,337,564, forward strand.
ATTTTGAGAGGCATTTGGCTCTTTTTTTTTTTAGATTTACTTCTATTTCACTATTATCTATATTATGTATACAGTAAAAACCCAGGAGGCATGTGTAGGTTCACTTGTTAATTTAGATAGTAAATAATAAGTCTGTATTTGTGTGAAAGACATTGTGACTGCTTGTTCCTATAACCACCACTGTCAAGTAATTCTCCCAGAAGCTTTACATCATGTGGAGGTTCTTTAATCCTTCAAAACATTATTCACACTCACACATCTCATTTACTAAATAACTCAATAAAAACATACGTACAAAAATACATCCATAAATAAATAATGTTTTTTAAATGGGAAGGTTTTTGAGGGAACCAAAAGTATAACCACACAAAAAAACATTTTTGTAAGAGTGCAGTGACTTACAGATTTACCTATATTATCTGAAAACAGAGGAAAGAGAGAACAGGAGGGTCACTTACGCACCGTGTGCTAATGCACTGTTGTAACTGCCGTGTTGGTTAATGGTTGAAACAGAAGAAAATAGACAGGAGTGTGTCACAGCACATCTGCTTGTCAGTCTGGGCATAGAACAAAACCACCAGTTGGCTATAAGTGGCAAGTTCCACAGCAGGTCCACAGGAAAAAGATGTTTTTATGGTCTCAGGCTGCTGCTGACTGACAATAGAGCGACTGCTGGAACGAATTGCGGATTCTGTGCTATGGGCAGTGATGAAGTCCTTCCTGGAGTTTTATTTGCAAGTCGTAAATTTCAGTAATCGGAACTTGAGCAGTAGAGGCGTTACATTAGTGTCTAAAATGTCTAAATGAGGAGCTCTGAAGAGGTGGACTGATCATTTCAGAAATTAAACCTTTTCAGAAGATTAGCGCTTTCAACTTGAAATCTGGATCTCAAGGGAAGCTGAAGAAAAATCATGACAGAGCAGAGAGCCAGCTAGAGAAACATTAAGGCGTAATCATGCCGCCGTTTCCAGAACCTCATGTAATGGGCTAAATTTTGGATGAGAAAGAGAGAAAAAAAGGAATGGAAACAACAGAGAAATCCCTGCTCAAAAGCATACCAGCGAAGGCCAAAAGAGTTTATTTCAGTCACACTTACAGGCCATCGACATGGCTCGATTCAGAGATCATGTATAATCTCATGCATGCCCACTGTTGTGCAGACGATGAGTAATTGTCCATTTTTTTCCCCCCTCCTAATTAATCACAAAAGATTTTTTATTTTGGCTGTAGCATATTTGGAGGGTGACTCACAATGGCAAGCCAGAACACATACATCAAAAAGACTCTGACTATCTCTCTCTCTCTCTGTCTCTGTCTCTCTCTCTTTTTGGGCCGGAGGGCACAGGCAGAAGTGCTCAGCTCTGTCCTCTGCCGTCTGACTTGTTATTTTTATCTGAAGTCACTTTCCAGGCCCGAACCAGCTCCTTTAGCACAGCGCATGCGATATTTTCACATTTCACCTCTCCTCTCTATCCATCCTCTTTCCTGTTTTAGCCTTTGTTGTTTAGCTGCTGTCTGTTTGTTTATTTGTCCATCTATCTATCTATCTATCTATCTATCTATGTCACCCTCTCTCTTTTTCTTTGGCAGATTTCCTGTGTTTTAGATCCCCAGATGCTGCTTCGTGTGTGTGTAAGTGTGTGTGTATGCGTGCATGTGTGTGTGTGTGTGTGTGTGTGTGTGTTTCTACCTCAGTGCTTTGCCAGTTTGTTGTCTGTAATAGTAAACACAGTGTAGACTGCACTGTGCTTTTCTTAGACTATCAATAATGGGCATAGCAGTGAGCCAGACACTCCTTTGGCATCCTTACAAAACTGAACCTCCTACTGCCATATCTCTCAAGACGCTTTAACAAATAAAGCAAAACACACTGCGGAGTGAGAAACATCACATCAAATGTCATTTTACTGAAAGGATACCAATATATGTAGTTTATTTCAGTTTATTTAATTTCTTTCAGTAGTCAAATAATCTACCAAGTTTTATTTTCAGTAGCAGTGTAGTGGTGCATGCTGTGTACTGGGTAAGACGACTGCCCTCCACGCTGTAGGCTGGGGTTCAATCTCCTGACTGGGCAAGCGCCTCATGCTGCACCAATAAAAGTTATGCAGCAAAGCTACTTGCGCTACATTCACTTACATCTGTAACATACGTAAAAAATCACTCTGGATAAGAGTGTCTGCAAACAAAGATAGACAACAACAATAACTATTTTTTCATATTTACAATTTTTTTCTTCTTTTAATATAATTATTGAAAAAAACTGGGAAGCTTTTAGAAGTACTGTGGCAAAAATGCATATCAATGAGATTGTATGTTAGGCTCTGTCATTTTTTGTAAATGTAAAGAATTTAATGTCATCATGAAAATTACTTATTAATCACTGCAGATTCACCTATATGTTAATTTTTAAATCTGTTTTTTTTCAGTTTGATTTCTCAAGATAGTAGGCATACAGCATATTATGTTGTACTGAATGTTGAAAACAACTGAGGCATAGATGTATATATATATGGACTTTTGGTCCTCTGTAGGTCGTGAGGAGGACCCATCCATCCCGTTTTTCTGATCTGGGTGAGGAGTAGATGATTGTGTATATGTGTGCTGGGGTGTAGGGGGGCAGGCACAGTCAGCAGAGATAATACAGGAACAAGAGGAAGACTGTTTCCCTCATCTTGCCCCGCAAATAGAAGAGAGGCAGACAGCTTGCTGAGCTGAGCGTGAAATCTCATCGCAGACATGAGTAACAATCAGAACAGTACAGCAGTTTGACCTCAGATGCTTCTAAATCAGCTGCTTTGGAGGTTAACGCTCTTGGATCAAGTATAATACTATTATTAGTCAAATCAGCTCCCTTCAGCAATCTGCCCATTAACGTTTGGTTAATATCAGTGATTAATGTTAGCATGCTTAGAGATGGAATAATATAATAACTTTGAAACTGAGTTTTAAATGTGTTACTTTTTTTCTGAAAATATTCGTATTGGGCATCAAAACATTAGTTAATTCTGGCCATAAATAATCCCACCAATAATATATGTAACAGTGCTCTCTCACTGTTTCTGAGACCACCATCAGCGTGTGTTTTCCCCCTCTCTGAGTCAGGCCACCACTGTGAGGGTCCAGAGCACCCTGCTGGATTGATAAGTGTGGGAAGGAAACATGTGGGCGCCACGGTCTCCCCATATGGAGCCACAATTACTCCTTTGTCTCAGCACAGCATTAGGATTGTGCTAGCAAGGAGTCCAGAGGATCCTGGGGATGCCCTCCCGGGATGCCTGGGCTTTGGTCAGAGCTGCTGGGCCTTCAGGATTCAGCCAGGTCCCTCCAGAGGGCAGCTCTGGTGAATTAGCCACCACGGCAAGTCATTGTTCCCTCAATGCGGCGTGACCGAGGGCTGGTCAGCGCTGGGGACACCTTGATGGATAGGCAGGGTTAGGGTAGGGCCCGTCGCTGAGGTTAACTCCATGCATATGTCATCCACTCACACAATGGGGCTGCTGGGATGCAATGCTGGGGGGTGGTCTCATCCAACCCAATGGGGTAATTAAGGAGCAGGAGTCTAGGTCTCCCATTGTTCGCACCCAGAAACAATCAGGATATGTTTCAAGAAGTCAGGATGGGATCAAGAAATGGCCTTTTGATCTTTAAGGCTGAGATCCCATTTGGCTTGATAAATATGGAGGTATTACTGTGTCTCTGTAAGCCCTAAAGGAGTAAAGCAGAGTTGCTTTGCTTTCTATTGGCCTGATACAGCATGTGGTGACAGCAGCATACTGAAAAGTCCACCCTTAAGACTGTCCCTAAGAAGTGTTGCTAAGCACCAGTTTACCTAATATGATCCTGCCAGAGCTCGGGATGGAGGAGTTCTGGGTCACTTTGCCCTGGGGAGTGTGGAGTTATGTGAGGAGGCCTCCTGACAAAGATGCATAAGTGGGTCCCAGTGCAGAACTGTATAACCAGACATACTGTACTGACAGATATATATATCCCAGAATCGAGCCATCCTCAGTACCTGACCTGTCCTCCTGATGGAGGTGTAGAAATGTGAGTGAGGAATAGGAGGCAAAGAACAAAAAAGAAGAAGAGAGGATATCACACTGGACAAGAATAAATAAGAAGAGAAAATGAGAGGAAAGAAGACAGGCTTGCCATACCACAGTGTTAAAGCTCTGCGTGCAGACATCTCGGCTTCTAATTGTAATGGGGTCAGGATCCGACAAGATCATGATGAATGACCGCCTAATCTATTTACTTCCTCTGGTCAAGTGATACAGCGGTGGGTGGCAAGAGGCTGCTCACTTCCATTTGGGTCTGAAGTATCAGAAATTCATCACGCCATATTACACTCAGTAGCGGCTTGAATGGGATCCATCACTTGGCTACACGCTCCTAAAGAAAAGGTTAATGTGCCATCAAAATGTGATCATAAGATGGTGGTTAAAGATGGGCTGAACTTGCTGTGAACCCTGCCTGAGTGTGGTACACCTTGCCTTGCTGGTCACAGTTAAGTGGGTGGACGGGAGGCAAGATGTAATACAGTTAAAACTATCAGCTCCCTTTGACCTGAGCTGAGCAGGCCGGGTCAGTTAAGGAGCAGCAATGCCAATATGTACTCTTAAATTGCAAGTGCTGGGCTAATGCAGGATTTGGGAGAATTGTGTAAGCACGACCAGTACATAATGCAGAACATCAGTATCATTGTTATAATGCATCAAATCTGTGGCTCCTAGCCCTGGTCCTGGAGTAGCCTAGACCTACTCAACAAACTCTTCCAAAAATAAAGCATTCAAACGTGCAGGACAGTGGTACTTCAGGACCACATTTGTGAGACACAGTTCAGTGTGGCAGCAGTTCATAAATCATTATCAAGGCTGCTTGCCAAACGCCTTATCTGTGTTAAATTCAATTCCCATCTAACCCCAAATGCATTCTGTTTATGTTCTACCCCCCAAACACAGACATACGGCTTCTGACAGATGACTTGTGGTTTTGTGTCCTTCTTTACGATAAGGCTGAATGGGTTGCCTTCTTTACAAGCTTCCCAACCTAAAGCTTGCTCTCTCTCTTGTTCTCTCTAACTCTCAGCTCAGCTGCCGGTGGTGCCTGCCCACATAAGTCACCACATGATTGCCACCCCTCTACCCCCTGACCACCTTCTAGTGTTGAAAGAAACAGATAATGCATTGTGGGTTTGTCTGGAGGGCCTCTGCCCCCTATTAAGGGTATGTGACGCCCAGCTGCTTAGGCCATGTCCTGCAGACTATGGCCCATTGTGCGTGGAAGGGACGGTGGCTTTGGTCACATCTCAACCCACTGGGGCTCCTGCTGATGATCTATAGCTGAGCAGTAGAGCCGATCCGGGCCAGACACTATAGAACTCTGCAGGAGTCTCCACTCCTTGGGTAGACCGAGTTGAGTGCCCTAAATGAGTGTCTCATTCGTCAAAACCTTAAAACCTCATCTGGCATCTCTTGTGGACCCTGCAAGTCCCTAAACTGCCCTTGCTAGGTATCACCCCTAGTGACAAATATCAAAAAGCAGATAAAATGCGCAATTTTAAAGATTTATTCCCCATGCAACTAGATAAACACAGAAGAGGCCTTAGCATGAAGTCGATGTACCAGAGGTGAGTACTTGTTGTGGTGCATTTGGCCAGCCCTTGGTATCCCATTAGGGGGATCACTCACAATGACACCTTCCTTTACTTAATGGCTGCTGTCAAATGGAAACTGCATTTCATATAGTTTGACATATGAAGACATTTGAAGCTCGTGTCATCTGTTAAGGCGAAAGGAATCCATTCTTGTCAGCATCACTTTATTTATTTATTTTATATACAGAATCATGTTGTTCCCAGACTGTCCCAGACAGCTGAGATGCATTATTAGACCATCACGCAGTAGAGTATTTGTGCAATATGCGCCGGCTGGCATGGCGGATTGTTTGGTTAGCCTGTGCATCCATAAAGCTTGTATTAATGGCTTGCTTTACGTGCATTGTTAACAGTGAGTGACATTTCCTATGTGCTACAGAGCAGGCCATTCTGAACACTGTATGTATAATCTATCACGTCATGAGCTAAATAAAAAAAAAATGTCAGTAATATCCAAGAAGACTCAACACAAAGACTTCAGCCCAGGGCTCTGCTCTCCAAAACAAAATATATAGTTTATATTTAAATCCGTCTGAAATTAATAGACTTTAACTTCTGCCAGGTATGTGTGTGGACAAGCGCAAGCACGCACACACACACACACATCAGTTTAGACACATGTCTTTAAAATCCTTAACCAGCCATAGTTCCTTCTGCACCTGGTTTTGCTGTGTGTGTTTTGCTTCATTCTTGCATTGCTGCTTGTTTTGTGTGTTAATAGGGAGGGTGTTGTTCATTTCTCTTTTTTTCTCTTTCTGCCATTGATTTTCACAGTTTTCCCCCAACATAGCACTATCACGTCAATGATGATGATAACACCAGTAATGATTACGGTAATCAGCTCTTAATTAGGCCTATGGCACTCTGCGGATACATGTTGTGTGATTTACAACAAACAAGCAAGAGGTGTGTGTGCGCTTGTGTGTGTGTGTGTGTGTGTGTGTGTGTGTGTGGTTGGGGAATGGAGGGGGGTTGTTAAGCAGGAGCAAATGCTCTTCTTTTAAAAAGCATGACGCTTGATTGAAGTGTAAGGTTTGGGTTAATTGCATCCAGAGCCATGGCGGAGGAACAGATGCCACCCTTGTGCATCAATAAATGCTTATAAGTAACTTATTTGGAGCTGGCTGCCACGAAGGGAAATGGCATGACTTTAAGCACAAGTAGCCCCAGGCCACTCTCCTGCTCTTTGTCTTGTCATCCCACATCTTTGAATCTATTCAGTACCGCAGAGTAAATAGCCGCAGACAGCAAGGCATGCTGCAAAAATACAAATATGCATGCTTTACAGGCTTGCTATTCTTATTATTAGGCTGTCGCACTTCAAAAGCATGTCATTTTGCAAATGACAGATTACTCATTTGCCTCTGTTCGAGGATGCGGGAACGATTTAGTTTGATGCGCCTTTCACCTGCATTGTTTTTCTTTCCTCGTTACATAATACTTACAGAGGGGAATGCAGTCTGCAGAGAAGGATCCCAGAGCTCGCTTGTTACGACACAGACTGCTTTTTTCTCATTACGTTTTGTTAAAATTTGACTGCAAGGTACATTTTAACTGTCCTTAACAAATCACACTGAAACAATGCACCGGCTCTGATATATAGCTTTATTATGACAGATGTTTTAATGCAGTCATAACGCATAATTGTATCTTATTACAAATTTTTATTATTTTGATAGAAGAATCTTTTTGCATTCTACTCTCATACAGATGAGTCGCTAGAGTGACGAGACGTGGTGTGCGTGTGTATGCGAGGCAGAAAGTGAGAGAGAGAGGGTAAGAGAGACAGAGAAAGAGAGAGAGTTATTTTCTTCTTTGAAGTCAAACTGTCAACTAGTTTGTATGACGCCTGCCCTTATTGTCATGGTTCTACACTTCAACTGTCTGTGGGTGTCTCAGATTCTCTTTTTTTCTCTCTCCCTTCCTCTGTCTTCTCTCTCCTCCTTCTTCTCTCTCTCTAGATATGGATCTATATTTTCATACATATATATATATATGAGTGTGTGTGTGTGTGTGTGTGTGTGGAAAGAGAGAGAGAGAGATAGGGAGAGATCCATTGTTTGTCAAATCTTCAAATCATGTATTGAGCAGCTGCTGCTCCTCTCTCTTTTAACAATTCACGCACACTCACAAACACACACACACACACACACACACACTCACACATGCACAGACCCAAACTTACAGGTATTAAAGAGTAGCAGAGCTGGTTAATCAAGTCAGATTTGCATACAAGAGGACATGCTGACCTTAGCGCTGTCTCACACAGATGATGTAAGAGGAGGAAAGCACACAGGAAGTTCTGGTCAGGTGTTTTTTTCCAAAGATCTACAGGGGCATAGGTGAAAAAAAACTTCAAAGACTGCTGCATTTACAGTGAAAGAGACAGCTTAAAGCTTTTTCATTCCTACGGGCAATTTGAAGTTCTTTGCCATTTTTAAATACAGTTTAACATATGTAATAAGAATATGATGCACACACTGAATGCTATGGATTATAGACTGTATTCAATCTCACCCAGAAACTACAGCTAAACTTAAATTCAACCAAAAATAATAATAACTCCACCTTCAAACTTACGTTGCAGACAATCAACAGCATTTTAGCAAATAGTCTATTGTTAATTTCCGCATGTGTTGATAATCTGTTGGACATTATTGAAATACAGGGACCAAACATGCTATTAATTTGAATGCATGTTAATGTAACAGGATTTAATTTGGAGTCAACTGGACAGTTGGTGATCTGTTTCTCATGAAATGTGATGTTATGAAATCTGTTTGGGCAGTTGGTAAATAGCAAATGGTAAATTGTCATCATACAGCAAAATAACTTCTTATTTGGAAGTTCCCCAGGTTTGTGTTGATGTTCTGCCATCATGCTGAACTTCGTTTGGTGTTCCTGTGTCACACAGAGCCAAGGGTATTGTAATTTAAAAAACATATAATAATAATAACCGCTACTTGGGTATTTAAGGGGTATTTAAAAACATGTGAATGCCCATAAAGAACAAACATTTGGCCAAATTTCTTTTATTTTAGAAATAAAAGAAACTAATGGCAACTAATGGAAAAAAACACAAGATCCCGAGTCAACTTTCAGGATAGTTTCCGCCAACAAGTGGGTGGGGAAAACCCACAGATGGAGGAGGGGTCCTGAGAGCGGCTGAGTGGCAGCCTGCTAAGCAAAAGAGCAGCAGAGGAGAGTAATGCGGAGGAGAGAAAACACTGGTTTTACTCCGTTTTTATTTGTTGAAATCAGATTTTACTGATAGGCTCTGAGTTCTCAGGGTTAAGCTAAAGAAGCACTCAATATATTTTATCCCAAATTTCCTGTTCTAGTCATATGTAAACTATATTTCAGATTTGGCCCAGATGCTGAGGCTCTATGCATCAAACAGCTGCCTGTTGTCTGGAGAATTTAAATAAGCCATTGTCATTGTAAATTCATCCTGGGGTCAATGCTTTTCTGTAAACAGATGCTATTTAAACATTTCCTTTCCAAACAAACTTTACACACAAACAACAAATATGACATACAGAAAGACGTCAATAAACATGCATATAAATTATCGACACACTGAGTCACCTGTTTGTAACCTCCAGCAAACGCTGAGAGACCAAGACTGTGCTGTGCACGGCACTTCTCAGTGGGGCTTTATTAGCTAGTATTAGCAGCAAAACACATGGAAGTTTTTAGACAGAGGTAAACGTGAAGAACTGTGAGGTGCTGCAGGTCTATAGCACACTGCCACACTTTCCATGACATCATCCATCAGGCATTAACCCTATTAACAAGTCATTATTCCTTGTTTTTGCTCTCTCTCACTCAGTCTGTACATCTATCTGTATCCAACTACACCATGCTCATTTGTGACTTCCTTTTCCCACTTCATGCTTTTTCAGTGTCTCTGTATTTCCATTGTTTTTTGGATATGTATGTGTATTTAAGTGCATCTGAGGGAGTCTAGATTCATTTAGGTTAACCTACAATATATTTGGTTTTTGTTTTCATACTCTTTGTCAAGAAAAAATGCTAAATCTTGGTGGGGAAACCAGAGAGAATCATGGCCTGCAATGTCAGGGCCAGCAGAATTCTATGCTTTATATATTTTTAAAAGACAGAAGCATTTCGTATTGATTACTGAGTTTTGGTTAGTTTAGTGTGTGTGTGGGGCAGGGGGTGGGGAGTGTGTGTGTGTGCTTCCTTTGAGTGGCGTTTTGCCAGAGACCTGGCTGTGCATTTCCTCTGCAGGCTAATTTGTGGCCTCAGTCTTAACAGTGACTGAGCACAGATGCTCCACACAATACAGCCTTTCCCTAGCCATGCGTGCGTGTGTGTGTGCATGCATGTGTGCGTGTGTGTGTGTGCATATGTGTGTGTGTGTGATTGTATTTGTATATATTTGTGTATAATCCAAATTCAGGGCATTAACTGTATGTATGTATGTTTGCGACCTTGTATTTATCACTTAGTGGGACACCAAATGTTCAAAAAGGAAATATGCAGTTTCCGCTGCAGTTTTAGTTCTTTCGTAAAAACTAGAGGAGCACAAATATTGCCATTGGGTCACTATGGTTAAGGTTAGGGTTCGGTTTAGGGGTAGGTGTGGTATTACTCAGTTACAGTTTCACACAATTAAATGGAAGTCCTTACTAGCTGGAAAACAAGTAATCTACAAGTCAGCTATAGAGATGATTCTGTAAATCTGAAGAAAACTCTGTGATATTGACAATTCATAAGAAAATTGAAATTACGCTATATTATGTATCACCTAATAACGTCTTTTGTACCCTCAAAAACTTGAAATAGTAAATAAATCATCTTAAAATGCCATCTGGTGTCTAGCTTATAGAATTTCAATCTACACTGCAAAATGCATTAGTAGATATTTAGTAATATATCAGCAATTTTTAATATGACAAGTGATTCCAAACTTCTGCACGCATGATCCAACATGCTGACATTGTGTTAAAACAATGTCTGCGATCAGGTCTGCTGAGCAGGCTGCAGCGCAGCAGCTCCATGGCAGCAGATCTGAGATCAGCTGAGTCACTCCTGAGACTGTTCCGCTGACTCGCCACTCTGTCAAACCCTCTGCTGTTCTTTACCCCTTGCTACACACCACTTACTCATAACAAAAGTTAAACTCAAGTCCCATTTACCAGTAAAGCAGTCGTTCAAGCTGTGGACAAATCTTTAGCTTTAATAGCAGAGCACATCTCACTGATTAACCCTGAAATATTCCAGATGTGTTTTTTTAGATAAGTGAGGAAACATATTAAGAAAATATATTATTTCATTATTTGCCTAATGTCATTATGAAGATTTGAGTTTTTTCATATAATGTCAGCCTGCAAATGTCTGGAAAAATCATTAATGCATTTAAATTTTGTTCTGTGTGAATGTACAGACAATACATTTCTCATGCCATTCTATAGAAGGTTATGAAGCATTTACTAGTATAATGTAGGGAAGTACAATATATTGCTTGTTAATTGTTATCCTAATTAGACATGGCATGATACCACTTTTTTATGTCTGATACCGATATTGTACTAGGGCTGAGTATTGTTGCTGATATCCTAAATCGGTCCGATTCCGATTCACAAGGTCATGATCCGATTCAATTCTCGATCCGATTCGATTCGATATCGATTTATTTACAGAT
>JBBPCY010000001.1:6389960-6411852 GCA_037974405.1 Brachyalestes nurse
TCTTTCTCTCTGTCTCTCTCTCTCTTTCTCTTTGTCTCTGTCTCTCTGTCTCTGTCTCTCTCTCTCTCTCTCTCTCTCTCTTCTCTCTCAGTACAGACATAGTTTTAATTGGTCTGCATTTAACAAGCTGTTCATGTAACTGTGCCAGGCTGCAATACCTCTTTTGACTGCACCATTAATAAGCAGGTTAAAATATACAAGCACACTTTTACTGTTAACCAGACAGAAAAAAACAACTAGTGATGTAATGCTTCTGAACCGAAGAAGATACCACCAGCTTGACAGTCTATGGTTTGGCTCAGGGTTCATGTCTTTAGTGGCAAATCGTGCAGGCTACTTGTAATTTCTTTATATGTAGCCTAGTGGACTATTATAATCATCTTTTTATAATGTAATCAGTTTACGTATGTTCCCTGTCCTTTATTTTCATGATTTTCTTTTTACATTTGTATTATAGTGTAATTCATGTCATACTGTAATGTATAATGGCATTATACATTATATTCAGTGCTGTTTACAATTTCACAGATGTGTTGATTTCTATGGCTTGGTGATTTCCTATTAAAGGGCTGGCACTCATCTTTCATTTAACAATAATTTCCCCCTCTTTTTATGCTAAAACATGTTTAGGGTCTGGAACCCTAAAGAGTCCTACAATTCTGCTGGGATCCTAAACAGAAAATGATTGCTCAGTTACAGAAACGTCAAAATAACCTGTAGATTAACTGTTAATGGAAGCTCTGGTTTACATATTGGAGAGTTCTTTCAAAACAAAGTTTTTGTCAACCCTACATACCGCTAAAGCTAAAAATCAATATTGTTGTGTACCTGCAGCTAGTAGTATACCAGCACAGACAATAAATCATCCAACACTACTTGCTCTTTCTCTCTCCCTCCCTCCCTCTCTCTCTCTTCCTCTCTCTCTGTCTCTCTCTCTCACACACACACACACACAGTCTCCTTCACACCCTCACTCAGCAGGGTCCTGACAGTGACTATTTGGCAGCCGGGTCTGGTCAGACAAAGGCTGTATCTCAGCTTGTTTGGGCCCAAAGCCACTGAATACTGAACCCTTACCCATCCGGAGAGCACAATGTCAACCAGGCTTAGCCCATACAAACACGAACAGTTAAGAGTCCACTTGCGCAGCAGCCATTTCAGAGTAGCAAGAGAGTTTCCCCACCAAAGCCCTAAACACCCTCTCTCTCTCTCTCTCTCTCTGCAGAGGAGGAAGCTCAGTGAGTCACAAGGCTGGATCATACAATTGATTCCGATCCTATTTACTGCCAATGTCAGTAAGCAGTCTCTGCAAAAAACAATATGGCACGCCTGAATAAGTCTTCGCTACATTTGGCCGCCGTGTTTGGACTGGGCGGATAAATGGGTAATGGCAAGCCGAAAGGCCGCGGATGTTCTCGGAGAATATCATTTCTAATATGCTTAGGTGTTTGTGCCCGCTGAAATGGGATGCACATCGATTGCTGGTTAGTTTTGTGCATGCTGGAATGAACAATCAATGGCAATGCAGACACTTATTTGTTGTAGTGAGTTCTGCGGAAGCCAGAAAGTAAAAGAAATATATATTCAATTAAAATTGCTCAGTGTAACGAAGTCAAAGGAACACTTCAGGTGTACTCTAAATAAATACTAAATACTGTAAATAATATTAGGCATTCATTTTGGACAAAAACAAGTGAGCTTAATGTTAAAAAAAACCCTTTAATTCCCTTACTTTTCTATGTCTGGTGTATGTCCTGTCAGCTTGAAAGGGGTTTGAGTCTTTGAAAGCTGGTTGAAATGTACGAGCATATTCAGTGCTCGGCCACATTTTAACTCCAAAAAAAAAATGCAAGTTGGTTGAGAAACGGCACAAAGCACGAGAAACGGCACAAAGCACGAAAAAGGCACGTTTTCAAAAGACCGAAAGATAAATCTCATATAAATCTCCCCCTCTTATACTGATAAATCGAGTGGAGTCCAAATAGAGCTAAGGATGTCGACATTTGTAAAGTCAACACAGGGTGGTCTGACTGATTGCGGTTGTGGATTTCCCATAAGTCAATACGCATATGCTAAAATGCTGTGCTCCTGCCATTTAGAAGATCTATGAACTTGGGAGAGTGAGAGGAACAAGCATCAACATCTCTTAACCCGTTATTGATTGCCAAACATGCTTTCCTACTCAGTAGATTTAATCTCTCAAGACTGACTGCTTCAGCTGTGAAACTGATCTGCTCTTAATGAACACAAACAGTTCAGTCAAATTCTAGCATGCATTATATGAATACATTGTTTTGGTGCATATTAAATACAAAATATGATTTTATTTGTTGTATTTATTTGTAACATTTCATACAATATGTCTTGCAATAAGTTAACAATGTCAACAATAAAAAGTTGTGATTGGTCTAAATTATTGGACAGAAGCAAAACACAATGTGAAACTTCATTTGCATTTTGTAGCTTTCTGCAAAATTAATATTGTAAAGTCTTACTTTTTCTAGGGCCAAACATGTATTGTGTTAATGTGTCTATGTGTTCCCTCACATTCTGCTGACCTGCAGGCACTCCTTCTTCTCTTTATGAGGAGAGCTACTAATGTTCACACCGCTGTGGTCAGCGAAGTGTTTCCCCGAGCAGGGAGCGAGCGCAGAAGTGCTCCACACACAGGCTCAAAAATTTCTTCGAAAAATCTAATCCTCAGGGTTAGATCAAAGTCCCTCAAATCTTGTTTTCACCTTACTGCTCCAGTCTCACGGCATACTACAATGAAGAAAGATTGCAAGCATAGGTATGTGCAGTTCTATGCTACTGGACTCAGGCCTCATTTTTCAAAGATGCTTTTTTCTTTCCACAAAACTAAACTGTATGCACAACAATTTCTCCATCTACAAACAAATACGGTACTGTATGAGTTTTTACACCCTCAACAGAATTTGTCTTCTTGATGGTGGGGGAAATAATCTATAATGAACTACACATAGCTTCCGTTACCACTGGTGGTAAAATGGAACTAAGGGCTAAAACAGAGCTACACTGAAATTACTTTTTGAATATTATTGGCACACTGGCGAATATTCAGCCACAAAATGATCAGCATGCTCCAGTTAACGCCTCAGCAGATCAGTTTTAGTTGTCGAAAGTCCACACCTCCTTCTCTGGCTTCCATGTTCACAACCAGCGGGCTGAGGCATTACTGTCTTTGATGAAGCGTTCTAGCCACAGAACCTCACTCGTTAAATTTAGGCCCCATTCTGGAAGGAGGGAGGGAGAATACTGTCTGAAATCAAGGCTAGTAACGACAAAGACATTCCCTTTGGATCTGCTTCATGGTTTTTTTTTCCGCCAAATCTGATGGAATTAAACCCCAAGTGAATGAATGTGCATTTCAGTGACAGCTCACGAAGCACAAAAGGTTTTTGCCTTCTTTAGAATCAAGGGAAACATCCGCAAAACCGTCACACTGTTCTACATTCAGCATCTGAATCGTTTTCTTTAACTCTTAGATCTTAGATGTGATCTTAGACAATCACAACAAGCCTCACATTTGCTATTCTTAAGCTTCACCCACAATCAAGCATATTGTATGAACTGTGAAATAAAAACTAAGAAATCTAAACAATATTATAATATAATTATCTACCAGGCCAAAACTTAAAAAGGTCCTTCAGTTTACCACAAGTTTACAGTGGGTTTGCAATTTTGAAATATGTCAGTGTAATATTGCTGATTTCAGTTCAACCTGTGCAAAAACTGGGTCATAAATAAGTATTGCTATACTGAAATGGTTTAATGAATACTACTGACTAGGAGCAATTAATTTTTCTTCATGAAAGAATTCAAAGCATCAGGAAATGTTACCATAATTTGAATTAATAAATGAATGGAACTACCAAAGAAATCCACTTAGAATGCAGAATCAACTATTTCTGTTCAGTAGGAATACCACCCCTATAGAGTCATAAGATATACGACTCTGTATATAATATCCTACTCATAAATGTACGTTTACTTGATTTAACTGAACACTGAAAAATCTAATTAAACACGAATCCTACGATATCACTGATGGCAATGATACTACTACTACTACTACTACAACTACTACTACTCCTACTACTCCTACTACTACTGCTAATAATAATAATAATAATAATAATATTTCTTTAGTAGTAGTAGTGGTGGTAGTAGCAATATTATTATTATTTTGGGGCAGCTGGTGGACTAGTGGTTAGGTAGTTGCCCCTGCAATCAGAAGATCATAGGTTTGAATCCCAGCACTGTTAGTGTCATGAGACTCCGTAGCACTGAGACTCCACCCCTCTGGAGGTGTGGATGGAGAGAGCTAATGCTACGCTACTTCCAGCCCAATTTTCCCCCTCTCCTGCTGCCTCTAGCTCGACCAACACCTCTCCTACAGACACCACGACCACGTTCACCACTGCCACATATTCCCCTTCAGAGTCAGAATCAGCAAAAACGGGACAACTTTTTATTAGCCATTTGGCGTTTTTTTCTTCCAAATCTCACACGCTTCCTCGCGAACTGTGAGCTGAACTGTGCTCTCTGGCTGCTCACGCAGCAGTGACTCGGGACTCGGTTCCGCCGCTGTTTACTCGAACCTTTAACAGGAAGATGATGTATTTTTGGTCTTTGCTCATTTTTGAGCTGTGAACTTCGTTCAAAATTTAAAAAAATGAACTATGAACGTGAACTAGTTCATTTTTATTTGAATGAACTGTATTTGGAACAAGTTCTTTTTTAGTGTGAACTGGCACAACACTGACTATATTTTAGGTTCCAAATAATTGTAGACAACAATAACTCTCATTGTATTCTGTAATATGTTGTATGTAATAACTGACTTCAGTTAATGATCACTATGCTCAGTATGTAACCACATACTAACCACAAAGCTCCTGGTTAGTCATACCCTGGAGATCATCTTGTCTATCTTATACATGGAAGCCTTATGAAATTCATTTTGCAAATACCAAGCTGCAAATGTTCTGTTTAAGTGCAAACTGTCTTAGAAATGTTTGCAGCAAATGAAGACTTGAACCAGATGAACACATCTCTGTATGAGAGTTGTCTGTACAAGAGTTGGACCAGCTGTATGGCTTTCTTTTCAACTACAGTTTAAGCCTCCAGGTCTGGGTGTCATGTGAAATCATAACAATATGGAAAAGTTGCCCCAGTATCCATGGTGATCCTTTGCATGTTTAGCATGTTTACCTTTTACCACCTTTATCGTTCTTTGAAATGAGCACCAAAGAACAGCTGCTGCTGTATTTTCAAACCCAGGCCACACATCAGTAATAAAACTAGGATTCTTATGTTTGCGTCAACTATGGAATTGCATTCAAGGTGTGATCTTCCAGTTTTAATTTTACTTTACTGCCTGAGAAAACCTGTTTTGCAATACATCACCTACACTGCTGTTTTTGAGAGTACAAGAGGTAAAAAAATAAAAGTAAAACAGTATTGATATGGAAAAGTAGGCCTAATGTCCAAGAACTGGGATGGTTATCCTGTACTACTCAGCCGTTCCTCTGCTTTACTGGGTCCCATGACTCCTTGCTTGCTACTTTTACCACCTTTATCCTTCTCTGAAGTGAAGAACAAAGGCCAGCTGCTGCAGCGTTCTCAGGCCTGAGCTGCATGCTGCTCTCGCTTTTCTCCTGCCATCAGGAACAATAAACTCTCTCTCCAGCTCAGCGAAGCCTCTGGAAACCTAATGGAGGCCCTTGGCACTGCCTAGCATGCACTTTTCAACCAGCTAAATTAAAACTGCATTCATCATCTAAGTGAACAAGGGAGGCAAAGCGATGGGGGTCAGCTAAAGGAGGGGTGGGAAGGGGACGATCTTATTATTCACCACAAAGCATAAGTGGCGAGAGTATTAATTTCCAGAGCTATTCATTATGTGTGGTTTGAGGTTGCTCCCTGTGCCAATTGTTCTCTGTCTATTGTGTCTCTTTATATCCATCATGCTCCATTATTGCCCCACACAAATGAAAACAGCAGCGAGCACTTGGGTGTGCTACCCAGTTAATAAGCCCGTCTTACAGCTCTGTGGGGGCCGGGCAGATGGGTCTTGAGTGCTCAGTAAAACAGGTGGTAATATGAATTCTTTGGCACTTTCAAATATTCCCCTTGAGAGCCAGCTAGGGCTGGGGGGATCCGTCTGAGCTTGGCCAGCAAGCTCCTTTTCATTCACTTTTATAACAGGTGAGGAATAATATCTTCTTTTTCACCAAAAGAGATTATAAGTGTAATCACTTTACTGATCATCCATCATTTTTGACCTTAAATGACCTCTCGCTCTATCTTTGACCTGACCAGTTTGGTGTACTGTGTATGAGTGTGTTTGGAGCGGGGTAGGTATTTTTCACTAGTACAGACAGGACCCTTCACCCTAACTGTGCCAAGTCCAGAAGAACACAGATAAGAGTAGTATCAACAACCCCCTTCCTCAGTCAATCACTCTCAAAACAATGGACGGCCAGGCTGCAGAGAATTCCCTGTCACTGCAGACTCGCCACTGCATGTTGTCGTCTCTAGAGGAATGTCGGGACCACACGCCAGCAGCACATCTACAGGTTTTCCCCTTTTCTCCATTCATGTAGACACTGTAGATAAGCTTTTTTGCTTGTGTTTTCATAGAACTTATAATGTGAGATTTCAGAAAAAACAGTGAGGTGCTGTGTTTTTTAAAAGACTAAAAGAGGGATTTGGGAGAATGTTTTGCTCTGAATGCAAGAACCAACCCTCTGTGATAAAAAGAATACATAAATACCAGATTCTTGTTTTTTGGCTGACTATAAATGTTCTAAGACTTCTAAGATTAATGTAAAATTATCCAGTAGTGTTTCAGTGTATTTTTTTCTAGATAAACTATGAACAAAATGATTTCACAAATCTGTCAAAAGGGTTTATTAGGGCTTTCGAGTAAAAAAAAAGTTTACTCTTGTCAAATTTCACTATATTGTGAAAAACCCATAATTTGACAATTCTGCATAGTGCATCAGATGGTCTTATCTTTAGGGATTTATGGACCACTGTCAGCTTTAGATTTGCATCCATTGCGTTTTTATTTTTTGTTTGTTTGCCTTGTCAGTTTCAGGAAACCTTTTTGATTGGTAAAAGATCATGGGAAAGTCATCATCAGTGTGCATTTTGTTATTTACCGTCAGTGTACAGAAGCAGTAAGTCAGGCAGCAGAAATGATTCAAGGTCTGGTCCCTGTTCACTGGAAACTTACACAATCTCCATGGCAGCCAGTACCTCACATCCTGTCTGTGGTCACAGCCAATCCTATAGGTCATCAGAATGAGACACAAAGCATATATTCTTCAGATCGCAGTGTTATTCCTCAGATCTGTTTCCAAGACACATTATACATTATATTTGGAATCTTTTGGGACCCTTTCCCAGACTGACTTTGCTTTTCAATGTTTTTTAGTCATGTTTTTAGTGTACATTTTTTTTCTGTCATACTGCCACTCCTTTCATGATGACACTGTAGTTATAAATAATAGCAAATGTTCATGTAGGTTTGGTGCTCTGCTGTGTTTCCATGGGATTTCTCTCTGTGCTGCTGCAGTTTTGTTTTATAGTTTTATTTCAGGGCAGACAGCTGTGACCAGGTGTTCTGGAATCTCCTCAAGAGCTGAGCATTTAGCCAGTATTTTTGAAGCCTAATAACCCATAGAAGACAGTCTTCCAATTGCTATAAATCAATCCGTCTGGGTTTGTGAGGGTGTCATCACTCCCTCTGAAAACTGGCTGCCTTTGCTGTTCCTTTACATCAAAAAGCAATTATGGAAACAGGTATGGTAAGTTTTTCTGCCTGTTTCCTTCAGCTTCCCATGGTGGTTGATTCACACTCTAAATGTGAGAAAAACTGTTTGAATGAAGTAAATTTAGTTAATGAAAACAAAACACATCTTTTTTAACAGGACTATGAAGTCACAATTATTGGCCCCCCCAGAAAATCTTGGACAAAATGTAAGTTAAATGTCTTCACATATATATTTGATTTTACAAGTCAACCTACAAGTGTTCATGAACTCTTTAGTGGTCATCCATTACATGTTTCACCGGGGCATAAATATGAAGTGACGCAGAGGCCAAATAAAGAGTCACTCATCAACATGCTAAGATTAGAGAATATACAAATAGAATGAGTTGTAGTAAAAGTGTATAGACCTTTTAAATTCAGCAGCTTTAAATGGAAGCAGATGAATACGTTTACTACAAACGCAGTAATACCATGCATAAATGTGTTTCCTCAGAGAGGCCTGAGACTTGTTGCAAGCCCTAGTGCTAGCTTATGGGCTTTTCCAGAGAGGCCCTGTCTTTTTCTTGATCCACACTCTGATAGTCTGCCCTGAGCTTTCCTGTCTGCTGATGTTATAATTTTTCTGCTTTCCTGATGTTAGAAGCCTGTGCACTACCACACCATGCCATCTTAGAGAACCAGTTTTGGAAAAATAATTTACAATTTCCCCTGCTTTGAATCAATATTGTCAGCATCTAGAGATAAAAGTATGTCATTCAATACTAAAAAACACTAAAGCAAGTCTACAGTGACTTTTGAAAGTATGTGAACCTATCAAATTCCTCTATATTTCTGCAAAATATCAGATTTCTTATCATAAGAGGCAGCCCGATTAACAAACAGGACAAAACATTATTTTTGGTCATTTATGAAAAATATAACATATCTGTGAATGGCAAAAGTATGTGAATCTTTAAGGTTAGCATACAGTTTAAAGGTGAAGTGAAGAGATGGGTGTTTTCAGGTACCTAAGTCTGAAAGGAAGGAATTCAAGACTATTGTTATCTCTCCAGGAGTGGTCGACCAAAAAGGATCTCTCAAGACCACAGTGTGTAATAGTCCATGAGGTCACAAAAGAGCCCAGAGTAATTTTTAAGCAACTAAAGGCCTTTCTCACATTGGCTAGTAAATATTAATTTGTCAACTTCCAGGTGAACACTGAGCAACAATGGTGTGCATGGCAGCTGCGCTCTCCAAAAAGAACATTGGTGCCCATCAACAATTTGCACAAATTGTTGATGGGCACTCCTAGCACATGGACAAGTTAGAAGGCTATTGAAAAAAAATGTTTTGTGGATGAATGCAACCAACATGTGGATGAGACTAGAACTTTTGGGCATTATTTTTGGAGAAAGGAAAACACTGCATTCCAGAAGCTTATCCCATCTGAAAGACCTCGTGGTAGTTTCATGGTTTGGGCCTGTTTTACTGCATCTGGACCAGGATGGCTGTTGATAGAGCAATGAATTTTGATTTATACCAGCATATTCTAAAGGAAAATGTCAAGACACTTCTTCGTGAGTCTCAAGAGAAAGTGGGTCATGCAGGAAGACATTGACCCTAAGCACACAAATCACTTTACCAATGAAAGGTAAGGAAAGAATAAAGTTAATGTTTTAGAATGTCCAGGTCAAAGTTCAAATCTTTACCCATTACAAATGTTGTGGAAGGACCATAAGTAAGCAGTTTATGTGATGAAAACCACCAACATCCCAGAGCTGAAACTGTTCTGTCAGGAGTAATGATCTAAAATTCCTGCAGAACATATCAACAGTTACCATGAATGTTTAGTTGCAGTTATTGGTGCACAGTCAAACCATACCAGATACTGAAGCAAAGAGTTTACATACTTTTATAATACTGGATCATTTTCTTCAATAAATAAATTATCATGTGCAATATTTTGTCTCAATATTTTGTTTAGTTGGGATCTCTTTATTTACTTTTAGGACTAAAATCCAATGATGTTTTAAGTCATATTTAAGCAGAAATAAAGAAAGTTCTAGAGGGTTCACAAACTTTCAGGTACCACTGGATTTAAGATTATTTAAGAACTGAGAGCAGTTTTAAGTGTAAGATGAATTACACTGTGCTAATAAGCATGGGCGCCGGAACCATTATAGCACAATTATTTGTTTCCTTGAGACATAGAGTGCTGCGTCCCCCCACATTAAAGTGCTTCTGGTGGCCATGTAATAAGTCATAACAATCAGTTGTTAGTCTCATAGTGGAAGTGCAAACAAAAAATGTAAATATCATCATCATTTGTGTTTTTGAAAAATGATATCACAATAACCAGCTCACTTACATGCTGCATATATTAATGCTACAGCAACTAATCACCTTTTCACCTTAAAGTTGTAAGGGACTGCCCTTTTAATGAGACACAGACAGGATAAAGGACAGCTAATTAGAACAGATCAGAATTGCATAGCAGTCTTAAGGACTCAGTAACAGCCTTTTTAATTGTAAGGGATAAAGACAGGCTGGAAATTGTGATTTACAAATTAGGCATGACTGTTTCTGGCACATAAAAATCAAAAGTCATAATTCAGAAGTGGACCCTATGGGATAAAAATTAAACAAAATGACCCCCTGTTTGATCACATAGATAGAAAACACTGTTGTATGTCTGACTGTGCCATTTATATTTTATATTTATGCCAGTAGTATAATGCAACAGTCCTGTATCTCCTGTATAGGATTATACAGATTTTCTATAAATGCTGCTCTATTAATATTACAATAGTGATTGGGATGGCAAGTACTATAACTGTAACTAAAGTGATTGTGGACTGTACAGTCTAGCTGCAGAGTTTTCAAGACGTAGCAGACTTGGTAAAGGGCAGCTGTCCTGCACCATCCTGTAAGACATCATCCAAGCTGATGTAATGTCTGCGGGGTCGGTCTGTCACTCATGGCTAATGCAGCATTCGTCTGTCGCCTGCCTACAAAGTAAGTGACAGATTTGTATATCACAGCTATGATATTTAAAAAGGCAGTTTATTGAGAGTTGATGTCTGATGTGGCTTTTTACTGTTGTGGTTTTGGAATCTGTATTTTTTGTTAAATACTATATTCAGTACCTTCTAAGAGGCCCTAGAAGGTATCAGAATGTGTTTAAAAGATTCCTAACCACAAACCCTGTGTCATGTAGCCAAATGAAAGAATGCCATGAATATATTTGTGTATTTCCAGCTGTTTTAGATGAGTAAATGTTTATGTTCCTGATATAACTACATCAGTGGTCCACTGCTAAAATGTTCTATAAAGTCTCTAATCACATCTTTTTTTTCCAACTGACCTGAGCCTTAGTGTCTTGAAGTATGTTTGTGAGTCTGCTGTGTGTTTTGTTCTGAATTTGTTTCTCTGTATTTTGTTCCTGTCTGGCCACCCTAGACTCACAGAACACCCTAGACAACACAGACTCTCTCTACGACACACAAATTGAAGGCGACTTAAAGGCAATTTGAAAGAAAATCAGTTTTTCAAATGATCAATACTTGGGCCCTGATCAACGATCAAAAATGTGAAAACACACACACTGCACTGGATATTAAAGGACGTTTTGACGTTGGAATTTTGCCTAAGTCCAATACAGGCTGCAATGATAAGCGGTGCCAAAATCCAGCTGAAATAATAAGAACAACAACAACAATAATAATAATAATAATACTAAAACCTAAGAAGAACAATAGTGTAATAAAGTGGCCACTGAATGCAATAAGCAGGAACCTGACTGGAGCCTAGATGTAGTCAGAGGAGGAAACACAACCCCTCATTGCCTAGCACATATTGATACTGTATTTTTTTACATACTCTGCCTATTACCACCTCAGGCTCTAGAAATACATGGAGCAGTTTCCAGACCTTTGTTTATTCCATGGGTGATTGTATATGTGAATTTATTCCTCCATTCTTATGATAAATTTGATATACCCTGCAGCACTGAGCCAGCGTAGCCTGTCTGTCAGTGGCGTGTTGGAGCTGAAGTAGTGTTGGCTCCACCAGTGCAGGAGAGCCTGGCTGGGAGATCAAAGCTGAAGAGTGGGTTGAACTGGGGCTGAGTCTGCCTGCACCTGCTGCTGCTCACTGGCCAACGCAAACACATTATTCCACTGGTCCAGCCACTTAATGGCCTCTGTGGTGGCACTGAGAACAGTGATCCATGGCAAGACTGTCCCGTGGACTGCTCCATACCAGTGAGAGCCTAGACATACACAAGCACACACAAAACAATTATGAAACTGGCTTGCTATAAGATATAATAACACAGTAAAGGCTCCTGCAAAATTGTCCTGATCATGGAGTTAGACAACTTGAGTATCTACATTATTTGTATATTCCCATGCATGCACAAGATCCAGATACTTTTAGTCATAAACAATAACATGCTTAGTAGTTTTATGCAAAACCTTGAATTAGTATGTATCCTTCAGAGTTTGTGAAAGGTTCTTAAAAGTAAAACGTTTCTAGGAATGTCCCTCATAGCACAGACAATATGATGAACAACTTTAATCAGTTTCAGTCACTAATTTAAACAGTTATATAGTTATATATACACTCATATACACACATGTATATACAGTATATACAGAGGCGGACAAAGTATCTAATTTCATTACTTAAGTGAATGTACAGATACCACTAGTCAAATGTTACTACAATACATGTGAAAGTCATACAGTCGCATTTCACTTAAGTAAAAGTACTGAAGTAATTGCTTCCAAATTTAATTATTAAAAGGATTGCACTGTTGATTTATTGCCACCACACTTACAAAACCTAATGCTTGTAGAAGATGTTGCATAAGGAATAAGGTAGAATGTTACAGAATGAAACACAACCCGAACGGATAAAGAAAACAAGTCTTTTTTTATGAATTGTACACTACACACCTATACAAAAGGTATGTGTATGTACTATATATTTGAATGAAGTTCAAATATATGAACTGCTGTAAATGCAGCTGGAATGGAAAAAAATAACACATCTAACCAAATTTTCATCACAGGTCCATTTTAGTGATTAGTGACCACTTTAGTGACAACACAGTAACCACATTGCATGTGTGTAAGAGAGAGGAAAATGAGTGAAATGTTCTCAGAAATTATTTCTTAAGCCCATGTGTATACAGTAAAATGTTTGTATTTTTTGTCATGGGGTCTTTTTGTGTTATACTCGCAGTATGGCTGGATCGTGTGAACTGGGAACAGTGAATGCGGCATCTCCTATCTGTCTATGAGGAGCCGGATCTTCTTAATGGTCTGATCCAAATGATCCGACTCATGAAAAAGAGCCGAAATTTCCATCAAGTAAATGTACTTTGTTACTGTCCACCTCTGTATATATACACATACGAGTGAAGTGTACGACATGGATATCTCGTTACAGTGGCACATGTCAAGGGCTAGTGAAGTTGATGTGTAGGACGCAAGTACCCATATTGGCCCCTGTTCTATCTATGGCACATTAGCATAATAACTGTCCATGGAAGAAGATGTCCTGATGTAATCGCCTGGCATAGTAGATGCTTCTTTGACCCAAACCACCTACCTAAACACTGCTACAGACAAAATACACCCCTTAATTTCAATGGTATTCTATAATGGCAATGGCAGGTTAATGCTCACTGATAGGAATGATTTGAGGAACATGACAAAGAGTTGGCATGGACTCCACAAGACCTTTGAAGTGCTGTGGTACCTGCCACCAAGACATTACCATCAGATCCTTTAAGTCCCGTAAGTTGTCAGATCAAACTTTTATTTTCAAAAGTATAAATACTGAAAAATGCAGTATAACACACATGAACTCCAGTATGTTTCCTAAACATAAATGCATGTTCTCATATTATTGTATGCTTACCTCTCACAAACACAACCGCATATACACCTGCTTTTGGCTGTGCAGAAACACTTTCCTTCTCTGAACCTGCTGTGTGCAGTGGAGGGCCGTTATGGTTGGACAGGCATCAAAATGGAACAGAACAAATCATTTCTAAGAAAAACACAGTGCATCTGTTTGGAGACTTGGCCCCTTCTGCCTGGCACAGTCCCACCACCTTCAGCCAAGCAGGGTCATTTTCCATGAGAGGAGTAAGTGACAACATCTGTAATTTCTTTTCAAAGGGAAAATAAAAACAAACCTCAGTACAATGCAGACTTGCTTAAGTACCTCGCAACAGTGCACAGCATCAAAGACAAGACGAGCTCAGAATTTCCCAAAAGTTAATGTCAGTGGGCAGCTTTGCCTTACTTAACATGGGCATCTCTCTTTAACAGAGAGACTCATGTCAGACTTTAAGAAAACAATTTTGTGAAGGTGAGTAAAGGGTGATAATTGAATTGTAAATAATCCAAAAATATTCATTCTCAACACACCTTTACTCTTGATGATACTCTTGATGTTTGCATTTGTATTCATTTTATTATATTTGAACTGAATTCAACCACTTACTGTCTGTCTATCTGTCTGCCTGTCTGTCAATATATCTGTCTGTCTGTCTGTCGGTCTACATATCTGTCTGTCTGCCTGTTGGTTTATCTATCTATTGAAAAAAAATGTCATAAAGAGTTATGACATCAGCTAACTGTTGTTATCATTAAAGTTGTTTGTATTCTGCACAAAAGTGAACCTGACCTGGAACTTGCAGTTTCATTTCACATCTTGCCAACAGTGGCTGTCCAGGGCGGTTATACTGAAGTCCCTGTGGAAACTGACCCACTAAGAGACTTCACATCCTCTCTCTCTCAGACCAGCTCCTTGATGGCTATCTGCCCTCTGAAGTAACTCTCTATTGCTCAGCTTCTCTCATCTTTGCTGGACTCCCACTCCTCTAATGGCTTTCCCAGCAAAGCCCTCATGCTTTCTGCCTGTGACAGTCGGTATTGTCACCTGTCCTCAAGTGATACCAGGATGGGTGCTCTGAGTGAAATTTAGTATTAATAGTCAAGGTAACGTGGTTTTCTGACAGGAATGGACCACGTTCCCATGGAGCTTTAAAAGCAGTAGAGGGATTTGAGTTTGCTCCCTGATCCATATTTTTCTGACGTGTTGTCATTGAAGCAACAATGACCATTGGTCTGGTCTAGAAGTGGCCAGAAGTCAACTGCATTTGGCAAAAAACTAAAGAAAATACATGGATACTAACCTTAGTTCCTAAAGAAAGCCATTGATTTGTGTGGGAGTGCATTTGTGTACTTGTATATGTTTACATGCAACATCTTTTCGATAAGAGCTACTGCTATTTACTATTCGACCACGATACAGAGCACTATTATAATTCCGGTGGGTCTTTTTCTGTGTCCTGGCCTGAACTGACACTTCCAGCAGAAGGAACACATAAAACCCCACTACAACACACATAGCCATGGCAACCAACCATTCCTGTGTCCATCCATCCCAGATGAAAGACTGTCTGAGATTGTTTCCAAAACGACTCAATGGCACAGGTCTAACAGAAGATGGCTCAAATAGCAAGTCACAATCAAACACTTCCTCTATCCTTGAACTTAGAAAATATGAAGAGCTGTTTCCCTTCCCTCACAGAAACGTTTGTCTTACACTATCTGGACAAAAGTATTTGGACGCCTGAGACTGGCTTGCCAAATGGTTTTATGGTTAGTCAGTATCTGAAGTTTTAGCTTAAGCTTAAACGGCAGGCAGCAGCATTAAAGACCACTTTATGGACAACAGTATTGAGACACACCTGTTATCAGAGTTTGAGCTAGGCCCCTTACTTCCAGTAAAGAGCTTAATCTTAATCTTAATCATAAAAACATGGTTGGATGAGTCAGCCCTTCTTGTCCAACATCAGTGCCTGGCCTCATAATGCTCTACAGAATGAATGGGCACAAATTGCCACATAAACACTCCAAAATCCTGTGGAAATCATCCCAAGAAGAGTGGAACGTGATAAAGCTGCGAAAGGGGTGTCAACTCCATATTAAAGTCTATGTATTTGAATGCAATGCCATTGAAGTCCCTGTTAGAGTAATGGTCAGGGGTCCCAATACTTTTGTCCATACAGTGTTATGCTCAGAAGCTCTTGCAGGAGGGCGTTCTGCGCTGAGGCTACGTCGATCTGTATGCCATGTGTGTCACATTATTAAGTGATCCAGGCCTTGCGGTGTAGTTAAGGATCTGCTGTGGTAAATCTGTGCTACCTCCAAGCAAAGAAAGTTGGTCTCATTTACTGAAGCATCTGATGGCCACCTCAACCCTGAAAATGTCCCCTGTTTTACTAAGTTTTCTTTACTCTGCGTTACTTTTTGGTACGATATCGTGTGATAACGAGACGGAGGAAGATGAACATGCAAAGCACACATACACGGTGGAAATGTTCAACAATGCAATTTCAACTGCTCCACACTTCGTGATGTTCTTCGCCCCTTGGTAAAGTTCAACTTTAGCTAGCGTTAGCCTTTCAGCTTGCTTAGACTTGTTAATGATGTGTATCTTCTGTGTACCTAAACCTAACATTAGTATCACGTTACATATATTTACTTGTTGTGCTCGAATGTCACATTTGTCGGATACGGCGTGTTTAACTTTTCTTTAAACAGAAAGAAAAAGTGCTAAGCTAGGTTAGCTTACTGGAAGCTAACGCCGGTTGCCTAGCTACAGTGGCTGATATATAATGATATATATTCTTTGTTGACAAACAATATGTAGGTCATGGTTCAGCGTTTAGAAGTTAGTTTTCTAAGGATGTAAAATAAGAATTTTCATGTTAGCTGGAAGGGTAAACTAAAAATACGGTTGTAACGGAATAGCTAGTAGTTGGCTAGCTAAGGGGGTTCACTGTTATTTAGCTACTGAAGTTTTAGCTTACGTGGCAGGCAGCAGCATCAAAGACAATCATAACTATACTGATATTGACAAGATGCTGCTAAATGTCTTTTACATAACACTATATGGACAAAAGTATCGGGACACCACCAACAGGGAGTTTAATGATATTGTGTTCAAATACATCGACTTTAATATGGAGTTGGTCCCTCCTTAGCGGCTATAACAGGTTGCACTCCTCTTGGACAGCTTTCCATAAGATTTTGGAGTGTTTCTGTGGGAATTTGTCCCCTTTCGGACTGTAGAGCATTTATAAAGCCATGCACTGATGTTGGACGAAAGGTCCTGGCTCGCAATCTCCGTTCCAGTTCATCCCAAAGGTGTTGGATGGGGTTGAGGTCAGGGTTATGTGCGGGCCAGTCAAGTTCTTCCACACCGTATTCATCAAACCATGTTTTTAATGTACCTTGCTTTGTGCACTGGGTCACAGTCATGCAGGAATAGAAACGGGCCTTCCCCAAACTGTGTCAATAAAGTTGGAAACATGCCGTTGCCCAGAATGTCGTGGTATTTTGAAGCATTAGGATTGCCTTTCACTCGATGTAAGAGGCCATCTGAACTGAATAATTAAGAGGTGTGTTCCAGTACATTTGTCAGTATAGTGTAAATCAGTGCAAAAGCTGTCAGGAAGTAAAGACCTTCAAGAATATAAGTATCAGCTATCTTACTAAGATTCCTCAAGTAGTTTTTGTTCATTTCTTATGTTTTGTCTAATCCTCTGATTTGTCCTGTACAGGTGTGGTCATTGCCAAAGGCTTCAGGGAACGTGGAATGAGCTGGCAGATAAATACAACAGTATGGAGTCTCCCCCTGCCTATGTTGTAAAAGTAGACTGCACTAAGGACACAAAGTTCTGCTCCAGCGATCATGGAATTCGTGGATATCCTACGTAAGCTTTAAAGCTGTTATGCTTTTTGAGACCATTATCTTTAAAAACTCTGTTGAAATTAAAGAAGGCATAGAAGTAATATGCTGTGAGTGATTGCTGTGCTAATTGGGAGTGACGAGAAGCTCAGAAGTGTCCACAGGTTTATTAGAGATCCCTCAGTCAGGTGATTGTCATGTGTTAATAGAAGAAGGCCAAAGTCTTCACTCTGCTTCTTCCTGGGTGATCTTTAACCCCAGTTAATTTAGTCATCCCACAGGTGTCTTAAGTCCCCCCCCTCCCATATATTGTATGTCTGTGCACACATTTATATATGAAATGGGTACTGCTGAGATGATGGATGGTTTTTAAGTTTGTTACAGAGATCTTGGGTGTGATGGAGTAGATTAGATAACACTTGTCAAAGTTGCACAAATCATTGGTGTGCTGACATTGTGGTGACTCAATGTAATGTTTAATCACAATAATTGCATTGAGCAGTGCCTATTTTTAACAGCTTGCTGATCTTTTGTTGGCACCTTGAGTTATTAGGCCATGCACTGTATGTCTGAAAGCTCTGTACATCTGTATGTCTTGTGTGTGTGTGTGTGTGTGTGGTTTCATTGTATGTAGTCTGAAACTGTTTAAACCTGAGAAGGAGGCAGTGAAATACCAAGGCCCAAGAGACCTGCAGTCCCTAGAGACCTGGATGCTCCAAACTCTTCAGGAGTTGCCTGAGGTATGACAAAACCATGAAGGTGGCTTCAGATTTCATGGTTTACATTGGTTAATTGTGTACAGTAGTTGGTTCCAGGTTATTACAAATGTGTGAGTAGCCCCAACTATCAGATATGATGTATATTATTACTGAAGTAACAGTAATAATTGCTTGTCTGCATGTCTGTGATCTGTCTCAGGAGCCAGAGAGTGAACCTGAACCCCCCAAGGTGCCAGAGCCTAAGCATGGCATGTACGAACTCACTGCCTCCAGTTTCAAAGCACATATTTCCAAAGGTACCAGAACAAGAACTTTTTACTTTACATACTTTTTAAATACATTTTAAACAGGAAAAAATATCAGGATAGCATCACCACTAGTGTTAGCATATCCAAGATGTTAACAAACAGGTGTACAATAGTTTTGACTAAGATTGTTATTTTGGTCCTTTACAGTTTCAGCTCTGACACATCTTTAAGTTTCAGATGTGCGTTTATTTACATATACCATATTCCGTAGGATAGTTTATAAGGTGCTTCCTAAATTAGGCAAATTGAATTTATGAAGAACAATTTCACAAGAACATGTTATATTTTTATAATTTCCTCTCTTGCACAAATAGGGTAACAGTTAAAGTACTGGACCCTGCAGAACTTTGACTCTGTAATGGCTTTTTTTCCTTTTACAGGATCCCACTTTGTGAAGTTCTTTGCACCCTGGTGTGGCCACTGCAAAGCAATGGCTTCAACATGGGAACAACTTGCTACAACCTTTGAGCACTCAGATTTGGTCAAGATTGGCAAGGTGGGTAAAGAAATGCTAAAATAGGTTTAGTGCATGTAACTATTTTTCAAGAAAATTGAGTAACATCATGTAAATAAAAAATAAACAGGAGATTTTATTAAATAATCAATATCTCGAAAGGAGATCTTTTGTGTAATTGTACATGCTACATAGTTTTAGCATTATGTGAACAATGTTTTGGGTTGTTTTTTTTTTTTTAATGGTTTAACGCTTCTTTTTTTGCTACAGTTGGACTGCACTCAGCATTATGAGATCTGTTCTGAGAACCAGGTCCGAGGCTACCCCACACTGCTCCTCTTCACAGATGGAGAGAAAGTGAGCACATATCCAGATAAGAACCATAATTACAGGCTTCTCTAAAGTTTGGGCATGGCCCAACTCAGAATTTTGTCAGTCAAGTTATATGTGACTCTTCAATATGAATATTTGACAATTTGTTTAACATTAAAAATAGCCAATCAGTACTGGCAATCAGAAACTGGCAATCAGAAAATCCATTGAGTTTCATGAGTTTCAGAACGTTTTCTATAACAAATACAAAATGCAGCAATGTCATGGGAACACATTTTTTAGCATTTAAAAATCCTTATACGTAAGATGCAAAATTTGAATTGCCAAAATATAATGTTGGGCTACCATATGGATTGTTTGGAATTATGAGATGGCGCACATGTATTTCTGTTTATCATTGTTTGGCTTATTTCTTATTTCCTATAACAAATGATAGTTTAAAAATAAGTTCACAGCATTGTTTGCTTCTCCTTCAACAGGATAGGGATACTACTTTATTTATCGAAATTATATAAAAAATAAATAAACAAGAATTAAAATTGTGTTTTACATTTAAACCAATTATTTTCAGATATAACACAGTATGGCATTAGTCAGCTTTAAACATACTTTAAGATTAAATGAAAAAAATTGAAATCTTTGACATGAAGAAGCAAAGGTTTCTCTTCTGTTTCCTTTTCCTACACAACAATTAGGTGATGCATCTAAAACTTATGATTGGCCTGACCCGTATAAATCACAAGGCAGTCACTTTCCTATGTTATGCAGTGTTCTTATTCTGCCTTCACATGTTGTGGGAGAAGAGGTTTGTCCGCATTACTTGGGAAAAGTGAACTTTGGTTCACCAGTTAATGATGAAGCCTTTGAGAAAATTAGATGACTTCTGAACTAGTTTTACCAACCTCTCCACCTCAGGTTTTAGCTTCTCATACAAACAACTATATTTTGAAAGCTTCTGTCTGTTCTTTATACCCATATTGCACACTAACTGGCACATAAACACTGCTTGATTGCTGGGTCTAACAGATGATTAGACTCCCTGACTTTCAGAGGGGCACCCCTACACTAATTGCTAGAGAGCTGTGAATCGTTTTAAATATTGAAACAACCTCCATTCTAGTTACCTGTTTTAGCTTTCTAGTACCCGTCAAGTCTTCTGGGAAGACTTTGTATTAGCTCTCCAGCACACCTTAAAGGTATTAGATGGTGCTCCATAACTACAGACACCATTTCCATTTCTCGATAACCTGATGCTGGCGGTTTTTTCCCCTCCAGCCAGTGTTTGGCACTGGGCATGGTGATCTTAGGCACATATGCTTCTGCCTTTGAGCATCCTGTTCCCAGACTTTTCTGTGGAGATTATACAAGCTGTGTGTGCAGCTGATTGCCAGTATCAGTAAAAGATGGACCTTAAATTAGCTGAGTTGACTTATTAGAATGTCTTTGTATACTTTTTGCTAGTAAATTTAACCACCATCTTCTTATATAGCCATTTCAACAGCCTCATTCACCCATCCCTCTTTTTTCTTAACTTTTAGAACCACTGAACCCTGTAGGTGTTTTCAAAATATTGAAAACTGCAGCTGTGTTTCTGTTAACCCCTGTGACCCTTAAATATCTTTGTGTTCTGTACACAGGATTCTGTAGTTTAGCTTTTATGTATAATGTTTGTTATACAATATAGGTTTATTCACAAGCTTCACATGTAAGATAATCACCTGGGGGGAAAAAATCATTGCTTCTAATTATGTTCTTTGCATAAATAAATGGAACCCTTGACCTGTCTTGTTTGTTTTCAGGTGGATCAGTACAGGGGAAAGCGTGATCTGGAGTCTTTTAAAGAATTTGTGGATAATCACTTAGCCACAGCTGCTTCTGCAGATCAACCTGCTGCAGAGGATGCAAAGGCCAATGAAATTCCGGAGAGCAAACTGCCTCCTAAAGAAGAGGTAAATGGTTTGTACCTGTATGTGATGCTTGAAAGTCAGATTAGGCTCAACAGTTTGTCTGAAAAGTAAGTTTAAGTAACCATGTTTTGTGAGAGAAGGCCTTGACAGAACTGCATGCCAGCTGAAATTTCTGAATCATAGGTAACTGATTATATAGGAGAAGCTGCATATAGCTGTTTTACTCTGTCCAAAAATGTATAAAGCTAAGGGTCAAGTTCAGCTTACAGTCCATTCAGCCAATAAAAGACATGCTTGACGACACAGTTTTCATAGAAACATGTAAGTACACATTTATTGCAGCCAAGAAAATCTACAACTGATTAAAAAAATGGTTATTTTTAAAATTTTCATCAAGCCTTGGTGGCAATTGTTTGGATGTTTATTTGATTAATTGTACAAATGTTTATTTCCTTTATGTGCATTGGATCAACACAAAAAAAGCTGAGAAAAAAGCCAAATTTGACAGTTTCACACAACTCAAAAAAGGGGCCGGAGTAAATCGTTTAATTTCAAGCATATGATGCTTGTTTAAACTCACGTGTGCCAAGAAATAGGTGCTGGCAATAAAG
>JBBPCY010000001.1:6413185-6424372 GCA_037974405.1 Brachyalestes nurse
TGTGTGAAATTGTGTCAAATGTGGCTTTTTTCTCAGCTTTTTTGTGTTGATTCAATGCACATAAAGGAAATAAACATATGTATACCAAAACATTTGTAATTGCAATAACCTTCTGGGAGAAATGGTGCATTTTCTGGAAAAATACAGATAATTTTGGCCACGACTGTAGTACACTCAATGTAATTTACATGACTATTTGTGTTTCAACTGCTGAACAATTTAGCTCAGTTCAAAATTTTTGCCATAATTTGGTAATGCATCTTGAATACAATGTAACCTGTAGTTCCCCCAGGAAAACCATGTGATTTACACCCCTGTATAGGACTAATCCAGAGTTTTGCAAGATGGCAGATATAACCTCATGCTTACAACAAGCTCCAAAAATTATGCCAATTGTTTTTAAATGTTGTTTAAGCCTTTTTAGTACATTATACTATGACTAAAACAAAAAAACAAATAAATAACAGTGGCACTAAAAATATTACTATAATCAAAGTTAACTGGATTATAAAAATAGTTGCAGACAGACTGGGCTTGGACAGTATTACCACAGAGTACCACAGTATGTAGAAATACCAACAGTATTGTGGCCAGGCCTATGAGATGTCCAGACCATGAAAATGTTGTTTAACCTGTACTATTTGTGTAAGCAGTGTTTCCTTGTTGAGATTACGGATAATTGGTAATATTGTCTGGCTCCTCAGAGGTTTGATTAGGGAATGCGTGCTTGGGCAGATGTTTAAACTGTGAGATTGTCATCAGTGTCTGGCCTGTAGTTATGAATCTGCATCTCAGAAGTGAAGTAGCAATTATGGGTAGGCTAGCTATTTCCTCCTGCTGATGCAAGTGTGTGTGTATTTGTGAGAGTGAGTGCGAGTGTATATTATGCATATACATACATATGCCTGTGTCTGGTGGGGGGAGGAGAATGGGACCATTTTACACAGATGCTACTGTGTACTTAAATTTGAGCTTCCAAGGTTTAGGTTTTTTGTTTTTAAACATAGGCATTGTGAGGTTCATTTTTTCCATTTTTGCAGTGGTGGGGAATGTAGACTAAATCAACAGAATTTCTGTGGTTTGCTACTTAATGTGTAGTGATGTTCAGACATAGCACTCTATATAAAGTGAATAACCTTAGGACACTCTGGCTGTTTAAACTAGGAGCCGTCAATTATTCCAGATTCCCATCTCTGACCATCTTTTACAACGGGGGTGGGGGTAATTGTGGAGGGTGCGCCTGGCCACTGGACACAGTTAGTTTGAAGACTAAAGCAATCCTTTTTTTTTTTTTAATTAATTTTTTTTTTGTGGTTTTCCAGTCAAGCGTTGTAGTCCTCACTGAAAGCAACTTTGATGAAGTTGTCGCCAAAGGTCTCTCCTTCATTAAATTTTATGCTCCATGGTAAGTTCTTGTCAAATGCCTTTTTTTGTGATGCTTAAAAAACGAAACACTGTATTGAAAGTAAGCATTTCTCACATGATGTTTAGCTTGCCCATATACTTGAGAATTTTTCAAAAGTTCATAATATATGAGTATTGCAATATTAAGTGTTTTATTGAGTAATAACATGCACTTGTAAAATACTCTAAGCTAGATGTCTAAAGAGGTATTATGAGAATTCTCAGATAATTTGGGGGGAAATCTGCCTAAAGTTTAGCACAAAATAAATAAATGTTATATAAGCTTGTAGTTATATCGCCTAACCAGCTGTGATCATTTTTTGTATTTCTTTCTTTTTCTTCCTTCCTTCCTTATTAGCTTCCCACAAATATATTGAAATTAAAAAGTAGTAGCACCATAAAATCATCACTGATGAAAATGCCTATGCAACATTTATTCCAAACTTTTGTCTGCTAGTATATCTACAATACTTGGTTCTACTTTCCTTTGAGAAAAGTTTGTTCAGACCCATTTTAGAAATGAGATTCGTTCCCCATTTATATATTCTATTTTAGAAGGTATAGTATAAAGGT
The DNA here is from genome assembly GCA_037974405.1 of Brachyalestes nurse. Taxonomy (NCBI): domain Eukaryota; kingdom Metazoa; phylum Chordata; class Actinopteri; order Characiformes; family Alestidae; genus Brachyalestes; species Brachyalestes nurse. Next base: position 6,415,163 of record JBBPCY010000001.1, read on the forward strand.
ATGTGGAAGTGTGGGGACATTAACACATTGGTTATATAAGATCTTGATTAGTACATAAAGTTTTACATCTGTTCCAAATTGTAATGACTAAAGTAAGTATTTAGGGAGTCCTGCACACAACAGATCTATTTTACAATCAGTGATTTGATCGTCTCAATCACGTCCTCCTTCCTGGATAAATGAGCTGTCTGTCTCCAAAGAGAGCATCGTTAATCACTTCAAGGATTGATGCATGTGTTTGTTGGGTTGTGTTTAAGGTGTGGTCACTGTAAGAGCTTGGCTCCTGTGTGGGAGGACCTGTCTAAGAAGGAGTTTCCTGGCTTTACTGACGTTAAGATTGCTAAAGTGGACTGCACTGTTGAGAGAACACTCTGCAACAGATTCTCAGTGAGTCACTTACCTCTGTTTCTGTTAAACACACATAGACAAATCTTCTGGCTTACTGTTGCAAAGCTAACATGGTCTGGATAGGCAGGGCAATACACATTTGGATAACAGAGTTGCCATCTTATACTAGTGATGTCCTGTACTCCAAGTGTTGTTTTAAGGTTTGTGAACCCTTTCAATATTTCTGCATAAATATGATCTAAAAAGTAGATCTTCAAAAGTAGTTATCAGATTGAAATTGAATGTTTTGTCTAAACATAATGCATAATTTAAACCAAAAACATAATTTTGGTCTTGCTTGTCCACAAAACATTTGGTTAGTTTATACGCATACTTTTTAGTAAACTGTAGATAGGCAGCAATTTTTCTGCCTTGCAGATTATTTTTGTTCACTGTTCATCTGATGGACTCGTTAACTTTAACCAGTGTGAGAGGGGCTTTTCGTTGCTTAGAAGTCCTGAGTTCTTTTATGACCTCAGATTATTACATGCCTTGCTCTTGCAAGTGATCTTTGTTGATCATCCACTTGTGGAGAGGGTAACGGTGGTTTTAAATTTACTCCATTTGTGCACAGTCTGTATGACTGTGGATCTTTAAAAACAGGTTTGTAACCATTTCAGGCCTGATGAGCATCTACCACTTTTCCTCAGGAAAACCTCCTTTGTTCATGCCATGAAAAATGTCCCCAAACATATGTTGTGAAAATAAGACCTGATTTTCAGATGCCACTCCCACCTATGAATCCTAGAGGTTTGCATACAGTACCACTCACAGATTTGTAATATTAAATAATTGTTCTCAAGGACCAAGTATAATATTTTTGTCTTGTTTTTATCTGCTTTGGGTAAAATCTGACGTTTTAGGTCATATATATGCAGAAAGAGTACCACTCTAAGAATTTATTCATCACCACCCTCTTACATTTAGCCTGCACTGATCTGGTCTAGTATAGGCTTTTACCCACAGCTCTCCTCAGTAGTACATATATTTGAATTATGGGGGTTATGTTGTGTAAAAATTTGATATGAAAAAATGTCACTCTTGAAGCCTCTTTGAGCAGTGCTGCATTAGTACTTATTTCCTCTATCCAACTCTTCTGGATATTTTGCCATTTCAGGTGCATGGATATCCAACATTGCTGATGTTTCAGGCAGGCAAGCAAGGGGAGGAGCATAATGGTGGGCGGGACTTGGAGAGTCTGCACAGATTTGTCATGAAGCAGGCCAGAGATGAGTTGTAGCTCTGCCTGCTTTACCCCTTGCTCTGATACCTAATCTTGTTCCCTGTGTTTTCCCACCTGCAAGGCAAGCATGTACCCCCATCAGTGAAAACCCTGCCCTCTTTCTCTGCTTTCTTTTCTTGCCCAAAGTCCTGTGAGTGAGTGCAATCATTATGATTTATCCATGCATAAAATGTGAATGTATTTGATCACAGTCAAGTCCTTTTCACTTTTGCGGACCAATGAGGAAAAAAAATGGTGCAACAACCACAAATGTCAACCACTTCTCCAGTAATAGAAATCCCAGCTGTTTTTTCCCCCTTCCTTTTCGTTCCTTAAACTGTCAAAACAAGAGTGAGCATGCATTTATCGTCTTCCTTTCTGACCATGTCATAAACACCGAAATAGAAGTTATTGCACCATGTATAAGAATGGAAGAATTTTATAATGAGAAATTACCTGTTGCTTTTTAAGGCACGCGGTTTGGCTTTTGTGTTTACAGTGCCCAGAAAGACAACCTGGTTTATTTTTACTGTAAAAAAAAAATCGTGCAACTTGGCTCTCAGGGAGAACATTTTTTTAAATATAAAGTTAAAAGCATATGTTCCTCTTAACACTTCACCCTCAGTTCCAAGTGTGTCTGAATTTACAAACAGCGCTTTTTTGAGATTCTCACATAAAGTGGTTATATGTGTTACTTTGTGTTCATCCAGAGTCATTATAGATTTTCAGTCTTGGTCTTCGGACACCTAGTGCACAAAATATGCATTGTATGAGACTGACAGCCACTCATGGCCTAATGACATATGTTTAAAGGAGTGTAGGGAAGCATTTACAAAGTGTTTAAAATAGGTTGTTTACTTAAGTGCTTCATGGAAAAACAAATGTAATTCGGGTCTTTGACTCCAGAATCAGCATCAAGTGACCTGACACTAATAGAAAAACAGAAGCACGCCAAGCTGCTAATCGTAGTTTTTAAAGTTTGTAGTTTCAATATACCCACTGATTATACTTGCACACATGCTTATATGATCCTAAGTAGTCAAGTTGAAACAAAAGCATGCCACCCCATCTTCATTCTCCCCCATTATGTTTTCAATGTATTTCCTTTCTAAGAGAATGAAGAGTAACAAAACCATTCAGAGGAAAGCAGCATTTTCAACAAAGTGTTTATGGCAGGCACATGGTCCAGGCAAACCGCGGTGAAATAAGCGGTATTTTTCTTTGTTTCTTTTTTTGTGTTATACACTGCCCATGGATTTTTGTACAAAAAGAAAACATTGAAAGTTGTAATACAAATTTCATAATAAATTTTTTTTTCCAAAATTAGCCGTCGTAATTGTTGCTGTCTTTTAAATGGTAAGAGATGAGTTACAATAAATAACCTAAAAAATACACAAGTATTTACATACAGACATCTAGACATGAGAAATATGTAAACAGCAGTTTACTAGAGGTATATGACTGTGTGGCTGGTTGCAAGAAAATGACTATATGCAATGTGTTAGGGTAATGCTTGTACCGTCAAACAATGCTCACAGTCAGAGGTGACTAAGTGGAGCTGCATATGAAACTCTTGACAACCAAAAGTCACAAATAGTAAATATTGACATGAGAAGGCTGGAAAACCAGAGGCTCATTTAAGGAAACTGTGAAAAAAGGGACTTTGGAAGCAGTTCGGCTACAGAGATGAAATGAACTGTAACTCCTCACTACATTTGCAGGCTGTTTTAGCTGTAAGCTGGCCAAAGGCAGGTGTTGCATGAAAGATTATGGATTTGTGGTATTGCGAATGAGGTTAGTAGAGAATAGAATGGTTCTGTCCTCAGATTTTAAGAGTAATAGGTCTGTTTTGTTTCCTTTGATGACTGTGACCACTTTCTCTGGCTGGCTGTGGCAAACCACGGGTAGCGTAGAGCAAATATTGAGAGAATAAAAATAAGTCGTTTTATTAAGACCTAAAAGAGTTCAACCAAGTTCAGCTGTTGTATTTTTGGATGACTGAGCAACTGTATAAAACATACAAAACAGGAAAAATAAAAATAGATCTAGATTTCTGTGCTATTATTTGGCTGTATCAGGACATGATTTTGACAGTATCAGATGTTAAAAATCAAGCTTTGGTTAGTCAAATACAGAATAAATACCTTTATAAAATATAGAATGGATTTTGGCTAATATGTTTCAGTGACAGATCACTGTTTTAGGCACTGGCTCTGTATCCAGATGTACATACTTTTCTAGACTAAGCAGGATTAGGAACCGGTACACGAGAACTGACTGTGTGTGAACAGGAAAGGGGGGGAGCAGCACATTCCTCACACAGTCCTAAATAATCCCACATCCAGTACAGCCAGGGCAAAGAGAGGGATGTGCATGCACACACAGTTTATCCTTAACACATACTAACATTCAGGCTTTCATACCTCAGACATGTTTTCTCTTGCACGCACAGACTATATTATCTCTGTTCTCTTCCTCTCTCAGACACACAAACACACACACACACACTGAGCTGCAGCCGCTGGGCAGGGGGTAAAGGAGTAAAGCTAGTGTGATGTCCACGGGGTCAGTGGCAGCCACAGGCACGCACCACCATGTTCTTGTACTTCTTCAGAATGACGTTAGAGTTGTCGTCGAAGTAGAGCACAGAGATGGCTTGCAGCTTGGTGGGGGCACAACATGGCTTTGGGACATTTTCAGGATTCATCAGGTGCACCTGGAGGAAAAGAAGAACACTGGAGCTGAATTGGCTGTTTATTTATTTATGTAGATGATTTATTTAACTAACTATTAATTTAATATTTATGTTCTAGCATTCTCCATTTATGTAAAACTGAGATGACAGTTTATAGTTAACTACACTTCCAATGTATCATCCACTAACATGCCACCACTGTGGTGTCACTGCTATAATGAGTATGATTTAACATCTAAACAATATCTATTAAACTGCGGTCAGTGCAGTGCAATGCACAAATGACCATCATATGACCACTATTTAATAGATAATAGTTTTTAGTCAATCCCATACGCCAACCATATAGGACCACAGTAGTGCGTTTGTTGCAAATTCATGATTTAACATCTAAATGTCTAATAGATGGTGGTCCTATGATGGTCCCTTTTGCAACAAATGGACAACTATTTTGTGTATGTATGTGAGAAATATTCTACAGTACTCAATGTAGTGTGTGAGGCTCTAGGTAGAGTGCGTGTATGAAGACATTTATAGCATTTTGCAGACGCTTTTATCCAAAGTGACTTCCATTCCCTAACTACAGGGGGCAGTCTCCCTGGAGCAACTGGGGGGGCAACTGGGTCTTGCTCAGGAACCCAGCGGTGGTGTGCTGAAGGTAGGATTCGAACCCATGACCGCTTGGTCCAGAGGCAAGTATCCTAACCACTAGGCCACCACCACTTCGTGTAGCACTGTTTGCCACACACTGATCTACAGAGATGTGACAGTAATATGATCGGATAAATCGAGCTCTTTTCTGCTGTTTGGGAAAGTTTTCTGGAATGCTTAAGATCCATTTGTCCCTTTTTTGTCCAAAATTTGTCCAAAATTATTCACTTACCACCATCATTTTTTTGATAAAACACTTCTATCCCAAAGGAACTGGTCTTTTTCAGAATGACTATACCCTCATCCACAGGGCATAAGTGGTCACTGAATGATTTAATGAGTGTGAAAATAATGCATAATTATACAGTATAACATTGGTAGTCATTAAATCTCAACCTACTTGAATGCCTATAGGAGAATATGAACCTACACGCTGGGACAGCAGTCTATTAACATCATCAAAACATTAACAGGAATATACTTTTGAAAAGTAGTGTTCCATTCATCCAGTACAGCTCCTAAGAATAAAGCTGTTCTGATGGCATGTGGTGGCCCAACACTTGCGTTTTCCTTTGATTTGTCACTTGTCGGTACATAAGAGCAGCTTCAATCTATTGGTAAGATCTTACCAAGACCTTTAGTAGCACATATCTAGAAACTGACTTGGCTATACCATTACACCAATAGGGGCTTTAAAAAGGGCTTTCCTCAAGATTTTGGATAGTTTCTGTGGGAATTTGTGCCAATTCATTCTCTAGAGCAGTGGTTCCCAACCTTTTTTCCTTGAAGACCCCCTTGCCTGTGTCCAAGACAGGCCAGGCCCCCCAACCCCAACACCTATCCGTATAGACGCACAAAAAGAATAAAGTGATTAATTACAAACTTTTATTTGCAAAAAACAAACAGCAGTTGTAGGTTTTTGTTCTTATACTCTTATATACACACACACCATACATAAGGAATAAAGATAGACTTTCAGAGATGTATCAGCAACTAGGCCTATACAGCTCTGTCAAAGAACTCCTTTAGACAGTTAACATAAACAGGGAAAGTCTATTGATATTCACATGCACATCATGTCAAGACCTGTTATTAATTACAATAATAAGAAATATACATATATAATTTTGGTAACCTCAGTGCAGACAAAATTGTGCGCACCGCCTGCATTCCAGGTTGGGAACCACTGCTCTAGAGCATTTATGAGGTCAGGCACTGATGTTGGACAAGAAGGCCTGGCTCACAATCACCATTCCAGTTCATCCTAAAGGTATTGGATGGGGTTGAGGTCAGGGCTCTGTGCGGGCCAGTCAAGTTTTTCCACACCGAACTTATCCAACCATGTCTTAATGGCTAACACATTAAGATTCCCCTTCACTGGAAGTAAGGGGCATAGCCCAAACCCTGAAGTAAGAAGAGTGTCCAAATACTTTTGTCCATATAGGGTATCTACACAAGATAATACTCACCAGTGTCTGTACAATAGCATGATTGGTAGCGTTCATGTGAGCATTCAGCGGGAACGAGCATTCGCCACCACAGTAGTTGGCTGCATAGCCTTCAGGTGCAATAATCCAGTCCTAACAAAGACAAGTATAGTAAAATATAAAGTGGTGTTCAGTGTGAAAGTAGTGTAAAAGACAGACTGAGAACTAACAGGCAGAATGAGCTGTGCTAGTTTGAGCTGGTTGCTGCCTGCGTTCAGGTTACTTGTGTTTGCATATACTGTGTGTGTGTGTGTGTGTGTGTGTTCTTACCTGCCAGCCCAGCTCTCTGAAGCTAACATATAGTTCATGCTTTCTGCATGCAGTCTTCTGATCACTGCTGTTATAATCTGTTAGTGAGAGAGAACAAAAGTGTCAAGTCCTTCATTAACTCTCACACCAGGTGCTACACTCCCACAGTCAGAACCTGTCATAAGTTCCATCTGACTACAACAATCTGACTACAGCCTAATGCTATTTACACAAATGCTGGTTATAAATACTATAGATAAGTAAGTAAATGATAAATAATTAATGAATTAAGTAATAGTGACATAGTTATATTTCACATGGTAAGATTATTGTACAATAAGAAGAAGAAGAAAATGAAGACATTGCACATAATTAAATGATTTGGCATTATTCTGTGCAATGATTATTGCACATAATAATAAGATAATAATGCAGACAATGAGGATTTAAACCCAGTACTTTGCACATCAAAGTAGCATAAGGTTTTTGTGTGGGAGGAGTCTGATGGCAGTGGGGATGAAGGATCTTCTGTGATGTTCAGTGGAGCACTTTATGCTGGTGAGTCTGTGGCTAAAAGTACTTCTCAGTTCAGAGTTTTGTATCTCAAACAGGTTCATGCTTTGAAAACATGTATTCCCCCCCAGCATCTAATGTTACCCTAAATAGACTCCCTATTTGAATACGCTTTTTCACATTTATCTGCTTGACACCACTGCCCAAATAAAGCTGTATCTGTATCTATTTGAGGAGTCCAGTGAAGAGTTTAAGGTGCCTGATTGCTGTGGGCCCCAATAAGTTATGCCACTGGTTGCTGTGCTGTATTGTGGTTGGATTCTCTTGAATATTCTTCCCCCTGGTTAATTTTGCTTGCCAGTTCTATCTTAGGAGCAGAATTAAGCCATTAGAAGGTTGGCATTTGTTGGGGAATGCTGGGTCAGTGCATCTTTAATATCTTTTTTTCCACTGAAATGAACATTTTAAACTGTGAAGCAACAAAACAACAAATGTAACCCTGAATTGCTCCTGAGACAGAGACAATTAAATTAAAATGAAGTTGTATTGCTTTTATTTCTCCATTTCCAGATACACATCTTTTAGCATCAGCATATGCATGGATTATTATTATTTTCCAGTGCTGTGGGCACTGTTTTAACGTTCTCCCTGAGAACCCCTGATGAGAGTGTGAGAGCTGTATGACCAGCAGGTAGCTGTGAGTGTTAAGAGCAGAAGGTCAGCTCAGTCTCTGCCTGGACTCTGACTCCAACTTTCCACTGACGTTTGTGTTACATTTTTGTGATTCCTGTCCAAAAGTACTTGAGAAAAGGGCCAAACATCATTGCTGTGATATCAAACCTCTTAACTCTACATGTTTAAATAAAACAGCTGCTTACAACAATACCACAATGATCCATCTATCTATCTATCTATCTATCAATCAATCGATCAATTGATAGATAGATAGATAGATAGATAAATATATTACCTTTGTACTGTCCACTTTCGGTCATAGCAAATTTTCCACTTGAGGGACTAATAAAGCTTTATCTTTATATACAGATAGAGAGAGGGCAAAGAAAGAAAAAGAGAGAGAATGAGAGGGGACTACATATGATATCAGCCCCAACTAGATGTAATCACTTCCTGTTATTTTGTGTCCTCGCCCAAAGAGGATCATTCTAGCCTCCAGAATCTTCTGAAGCTGACCGCCGCAATAGCACAGTGTACTATGTTGTATTCCGCTGTGTAGAGCCAACCAGGTCCTTTTTTGAAGCAAATCCTTAGCCACCACCTCTACCCATGCATTTTGGTTTTTATACATTTACACCAACTGATCACTTTATTAGGCGAACCTACACTGTATCTCAAGTAAGTTGAACTAATAAAGATTACAAGACAGCTACAGCTTATTCAAAATCCGGCTGCTAGAATTCTAAGAAAATCCAATAAAAGAGAGCACATTACTCCAATCCTCAGGTCTTTACACTGGCTTCCAATTAGAGTTACTGGTCATTTAATGGGTTGGGCCCAAAATATATGTCAGTAATGTTTGAGAAATATTCACCTGGTAAGTCTCTCAGAGTGGCAGGAGCTGGTCAGCTAGTGGTGTCTAGAGTTCAGTCAAAAAGTGTGAAATGGCATTTAGTCATAATGCTGGACTGCTGGACCCAGTTCCCCATTGAGATCAGATCTGCTAAATGTTGCCAGTTTTAAAATAGCCTTGTTTTTGGCTGCCTTTAGTTAACCAGTAATACCTGCACAAAAATCATACACTTTTATCTGCCAAATAACCAAAAGCCATTGGCAATTCAGTCATATATGCAGAATTTCATAACAGACAAATTGTGCACTATATGCAGGGGTTGACATAACGAGTACCTACATTAATGAACTGGTACGTACCCAGATTCAAAATTTTTCACCTTACTTTGGGCGCAAACGCCCCCCCTCCCTCTCCTCTCTGGACTGGAGAACGGGTCACGTATCGGGGCGGGGCGTGAAGTCGAGAGGGCGGGGCGGGG
>JBBPCY010000001.1:6432253-6450209 GCA_037974405.1 Brachyalestes nurse
GTAACATTTTGAATGGAATTATGGAAATAAATAAACTTTTCCATGATATTCTAATTTTTTGGAAAGGGTCTGTATATTTTACAGCTGCACCGGGAATTTCATTTCATAGTCTTTGTGATTATAAATTGGTCATCCTCAGTGTTAAAAAGAGATGCAGGTACACGCTGTGAGGAGGATGTAATGGAGTTTCTTTGAGTTGAATCCTGAGTGCTGTTAAGAGAATGAAGGAGAAAAGCTCTTGAGCAGGATGCATGTCTGAGAAACACAATGGCTGCTCATCTTTTCCTTCCTCCTCTTACTTCCCTCGGAGAGTGACAGAACCAAAATGAAAACATGTGGGGGATCAATCAAGGCAGAAGATAATGACTAAGAGACAGATGGCGAGAGTGAATGGAATAGTGAGCATGGCAAGGTTGCGTTGTCTGTAACTTTCTCCCGCAGCTGTTAAGTGGGTGTAATGGCAGCAGGGCAGGACGGAGGGGGGTAGAGGGAGGGTGCTCTGCCTCGAGATGTATCCCAGTGGTGGCGTTCGCCTGGCTCCTAGAGAGGAGGTGACGTGTACAGTGGCGACTACAGCTACTGCTGCACATTCTGTTCTGGCTGGCTGTCCACAGGCAGCTGATGAAACACCATTATCAGAAGAAGCAAAGGTTCAAAAGGTTCAATGACTGCCTGAAAATGGGCAGAATGATCAGTTTTATAGTATTATGCATTTGTTACATCTGAAGAGGCTTTTGTGGCCTCTTAGGATGAGAAGGTCCTTACATTTTGGTAAGAATTTGTGATTTATTCAATTAAAATGGACAGTATGGCTAAATGTTGCTGCACTATCTTGAAGGTCTAACTCTTTTTGAGCTGGATGATTGCTACTCATTCATGACAGGAGATAATTCATTTTCTCTTTTATTGTTTAATCTGTTTCTAGATTAATCCATTTCCTCTGACGTGTCTATATTTCTTGCATTTTTCTTTCTTGCCTTTGTGTACACAATTTTGAAATACAAGTGTCGCAGTGATGCATTTCTAATATTTCGTTTTGGGCAACGATGACTCAGCTGCCCAGAAAAACAACCTCGCTGTGAAGAAATTTCAATATTTCACTCTTCTTCACTTGTTCCTCGACAGAAGAACCACTGGGAAGATTAAATGCTTTAATAGGTTGGTGATTAGAATATAAAAGAGCAAAATGTGATATCCCATTAATGTCCGTATTTTGCCACATCATCAGTTTTTACCTCAAAGGCCTAATTTGCATTTAATTACAGACCCAGCAAGTCCCTCTGCCCAACCAGTGACATTTAAAGACGAATACCTTAGAATTATGGGGTGCAGTGTTTCATAGAAGCATTATTTGAGTAATATATTATCTGTTACATTTAATCTACTAGAAAGCTATACAACTAAACCAATCATCCATAACATTATAACCACTTGCCTAATAGTGCATTGGATCCTCCTCATGTTGCCAAAACAGCTCTGACCCACTCAGCCATGAACTCCACAAGACCTGTGAAGGTGTGTGGTGGAATCTGGTACAACAATATTAGCAGCAGATCCTGTAAGGCCTGTAAGTTGTCAGGTGGTGCTTCCATGGATCAAGCTAGTTGGTCCAGCACATCCCACAGAGCATCAGACTGCCTCCACTGACTTGCCTTCTCCCCGTAGTGCATCTTTCCCAGGTACGTGGCGACTGATCAGACCAGGCCACCTTCGTCTATTGTTCCATGGTCCAGTTCTGATGCTCACATGACCATTGTAGGCACAGTAATAAGTTAACATGGGCACTCTGACTGTTCTGCAGCTATGCAGCTCTCTATGCAGCAAGCTGCAATTCACTGTGTGTTCTAGGGCGTTAATGACTCCTGATTTTTTTAAGCCGACTGGTCGGTCAGCAAAGTCAAAGTCGAGTCAACTAGCCATTAGGAGCACATGAGGAGCGAAGGCTAGTTAGTCTGTTCCAATGCCACTCAAGAGCTACTGTAGCTCAAATGTCTAAAAAAGTTCATGCTGGCTACAATAGAAAGGAGTCAAAACACACTAGGGCATTAACACAAAAGTTGACTAGTCGGGTTCAGAGGCATGAGTCGGCATCCCCAGAGAGAAGTCGACTATTCGTGTGTTTTTTTCCTCTCTCTCTGCCCCTGTTACGAGTTTACTGGTTCTATCTCCATGAAGCACTTTTGGTAGATACTGACCAATGCTAACTGGGAACACGCCACAAGACATTAGTTTTGGAGATGTTTTGACCCAGTCGTTATGACATTTTGTCAAAGTCACTCTGATTCTTGAAGTTCAACAATTGACTATAATGAGATAATTTTATTCACTTCACCTTTCAGTGGCTTTAATGTTGTGGATACTCTTGAAAAGGGTCAATTTCCATAATTTTTCTTGCAATTCATTTTTTCCCCTTATATTGTTGCATGTGTAAATATCACAACCAGTTTGGATTTATTTTGAAATGATCATTTTCAGGATTTTTATGTTAACTGTGCCTTTAAGAGTAAATTTGTATTTGTATGGAATTTCTGTTGTGACTCATTCAAGAAGAGGTCCAGGCTGAAGGATTCTTTAGAACTTTAATGTGACTGGGTGGAGTAACACTGCTGTAGGCTGAATCAGTGAATGCCTGTGTGTAGGTATCAGTTCACTCAGAACACTTGAAATTAATCATGCTTACATATTTCTACTTATCTATGACTATGACTATGACTATGTTGCTTTTAAAATCTTGACAGTGAGGAGTTGTGTAGAGGGGACAGGCAGCTTTGCATGCTGAGGAATGGAGTGTGTACTTTGTAAAGGAGTCTTCTTTTTGATCGTCTCGCCTGATTACACTTGCCTCTACCTGCACGGCACACGGTTTTGCACGCTCTGCTCACTTAAAAAAGGAAGAAGGAATGTTTCTTTGTGTCCCTGAGCCATGACATATCTGATGTCTCCCCAGCCCCCCATGCCAGATTATTCCACTGTTTCTTTTTTGTTTAAGGAAAATCTAAGGCCTCTATACAACTGTTGAAATTTTCCTCCAGTTTACAATACTTGATGCCATTTACCATGCTTGCTTACGCCAGCTGCTTCTGCTGATAGGGTTGTGTAAACTGTCTCGAATTCATTCCCCTCTGCTTCGTTTTCTTGGCCTGATGCTGAAGCCTAATTCTGATCTCATGAAAGCCGTGATTTCCTGTTTGACAGAGAAACCCCTGTTCTAGCTTGTGTGCAGGTAGCCAGTCTCTCAGTATTTTTTCGGATATGGAAAGCTGATTACAGTGGAGCAGAGGGCAGTCAAAACAAGCTTCTGTTGACTCTTTCGCTCTCTGGAATACATCTGATCACATCCATCTGAATGCCATATATTAACAAACACTTGCCTGCCCAGACTTTTCTGGGTACAAATTTAGATATAAAAAAGGAGATGTTTCACACACACACACACACACACACACACACAAACACACACGCACACACAGAAAGAGAGAGAGTCAAACATAAAACTTAAGGCAACCAGATTAATTTCATCTTAAATCAACCATTATTTTTACAGTATGCGTTATAAAATTTCATGCCACATTTTATGTTTTTTTTTCTCAGCAACTAAATATTTAAATTGCAAATTAACAGAAAATAATTCAATTAAATTGAACTTTAATTATATAGCACTTTTTCAAACAAAGTTGTCAAGAAGCAGCTTTCCAGAATCCAGGTTTGAGCCCCTAGTGAACCAAAGGTGACAGAGGCGAGGAAAAATTCCCTAAAACTGGAGGAAGAAACCTTGGGAGGAACCAAGACTCAAAAAGGGAATCCATCCTCCTCTGGTTGATCTGCAGAGAGACAGAAAGAGAGTCTCTATTGGTGAAACTAACAATAGAAGGCCTTTGTGTAGATCCTAATCACTGCTGCACAGATTGGACGTCCACGGCCAACAGAGTAGGTGCAGTTAACAGTCAGTAGAGGACGCTTTTGTCTGAGTAAAGAGTACTTTAAGAGTGTCTAGTCCAAACAGAACAACAGTTTGAGCTCCACTGGAGCTTTAAACAGCAGTTGCCCTTGAATGGGGGAGGAGCATGTGGGCAGCCAAAAGCAGCCGAACCAGTTGAGGACATTTGGGCAAGGGGCCCCACTGATTGCAGCTAGAAAGAGGAGAGTATGATAGACATAAGAGCACCCTGAGACACTTGCGAACCCCCACTCCACCTTCAACAAACCTGAGTGGAGACAACAGCACCAGCATCCCAGTTTACTAGAATTCTCTGCCCACCACCTCCCAGCTCTACACCCTTCATCTAACAGGAAAAATGAATTACAGAAAAATGAATTACAGAACTGTCTTGTATTCTAGCTGCTGGCATCATTTCTTCCCTAATGCTTGGCTAAGCATCCCTTTGCATTAATAACAGCATCAGTGCTGTCAGGTAAGGATTAAATCTCTTGAGTTCCTGTCCATTTAAGCCCACTCTTCCAGCAACTGTAACACTGTTCCAAACAGAACACAACATTGACACTCCCACACTCTAGAATGAAAACTGTAGGGTGTTTGAACATGGCTGGTTCAGCAGACCATCACAGAATACTGAATTTTTGACTGACCAGCAAAGTCACCAGAATCTTAATTCTCAATCCAGAACTGCAGGAGAAAGGCAGAAATAGACACACAAAACTGTGATAAATGAAATTCGAGAGACTGATGCTGTTATTAAGGCAGTGAAAAATCTACTTTATTGCCATATAATTAGGCCAAAGTTTAAAAATTGTTAGAGAATATAATTTTTTTGTCTTGTATTCCAGAGCTGGGATATGAAATTCCAGAGCTTCAGATGAAAAAGCTCTTCGCCCTGCAAGAGATAAATTCATGGAGGTATTTGAGTGCAAGGCACTTCAAGGCTTTATATGTACTTAAAAATCTAAAATAAAAAAATATATATGCACCAAAATTTGCAGAAAGTGTTATATTTAAGTCCCCTGTAAAAGATGTGTTTACCTATTTTCCCTTGAAAAATCATCAGATGTTGTAATTTGACCAGAGGTTTTCAAACTTGAATGTGGCCGCATGATGGACAGTCATTTCTACTCTCTGTGGTTTTCCTGCATACAATCTAGAGAGAAAGCAGAAATGATTTATGCTGCGTGTTTGTCCTTATCAATGCAGGCACAGTACGTCCTTGCGTGCCAGCGTACACAGGATGTTAATGGAACTTTTTTCTTTTGGCTACACACTGCAGCCTGCTGGTCAGAGGAGGACAGTAAACAGTCAGAAGCTTTGAACACCTCCTTGCTTCATATGAAAAAGAAACGAAATTATATTCTCTAAGAGTTCTTAATGTCTGGCCTAGTTATATGGCAATACATTTGATTTTTCACTGCCTTAATAACAGCATCAATCTCTCGAAATTCATTTATCACAGTTTTTGCAGAGTGTGTGTCTATTTCTGCCTTTCTCCCGCAGTTCAGGATTGAGAATTGAGATTCTGGGTGACTTTGCTGGTCAGTCAAAAATGCAGTATTCTAAGATGGTCTGTTGAACCAACCACTTTCAAACACCCTACAGTTTTCATCCTAGAGTGTGGGAGTGTCAGTGTTGTGTTCTGTTTGGAAATAAAGCATACAGTTGGTGGAAGAGTGGGCTTAAATGGACAGGATCTCAAGAGATTTAATCCTCACCTGACAGCACTGATGCTGTTATAAATGCAAAGGGATGCTTAGCCAAGCATTAGAGAAGAAATGACGCCAGCAGCTAGTTGGTTGCCTATTTTTTAAAACCCTTTTTTAAAGATGGCAAGCTGCTATTTGAGTTTGAGGGCTTTCATCATTTTTTCATAGGCACGCTCCTACAGCACTATTATTGTCGTACATTTTTTTTTACAGGTGTAGGTTTGAAATTTTAGAGTTATAATAATGACCACAACTTAACTAATAAAACCGAATGTATCAACCTCAACATTTTCTATTAATAAAGCTACTTTAGTTTCAGTTTGTTATGTTTTTCAGCTGGACACATTTTGCGGATGGGAAACAGTGCATTCATATGTTTACTATGTCTAATGGAGTGTTATAACCATTTTACCTGATAAGCATGGAGCCATTCTCCTTACCCTGATGATGGAAAAAGGCTACTGAGCCACATGCCGGCCGCCTCTCTTCATGCGTGTGTATTTGCTGTGTGCTGTTTGCTGAAAACCTCGCAGACAAACATCCTCTGTTTGAGGCTCTCGTTTTTGATAAGGTTGTCTCTGTGCTGACCATGCCAGTTGGATAACGACTTGTCTAGGAAGACCATCATCACTGAAAGCTCCCCTGAATTATCACAGTGTAAACAGGACAGGCCAGCATTTCTCTTTCAAAGGCTAAAACAGCACCATGTCTCTTCCACGGATAGTCCATGAAGGAGCCGCTGAGATCAACAGCATCTAGGCCAAGAGACCTTAGCCTTTCGGGAGAAATATTAATGCAGTGATCAAGAATCCACACTGCAGGACCACTGGGGCAAAAAGAAGGACTGTCATGAAGAGTTCGGTGAAGGTGTTGAGCACGCTTGTCTGTGTGGAATTCCTGCTGTACACTGTGTGCCTGTGTGCCCCTCAGTGGCTGGTTCAGCCTGGGGGAGCGTGCGAAGGCCTCTTCGCTCTCTGTAACACCTACAAAGGCTTGTCCAGTTGCATCACATTTCCAGCCTGGATGGGTGAGCATTCCTTGCCGTTTTATCTTTCAGTCCAAAGACCCCACAGACAGTCTAGAAGATGAAGAATCAATTGTCCCCCCACTGCAGGATGCTGTATCGTTTGTTTTGGTATATCTTCTCACAGTATTGATGTTTAAGGTGACACCTTACTGAAGACCGTTACTCACAAGCCTTCATGACACCCTTATAAACCTCTTATAATGTAAACCTACACATACATTCATGAAGTTGTCATTTTAATGTATTTTCATGTATTTTCACCTCAGAACATTTTTTAACAACTGACATTTCTTGCAGTAAGACATTCTAAACGTTTATGGTGTTGATATAAAACAGAAACTGCACTGTGTTTGTTTTTCTAGAGCTTTAGATTGCTTTAAAATATATACAAACAAAAATAAAATACATAATACAGAAAAAACTCAAACACATAAGAATTAAACCAATGGTAAACATTCAACTTAGAAATGTAGTTTCTATGTAATGTATGTGTTTTTAATATTATATAATGTTCTCTTTCTAGAATCGAACAAAATAGTCGAATCAGTTTGTAAGCATTACTCAGGATTCATGGGTTTGTTAGGACTCATGGGCTTCAGGCCTTCAATTTTACGTAAAAGGGCAACATTTAATACAGTTGATCATAGGATTGTAATCCAATGTAGTGAATAAACTTAAATCCACTGTCCTTTAACGGAAAGGCAGTTTTTGATACCATTACAAAATCACTGGCGCATTTCCTACGTAAATGGTTCATTTTTTTAGATGCTACCTCAAGGAAATGTCATCAGAAAAATGAGATCCATTTTCAAAGCTACCACAACAAGAGACAACTATATATTTCCATTTCTCCTGAAAATCAAGACACTGATAACAGACTTACTGATACTAAAATTCAGATAAAGTCGCTTGAAGAGAAAATAGGTCCTTTTGCTTTGCACACCAAATCTGAAGTTTGAAGTACGAGTGGAATTTTAGATTCCTTTCTTTCTTATTTTGCACATAACTCGCTAATTAATTAAGCCTTTTATCATATAGGAAATATTGCTGAAGTTCAGACTTCTTATACCCAAGTGATGCAGAAATATCTGTATGTGTATTTGTTACAAGCAAAACTATTTTTCTCTTTATGGATTCTCTTTATGGGTAAGAATGTACAAAATGTAGCCTGAACTGCAAAAAGAGTTGCACTGGTTACATGTTGGGGGGACCAACTCCACTTTAAAGTCTAGGTGTTTGATTGCAGTGTCATTAAAGTCCCTGTTGGAGTAATGGTCAGGCGTCTCAATACTTTTTCATATAGTGTACTTCTAAACTGTAACATTCACTTTCAGTCTTTCATTAGGTAGTACACACTCAACACTTGAAAAAATATATTTAATTTAGCTACTAAATAAAATTCTACTTCTTACTTTAATAATTTAATATATACATGATTGCCTCTTACAATTGTTTTTAATGCTCTTAACTTTCATGTAATTAAGTTTAACAATACTGGTAACAGAAGAAAATCTGTAAATTGATTTTTTTTCACTCTTAACCATCTGTCTATAAAGCATTTTGAACTGCTTCCAGTTTGAAAAGTGGTCCACAAATAAAGTTAATATCATTGTTATTGTTTTACATGTACTGTATATCATATTGAAATGTACCTCTAGTTTATATCTCTGTTTTAAATATGTAGTCTCTTATTTTTTCACTTGTATTTCTCTTCTCTTGCTTAGGCTCATACAGCCTGACTTGGATGTTCCTGGCAAGTTCTTCCATACTTTCCCTGGCCACACTTGTTGCCATCAGACCAGCTCTTACGAGAGGAAAGCGAGCCATCCTAGCCCTTCTTTTAAACATCTTCTCAGGTAAGCTCCATTGCTTTTCTGTTGCCCAGTGTGGGCTCAATCATACTTGCAGCAATTCATATAATTAATGATTCATTAATTTAACTAATTAATTGAACAGGGTCATTAGGCCTCGGTGTTCCATGGCTAGATTTTTCCCACATGTGGCAACATAAGACTACTAAATCATAATAGCCCTCTCCGATGTGAACGGACTATGTTCTGTCCTTGGAGATGATTCCGTTTAAGGTAATGAGGCGTGACTGTGTAACTGTGTAGTGACTGATGTTTCTGTTTTCACAGTTGCGTTCTGTGTGAGCGCCCTCATTGCCTTCGTGGTGTCCCTTGAGATGCATTTGCCAGAGATGGTGAAATACCTGGGCTGGGCATTTTACATCTGCATTGCTACTCCCCTCTACGCCTCTCTAGTGTCTGTGGCTCTAGGACTAGTGGAGGGCTCCTCCAGCGTGGGGCCAGTAAACTCACTCAGCTTGCCACCTGAAACCCCTTAGCACAATCCCACCCCAAAATCAGTGTCAGTTTTGTTACATAAATGGATATTTGAAGCTTGTGGCCAACACAGTGTATTTTGGGTTCTGGCCCATTCTGCAGCAACATAAAAAAATGAGATACATTATTTTATTTATTTTTCCCAGCCCAACTCTCGCATGTCATGTCATATCCATCCTAGCTTAATGTGTCGAATCCAACACCCTGACCCTATACACACACACACACACACACACACTGTATATATATATATATATACAGCTCTGGAAAAAATAAGATCAGCATCTCTATGAGTATGGCAACCATTCCATGTAAGTGTCTGTTAAATTCCTACACAAGCACCTCATTCTGCCTAATGAGGTACTGATTAGTGATCACCTGAATCACATTTTATTTAATGAGGAAAAGTATAAAAACACTGCTGTAATCAACACTCTCATCTTGCAGTGTGACCTGTTGGATGGTCAGGATCACTAGAAGTACGTCAAAGGTAGTTATTTCCATTTTGTTTAAGAGCGAAGAGGAGATTTGTTCTGTAAACACTGCAGCATTTCTCTTATTTTGATGTGTCGCCATTTCCTTTAAAATGATGCTTTAAAGAATATATCAGCAGTTCTTAAAAACTAAGTCAAAGCTGTTCAGTTCAATACTTCAACCTATAAAAGATAAAACTTGAGAAACTGAACATTTTTTGCAGTGGTCTTTTTGTTGAGATGACATGAAAGGGATGGCTGGGAAAAATAATTAATACATTTTTTAAAAGACATTATCTAATTTATTGTTGGAGCAGACACTGACTTTTGTAAAGAGAGAACCGTTAAGGACACTATTCTATGACACTTGAGAGAGTAATCTGGAAGCATTTTTCACCAGGCTGTCAATGTTAGCAATGCTGTTGAAATGGGCTGACAGAAGAAGTAGGAGATGGAAAATCATTTCTTTGCACTAAAACTGCTGTTTCAATCCATTTATTAAACTGTTTCATACAGTGGATACACCGTACAGTTTACTTCCGTTGATTAATTGTAAGTGTAAAAAGTGTAAAGTGAGTAGTAGACTGGGTAGTAATGTTAGTAATGTAAGTTTAACTTTATTGTCTCATAAAAATTTATTTATTGTAGAGCGTGGAGTCATGGAATCAGAAATTAAAAGTTGCCAAAATCAAATGCATCTAGGGCATACTGCACTTTATCTAAAGCTTCTACTGCATTGTGAGAGTGTCATTGTGTCATAACAGTAATGGATTACCCTGATAAGTGTCCAGACATTATTCCGATTGACTTTGTTTAATGAAATATGTCATTTGATAAAGATATAAGGCCTTATGTTGTAGCTTTTGTGAGAGGCACAATTTTGAAAGAGTACATTTCCTTAAACAGGGGCGCAATAAAAAAGAATTTATATTTTAAAAAAAAGGACTATATGGAGAAAAATATTGGGACACACCTGACCAAGACATTTTGGACACCATGCTTCCAACTGTGGATACACTTTGGGGAAGTACTTTTTTAATTCCAGCAAGACTGTACCCCAGTGCACAAAGCAAAACTGGCCCAGAGTCCTGACCTCAACCCCATCCAACACCTTTGTGATGAACTGGAACAGAGATTGCAAGCCAGGCCTTCTCAGCATCATAAATTACACTGTAAATAATACACTGTAAATTTAAAGACTCCTCATACATACTCTACAGAATGAATGGGCACAAATTCCCACAGAAACACTCCAAAATCTCATGGAAAGCCTTCTTAGAAGAGTGGTTGCCGTTATACCAGGGGGACCAATTCCATATTAAAGTCTATGTATTTGAATTCAATAACATTAAAGTCCAGTTGGGTTAATGATCAGGCGCCCCAATACTTTTGCATTTCACATGAAGTTGTTTAACATGCAAAAGTCACTAGAGTAACATAATATCTGCAAATTGTAATGATATAAACGTTAGAATAAACAGTATTTGTGTCAACTATGTTGTGTTTATCATTTGTAGAACTCTTTGGAGTAGCTTGGATTTCTATCCTAAACTATTTTAATATGCATTTTTATCACATTATGTTCCAGAAGTATGAGCTAAGGAGGACAAAAGCCCAAAACAGGGCATTGAAAACTTTTTATTTATGCATGTAAACAGAGATATGATTGTATGATTACACAGCAGCCTCTAATCAACAGCTTATTACAATGAAGCCACAAAAGGAGCAGTTACACTCTAAAACAATATTGCATTAGATACTAATATTTGATTAGCGTTCTACAGCTCATGAGTTTAATTTCACGGTGCATATCTGGACATGTTTAGAGAGACTCCTTTGATTGGTCCCCAGAGTCACACGCAGGGCTTCGTTCTTGAAGTGTGCGATCACACAGCCACCCACACTTCCCATGACCTTCTTATCATAAGTAATTACAACCTGTCAAGCAGACAAACACAAAAAAGTGAACTGAAACTGAAAATTGTAATGTCACAGTATTATGCACATCAGACCAAAACAAAATTTGTATTGAGACATAAAATTCAAAATGCAAAGGCATCGCAAATGTATGCAAATAAATAAAAAGAATAGGAAGAGTATAGTAAAAAAAACACTGCTGTTGATTATTAATGGAGGACCACATTCTTACAGTTCTGTTTATGATCTTGTTTACTTTGGCCCGACGTAAGTGACAGTCTTCCCTGTCTTTTTCAGGGTTTCCAGGAGAACGTCTGCATCTTTGTCTGACTCGATGAAGACCTTTTTGTTAGGAAGGTCAATGTCAAACTTGACATCTGTTGAAATGAGAAACACATTCAGAGCGCAGATACACACCTCTTTCAAAGCTGAACTATGAACCCTGCATGCCACAGTCCCAGAACTATGGGCTTTACAGCACACTTTATCTCCAAAAACTTTAATGTAGATTAACGTAATAAGATTTCTAAATCCTTACGGGTCATTTCTAATAGTCCGTTCAGCATGAAAGTGTGACAATGTAGGCATTGAGTATACTTAAAAAATAAAAAATTAATAAATAATAAACTGAGATACAACAGTGAAACCTCAAATTCTTCAAATGGAAAGTGTCGTGAGCATAGCTCACTGGAGGTTAAAAATTTATTGACACACCAGTGTAAGACACAGGTCAACTTTTTTGAAGAAATGAAGACCACCATGGTTATGGGATAAACTGCTATTTGAGACGTACACTATATGGACAAAAGTATTGGGACATTAATGATATTGCATTCAAATACATAGACTTCCACTCTTCTTGTAAGGTTTTGCACAACATTTTGGAGTTTCTGTGGGAATTTGTGCCCATTTGTTCTGTAAAGTATTTATGAGGTCAGGCACTGATGTTGGATGAGAAGGTCAGGCTCGCAATCTCCATTCCAATTCATCCCAAAGGTGTTGGATGGGGTTGAGGTCAGGGCTCTGTGGGCCAATCAAGTTCTTCCACATCAAACTCATCCAACCATGTCTTTATGGAGCTTGCTTGGTGCACTGGGACAGAGTAATGCTGGAATAGAAATAGGCCTTCCCCAAACTGAGTCCACACAGCTGTAAGAATGGCGTTGTCCAAAATGTCTTGGTATGCTGAAGCATTAAGATTAAGCCCTTCACTAAAAATAAGGGGCCACCTGAATTCAGTCACTACGGGGTGCGTCCCTATACTTTTGTCCACATAGTGTGGCTCGTTGAGGTTAAAATTGTATTACAATGTGGTGTTCATAAGTCAAAACATGAATTCTTCTGAAGAAATGATGACCACTAGGGTTATGGGATATATCTGAATGTCGCTTCTGACTTGGCATATGTTTAAGTTTTTTCACTTAGGTTAGGCCTTCTTAAAACGTCTAACGTTACTGTTATGGTGCTATGTGTGTATTTCTACACACAAAAACACTTTTACAGACTTACCAATTTTTTTCAGAACTCGAGTGACTGCACCAGAGCATCCCTCGCATGTCATATCAACAAAAAATTCGTGGGTCTGTGGATAAAACCAAGCAACAAACATGTTTTTCTTAGGTTGGCAAAACTGAGTCTTCAAAACTGCAAAAGCTTAACGTTACTGTACCTAACACAGCAGCTAGCTGTTAGCCTCATACAACAACAAAACCCGGCCCCTGGCCTTTAGACAAACAAAGCATTACTAGAACTAGTAATAAAACATGAAGAACACACTTACAGTCATGATCCAGCTTTAACACAGCCTAAGCATTGAAGAAGACCACTTACTCCTCTTAAACACAGTACTGAAACCTCACTCAGCACCCAGAACTAGGAGACTCAGGGACTGTCTGAAAACTACTGTCCCCTTCTACAAGCGTTTAGTACTGTAGCAGCTCAGACTGTCACTTAGTGAAACAAAGGTCTACGGAAGAAAGTAAGATATACAATATAATATTTGTATAGTGTACTTTTTATATTATACTGTCGTGTTGCACAGCTTTTATTCTGTTGGTTATTTTAATTCGCTGCTTCTACTTACTGTACTTAATGAGATATAATAATGAAGGGTTATCTTATCCTTTGTTGTTCTTCAAGGGATCTTAGTCATCTTAGGAAACGTAATGATAAGGTTAAATATTTGTCAAATTTAAGGCCATTTCAGCTATTTGTATGCTTCGTCACAGATGCAGAAAAGCATTTTATTTATTTATTTTGTTTGTTTAAGCTTTTATTTCAATATCTGCTTTCGACAGAATCCAGTAGCCTAAATAATTTCTAAATAGCGATATTTTTCTAGTTTGAGTATCGCCCCAGTAATCATTACAAAAAGAAATAAATAAATAGACTGCTGAAACTGCAGAAGGAGCTCCAGGTTTTATACAGAAACTCCCTGAGTCGAGTCAGCTGACTCACATGGTCATGTGACATCGGGCAGAAGAAGGAGGAGGAAATAACAAACCGGGGGAGGACAGGACAGGACAGGAGGAACACAGGAGGAGCTGGCGGTTTTAAACGTGTCTAAAGGATTCAAAACGGACCCGATCTGTACAGAATGCTCTCTTTTTAAGTGAATGTAAAATGTGTCGGAATAGCTATTACTACTAGGTAGACAAGCCTTAATCCCTGCTGTGGAGTCTGTGGTGAGTGAGCCTCCTTTCAGTTCAGTAATGAGTAAGTTACTGGGTTCAGCTGTGGTTGTAGGGAGTGAATGAAAGCTTGGTTTGTACTGAATTTGCTTGAGAGAGTAGATACGTCTATACTATTTTTATTGTTACTAGTAGCTGTAGACTATGTACTACTTGTTTAACAGGCTAAATCAGGGCTGATATAGGGCTTATGCCCTCCTAACAGTTGTGAGGTTGTGAGGGTACCTCAGTTAGAAAAGGGAAAGCTTTATGAGTTCTGTAACCCATCTTTCTTCATTTATTGTTTAAAAAGGGTGAGCCGAGAGCATAAATTGCAAGAATCAGATGTTTCTGATCTTTAAAACTGAATGGAATATACTCTGATATGTCATATTGCTCTCATATGGTGAGAATCACTATCCTGCAAAAGTGAATTAAACCGTGTCTGTATAAATGCAGGTGCATTCAATGTTATGATCTGCTGTCTAGAAGCATGGAACCATGTGCCATGGTATTTAGAACCGTGCAACTGTCCACCCTGGTGTGTAGAACCATGCAACCATGATCCATGGTGTGTAGAACCATGTGCCATGTGGTGTAGAATCATGCACCATAATATATAGAACCATGGAACCATGCACCGTAGTGTGTAGAACCATGCAACCATGCACCGTAGTGTGTAGAACCATGCAACCATGCACCCATGCACCATAGTATGTAGAACCATGCAACCATGCATGGTAGTGTGTAGAACCATGCAACCATGCACCGTAGTGTGTAGAACCATGCAACCATGCACCCATACACCCTGGTGTGAAAAAACCATGCAGCTGTCCACCCTGATGTGTAGAGCAGAGCACTAATCAACAAGGAGAATATAGAAAGCGAAACATTTTACAGGATGGTTTGGTTGAAGTCACATGATTGACATTTGCGGTGATCAGCAGGTTTTTATTCAGCGTTTCCTTGTGCAATGTGCTGATGCGCTGCCGCGTCTTCACAGGTGTGTGAAAGAAATTACTCAGCTAAATTTAACGTTGTGTAACAAGGGTCACTTGAGCTGGGTATCTTCAAACACTTCCTTCATTCATTGTCATTAGCACAGCTCACAGCTATCATCCCTCATACTCATTCTGTTTAGACACTGTTTAGTATGTAGTTTAGAATAAATATGAGCAAAATATTGTAGTATTTTCATCTTACATAAGATTCAACCAATTATTAACAGTGCATGTGTGAAAGAAAGATAGTGTGCCCTGCGATATGGATATAATCATTTATATTTACGGTGATTGTGTATACATACACAACAGTGTAGAGGCCCTATGGCCTTAAAACATTATCATATACTGCTTAGATGAATTGAACCTTCACAGGGAATAACAACTTTGCTTTTTTTGTCTTTATACATGTAGATGTATAATAGATGTATAAAATCTACTTGGTATTAATGAATGCAGAAACTTTATATGTGAGTTGTATGATAGAGGCTGCCAATGGGACCTGACTCTCTGATTGAGTGTCAGGATGATTTGACCTGGGGAATTTCATGGGATTTGTCCGATCAAATTCAATCTTTCATTGTTGTTGTATGGAAGTTCATTTGCTGAAATGTTTGCTTGTTTCTTGATGCACTGTCCCTTTGTGTCATGCAAAACATGCAGTAACTGAACAAAGACTACCTTTCAGATATCCAGTGATCTTTGTCTTGCTTTTTAGTTTTTGAGCACATGAGAGGTGTATTGATGCTCAAAGAGGAACAAGTGTTCTGTGGTTGTGTACCAGAAGAGGAATAGAGGTGAGTTACAATAGTGTAATGAGAATAGTTGATTTCTCTTTGATCCTACTGACTGTGGATGCTTTGTCTCTGCAGTAAAGCTGGGGACCAGTGAAGCGTCGAGACAACCACAACAGCCATGGCTGCAGACATCAACTATCAGGATGGTAACAACATTTCGCCTGCATTAGGAGAGCATTTGTGCAGCTGCTGCTTTTGCTTTATTAAATTAAACTACAGTTCGCATGTCGGTCTCTGGGCTTGTTTTTAGTGCCGATGAAAAGAGTTTTTGTTTGTTCTAGTAACCTTCCTTTTTTTTGTCTTGGGGGTGTTTAAAACTGAGCCTTTATGATTTTCTGAGCGTTTCAGATCAGCTCTCAATGCCCCTGCCTTATTTAATGTTGCTTTCCTATTAGAACCTCCCAGCTCTTTTTTTTTTCTTTTTTTTTCTACACCAACTCAAGCTAAACTTTACATTGTTTAAACACTGCATGAAGAGTAGATCAATAGAAGTGGTCCAAAATTCCTTCAACAGGAAAAAATGACATTCTTAATGCACTTTAATATAACACTATTGCAAGCGCTGAAATAATAACGTGTTACATTAAAGTGCATTACATGCTATGAATGTGTTTTTTCTTTTCCTGCACAAGTTACCTTTTTGGAAATACCACTAGTTGTTACAACACTGATGCATGTTTTGTCTGGGTGTTAACATTTTGAATGGAAGTATGAGACAAAAACTTTTTTTTTTTTTTTATCCTGTTTTAGGCCCTGTATTCTCACGAATAGAGGAGAGCCCAGCGGAGGATGATGAACCCGTCCATTCACCATCGCGCATGCAGAACGAGTATGAGCGAATTGGAGGCAGAACTGGAACCTCGTAAGTCTAAGCACATTGTGAATGGCTGAAATATGTTTTGTCTAGGCCACTGCTCTCATGTCCTGATTCTTATCTTTACAGGTTCTTTCAAACCTTAATTCATTTACTGAAAGGCAATATCGGCACCGGTCTGCTCGGTCTGCCTCTGGCTGTGAAGAATGCAGGGCTTCTGGTAGGACCCCATCATCAGTTTGAAATTTAATTAGTAGAATCATGTTTGATATGATGTGTCCGCTCTGTAGTTTTCCACTTGTCTTTGCGTTTTAAACTAGTTATGCCTGATGTGCAGGTTTTGATCTTTAAACAGTACTGTTATTGATTTAAATGGTGCCTGTCAGTTTGACCCTACTGTTCAAAAGTGTGGAATCAATGTCAGCTTAAAAACATGATAATATGAATCCGGTTTGGTTTCAGATAAACATTTGTAAATGAATTCCATTTGCTAGTGCAGCGTCATAGATTCCAAACAATTAGTAGGACATTACAATTCGTAGGTTTTTACTGTAAATAAAGTATCAGCAATTTGTTATGAGGCAAATGATTCTAGACTGTTAAACAGGACTGAGATTAGAAAGAAAATAGGCCTTGCAGTTTTATCTTCATGTATATGTAAGTACTACTTTTAAATCATTTATAGTTCTATATCTCATTTTTCTTCAGCTGGGTCCTCTGAGTCTCCTGGTGATGGGCATTGTAGCTGTGCATTGTATGAGTGTCCTGGTGAAATGTGCACATCATTTAAGCGCTAAGTAAGTCTCTGTTGAACATCTGTCACTATTTGTTTGTTTTGTCATGTAGGCAGGTAAGTTACACCCACATTTGGCATACAGCACTGTTAGCTTTTAGCTGATCCTCTGAATAGTCTGTGGTCTGTGTCAGAGTTTGAGAGTTCTGCTGGGCTTCATACCCACTGACTTGTAGAAAGCTTGGAAGCTGTGTTTTTGTGTGTGTGTGTGTGTGTGTGTGTTTTTCTGTGTGTGTCTGTGTGTGTCTGTGTGTGTCTGTGTGTGTCTGTGTGTGTCTGTCTGTGTCTGTCTGTGTCTGTCTGTGTCTGTCTGTGTCTGTCTGTGTGTGTCTGTGTGTGTCTGTGTGTGTCTGTGTGCGTCTGTGTGCGTCTGTCTGTGTGCGTCTGTCTGTGTGCGTCTGTCTGTGTGTGTCTGTGTCTGTCTGTCTGTGTGTGTCTGTGTCTGTCTGTCTGTGTGTCTGTGTGTCTGTG
>JBBPCY010000001.1:6450309-6479246 GCA_037974405.1 Brachyalestes nurse
GCAGTGTGTTGCTTCAGTATGTGTTTGTCTCAGAAACAAAACTGAAAAAGTTATTCTAATCATATTAGCACTTGCTTCACAAATCAGTGCATAAATTGCACAAGAATCAAATATGACCCCTCCCCCCACATGAGGACTGTAGAGGCTTATGTAGCCCTGTAATGCTGGCAGAGCACATGAGCGCGTGTCGCAAAATGCACTTTTAGTGATTTAACCTTCAGGCCCAATACAGTTTGCTCCCAAATGCTAAATTAGCACTGGATCAAGTGGGTATTAGAGCTAAGCCATCTGGTCCTTCCCAAGCCCAGCTCCCACAAAACTCAAAGACCACCTCAAAGCTGTGATGTAATGAGAAACAGAGATTCTGGATTTAGACTTCCACAACATTTTTCCCACCAAGAGCTGTCCAAACTAACTCGGTTCCGAGAGGCAATTGTGAACACTGTCCCTCTCAAACAGTCAGGCCACTGGAAGAAATTATCCTATTTTTCACTCAAAATAAATGATCTGAGATGAGAATGAGTATAGTTATGCGTGTTTTCACAAGAGGATGTTGTCCTTCTCTTGAACATTAGTACTCTTAACTCTTATAACAGGAGTGGCACGGATCCGAACTGGTAGCACAACGAATGGTAAACTGTCGTCATATAGCAAAATAACTCCTTATATGGAAGTTCCCCCGGTTTCTGTTGATGTTCGAGTCAGGCGTTGTGTGGTGTTCCTATGTCACGTAGAATCAAAGTTACTGTAATTAAAAAAATTTAGAATGATAACTGCTACTGGGGTTTTGAAAATGTCGGCACATGCAAATGGCCATAAAGAACAAAAATGCTGCCAAGAATAATAGGATGCATTTTGGGCAAAAGATCATTTTTGAGATTATCTTAACTAGTGTTAACTAGATTTACCAATGCACTGCATGTGACTGCAGTAGGCCATTTTTTATGGTGATCCACCATATTGATTTCACTGAGTATAAGGACATGTCATCATGTCATTTCATTGCTAAGAATGGTCTGAAAAATGCATCTGGTTCATGAAATAGCAGTGACCGTGACCAACCTGTGTGTGGAGGGCCCTTGGCCACCTCCTGTGGATGAGTGGAGCGATTGCGGTTCTGCCGACGTTTTCCTGTGGAGCGGGCTGTGCGGACGTGGACCTCACTCACCTTGAAGAAGGCCACCATGAAGGGCTGCCTTTCCACAGCTCCATCACGGCCCACTAGGCCTGCCTCTCTAGGGCTGATATTTTGTCCTTAAAGGAAGAGAAATGTGTCGCGTTACATTTAACCCTCTGAAGTCACAAGCATCAGCAGTGATGAAAATGCTTTCGTTTCAAATTCAGCATTTCTTGTGCCTTCTACTTAATTGAAACAAGCAGAGTAATTATTTTAAAAGCAGGGATTCTAAACTTTCAATCAGCACAATCTTTGTGTTTGCAACAGTAAAAAATACTTTGTGATTTGAATTTGATTTTGTTTAATGTTCTACTGTTCTAGCAACCAAACCAAAACCATAAAAATAGAGGTCCAGAACTAAACCTGTTGAACCACAGAACTCAAACAATTATGAGACAACAAAAAATAACCAATTAATTAACCAAATAACCAATTAAAGCATGTATTAAAAAAAAATGGTGCCGTAATTATGCATAGGATGTACACCAGGGGTGTCAAATTCCGGTCCTGGATGGTCTGTGTCCAGCACAGTTTGAGGGCCGGTGTCAAACACATTCAATAAACCTGACAATTAACTGGTGAGGTGAACCAGGTGTTTCTGAGCAGGGAAATCAGCAAATCCTGCTGGACCACGGCCCTCCAGGACCGGAGTTCAACACCCCTGATGTACACCAATCAACCAAAATATTAAAACCACAGAACAGAGGAAGTCAATCAAATGATTTTGAAAAGTGGGGAGGACACGTCCCCCCCTCCTGCTATAATGGTTCCGGCTCCCATGATCTCCAGAATGGCAGATCTTGTGGAGTGTTTACAGTATGCACTGATTAGTCCAAAAATGGTCGAAGGAAAGACAACCACTAAACCAGCAACTAGGTTGAGGGTGCCCAAGGCTCAGTAATCCGCTTGCAGAGTGAGGGCTAGCCTGCCAGGTTCGATCCCACAAAACAACTGCTGTAGCATAAATTACTAAAAAATGTTAATGATAAAAAAGGTTTCAGGACATACAATGCATCACAGCTTGCTGCACAGAGCAGCCAGAGTGCCCATGCCAACCCCTGTCCATTGCTAAAAGTGCCTACAATGGGCATGTGAGCATCAGAACTAGACCATAGAGCAATAGAAGATGGTGTCCTAGTCTGATGCATTATGTTTTCTTTTAGATAATGTGGATGGTGGCATTGCCTTCTTGACTGGGCCTTCAAATTAACCAGATCCAATCAAGCATCTGTGGAATGTGCTGGACAAACTACTCCAATCTATGGAATCCTCACCTCGCAGCTTACAGGATTTAAAGGATCTGCTGCTAACATCTTAGTGCTAGATACCATAGCACACATTCAGGGGGTTTGTTGAGTTTATGCCTAAGCAAGTGAGGGCTGTTTTGGTTGCATGAGGGGGACTTACACAACATTAGGTGGGTAGTTTTAATGTCATGACTGATCAGAGTAGATAACCAGTGGATGATTCGGCTTGTAAATGAAGGGCCTGAAAAAAATGAACTAATGAAATCAGATGGGGATTATGAATCTTAAACCATACCGTTAAACAAACTTTCTTCAATTTAGGCAACCCTGCACTGTAGCCTAGATTCAACTAAGCTCCTGGTCATCTGTATAGCTTTATGCTGATTTTAGGTAAGAAAATAATTAAAAATATTCAAAAATGTTGCAGAACTTAAATTCAGGTCAGCTCTTGTTCTGTGTCTTACCATTGCTAGTCTCCACACTGATCTGCAGTCCCAGATTGTGATGGGGACTCATTACCCACAGGTTACTGGTGGCTGTGATGTCAAACTCCAGCCAGCCTTCCTCCACTGCCCACAGCTGGCGGGACTCCAAAAGAAACAGATCTGCGTCCCTGCAGTCAAAAAGAATTGACAAGTTATGAAATGTGACCTGTATGTGAAGTCATTAAATCATTTAGTTCTTGCCGTGATTTGTTTTGAAATCTCTGTGCCCTGATTGAACACTGGGGAGGGAAAAGGCCAATATCATTTTTTCCTCCTGCTTCCTCTTCATGTCATTCTAGATTTTCTATGTCGTTTCTTGCTATAGTAAATAATGAGCTTTCTTTATTTGTCTTGCCTAATGTAGATTATCTACAGATTCTTTAAAGAGCATTGACCAAAATTCCATTTTCCATAATTAGAAACTGTAGTGCACAATTCAGGTTTTGTCAAAATATCTAGAGAGACATTTTAAATTATATTTATTTGCATGTGTATAAAAATATTTTTTTCATGTAAATGATAGTTTAAGATATCAACATCTGTTTCATCTATGCTATAGCTGACAATACACACATGGTTAAAAGGAGAAAGTTCCAATGAAACTTGTGCTAAAATAACAGAAAATCTTATGAGGATGGTAAAGGAAATCTGCATTACTTCAGTTGTGGTGCTTGGACAGAAAGGCTACATTAACTAAGGATTTATACACTAAACTGTGATATGAAACATGCAGTGTTATTATATGGACACATATAATAATTGTATTAATATAATCAAAACATTATAATCAAGTCCATGAAATGACGAATAGCTCTCATGTGCCTGTGTTTAAAAAAGTCTGCTTCGAGGTTAAGGTTAGCTTTAGAATGTTAGTTTTAGCATTAGAGGAAATTAAAAGCAAATTTAAGTATACTTAGTTGAATGTAAGTTAAATACGAATCCACTTTGAGTCATCCAAATAAAATGTTACTTAATTTGAAGACTGAAAGCTGCAAGAATGCATGAAAGTAATGAGGTTTAATAGCTCCATAAATTTATCCGCTTCTGCTATCAACATGCATATACACACTATATGGATAAAAGTACTTGGACACATTTATTTTCTTCCAGGGAAGGACATTCTTAATACTTCAGCATACAAAGACATTTTGGACAAAGATGTGCTTCCAACTTTGTGGACACAGTTTTGGAAGACCCTTTTCTATTCCAGCATGACTGTGCCCCAGTGCACAAAGCAAAACGTCTTTCCATAAAGACATGGTTGAATGAGTTCGATGTGGAAGAACTTGACTGGCCTGCACAGAGCCCTGACCTCAACCTCATCCAACACCTTTGGGATGAACTGGAACTGAGATTGTGAGCCAGGCCTTCTTGTCCAACATCAGTGCCTGACCTCATAATTCTCTACAGTATAAATGGGCACAAATTTGCTCAGAAACTCTCCAAAATCTTGTGGAAAGCCTTCCAAGAAGAGTGGAGGGATGCCATATTAAATTTCTGCATTTGAATGCAGTGTCAATAAGTGTTGGTATAATGGTCAGGTGTCCCAATACTTTGACCATATAATGTATACTCTTGCATACCTACAGAATGTCAAACCTTTTGACTCTTTTTCACACCTTTTAGGTCTTCCCATGAATTCATGCGCCTGTCTCCTCATTACACTAATGACACACCAAGCTGGTCAGCAGAAAGCCCTCTTACTGAGGTACTTCAAAGACACACAGGTGTTCTGAGAATGCCCCTGCAGTCATGCTTCAGCCACCCCTCTTTACTGTGCACTAATTAGAGTTACTCCAAAGGCCTCAACATGACATCCGCTTCATACAGAGTTCACACATTACACTTAGCGTGAAATGCTCGTGTTGACTCATATTGTCCACACTAAGGGTCAGGTAACGTTACTTGGCGGGGGTTGTGTCTGGTAGCAGTATCTAAAAGTAAGTTTCTTCAGTGCTAAGGTTTGAGGCAACAAGGGTGTTTTTATAATATGAATCTGCACAGTTTTGCCCCTGTATTTTTTCATCGAGTCTTAACATCTAGTCACTACCCTTGCATATGGCATACTGAAAACATGCAGCTGTGGTTTGGGCATAGATATTATCGCAGTACTAATTTAACGATTGATTGGCGACCAGTGTTTCTCTGCCTTTCACCTTATGACCACTGGGATTGGCTGGTTAAGGATAAGCAATTGAGATAATGGATGGATAAGCTGACTTCACTAGCTTTTAAAACACTTTTTTTGCTACACTATATTTTTTTATTTAAAAAACTACACTTCATGCTACTGCTGCATAGGCCGGTGGCTAAATGTAGAGGTAAAGGGGATGCTGATGGCCCTGAGGATCAGCATGGTCCTAATGAATGTAAACACACACCACATACTCCTGTTCATCATCACCTCCTCTAGCTGGTAATTTGGTGTCTTGTTAATTAAAGACTTTCTCCAGCCTAGGTTCTTATTTAATTACACAATATACCACAATTAATGTAATTATGTTGTTAAAATGACCAGTTAATCTTCTAGTAAGTACATGTTTTGTTAAAGCCATCCAGCCAAGTAGGTCTATGCAGGCCTGCTGCAGATACATGACACAGTAAGCTGTAATTAGCATTAAGATAATCATGTTAGGCAATGATATGTGTAATAATATCTGTCCATCCATATGAAATAGTGGAGATTTTGAGGGAAAAAGGGGATAAAATGCTCCTATTAAACTGAGAATATCCACCAAACAAGGATCTCATGATAAAGATTAGAGACTACTTCTAAAAACAGGCAACTAATTAGTTAAAATATCCCCTTGTCTTTTCTTTAAGTACTTTATTTTTTGTAATTAAATGTGCTGAAAAAGGAATAAAAGGGAACAGAGAAGTCCATTTTGCTAAGTTTAGCCCTGTGTTCCATTTTAAATGAGGCAAGTGGCTTCTCCTATGAAATGTGACCAGATGACTAACCACACATTGTCACCTCATTGGTTGTTTTTTTTTACACTGGACACAACATCCAATCATGCTGCTGGTGTGATTCATTGGGATCATCCCTCCTTCCACCCACAATGTCAACGTCTGACGTGTGTTTGGCTTGGTTCTTTTTTAGACTATTTTCAGTCCGCCACTGCGGTGACGGCTGCGCAAAGTACATGGTAGAAAACTGAGATGGAGGCCTCTAGTCTGTTCTGATTCCATTGCGAATTCCCAGTACACGAGGTCACAAACAAGAGTTTGAGCCCTTGTGTCCTAAAAGAGTGTTTACATCTTCCAAAATTATCTATAACATGCAGGGCCAATTGTTCAGACCACTGTATGCTACTGTGTGCCAATGGAATTTACCAATGGAATTTGTTTACTTGCTTATGTCCCCTTCCACATGAAATCAGAAGCAAGCAGAAGTCAGCTTCAAGTTTTAACCTGACCCCAGTTCTCAATGAGTGATGTACAAATATCCAGCACAGTCAGAGCTTGCAGTCATGTCACTGTCTTTTATCAAGAGGTTTACATTATCATAAAGAAATGTTTACAGATGTAAATAACAACCACCCAAATCTACAGTCCCAACCTCAAGAAATGAGAAAAAATCCTGCAAGTCTAATTTTGCCCCAACACATATTAAGGCCCTGCCAGTAGTAGTTTTCAATGGTTAAGATCACTGAATATCAAAATAGGTAAACACAATCTTGTTCAGTCAGAAAGAGCTTGTTTAGACAAAACAAAATCAGAACAAAAATAATGGCTAAATATTCTGAATGTCATTCATATCCTAACTGACTGTAGCAGTGGACATGGTTATTGCACAAGGATGTATTCATTAGCTAGCAAATATTTATTTATTAAAAATGTGTATTCATTACCTAGTGGTATGCATGGCATTGGTAAATAATTTGGTCAAACAGCCAGCTTCCTCACCTGTCAGGGTGTTCACCCACCACCTGGAAGACACTGAGCAGGAAGGTTTCGTTGCGGAAAGTGCTGCTCACGCATTCCTTGTAGATCCTGAATTCTGCTGCTGTTACTGATTCTCCCTCTGGGATCTGAGACAAGTTGAACTTGAACTCCTTATGGTGTCTTCTGTGCGGAGACAATTCCCGGTCATACTCCACTGTCCAAAGAGACACATGAGAGGATGTTCAAAACTAGATGCATTTCCGCAAGAAAGTGTGATTGCATGGTTCCTATAAAACCAGTGTTTAGAAACCCAAAAATATTTTTTTAAGCATAAAACAAAGGTTCTCGCACCATGGATTTGATCCACAGTCTTCTGATTCGGTGCTTTTGCGCCACTGGTGAGGAGTGGGAACCATCCTGCTCTTACCAAACCATTTATGGGTACAGACAGCATAATGCATAGCAGCATTCAGAGGCTGATCATTTTTAATTAAACCACAACAAAGAGTGACGCAGTCTTTTTTTATATAACTGACGTAGGCTTTAGTGTCTTGTGGTCTGTTTCAGAGTCTGCTGTATTTTGCTCCTTGTTTTTCCCTCTGCGTTTGTGTTTTTTCTGCTTTTTGTCCTTTACCTCCTTACCTGTGATGTCACAGACTCTCTCTCTGAAACACATTTTACAAAGGGTTCGACTGTCCCATCTGTCTCCCTGTAAATTACAGAGGGGACTCGATCACAACAGTCATTTTTTTAAGCATTCAATACTTGGCCCCCGAGCTTCTGATTAATTAGCTAAGTGCAAGAGCATTTTAACGAATGTTTTGACATTGGAACTCCCTCAGAGGAGAAGTGTCCTCAAAATTCACCTATAATAAGAATAATAATAAAACTTAAGAATAACAAAAGTTTGATTGCTGATGCAATCACAAAAAAAACAGAGAACGAGGTGTATGAGACACAGTCTTACATGAAAGTATGGACACTTCTTGTCAAATCATACATTTTCTAAGTGAATATAGGGGGGCAAGCTTAAATATGATATTTTCTTCACATTTTAGTGAGCAATTTTGTTAATTCTGAAATTAACATTCGAATATTTCATGTGCTATTATTTTTGTACATGGCATTTCATTTTAGTTCTTATCCAAAATGTTAAATTCAGCAAATAAAAAATCTTTGTGACAACAGAAGTGCAGAAATGTGTTCCCTGTATATGATATTTTTAATTTTAAAAAATAAAAAAAAGTGTCAATTTGGGTGCCCAAATTTTTTTAACGTTATTGTTCTTGTATGTGATGGTTTATCAATTATGTTAATCTTCATATCTTATGTTATAGAATGTTATATATTGTACTCCCAAGTGGCACATCTGTCTAAGCGTTGGCCCAAGCACTGCGAGTTCAGTCCCCAGTGGTGCTGCAGTCGTCCGTAAACCGTAATTAAAAAGAGCACAGTTGGCCTTGCTCTCTCTGGGTGGGTAGGAAGGCCCTCCCTCTCCCTCCATTATCCTTCAGGTGTGTTATGCTGTCAAATGAAGTTTGAAAACATGCTCTGGTACTTCATGCTACTCAGGAGAAGCACAGACTAGCCTTCTTTCTCCCAGTATTTGTTGGCATTGTGTGATAGTGGGTGAAACTGGAGATGACTACATTGGGCAGAAAATTGAGTAAGAAAACAAAAACTAATGTTATATATCCTGCAAGCATGCTAATCTCACTTAGTTATACCCTATAATTAACTACCATTACAGTTCACCCTCATCGTGAGTATGCTGCCATATGCCTTTATGCTATAGCACCACTTCACAGAGAGGCCACATGCTGGGGAGCCTGCTCTGCAATAATGATTCCATATTTCTGGTGGGACATTAATTCCCTATTTGTTTAAAATGGTTCCCACAGCAAAGTCCATCGTGACAGACATGTTTCCACACAGTTAAACACTCAAAGAGGAAGAGAAAAAAAGGGGTAATGAAAACCACAGTATGCCTTTTAGTCAGACGACAGCTCTGTCATCTCCTGTTCAACTCCCCCACAGATGCCACCACCAACCCTCCCTCTTTCCCAAGCTTGGTGCATGGCTTGCCGTTCTTGCCACATAAGTACATGTCCAGCCGGATACCCCTGTGCAAGGGCCCAGGATGAACTGTTCTGTTCTGATTGGATTTCCATGCCTCCCTCACCACGTGGAAGTAAGGAGCCCACACTTCCAGTCTAGGCAGCCCTCCCTCCTTACACACACAGAAAGAGAGGGGCAGAAGAGTTGGGAGAGAATACCAGAAAAGGTCTGAAGAGTAAATTAAACTAGGAACAGACATATGGGGGATTAGTCGAGGGGACTGGGGAGTTACCCAAGGTGTGCCCCTTTCCTCTCACTGATGAGTTACAGTAGCAGCATAAAGAGGTCAAAGGTCCTCAGGGAGTGTCATCCCTGATCTCTGTCCCTTCAAACAAGGAGGCCCCAACACATGTGTTATCAATTAATAATGAAGGTCTGTGTAGAAACTCAACAGGGCCCCTTTAGAGAGTAGACCTTGAGGGGCATCTTTGGGACAGCTCACCCTTTTCCTGCTCAAACTAACTCTCTCATTTGCCTTGGACAAACCATCTGCATACTAGAGTTCATGCAACACCCACTGAGGCCTCCAAACCTGTCACCAGAAGAGAGGAAGAGGATGAGAAAGAGAGGATACCCTTCTGTTCAGACCCAGCTGTACAACCAGCAAAGTGATGACTCTGCACCTGACTTTTCCAGCCGAACAATATTGCATGTGTAAGGTGTATTGATAGAAACTTCCAAAGGTCCCCTTTGTGATGTTTTTCACATCAGCACCTAAAGCCTGAACACAGCCTTTGTTGCACACAGCTGAGACGGTTTCATTAACTTCCCTCACAGATGTTCCCATAAGCGCAGAGCAAAGCCAGTCCATCAGCAGCACAGCCTTCAGAGATGACAGATCTATTAGCAGAAGCTGCAGCAGAGGTCACTGGCTCACAAATTACTTCAGCGCTCTCACTTAACTTCTAAGGGGTTTACTTAAGGAGGTAAAACAATCCCTGAAAATAAGTCTCACACCTAAAAAACAAAAGCTCCTAAACGACCTTGGCTTGTATGGTTCTTCACAATTGAACATCTCATTTACAAATAGAGTTCTTTAAAGAACCGTCCATCAAAATGTTCTCTGTGGAACAAAACATGGTTCTTCTATGACATCACTTTAGGGAACTTTGTTTGGCACCTTTATGCTGGTGCGCATACACAGTCAGACAAACATGCAAAAGCAACTCAAATGTATCGAGGACAGCAATTAATAAATCAAAATAACGTGCAGTCCACTGTACAACTAATGTGGTGTACCTAACAGAGATAGGGCTCTGAAATGATCATTCTTATGGAACCGAAAAGTTGATTTGAAATTTAAAGCTTATTATTTATAATCTTAAAAACACATTCTGTGTTTTTGGTTTCAACAGCTTGTGTGATTTCAATGTAGGCTATACTTCTATGCTATTACACCAGAAACTCTATACTTCTATGTCAACTGTACAAAACAGGTATTTTAAATAATAATTTTTCCAACTCCACTGACATTGTGAATGGGCCCTGACACACCATGCTGACTGCTTGGTCGACAGTTTCAGAGGTGTGTCCTGTGTTGACGGCTCTAGCCGGCTCTAGTCAGTTTTGTTTGGGCCAACTGAGCCTTTTAAATAAGCATCAATGGTTGCCCATGAGAGAGGTCCTAAAGAAGAGGAATGAAAGAGAGCAAACCATGCAAGCAACACTCTCAAAAGAGGATGCAAAGAAAGTACCCAATATTTCAATGTCATTGCAAGCAGCGTTGTTTTATCACTGTGGATGGGCATTTTAAGTGAACATAATTTTTTTATTGCAAATTCAAAATTTTAAATGCGCGAAATGAATCTCTAATGAAGCTCATAAGCAAGCTTTAAATAATAAACTAACTTCATGGACTTTTAAAAAAATGTATTCATGTAATTAGGATTTTGCATTAGCCTGGCATTCTAATTTAATTGAATATAGCTAGTCTTTTATCACTAGTGTCATGAAATTTTGTCAATGTCAACAGTGTTTTCTATCACACTCTTAAGTTTAGCTCAAACATGAACATTTAAAGACATTTTACTAATACATATTTAGTATGTATAGTGCAGTTTTACAGTTACAGACAAATACCAGCTGTTATTTTGGCAAATTTCACAGGAGATGTGAAGTGACAGTGAGCTGACGTAAGACTATCCTCTCATGAGCTGGCTTGATTCTTCCATGCTGGCTTGGTGGGCCTGGGCTATACAAACACAAAGTTATATGAAACTGCTGGTCCTTATACATTTCCAAACCTACTATTTTTTATTTGGCACAGCCTATGTATGGTTAAAGTGAACCTATTTTTTTATTTTGTTCTAACCAGTTTATGAACATTATGTTGGGGTGAAATACAAAAATAGAAATATTTGTATTTTGCCATGGGTGGATGGAACAATCTAAAGAGAACCTACACCAGAAACTCTATGATTGCAAGCAATAGCAAATTTCCAAACGATAGAAGGTCACGGGCAAAACCAACTCATAAGAACTGACTCAAGAATGCAAAATAGCTTGAGTCTCTGTCACAGTGGGGGTAATATTTCTCATCTACATCTACACTATGTGTATAAACATACTGGGACACATGACCATTATACCAACAGGGAATTTAATGACATTGCATTCAAATACATAAACTGCAATATGGAGTTGGTCCCCCCATTGCAGCTATAACAGCTTTTACTCTTCTTATAAGGCCTTCCACAAGATTTTGGAGCGTTTCCGTGCCCATTCATTCTGTAGAGAATTTATGAGGTTAGGCACTGATGTTGGACGAGAAGGTCTGGCTCGTAATCTCCATTCCAGTTTATTCCAAAGGTGTTGGATGGGGTTGAGGTCAGGGCTCTGTGTGGACCAGTCAACGAATTCATCCAACCACATCTTTATGGAGCTTGCTTTGTGCACTGGGACACAGTCGTGCTGGAATAGAAAAGAGCCTTCCTCAAACTACGTCCACAAAGTTGGAAGTATGGTGTTGTCCAAAATGTCTTGGTATGCTGAAGCATTAAGAATGCGCTTCACTGAAAGTAAGGGGCCTAGCCCAAACCCTGAAAAACAGGTGTGTCCCAATATAGCATTAAACTGAGAAATACCTAAGAAAAATACATTTAGAAAGAAATCTGAACGAAACGGCTGGTAGAGAAAGATCTAAGTTTTTGTAATTATGTCTGATTTCATGTTTCCACTTGCGTAACCTCTGGCTCCTCCGGCTTTGTGCTATTGTCATTAGCCCACACAGAGTGACACAGAAGGGGCCGTGACCTGCCGGCGAGCTGTGGGAAACTACTCACAGAGAAAAACACAGGCTTGGAGAGAAATAGGGTAGAGTGTAGAGTGAGTGTTGGAGAGAGAAAATGAAAGTCATTTCAAAGATGTGGAGGGGGTGAAGAAACAGAGAAGAAAGCAAGAGCAAAATCAGAGCAATGGCTGTATGAGTTCACGATGAGCAAAAGTGGGCAGCAGGTCCGCACTGCGGTCAGCGGTCAGCTACAAGTAGCACGTTTAATGTTTTCCATCCTATCCTCCAGAGGAGCACCACAGTCATCTCCATTTAATTCCTACCACATCTCATCTCCTTCCATCCTGTTCGCAACCACAAAGAAAAGGAAAAAAGCACATCTTTCCTCCTTTCTCCTCCCACATCCACCTCTTCCCAAAACAAAGAGAGCACTACAGTGGCTAGGCAGCCAAATCTTTTTTTCCCTCTGTTTTTCAGAAGCTGTTGACCCATATTTGGGCAGTAGTAAGGATAAGGCAGATGTGCTTTAGTAATAAAACAGCATATTCTGCCTTATCCCGCAGTCTTGGAAGGCTGTGAATTGTGCATTCTGCTGGAGGTTGCTCACCCAGAAAATGACAAAGTTTGACCGCTATAAAATAATAACACCCCTTTAGTCACACACCAGACACAACATGTCAACAAAGCAGCCCTTTATCTAACCTCTGTCCGACTCTTCAAGCTCTTTGGTAAGGATAGCAGCTCTTCTTTTATTTCCAAATAGGATTTCAGCAGGTTTACAACATGATGGGACAAACAGCAGATGTGTTTATTGCAACAAAATCACAATCACAGACCTTGTGAATCGGACAGCACAGTTTTTGTTTGATTAACGGAATAGTTTGGCAAAAATCAAATTAACAGAATTTTTATTTATGTAGATCTAGTCAGTCAGTCAAAACATGTTTGGTGTCCAAAATCTTTAGTTTAGAACTGTAGCTACGAGGCTGACATTGCAAACAAATGCTCAAACGCATTTTGTTTCTATAAACATATATCATCAAAACTTCTCTAAGCCCAATCGAACTGCATTGAAGGTTTTGTAGATTTGCGGATGTTTTAGTCCTCTAGTTTTGATTACTTTGTAAACACCGTCCCCGGCACTGTCTGAAATAATCGCCTGTAGAGAAGTTTTTATTTTCCTAAAACACATGGACAAATCTGCATAACGTTAAGAGAAGCTGAGAGAAGTTTTGGTGATGTACTTTTATGGAAACAATTTTGGCTACTTGGATGGCTGTTAAATTTTTTGGCTGCTTGGATGGCTGTTAAGTGTTTGTTATCGACATGTTATCTACAGAATGAATGGTCACTATATCTGGAGTAAGTGGAAAATTTGGTCATTTCATCATATATATACACAGCAACCCACACACAGTACAGTGTAGTAGTTGCTTTGCAGCTACTAGGCTAACAAGTAAATTATTCTATTAAATATAATAGTTCGCAGTGCTATAGAAAGTAGGACTGTGGAATTTTAATTGGTCTCATTCGATCTTACCTTTTTATAGACTCCTGTAAAATAAAAAGTACAGTTAGTAAGAAGTAGTATTTTGATGGACCAAAGATTTAAGTATATTGGAGTTGGTTTGTATTAAAGCATATATAAATATGGATGGATATTATTTCCATCAGATGGAGGACTAAACACATATTAGAAACACATTTGTGGGAATTAGGCAGAAGAAGAAGCATCTTAGCATGTGGATGAAAACACAGATATACAGTGATATCAAATAGTGTTTAATCATGTATAGTGAATCATGTCAGCTGAGCTAACAAAGCATTCAGCACTGCAAACAGAAATACCTTCAAAAGCTGCACATGAGCAGTGACAAGCTAAAAAAATTCCTTGCAATTACTGACTGCATTTTGTAATGTTTCACTTCCAACCAGGGTAAATTACATAATATACTGGCACGTACAGCAACTGCAAACTGTCTCTGACTTCTTTATTTTGCAACGAACATTGGCAGGCCTGTGTTTGAGATGGACATTTGTCAAAATAGTTTGAAAATGAAAGAGTGCAAGGACAAACAAGTCCCTTGGTGCACATGAAAGACACGTTATGCATCTGAAAGTGCAGTGGTTCTTGCATAACTCTGAAATCCTTAAAAGCTTCAGCTTGCTAGTCAGATTCCAATATTACTACAATTGCAAGAAAACTGTTAAACCTCTAAAAGCAACAAAGAGAATAAAAGTTTTGGCTTGTTTTGGCATAATTATAATTTAAATAAAAACGTAAAATATGTTTGAACTTTAGTAAATGTTAAATTTACTGTTTTGTATGTTTCTCACATCAACAGTTTTAGAAGTTTAATTTATTTAAACTATAATAGAATTCTACAATGTTTATCAAGTGCTAAAGTTGGTGAGGTGGGACAGG
Organism: Brachyalestes nurse; assembly: GCA_037974405.1. NCBI lineage: Eukaryota > Metazoa > Chordata > Actinopteri > Characiformes > Alestidae > Brachyalestes > Brachyalestes nurse. The sequence continues at coordinate 6,464,879 of JBBPCY010000001.1, forward strand.
TGTGTGCTGACAGAGAGCGAGAGAGAGAGAATCACATCACAAATTAGCCAAATGTCAGAACAAATTATGTTGTACTTGGTAAGTCATTTCAAACACAGTCCCATATAATTAGAAAGAGGGAAAAAAAGGATTGGAATCCCAAGCTAAATTTTTATTAAGCCTATGGACGAATATCCTCATGGTGGAATGACATACAACAGTCCATGGAAGAAGGTGTAAACACACAGGTAAGTAAAGTGGTCCCAATAATCATGTGTGAACACAGAACAGCACACAGTGTGAACTGTGTAAAATTCTTTCTTTGCATTTAACCCAATCACCATGTGAAGCAGTGGGCAGCCAACAACACAGCACTCTGAGAGCAGTGTGTGGGGATGGTACCTTGCCCAAGGGTACCTCTGGCGGTTCTGGGATTCAATCCCATGATCCTCCCAATTGCAGGGGAAAGCTCCCGCCAGTTGCCCGGGAAACAGTGCCATGCTATGCTTAAAGAGAACCCTGGTACTGGCATCAAAGCAGATAACAAGTTGTGAGGACATACCACCACAGGACACATACCTAACAATCATTCATGAGAGGCCTTTGCAGAAAGTAGAGCTCGTCATGCATTAGTCCAGTGCTTTCTGTGAGGACCAAACTGTCAAAGAAAACATTGTCTGAGTGCCCAAAGGTCTCAATTCCAGGTACAGCAACCACAAAAATGCTCTGCAGGATTTGGGGTTTTCCCTGTCTCTACAACACATAAATGTTATTACAAACACATTATGTTTTTAAGTCCTAAATAACTTGAACAATATGTGTCAGAAATAAAGAACATAATTCTAGACTGGGCAATGGAGAATTACTGGTCCTTGGAAACCCAGCTTAGTTAAGATGTTTGGAGGACCTTTCACCTCACAGCTTGAAACCAGAGGGTTTTGTCAAAAAAACTCAACAAAACCGAGACACATGGCTAAAATATCCTGGCAAATAAAAAACTTTAATTCTAGTCATTTTCTAATATTTCTTATTATGAGATTGCTCTAAGAATATTAGAAGATCAATCCATCTATTTTAGACTGTTCTGTTGGCAGATAATGTGATACCTACTAAAATGTATTAATTAGATTTCAGATTATTTCACTCGTCAATTTTTTTTTTTTTGCTGTGATGCAGTGATGAGTCCAGGTCAGTTAGCTGTATTTTCTACACCAATATAGTCATGGGCTAGTTCATGCAGGGATCAGGGAGAATGACCCAAAAAACATTCAGTTTCCTGTCAGCAGGAGCATCAATCATGGGCATTTGTGGCATGGAGAGCTAAATATACTACTTGCAAAATAGAGTAGAGCAAGTGGTAATCAGTAACCAGGTGACTACAATGGGAAAACAATGGAACAGACAGGAAATCCTGCTGGTAAGTACATAGTTATCTAATTACGTGCAGCAAATGGATGTTTTATAGTGAACCAGGGAAAGTGAAAATGAAATAAGCAAAAATTTACCAAGATAATTATTGGAAACTAAGTGTAGCTAACCACGTTGTGATTATTAAGGTCAAAAGTCTCTCAAATCAAGACAAAATGCTAACTAGCCAGTTAGCTACTGGAAGATCTCTTTAGTTGTGACTAAAACTTGCCAACAATTGTCCAGTAAGCGTGTAAACTTAATATTCAGTAAAACAATAAAAGTATTATATTACAGTCCATAAAGGATCAAGAAAAATGATAGAAATGCTGCTATAATTAAATACATCCATATAACATGCATGAAAAGTTAGCAACATATTACAGACCTGCTGAGTACTGAGTGCTTTGCATTATGTAAGTGTGTAAAAAGTACAAAAATCTGTCGTCACTAATGTACATAGTAACTTAGTAAAGCTACAAACTTGGGGGCTATAAACTTGGCTTGAAATTTCGCTTAAACAAATTATATTCAGCAAAGAAACTGTATAATTATATTCAGTATCTTTGCACCCCATGACACGGTCATATTTCAGAAGATTTGGAAGATGTCTCCTTTGGCTAAACCAGTAAAAATGTGCTGGAGCCCCAGGCATGTGAAGAATTCATAAGTGTTTATGCAATTATGCTCAGATTCTCCCAGGCTTCCCTTTTCACGTTATACTGCTCCAAAGGGGACTTGCTCACACATCTCAGTGCTCTCCCCCACATTTGAGTTCCTCCAGCTTCCATAATTAAAGGCCGCGGTTGCTCCCTCTCTCTTGCAAAGCTCTTGGGGTTCACTTGTTTTGTTCCTCCCAGGAATGTGAATGATAATTAACTCCAGTTTAGAACTATCCAACTTTTGATAAAACATGATTCGAGATCATGGAGATTTTCAGACAAATTCAGCAGTTATGGTCATTCAGCAAGCTGGCTGGCTGACTTTCAACTATATACTACTTTTACATTAAAGAGGTCAGTCTGACAGTTAGTATATGGCACAGATTCAAGGTGGAGTTAAGGCCCAAGTGAGGTCCAACTCATTCAAAGGGAAAGGGTCAGGCATTTCAGATCTCCCTAGGGATAAGGTAGCCATTTTGGATCTTTGGAGGGTCCATTTTCTAAAAACTGTTGGTCATGGTGCTTTGTAGTACAGCAGCTGGGAGGCAGCAGGGGCCTGAGCCAGAGCTCCCTGGACATTTCTTCGTAGCTCTGATCCAAGTCTTTGACCTGGAAAATGCATGAAAGGCACCCCTGCAGCAGCTACTAGACTTGGCATGGGTCAGTTAGAGGTGTAGGAGTTTACAGCTAACCATGGCTCCTCTCAACACATTTACCACACATTTGTGATAAATTTAAATGACATGTCTGGAAATAAAATACAATAATAGAATGTTTATGGAAGAGATGAATCAGAATATATTTGCTGTACTATATGCAGTCATCTCCAGTTTTGCACACTATTTGTATTTGTCATTTGCACCCAAATGTACCTAACAGCTACTTAAAGGTGCACCCATTGTGTCCACACACACAGCTTGTAGAACTGTATAAAGCTCCCCAGCACTGGGCTGTGGCACAGTGGAATTGACACAATATGCAGTACTTGTGGCTGAATGCAGTCAAGCAGAAATGTTTCAATCTACTGCAATTATAAATACACTTCATTTCAGAAGTCACATGGGAAGAACAGGCATTTCCATTTTGGGCTAACCTACCAGACCTTAAGGATCTGCTGCTAATGTCTTGATGCCTGATACCACAAAATACCATTAGAGGTCTACTGGGGTCCATGCCTTGAGTTTTGGAGGCACAAGAAGGACCCACACAATATTAGGTGGTTTTATTGATCTGGCTGATCGGTGCATTAATTGACAAATCTTGATAAATGTAATGAGTTTAGAAAGGAAATATTCATCTCTCAGCTTTACTGTGGGGCCATACAGACATTTCATTGATTGAGTCAGTCAATAATAGGAACTCTTGGCCAATTACATGGCCCAAGAGCTCCCTGTCACAAGAAGCACGTGGCACAACTGGGATTCAGTCTGACCCATAGGCACCCTTATGTGCACACTGAGTTTATTATTTTACAGACATGCCACTTAAGAACATCAGCAGGAATTCATCAGTGCCTTGTGAAGCAAGAAACCTAATTTCTGGACAGACTTCAACGAACAGAATACTTTTTTATGCTATCCGTTCTTTCAGCGCTGACATTCCGTGCAGGACAAAAAGAAAACTGGAGGTATTTTTTTGAGAGTGGCGAAGGATCCAGCAGGCTGAGTTTGTTTCAGGGTAATTTGGGATAATTACAGCTGGGTAAGGACTGTGCTAAAAGATGTCCGAATCCTGTCCGTGTCCTCATCCCAAGGGCTGTATCTAATGGCAACTATCTGTGTGTGGATCAGCGGTCAGCTGAATGGTGCCAGTCATGCTCATACCTGTGTGTCAGTAGGAGATTTTACCTAGTGAAGACCCTATGAGTGACCCTAGGTGTATGTGTGTTTGCATTTTTGTTTCCGTACATAAAAAGGTCAGAGATTTTTTTTTTTGCGAGAGCAAAATCATTGTTAGATTTTGGCTGTAATATATGAATGGCCCTGTGACCCTGTGTATGGACTGGGGATCTAATGGTACATTTTGACACTTTAATGGGGTTTACAGACACATTCAACTCTTTTATTTCCACAATTTGAATGCCTCCAATCACACTGACATTAAAAAACAATAAACCTCAAACTTATACCAGCTTCATTGTGTGTGTGAAAGTAGGTTTAAACTGCCCTTGAGTGTCTTAGCTATTGAACTAGTTGCTAGTTCTTCAGCAGGCTTTGCAAAACCATCCATATTTCATTCGGGTGCCATTGTGCCAGCGCAAGCCAACAACCTGTCAACAAATATAATAAGCTTTTTATAAGAAGGAAATTCCATAAAATAGAGGAAATGGGCTGGAAAATAAACATTCCCCATTCTTTCCTCCTTTTCTACATATAGAGACATTAAAAAAAGCACAATCCACAGAGTCCAGCTGACAAAATATTTTTGGGACAGACTAATGGTGCTTGGTGCTCACAAAAGATGATGTCTAAATCTCACTGCTAGAATGTGGGCCTCAAAGCTGACAGGCTAAAAAATAAACTCCTCTAGGGAGAGCAGAGGTGTTTGAACTCATTCGCTAGGAGACCAATAATGTTATCAAAACACATACAAACAAAATCGGCCCATGGCTGTAGTTCTAGCAGGTTTAGGCATTGGGAATGTTCTTGACTTAGCCTGTATAAATGATCATTATATATAACATTCATGCAAGAACTCATCTTCAGAGATACACTCTAAAAAATCATTAAGATGCCAGAAAGGGTTCCATAGAATGATGCCATAGAAGGTTACCCAAAGTGGATGGTTCTTAAATGAAACCTTTTTGTAAATGAGATGTGTAAATGCAAAGGACCTTTTAAAGTTTAAAGAACCATGGAAAAAGCCATCCATTAGTAAAGAGTGGTGGAATTCTAACAGGAATTTTTAAAAACAATTTGTACCAAAATAAAAATATGAATTATAGTAAAATATCATGGTGAGATATTATTGCTTTTTCAATATTTCTGCATAAGTCACTCTGAGTGGTCTGACATGAAATGCTCAATTCCAAGAACATACTCAGTCCCATTTTGTAAATGAGTGTAACGAGTGTTTTGAAGTTTTTAAAAATCATTCATGCCATTTTCAGATTGCCACTATTTCATCATCTCAGAAGACAGGTTATGAACTGTTAAGTTTCTCTTAAATGTGCCATGGTCCATCTCCATAATTGCATTAGCCAGAAATTTCAGTAGAAAAATCAGTGGACCTCCTCTTTTCATAACCATAACTGAATTAAATAATTGTGAGATCAGAGGTTCAGAATGTATTCCTTATCGCCACTGAATATACAGTAAATGAAAGCCAAAGTCCAAGTCATAGCAATACAATATCAAGAAACAAATACAGTCTACCAGCATACACGGCATAGAGAAATATTCTTACCCGAATAACAACACATGTACACAAACTTAAGCAGGTGTTTTTCTTTTACACCAGTAAGATCATGAAGTTTGTGGAATTTATTTTGCTTCTGTGTGAAGGATGTAAGCACTCAGAGCTCTTGTGAAGTTGCTCCAAATGCATCAAAAAGTCACATTCAGTCAGATTCTATCCATCACAGTATTTATTTGGAAATCACTGACCATCAGATCAGGGCACAGTAAAAACAGATCTCTTGACCTGTTTTTTTTCCTTTTAGCTGGACTCCTTCTCCTTGATGTGTCAGTCAATTTCCTTCGGAAGTTACACAGCGCGAGCGGACTTCAGGCCCATGCTTCTGGTTCTCCGTGCCAGCAGCCCCCCTGCTGCCCTACCGTTTGTCTCTCATTATAACAAGTAAATATACACAAAGATGCACTCTGTCATTTTTTCCTACCGTTTACATATTCCTTCCCCCCCACCCATTCACCCCACACAGCTCTGCACTCTAATTTTAGCAATTCAGCACCTGAAGGCAGCTAATTACTGCACAGAATTCATTTTGCTAGCCTTAACGGCATTCTGAAATGTTATTTGAGGGCTTGTCCCCAAGGTACAAAAGAGAGAAAGTGAGGTGACTGCTTGCCAGCACAAGTGTGGCTTGTGTTTTGTTTCTTTTTATGACTTTCCCTCTGTTAACGGAACGTGTGTCATGTCTTTTTTTGTTTCTTTCTGAGTGTATTATAGTGTCCATTTATGTGCATGTGTGTGTGTCTGAGCTCTATACAGATGGAGACCTGCTAGAGTGATCTGTGTGTGTTGCAGCAGGTGTGTGTACGTGTGTGGGTGTCTTAGAGCTGGCCAGAGAGGCAGATTTAGAGGAGGAAGCCACTGTCAGACAGCAGAGATGGATCTCTCCTGAGGGATCTGATAAATAAGGAAAAAATATCTTTGAAAAAGGAAACGCAGCTGTTTCCAAAGGAGAAGTCAAAATATTGGTGGCTCACATTCCAGAGCAACAAGTACGTCAGCCAAACTCTCTCTTTCACTCTCTCTCTCTCTCTCTCTCTCTCTCTCTGTATCCTTCCTCACTCTCATTGTCCCACCCGTTGACTGCATCTTCCTCTGTCTTTCTTGCTCTTTCATTTTCTTTTTTGCTGTCCCATTTGCAAATTCTGAGTGTACCAAACAAAACTTTTTTGATAAAGGAAACTGATTGTCTTGATATAATTTAGAAGTGGACCCACACCCTCAAAAGTGGTGGGGCCAAATGATTCTTTAAGATCTTGGCAAAGTGTACTAGAGAAATGTACTGTCCCACTAACATTCAGCACTACATATTGCCTCTGTCATAGTTACAACATAGTAAGATGTCGCAATTTTTAATTTTATGTAACGTCTAAATTTTTAACTTTACAAGGTTGCAGTAAGAAATACTCCATTTGGCATGTGCTAAGCTTGTAAGCCTTTCCTTGAACCCTTCTACATAACACTGACATAACTGTGGTGCAATCATGTAATGGAAGATGTCATATGCTGTTGATGTTTGATACCTAATGTCACATGCTATTTTTTGCTGTGTACTCTAGTTAGGTGTCATGACATTTTTATGGCAATTTGCCAGTAACTGTAACACTGTTATATTACTGGATGTATGACATATGACATCTGCCAGGACACGTGTATGACATTGTTACGTCAGTGTTATGAAGCAAGGTTCAAGTGAAGTGTTACCAGTAACTTTCATGCAGTGTGGTAACATGTACAGTAGCAAAGCACATAAATAATAGTTTGCAAACTGCAGTAAAAACATTTACCAGATTCGTGAGATATAATGGTCCTCTTACTGAACAGAAAATCAGGAAGGGTTCATCTTTTGGGAAACAACTCACCCTTCCCAGCGGAAATGGATATTTTAATTGGCTCTACCAGTGAGTGCCTAAAGGTCAGTAGTTTGTGTGGTGAAAGAGAGTTTGCAATTTCAAAAGTCGTCAGTCAAAAGCCTACATGTCCACGGTTGTTAGTTTCACAGAATATGAATTGTTTGCATTTTGATTCATTGAGCTGAGGCAAGCAAATGCAAACTATTGAAAACAAGAACTGAGACACTCATAACAAAGGTTCTATCTTCTGATCTGGTTTTATAACACCTTTAGGGGGCAGCAGTGAGTAATGTTTGTTTATTTGAGGTTGATCTTGCACTGTATCTGCCATCAGCTGTGAGCTACTAAGTACAGACAAGTTGTAAACAAGATAACTAATCTGGCTACTTCAGGTATAATAATAAACAAATTCAATAACTAATAAAAGACAACTAAATTACTTATCACATTTTATATAGAAGTTAATTATGTAATTATATTCATGATGTAGTTTTGATTTGTCTCTGCAGAGGCTCAAGCTTCTCAAACTGAATTCTGTCCTGTTCTGTCACTTTACTTTCTTAGCTATGTGCCTGCAGACAAGAGACAATTTGTTTCCATAGCATCATCTGTGATGGCTCAGATACATTTTATGCAACACATGAAAATAACATGCCATACATATGCCATAAGCATTCAAATCATAAGCCTTGATCTACATTTTAATCTAACTTCATTTTACATAGTGGATAAGCGGAAGAATTCTCAAAAAATAATAACTTGGTTAGAATTGAAACAATTTGCAATTGAAAATATGTAATGTTAGGAAAATATGACTGTGAATATTTACTTGTTATAATCAAAGTTAAAAGGTATGCCAGCTGAGGAGTTGCTGACGAGGGGAACGATAAAAACAGACCCGAACGCAGAAGTCCACTTGCGCTGAATAACTTTCGAAGCAAATTCACTGAAATATCAAAGAGAATGAGTTTAGCTGAAGAAAATAAATCAAATAAAATTTTCTTGTACCATGACCTGGTGGAAATTTCCAGACTGCAAACATTTTGTATTAAGACAGCAAACTGTTCTTTGTAATCTTTTTATTATTGTTCAGCAAAATTAAAAAAATGTTATGCTTTTCCACCCATTTCTTTGAGGCAGAACCACCAAACGTTGCATGGTCATAGAGCCTATACCCAGTTAGTTTGTTTGTGGCTTCACTCTAACATAATTTTCTTTTTCACAAACACCCTAGCAATCACTGAAAATGACCCAAGAATACCCTGAATAACCACTAGGTGCACCACAGTAATCACATATCAGAACCAAGGCATACCATGGAAAACCATAGTCACCACCTAGCAACAGCTTAGCAACCACTTGAAACATTGTATCAAACACCTAGCAATTGCCTAGGGAACCACAGTACCCACCTGCAAGACCATAGCAACTGTTTAAGGTAGCGACCACACAGAATACCATATACACCCATAGGAACAGAAATAGCTGTTTAACAACAATTAAATAACGCTTTTACTCCCCGCCAAAAAATAATAACATACACAACCTACCACCTTTAAGCATTCAGCACTACATAAACACAATTCATTTAAACCAGTATAAGATGCCAAAATTAATTCTGCAAATGTATATCTTAATTAGATACTATTGCAGGAAATTACTTCATACAGTTGTTATATGAATGTACACTCGTATGCACATTTTTGTGACATTAGCGCTATGCAAATGTGTAATCAAGTTTACCTGCCATAAAATCATACTTACTCCAGTCTCAAGAGCCTGACAGGGTGAAAACAGGGTGAATATACAACAGTCACGTGTCCTGTTCATTGCTGCAGTGTGTTGGCTAGCACGTCTTCCTGGGCCAGAGTGTTTGTGTTTGTATTTGTATTTGTGTGAGTGTGTGCGAGCATTTTGTTGTCGGCATGCCTGTGGATTAGAACTCCAGGACTGTGGATTAGAACTCCAGGACTGTGGATTAGAACTCCAGAAATTGCAGCGCCAGTTGGATTGCGTCTGTAAGAAAAGCTATAAAGAAAGAGAAATAATCACTTTCTCTTTACTTTTTTCTATTTCTACTCCGCTTCGCCAGTTCATTCCTGTCCTCTCATGTCTCATAGTTTTTTCTGTTTCTGTCAAGTCTGAAAATGTATCCCTACATGAGAGGTGAAAATGTATGACAGTATAGCTATACTTTATTTAGTTTGCTTATATTGTTGTTCTGGAATACGATCAGCTTTGGACTTGCTTTGGTACTGTAGTGCTCATGCCAATAAAGAAATATTGATTTGAACTGAGAAACAGACAGACAGAGAGACAGAGAAGGGTGGGGAGAGAGAGAGAACAAGAGGGAGGATATCATTATTTTATTAAATCTAATTATTTTGTTATTGTTATTGTTGACATCATTATTATCAACTTTAAGACAGCTAATACTTCTGAAAGTGATTGGCTTGAAACTGTGGCGTACTTTGGGAGGATTGTACGCCATACAGTCATGGCAGTAAAGCTACTGAATTAAATTAAGAGAGAGAATGTGTTGTTATTTCAGGCATGTCCTCCAGCAGATCCCCTTCCCAAGCCTGTGTGCAGAAAAGTAGTTCAGAGAAGACTGGACATTCCCTCTTAAACATGCATGTGTGAATGAGAGAAAGATAATTGCTTATTACTTGTAATTCACAGCCTCCTCACAGCCTTCTTTGACTGTGTCTTTATTTATAAACATAGATTTGTCTTATGTATGGTCTGCTCCTGCCCTGCTTTGGTCCACACAATTCTACAGGCGGTATTTTACTTTTTATTACACTCTGATAAATCCTTGTCATGCCATTGTTCAGAATGTGGATGGAATGCAGCATTCCATTAGGAATGACACTCACTAACTTGCTCTTATCTGACCCCTCACTATTTCCAGAAGTAACAAAATAGCTAGCACAGACAACAAATCAGATGCAACTAGTGTTCACTAGGTCTAAACCTAGTGAACATCGAAGAAGTGCGCAAGACTCTTCAAAGATTCCAAACACACATTCCCTGTAATCACTGACCTTGACAGTGACAACTGTTTAGTCACTTAGGACCAGATTTACTTAATGTTTGCAGTTGCATTCACACATTTTGTTCACGCAAAAGCAGCACAGTCTGATTTATCAATGTGTGCAGAAGCCTTTTTTGCAGGTCCACATATGGTCATCATAGAGCTGCATGTTTTGCGTTACTCTTGTAGTTCCTACACAACATAGAAAACAGAACACAGTGTTTTTGCTGGTGCATCACACAAATTTCTGTAATAATCTGTTGTCCACTCCAGTGAATGGGTTTCATATCAATTTTTTAATACAATAAATTTCCCATTGCAGGCAAATGCATAACTTGCTGCTGTAACATTACATACATCCTAAAAACATATATTTAAGAACACTACATCCATCCATTTCTTATAAAATTGGAATTTTCACATTCGGTATCCAGGGAAGTTTCACACAATAACAAATACTGTTTGTGACTTCAGTTTGATGTTTGAGATGACTGGGTTCTTGTGACAATATGGTCATGTCTCTGAGGATATTACATTGTAGGGCTTGGAGTTGAATGCTGTGACAAGCGTACTCCTATGGCATATGAGTACAAGATCTTATTGCTAGTGTTGGGAAGGTTACTTTTAAAATGTATTCCACTGCAGATTACAGAATTCATGCCCCAAAATGTAGTTTGTACGTATTCTGTTAAGTTAATCAGTGTGAGTAACATATTTTGATTACTTTGGATTACCTAATATATTGTTATGATTTTTACAAAAAACATGAATGTAGCAATCACATCCTGTGAATTCTTGTTTGTTTTTCTCTACCACTTGGCTGTTAAGCCCAAATCTCCCTGAACAGACAATATATACTGTAGAGGAGCAATAGGTGAATGGGTCTGCATCACGGGCATATGTCGGGGTGGGGTGGGGAGGGGGTTGGGGTGGTTGTTTGTTATGCGCATCTCGGCCACATCTCGGGCCGAGAAATACATGCAGACGCCCGTGGTTCCGAGGGCGGGGGGCAGTGTTATGCGCATCTCGGGCCAACAGTCGTGCACCAGGCAGCTGTTCTGGACTCCAGAACATACAGATTGCCAGTCCAACCCTGTCTGCTGTGCCGGCCCCGGGTCCATTGTGTAACTGATGCCACCAACATTAACAGGACGCTTATATTAGAGGCTCTTATTGCGTGTTTTGTTTGGGTTTCCGGCAATGCATGGAAGTTAGAGAGGGGATAGCCTAACATGGAACAGGAAAATGCCGCTGTGTAATCTATTTATTTCAACAAAGTAACTTTACAGAATAAAGTTACTCATAATTTGTATTCTAAATACATAATGCCGGTACATGTATTCCGTTACTCCCCAACACTGTTGGTTGTAATAGGTGTATTCCAAAGTCAGTGTTACCATACTTACTAAACTGAAGCTAGTATACATATTTTATTGTCCAAATATGCAGGTATGTGGTTAATAAGTTGCCACCACTGTGGATTGCCATTGCCACGGCACCAGCCGACATGTGACACATTTATTGTCCAAAACATTTAGGCATAATAATGATGAACACAATGTACATTTTCCTGGTATTATAGAAACTCTCTCATCTGACCCTTTCTTGCATGTGAAATCACAATATATACCCTTTTTCACAAAAACTTTACAGCAGTTCCTTTTGCAAAAATAATGGCTCAAAGATCCTCCATTCAAGAGTTTAATAAGACTATATTTTTACAAAACATACTACAACAGATAAAAAGACAACCTGCCCTGTTTTAAAAAAACAAGAGATGGATTAAAAAAGAAGATAGATAGCATACTCTGGGGCTGACAATGTTTGTCTACAGCAGAATATCCACCTATTGTATATAAACAGACAATCTATGTCCTCCTTGCTGTTCCAGTGATTGTGGAACGTGACTGTATATCTCTTTGTAAAATGCATTGTCGTTTAGGAGTATGATCAGAACAAGTGAATGAGTCTCTCTGCCCGCCACCTACAAAAAAATTTTTAAAAAAAAAGGTATTTTTGTAGCCCTAGAATAAAGAAAATATGATTCTGCATCCTTGCCAGAAAAAAAAACAAAAATGAGAAAAAAACAAAAAACATAGAAACATATTTTGTACAAAATCCACCACAGAAAAATCTGTATATTTTGTACATGCAGCCCAGCATATTTCTTAATGTGTACTAGCGTAAAGCACACCTCTTTGAAACATTATAGCCTAAGCTTACACACTCAATGCTAAGCGATTTGTGATTTTGAAAACATGATCTAGAGGTAGAGGACTTTAAAGTGTTTTGCATATACTGTAATCCTGTCTATAATCATTCTCTTAGCAGGAATATAGTAATGTAGTGCTTATTCTGTGAATATTTGTATGTATTTTTACTATGTACAGTCTAGAAACACACTGAAATGCTCAAATGGAAGGCATGCAACACTATCAACTTTAAAAAGGACATATATAGATCTATATATACATAATGTATACACATCTACGTGCACATACTCTTATACATGATATATAAACAAACAAATGATTTGCTGTTAGCAATACCCAGTGGTATGAGAATTATCTTTCAACCCTTAAGTTTATTTCCACAGCTTGAGAAATATTTCCAGTTTTGTAAAAAAAAAAGAAAAAGGGGAAAAAAAGGTAAAAAAATTGTATGTTTCCTGATTACCTCTTGCTAATAAATCTATTCTATCTCAGGGGGATTTTGTCTCTTTGTGCGTGTTTTTTTTTTTCTTTTTTATTGTAAACCAAGCCAATGATTTACCCTACAACAGTCTAGGCCCAGTTTGAGCTACTGTTTAAGTGGTACAGGGCAAATGCTTTATTACCGTAAGCCCAGCCAATGATTTCGCCTACTTAAGCCCAAAGGTAACCCACAGCAAAACTGCTTTATTAATGCAGGTCTTAAACCCATTATAATCATGAAATATTATTTCATTTCATTTCATATTTCATTTTACTTTATTTTATTAAAATGTGACAGTGCATTTTTAAAAAATATGTATGCATAATATAGACAAAATATCAGTGTTGCAATTTTATTGCTATATATTGAGATTGCAATGCCTTTCAGTGTATAAAAGGGCTCGTATTATAACTTTTCTGAAATTAAATATGTAAATAAGTTTCACTTACCCATCCATACAGGCCATATCTGTTCATATCCTACTGTTAGGATTTGAAAACAGCCCGCTTTCAAATCATAGCTTTTGTGGTGTCGCACTTCTCTCAGCCTAGGCAGTTAGCAGTTTAGAACTTCATGCTGAAGTCCTAGGGAGTGTTTCAGCCCTGTGCTGCCTTGCAAATGAATCACAATACATGACAACCTATCAGAAAATAGGTCATTTACATACAAGTCTTAGGCACAGAATAACCTGTTTACTTTGAAGAGATAATGTCACATTCGTGCTGCCGTATACTTCGATATAAGCGTTCTTATATCGAAGTTGCGTGCATCTGGGTTTTTCCACCACGCTACACTAGTGTAGCGACTACTCCCAATTCATGACAGAATGACTGAGCCCGTAGCCGTGAATCCAGTAGAGTTTGCTGCAGTGTGAAACTGCTATGCAGTAGGCTGCCGTGATTGCAAGGTTGGACTGAGATGTGGCTGGCCTGTGACAAGCTCTTCATGAGTCCTTCGTGGCTCATGCTGAGCGTGCTCAGAGGGTCGTCACTCTCGAGAACACCTTGCAGGAGCAGGCTGCTGGGCAGACAGCTCCACAGATGGCACACCCCCCACTCCGAGTCAATAATTTCCAAAAATTTTCTCTGCCAGAAGAATGGAATTTGGGGACAGGAAATGTGGATGTGTTCCTGACGACAATTAATATGATTTTTGAGTTTCAGGAGGAGCAACACTCTTACGACTGAAGCTGCATTGTTCAGGCTCTATCCCTCCTGAATAGCATTTTCAGCGCTGGAAACGTCTCTTCAGCCCCTTTGATAAAACACACGAAAATCTGAATTTAGCTGCTACTAAGTGACTCTGTTGTTTTGAAAACAAAGTAA
>JBBPCY010000001.1:6479346-6497899 GCA_037974405.1 Brachyalestes nurse
ATAATAAAGTGCCCAACTATATATATATATATATACAGTCTATGTGTATATATTCATTCATATATATGAGTACAGCTGAATGCCTCATCCGCCACGCCCCCTCGTCTTCGTGCATATATATATATATATATATATGTATATATATATAATTTTTTTATTTAGCAAGAATTCACAAGTGATGTTTTGAAAATGAACTTATTTTTCTCTCACTAGCAGAGTGTGTCTCTCCATGTTTAGTGATGAGCCCAAAGTCTTCATGGTTACGCAGCAATTTAGATTGAAACCAGTTCAGAATCTGATGTGCATCAGCCATTGCATTCATTGCTGGTAAAATGAGCTTGAGCCTTGTGATTGCTATTTAAGTATGCTTGCACCAGGACACTGTGATTGCTAGTAAAATGTCGAGCAAAAAGAGTTCTGGACACTGTTACAAGTACTCGAACTGCAGGATTCTTGAACGAGATTAAATGTGCTCAAACTGCTGCATTCCAATAGAGGTTAAATGTGTTTGAGCTGCAGGATTTCATTTGGGGTTAAACGCGCTCATGCTGTGCTCAAGCTGAAGGATTCCGCTCGAGGTTAAATGTTCATGGTAAGAACTTCCAAGCAGGGTGTGTTTCAGTGCATGTGTGCTGTATAAGATGATGGAAGGAAATAAAGATTTGACTTTGTGAGTTAATTACAACGAAGTTCATTACAGTAACTTTGAAAAAAAAAAAAGAAAAAACATTAGTTGATCAAACACAACTAATTTATGAAACTAACTAATGTGCTAAATGGAACTAATGAGAGTTATTATTAATGCAGACTATATCTCACACTGGCAGCAATTTTGTGAAAAATAAAAAAAAAACCTGATTTGCAGCTATTCCAAAGCAATCATCATGCAATTAGCACTACTTTGGATTTGCCCACGCGTGAGTGGCAACTGTGCCCTGGACTATATGATTCCTCTTGCCTTTAACCAGGCCAGTGGAAGCCAAAATCCCATATTTTTCATAGAGGAATAAGTATAAGCAAGGTGAAGAGCAAAGAGCACGACACTGATTTCCATGACCGCCTGCTGAGAAGGCCTCTAACAGTCAACTCTAACAGTGTTTATTACTTTCTGATTCTTTTGAAAATGTAAGCCCTTGTTTCACCACTATATACACCATTGCCAACAGAGGGTGCACTACTGAATCTACTGCTCCAGTGGTATGTATTCCCTGGTAGTGTTTCTCATAGGCTTGCATTAATTTTCATTGATTTTTAGAAGTTATTTGCCTTAAGATATGCCTCAGAATGAATTGCATTCTTTGTTTTCTGCATCTGATCATTGTTAAAGCATTTTGCTTCTGGCAAATCTTTGTTACTTAAAACGGCTATTTGAAAGACTATTTGAACCAGTAAGACATAAACATGACACATTCTTAACGTTTTTTTGCAATTTGTTTTTACTGAAAACCAGAAAATATTTACTATAAATGTTTTACTATAAATAACTGTTTTATAGTTGTATGCCAAGCTGTTCTTCCGAGCTGCTCAACTGAGACATGGTTAAAAATAAATTACACAGGGTGTATTTAGTATCGATTCAGACATTCTACAAATTTTAAACATCTACTTTTACACAATGTGAGACTGAAAATGTAAGTTACATGCATTGCTGTCCTGTCCAGACATAACAGCAATGTTCATTCCTATAATTTCGTGGTTCAGGTCAACCTCCAGCAAAAAAAAAAAAAAAAATCTCTGCAGCTCTGCAGTGGCAAATAGCTTTGATTTTATATTTGATTTGATTACATTAATGTTTAAGTTGAGATTTATAGAAATATTTGAACTGCAGCTACGTGACTGTGTTAAAGGGAACACTGCTGCTAAAAACTGCTGCTCCCTATTTGTTTAAAATTTGCAAACCAAATGTTATTGCACTTTTGTTCATATAGCAGTACTTTAAAAATAAAATCATCTGGTCCAGATTTGCCGGTTTATTCATCTACTTTATGCCCACACTCATCAGTGTTGGTGAAATATTATCAATAGGGCTAATAATTAGTGACTTTTTGGTTGTGACATTATCAGGATTAGAGCTCGCAATCTCCCAAGGATAGAGCAAGACCAGAGGTAATTGTGCCGCTTGGGAACCCAGTAGGCTGGAATACTGACTGTGAATACAAAACACTGTGACTACACCCCTGCACTGCTGCAATATTGATTTTATTTTGTATATAATTGTAATACTGTCTATTAAACAATAGACAGTGCTATCATAATCCTTCATTATGCCTTTTTAAATACTGTATATATTTACCCTTGCATTAATCTCACATATTAGTCAACCATAACAGCCCGACTGGATTTATGGGGCCAGTATTTACACATCTTAAAAAGTTCCTTGAAAATAAACCTTGTAGAGGCGTAAAGCTAGCTCAGCCTGAGCATGTAGATAGGGAAGCATAAAAGGTTCCAATAAACTAGATGGTTTGCGCAGCCCTGAACATGCAACTCTGACCCAGACACACAAGCCCAATCACACATACCAGCTGGTATCTAGTTGGAGACCTACTGCCTGCTGGGAAGTTTACATGTTGCTGCTGGTTTGATAAGCTCACAAATGTGACCTGCATGTCTTGGCTGTCTTTGTCAGTTCCTTTCAGGATGGAAATGCATCTGATGCGGCCATATTTGAGTTAGTTGTTGAAACTAACTTGGTCTTGTTACGTAGTGTTCCACCCCTCCACTATCTGATCACGCCAAAAACTCCGCACTGTCATTTTCATGTCATATAGCAGCATAAGCTTTGTATCTTATCTCTGTCAGCATGACAAGACAGTTCTAGAAATAGTGTTTACAAAAACATTGCCTGACAGTTCCCACAATACGGCAGTCCGTGTTAGCCTCTGCATCGAAATCACGGCACGCTCCTCTTTTTGGCTTTGCCAGGATTCTTTCTCACTTTATTCCGAATCCAATGTAATATAAGGTGATATAAAATACGGTTCCCGTTCTAAAATTTAATTAGCTTAGCCACACACACATAGATGGACCCTTTCCAAAGAAAAGTATCTAGAAAATGAATAGTTTACATGAGACAAAAACATTCTTTACTTTGAATGTATGTTAATGTGAAGCTTTTTTATTCCAAGAAATTTTGGAACGTTTCTACTAGGTCATTCTTCATAAAAGATTCATACAAGGTATGATAGAAAATGGGCAGTTGATATGTTGCAGTGATGTAGGAATATAAAAAGCACAAATATAGAGACATTTTTTAAACATAATTATTAAATATACAAGTTATTATTGTGCTTGGCAACCATAGCCAATTCTTTATTGGAAGAATTGTTTATGATTACTGTTGATAAAAACAATGAATTACTGGTTTATTGCTTGTCATTATTAGATCACCATTTTCTCCCAGTGCTAATCACTGTCAGCCCAAATCACATTCAGTGTTTGGCAAAAAGCCATTCTGAATGGTGGCTTAAGGCGTTCAGAAAAGGTTTTTATTCATTAGCGAGATGAATTGAAGCCACAGCTGTTCAAATAATGCTCACTCAGTTCATCTCCATGGGGTTATGGATCCATGGACTTTTTGACTTGAATCTGAAAGGTCCACTATGGTGACATTATTTGGGGTTTTAATGGTTACATAATTTGTGTGTGTGTGTATTTTATTGTATTTTATAAGGCTTCTTCCAGAATATAAAATCCTCCAGATTAGAGTACCAGGAAAGCATCAGGTCCATACAGTGTTTTCCCCTCCTATTATAAATTCTGGGCTGACCAACTGGTTCCATTCTTCAACAGATCCCAGAAGATGAATGATAAGATAAGATAACATTTATTAGTCCCATGGGTGGGAAATTTGCAAAAAGCAGTGACTGCCCCATGTGAGGAAGTGCTTCAAACACTCCATGATCATCCTGGTCCACAGCAAACCCCTAATAACAGGAATGACTAACTACAGGTCTGTCAGTCTGATGTGGCTGGGTATTTGCCCACCTGAAGAACATCACAGAACACCTGCTGGACCCCATGTAGCTTGTCTGCTGGACAAATAGGTCAGTGGATGAGTCAACATGGGGCTGCCCTACATCCTGCAACACCTTGATCACCCAGGGAGAGATGCAAGAGTCCTGTTTGTGGACTTCAGTTTGGCTTTCAGTACCATCATCCCAGAAATCCTCTCCTCCAAACTCTCCTAGCTCACAGTATCCCCTGCCAGCTGTCAGTACATCACCAGCTTCTTGACAAACAAGAAACAGCAAGTGAAGCTGGGGGAAGTCACTTCTGGTACATGGACTGTAAGCACTGGTTCTTCCCAGGGGTGTGTCCTCCCCACTGCTCTCTGCAAAACCAGCTGTTAAACTCCTGAAGTTTGTCACTGGACTCATCCAAGATGGCAAAGAGTCTTCATTTCGGGCACGAGGCTAAACAGCTGGTGCTGTGGTGCAGTCAAGAACAGCTCTGAGCTGAACATGCTCAAGACTGCGGAGATGGCAGTGGACATCAGGGCACATCCCTCAGCTCCCCTTACAATATCCAGCACCACTGTGTCAACCATGGAGACTTTTAAGTTTCTGGGAGCTACCATTTCCCAGGACTTGAAGTAGGAGACCAATATCAACTCCATCCATACTTTTGCCTGCAAATGAGAAAGTTTTGGACTAGTTCAACACAGTCATCGAATCCATCCTGTGCATTTGATTTTTTTGAGCAGCCGCAAAATAGGACTGCATTGAATACTTAGGTTCTAAAGAGGTAGAAGAAGAAATTTATTTACAAAACACATTCCATACATGATTTACTCTCCCATTTCAGTGCATTCCGGTATTTCTTCACAAATCATTTTTTCACAAATTGAACTGTATTATTTCATCTTTCATATGGAACTATAAATCACAGAGTATGGTGAGATGTGTGCTACAGCAACCAAAGTGTCTAGGTGATATGGCAGTTCCAGATTTTCAGGCTTCCAATATACGTGCAATAGTACACTGGTTATGTGAAGATCCAGGTGCTGCTGCGCCTTCATGGTATGTCTTAGAGGCCCTGTCTTGTCAACCCTCCTCTTTATCAGCCCTGCTCTATTCCTCTACCCCGGACCCTTCATCAAACATCTCCAAAAATAAGGTAGTCAGATCAACTTTAAAGATCTGGTCTCAGATGCGTCGTCATTTTGGATGGACGTCTTTCTCCTTAAACGCTCCCATTCACTCCAACCACAATTTCTCACCATCTTTAATGGACAAATCATTTTTGATATGGCAGAAATCTGGCATTGGGTCATTTTGATCAGTTGTGCAAGAAATTTAATCTCCCCAGAAGTAACTTCTTTCGTTATCTTCAGGTCAGAGACTTCATACATGCAACACTTCCTTCATTTCCAACTCTGCCCCCATGCAACCGACTTGAGAACCTTCTAAAGCAACCTAAATCTTTCAGCGGTATAATTTCTATTTTGTACAACAAGTTCATACAGGAGCGTTACTCTCAACTTCCTGCCTTAAAGGTGGATTGGGAGTTTGATCTAGGTGAGAACATTGCAGAAGACATGTGGCTATCAATTTTGCAGTGAGTCCATAACACTTCATTTTGTGCTAGGCACAGTCTGATGCAATGTAAAATCTTACATCGCACCCATTGGACAAACCTAAAACTGTCAAAACTTTTTCCAAACATTAGCCCTATCTGCAGTCGAGCTTGCTCCTCTCCTGCTACTCATGCTCATATGTTTTGGGGGTGCCATTCACTCCAAAATTTTTGGATTTTGATTTTCAAAGTATTTCAGAATGTACGGGACAGGAAACTAATCCCTGCCCTTTTATGGCCATTTTTGGCACCTCTCCAGAACATCTTAACTTGTCAAAGACTCAGGCAGATTGTATTGCTTTTTTGACCTTCTTTGCTAGACGCTTACTTTTACTCAAGTGGAAAGATCCCCATCCTCCTACTTTTACGCAGTGGATTAAAGATGTTTTTCCTTAAGTTGGATGAAAATGAAACATTCATTAAGGGGCCGCATTAGCACATTTTTTGACCTGTTGAATCCATTTATTAACTATATTAAAGACAAAATCCAGTTATCTGATGACTGAAATGCCCTATATAGGCCTGTTGTATTTCCGGTTCATCTTAAGTGTAACTGTTACTATAATAGCCCTGTGTACTGGATGCCTAGTGCTGTTTTGTCCTGATTTGTATTGTCTCTGTTTTGGGGTGGGTTGATTTTGATTTTCCTATATCTTGGTGTTTGTTGTGTATTCTATTGTGTATATATATTGTGAAATATGTCGCTGACAATTCCAGTATTGTGATATATATGTATATATCTGTATAGTGCTTGTATAGTGTCTGTAAAGAATGTGTACATTGTCTAAAGAGACGCCAGCATCTGGAACTGAAGTCCTTGTGTATGTAACAT
This sequence comes from Brachyalestes nurse, assembly GCA_037974405.1. NCBI lineage: Eukaryota > Metazoa > Chordata > Actinopteri > Characiformes > Alestidae > Brachyalestes > Brachyalestes nurse. Next base: position 6,485,756 of record JBBPCY010000001.1, read on the forward strand.
AAATCTGATTCTGCTTCTATTCCGGTGCCAAACCACCTAATACAGCTGTCCAGCCTTGTCCAGCCTTGTCCAGCATTGTAATTATGACTAACCTGGCAGCTTCGATTTCCATCAATTATATATAAGTAAATATATTTTACCTAGTTTTATTTATTATAAATCTTACTTTTATTTTAAGTTAATATTATGGTTACTTTTATTTCTCACTTTTATTTCTGTAAAGCACATTGAAAGACCTCTGTGTATGATAATTTGCTATACAAATAAACTAGCTTTGCCTGTATGGCCCAAATGGACTGGGAAGTAGGTGGCATGCTTTGAAACGGCGGCAATGTTACATTTTTTTACATGACAAACTTTAATTGGTAGTTATATCTTGTGTACAACAAAGTGTCCGGAGACCCTGTAGGCCTTAATCAGAAGTCATATATATATATAAAGTAATGTACAAAATTCTCTATGTATTTCAAATGTTTTTCGTTTATTTGACTTTACATGACTATTGTGTCTTAGGCCTCAACAAACCTCTTTCACACGCTTACCTCAGATTTGAAAGCCTTTAGCCAGGGTTGTGACTGACACATGAATGTGCGCTTTGAGGCCCTTGGGCCAATTGAAAAGCCCTACTTCCAATTCTGACACACTTTAACAATCTATCCAGCAAGCCTGAAACAAATTGGTTCAAAAAAAAAAAAAAAAGTAATGCAGCACGATTCAGTCAAATGTGAGTGCACCACGCCGTAACTGACGGAACTGCGTCCTTCACTCCTTTTCTGATTTTTTTAAACTTTGCTCATTCTCTCTCGGAGAACATTCTAAAAGAGATCGAGGCAGGCGCTGCACCAGTGGAAATAAAGGGTTGTTGGTCTAGCCATCTGTCATGACTGCTGATTTTCCTTTGTGCCACAGGCTGGCAGGCTGCGCTAGGTCAGGGTCCCCGGGGCTGGGGGAGTTCTTGTGTCACATCCCTGAGAGGTTTTGCCCCTCATTTTCTCCGGCAAGGGGAAGCAGAGCAACAGGCGAGTGTCTCCTCTGCAGGCTTGTTAGTTTTTTATATTAGAGATGCCTCATGCTTTGTGTTTGTGAAGTGATAAAGGTTAAAAAAAAATGCACAGAGCCCAACATACACGCTTCTGAAAATCTGAAAAGAATTGTATAGCATAGAAAAAAGGATGAAAAAGCATGTGAGAGCCTTTGTGTTTTCACCTAGCTTTCATTTCACAACACCCCAGGGGTGACCTGTGCACCAGTAGCGCTGAATTGGATAGACTGACTGGCTTTCATTAAAAAAGTGAGAAAGGATAACGGCTTTGCAACTGCAACAAGGAAGAAACATAGCCCAGGCCAGTGCTTGCCAATCTCCATTATGCCACTAATGAATAGTTTTTTTTCTGTCTAGTTTGGATAACACATTGGGAAGGAGTTCTGCTCCACTAGGTTGTTGGGTCCCTGCCCCTTGGCAAGCTCTGCTTGTTCACTCGGCACATTCGATTTCCAGTTGTCAAGCAAACAAACTGTTGCGAGTGACACGAAAAGTGATGCTGGTAGGAACAAAGTTGGTCTTTTGAAACTGGAGCACAGATGCTGGGTTTTCAGCAGTCAAGTCTAATGACTCACCCTTATTTAAAAATGCATTTAACTTTTGCAGCATTTTATCAGTATTGCATAATTCCACTAACCTGTATATTAAAATTCAGTGATGACAACATTCATGTTAATTGCTTCATTCATTCATTTTCTGTGACTGCTTAATCCACACTAGGGTTGTCTTTCCTGGGTCATTGTGCGAGGCAGGGACTCATAGTGGGCGGGGTGCTAATTTATTTAGTCATGACATTCTACCTAAAACAAGTGCAAAAGCTGAAGGTGGATGCAGACATTTACATGTTCTTAGAAACTTAGCATGCATAAAATAGCTAGTAAATTTGCAGTTTTCTCAGAATACCCAGAGAATATCGTAATCAGGCCTTCATTTTACCTTATCTAACCTTTGCAGCTATACACCAATCAGCCCACTGACAGGTGAAGGGAATGGATTGTGATGGCTAGACAGCTGGGTCAGATCATCTTCAAACAGCAGGTCTTGTGGGGTGTTCCTGGAATGCTATAGTTCCTACCAAAAGTGATCCAAAGAAAGACATCTGGTGAACTGGCAACAAGAACATGGGCACCCAAGGCTTACTGATGCACATGAGGTGCGAAGACTAGCCCGTCACAATGTCACTTCTCTGAGGACAATGGTCCATGCACTACAAAAATTGTTCAGGAATGGTCTGAGGTATGTGATAACGAGGTGCTGATAAAAATGTTGACCTGGCCTCCAGCTTCCTTAGATTTCACTCTGATCAAGCATCTGTGGGGTGTGCTGGACAAACTAATCTGATCCATGGAGGTCTCACCTTGCAGCTCACAGGACTTGGATCTGCTGCTAATGTCTTGGTGCCAGATCCACAGACATTTTCAGACATCTTGAGGTGTCCAAGGCTCAGTGGATAAGAGCGGTTTTGGTAGCATTTGTGGGACCTACACAATATTAGGTTGGTGGCCTTTATGTACATATGAGAAAGTTTAGCTTACTGCATTTGGGGGAAGATGTCTACCAAGGGCAAATCCCCATTTTACTGTCCTGGTGAAATGAGGAAGCAAAATCTTGACACATTTTCTAAATAGTTATGATTATAATTCATTCAAAATTTCTTCTGCATCGCTGCATTCCTTGAATGTCATTTTTGATGCATTTATGTTAGGATGAGTACAAAAGAAATTGATCAATGTATTATTAATGTTAATATTTTACTTGTAAAAAAACACGATTAAGGGAAGTGTGTGGAGAGAGAAGTATGTTTAGTTTTGAGAATAAAAATAAAATGGCCTCCATTTAATATTAGTTTCATTTTCATCATATAGACCCAGAGACTTTAAGAGAAGTTTCACTGACTATCTAACATCAGTGTTACATGCTGTTACCAATTAAAAAAGGAATGCTACTGCCTTGTTTAAATAATAAGTGAAAGCGACCATTCTGTCAAACGTGAACACACCACAGCACACAGTGTGAACAGCACAAAACTCTTCCTCTGTATTTAACCCACTCACCAAGTGAAGCAGCGGGCAGCCAGAAACACAGCGCCCAGGGAGCAGTGTGTGGGGGAGCAGTGTGTGGGAACGGTACCTTACTTCCGGGTACCTCAGAGGTGCCACTAACAGTCTTGGGATTCAAACCCACAACTTCCTGATCACAGGGCAAATGTGCTAACCACTAGGCGACCAGCTGCCCACATATATAATATTAATAACAACAACAATAATAATAATAATAATAATAATAATAATAATAATAATAATAATAATAATAAGGACATCCTTGTGTAACAAATATAATCATAGTATGAATACAACATTATTATTATCTTTATTATTATTATCATTATTTTGTTATTATTATCACTATATGCCACATTAATACAATTAATACAACATTTTCCTGAGATAAGGGGGCAAGGTGCCCTTTTATAAGTCATATAGTTGATGCCCTTTTGCTTGTTTCAACCTGTACTTTGTCTTTCTACAGCATCATGGCAGTCAGTCATGAGCCACAGTTGATGAAATCAGGAACTAAATGAGTTCCTCTGTATGAAAAACACTCATACAGTGCTCAGGAACAAAACATTCTTCAGAACAAATTATCAGGGACAATAGCGAGAAGTAATTGGGAGAGACTAAGTGCTGGAATAAACACTCAGCTACACACACACACATAAAACAAACATGGAGTATATTAATTACATCAATGACAAGAGCACCTGCTGAGTTTGAGTGTTGTGCATGTGTGTGTGTGCGCGGTGACAGAATGCCAGGCTCGGTCTGTAACAACTGGGCTGTCACACTTGAGTGTAGGCCTCTGCTCTGAACTGGGATCAGTTCAGACAAATAAGAGTCTGTGCCTCCTTGCTGTTGCCAGGCAACGCAACAAGCCTTCTAAATTGTCCTTCACCACCAAATCGTGTCCTTCGGAGATGCCAGTTGTTTTTCAAAAGTGGAGTGAAGTGTGTTGCCACTTGTGCCGTTTTCCAAGATGAGGTTCATGTTGGTCCTGGAAAAACAGAAAAATACAAAACATACCTGACTGGATACTGTAAACAAAACTGTAATTTATTTGTCTGTGTACTCCCTACAACTTCTTGGTCACATCACTGAAGGATAAGCACATTTTGAAACCATATGTTGTCCAAAATTATATATAGATTAGAATTTTTTGTTTCTTTAGTATAGAAAGAACTGTGAAATTTTACCCTTCATACTATTGTAATTATATTTAAAAAAAACCTGCTGAGATATCAGCCTCCCTGTTAAAACACCTAAAACATTCCAATAGTGGGCTCTCTTTTCTTCACCGCTGTTTACACAAACAAATCTCTGATCTAACACACAGACCAGTGTAGCCAGTAGCGCAGCAACAGGGCTAGAACGGCACCTTATTGACTTCAACAAATTGTTCATTTTAATATCTGGGCAACAGGCAACAGAGCTCAAAACAAGACTTACCAGATTCTCAACCCTAGTCAGACATACACTATAAGGACAAAAGTATTTGGACACCTGAGCACTACACCAACTTTACTGACATTGCATTTAAATTGTTGACCCCCCCTTTGCAGTTAGAACAGCTTCCACAAGGGTTTCTGTGGGAATTTGTGCCCATTCATTCTGTATAATTCTGAGCATTTATGAGGTCAGGCACCAATGTTGGACGAGAAGGCCTGGCTCGCAATCTCCACTCCAGTTCATCGCAAAGGTGTTGGATGAGGTTGAGGTCAGGGCTCTGTGCGGCCAGACAAGTTCTTCCACACCAAACTCGTCCAACCAGCAATGTCTTTATGGAGCTTGCTTTGTGCACTGGGACACAGTCATGCTGGAATAGAAAAGGTTCTTCCCCAAACTGTGTCCACAAAGTCGGAAGCATAGCAACGTCTTGGTATGCTAAAGCATTAAGATTAATCTTCACTGGAAGTAAGGGACCTAGCCCAACGCCTGAAAAACAGTTACTTGCAGTTAGTTTTGTCCATACAGAGTATGTCTGTGCCATGCAGGCACACACAGTGTAGACGCTTTTTTCTTAGTTTAATGATTAAACAAATAAATGTACTAGATCTATAAAACTACTTAGCAATAACAAATCAGGCTACAGAATTAACTTGAGCTTTATCACCTACCTCATTTGGTCTGGAACTTCAGACCTTCAGTCTCTCTAACCATGGTGTGGAGCAAAGGACCAAATCCAAACAGTTGGTTCTGGTCTGGATCAAACTTAACCAAACTTATGTGGAGGTTTCTGACTGAGGCAGTTGAGGCAGGCTATCGAAGAAAAACAACTGGAAGAGAAGTGAAAACAAGTCACAGTAGCACACGGAGAGGAAGAGGTGAAGTGTTTACCTGTAATTTGTTCTGACGAAGATATCAAATGTCTGCTTGAAAAAATAATGCTGAAAAAAGCAGAAATGTATAGCTCATTTTGTGAGAGGATGAGAGAGAGGATATGAGAGGACAGGAGGCCGATGCAACCTGAAGGTAAAGAAGCTGCAGCAGTGATATATTAAGGTGAGATGCCATCAGAAAAACTGGGGCATCGACAAATGAAAGGGTACGTTTTCTTTTTTTCACCTTTTTTGGCCTGTCTGCAAACCAATCAGTGTCAAGCAAAAAACATGCAGCCCATGTAGGTGATGACGCTGGAATGTAGGCGTATCATACAGTGTTCTGCACAGTGGACAGGAAGTTGCAATATGAAATAAAAATGAACCAGATTAAATGTACAGTATGTAATGTAAAAAAGGCACAAACCTTGGTTTGAATTTTCAGGTGTAAAAATGCCAATAGTCTTTAAATATTTTTAGTCTGCATCTTACAATATCACGGAGATTCTGCTTAGGTTACCTTGGTTTACATCCTTCACAGTCTTGAAGGATAGCAGAGCTGCAGCTACAGTAAAGGAACATGAAAGATGCAGACAGTGTGTGACCTCCATTTCCCGTGTGTGCAGGGACATAAAGATGTGACAGAAAACATTTAAACCTAAGATGATCTCTGATTAAGCTATAGTTGTTTTAAAATGACCAAAAACAACATGCACACTATACGTGATTTTGTTGTAAAGATGTAAATAAAACGGCCCCTTATAGTCACAGAAGAACACACCACAGCATGAAATTCTGTCTCTGCATTTAGCCCATTGACCAAGTGAAGCAGTGGGCAGCCAGGATCTGGGGAGCAGTGTGTGAGGATGGTACCTTACTTGTGGTGCCACTGACAGTCCTGGGATTCAAACCAACACATTTCTAAACACAGGGGTAACTGCCTAAACACCAGGCCACCAGCTGCCCCAGAAACTCTAAAAGTCATATTGTTGAGTTACGGCTAAAGCTTGGAACTTTTAGATGCCCATTTTCTGTAGAGTACTTCAACAGACAAATATCATTTTTTTCTCAGATTAGTCTGAGATTAGTATTCATATCAACCGATACCCAGGATTCCAGTATCTGTATTGGTGTTGAAAAAAACACACAATGTGTCATTCCAGTGACACATTCAAACAAAACTATCCAAGTCTCCTTATTGTCTGGATGAGCAGTTCTGGATGAGATTTAGACCTTACTATGTATGCACCTCTGGACGCCTCTTTGGGTGTTTGACATTTCTGTAAAACTTGTATTAAAACCACAAGCTACATCAGCAGTAAACACAATTTGCATTTATAAGATCTTGTTGCGCATTTTGTTGATGAGCAACAGCTGAAATGATTTAGGCACTCGTTCTGTTACCCGGTACATTCAGATGAAGCAAAACTAATGTGAGAATATGAGGAATTTCTAGCCTCATTTTATAAATATGCTTTGTGCCTGACGAGGAGCCGAGGACACTTGAGAAGAATAGGTGTGTTGAAACAGATGGTCCGTGTTTACATTGGCTTCAGAATTCATAATTTGCTTCCACATGGTTTGAAATGAGACGATTTGCTTGCTTGTGCATCTTTCGCGTGTAGAACAGAAGGGAAGAAGCGGAGATAAAGGATTTTGCGGGGCGAAACATTTGCAACACGTGCAGGACCAATAAATTTTGTTAGATGCTCTCATGGAGGATTTTCTTCCAGTTCATACTCCTGTAACTTTCAGCATAATGAGCTGCATCCTGCCTTATGCAAATATTCCAATTCGCATCAACGCTAAACAGCTGGATGCCCATCTGGCTTAAGAGCACACTGAGGAAAAACTCATCAAAATTAAAGTAGTACAGAATATACGGGACTTTTATACTGCTCATAACTGTTCTGAAGTTATGAACCCATTACCGTTTCCGCTACCACTGAGTATTGTTCTGATCCGTTGGTAGGACTTTACAGTGCAGTTTTGAACCTGCTAACAATGAGAAATCTTGGGAAAACAATCAGAACGATTGCTTGAACGCTTCACGAGTGCCTTTTATAGTTGTTCTGTTACTGGTACTTTTAACAGTGCTGAAATGTCGGCAACTTATTTGCCTCCACTGTGCCCACCCACAATGCTTTGATTTGCAACAACTCCCAGAATAATAAGGACCCTAACAGCCTTGGCAGGATTCTGTGGTGTTTCTTGGGTCTATTGTGGTTGAGCTGTAGACACTCTTTCCTGCTGCTAATACCCAATTAGGGAGATGATTATTGATCTGGGTGCGAAAAGTTGACCACTAATCTCCTCTCTTGCAGGAGGCGATTGATCGATTGCCTGGCATAATGAGCGATCCAGGTTGTTTACAGATAATATAAAACAGAATACGAGTTTGCCAGGGTCCGCACACCACACGCTGGACTAAATGAATAAACAAGAGGAACCTGTGTGTTAACTTTACGATCCATATATGGAAATGGAGCTGACAAATGACTTCATTGTTTTTGTGATGTCACAAAGATCAACGCGTCCAGCTGTTCAGCCAGTTCACGTTGAAGTGGGGTGGTAGTGGCGTAGTGGGTAGGATACTTTTCTGTACCTTCAATAGACAAATATCATTTTTTTCTCAGATTAGTCTGAGATTAGTATGCATATCAACCGATACCCAGCATTCCAGTATCTGTATTGGTGTTGAAAAAAACACAATGTGTCATTCCAGTGACACATTCAAACAAAACTATCCAAGTCTCCTTATTGTCATCAGCAGTTCTGGATGAGATTTAGACCTTACTATGTATGCACCTCTGGACGCCTCTTTGGGTGTTTGACGTTTCTGTAAAACTTGTATTAAAACCACAAGTTACATCAGCAGTAAACACAATTTGCGTTTATAAGATCTTGTTGCACATTTTGTTGATGAACAACAGCTGAAATGGTTCGAAACTGCACTGTAAAGTCCTACCAATGGGTCTGAACAATACTTGGTGGTAGCGAAAACGGTAATGGATTCATAACTTCAGAACAGTTATGAGCAGTATAAAAGTCCCGTAGACCAAGAGATCGTGGGTTCGAATCCTACCTCCAGCAAAACCACCACTGGGTCCCGTAGCAAGACCCTAACCCCAAGTTGCTCCAGGGAGACTGTCCCGTGTAGTTAGGGAATGGAAGTCACTTAAAAGCGTCTGATAAATGCCGTAAATGTAAGTGAGACTATGTTATGGCTGGGACTGCATTTTGAATACAGAGAGGCTGATCAGAAGAAAGCATAGTAACATGCTTTATTCTAAAATGGCCATCAATTCTATAATAAACTTCCACACAAATGTCATAGCTTGACTTCAGAGAGGAAAAAACTACAGAAGAAAAGACTAGGATACGGCTCCTTAATGTTACTTATATATAAGACTCAGGGATGAATCGATGCTACGGTTCAGTTATAATTACTGGCTGCTGTAGCAGTTTGCTTTAGAAGTTATGACCTCCATCCTCCCCACCTCACAAAAAGGCTACCAACTAAATGATAATGCTAATCAACTTAGGTTACTTTTCATATCCCTGGGGCTTTATTATGTGAGCGGTAGGTAATTAGGAGGAAAAAATGCCACCACCGGTCACAAACAGCGTTAACGCTACTAATTACCCACTGAAGGCAGTGCTGCCTCCCTTATTTATTTTCACAGTGAGTTCTTTATAGCTGGTGAGGGCCATCAAAAAAGTGAAATGTGCTGGGAGGCGAATAGCGTGTTACCTGTAACATCAAGCAATCCCAACCCATCAAAGCTACCATACTGTGTGTTTCTTCTTTCTTCTTCTGCTTTTCTGCTATGCACATAAGTGTTGTGGCAGTGGGGAGGTTTTGTGGTCTGTATTTGCACATAGGCAGGGTAGGGTAAAGTACATTAAAGGACAAGTGACACTGGTTTAATGACCCGGGGGAACACTATTTGAACCAACTGCAGTTCTCTGAAGTTACATGACAATTTATGTATCAGTTCATTTATATAACCATGTTTTGTCATACATCAGTGAAAAGCTGTTTTCCCATGAATTCTAAGGAGAACATGCACACCTGCCTATTTGAATTTAACTAAACAAACTGATTGCAATCAGTGCATGTCTTTGGAAATATCACTAGCAATGCAGTTGTAAAACCCATTCTTTAAACCGATTTCTTAAAATCAGCTGGAGGCTTGGTGGTTAAGGAGTTGCCCCCACAATCAGAAGGTTGTGAGTTCAAATCCCAGCACTGCCAGTGGCACCACTGAGGTACCCGTGAGCAAAGTATCATCCCCACACACTGCTCCCTGGGCGCTGTGTTCCTGGCTGCCCACTGCTTCACTTGTTGAATGGATTTAACGCAGAGGAAGAATTTCATGCTGTTCACATTGTGTGCTGTGGTGTGTTCTCGCGTGACAATAGGGCAACTTTACTTTTCTACTAGTTTCAGCTTTAAGAATAGCTGCATTCATGACATTTTAGATAGTCCAACCATATTTTGAAGGATTTTGCAGAAGGGCAATTCAAATGTAATTAAATCCAATTACAATTCAGAAAATGATAAAACAATGCAAATTCAATAACCTTCTCTGCATTTTAAGCCTTTTAATTCTAACATTATCCAACAGCTAGATTATTGTTTTAATATGTAAATGTATGCATATGAATGAGATAACACTCTCATTTGCCTATCTAAATGTCATTTGCTTCAACCCAAAATGTCTGATGCAATAAATACTTGTAAGAATGTCAGTAATTAGCAGGCAAGGATTCACCAAGATGTGTATTGTCTAACTTTTTTCTCTAATATAAAAATTTTTTGGGAAAATAATTGAAAAGGAGAGGCATGTATATGCAAACACACACATCACCGTTTTTTTTTAAAAAGTGCAAAAAACAAACACATACCACTGAAGTACCTGTACAAACACAAATCTTGTGTTGTACAACACAAATAACCTACTCTGTTCTTTCCAATCTGTCTTTCTGGCCATTCACCAATCTGTTCATCTGTCTGTACATTTGCCTCTAGTTGCCTGTCCGTTCATTTTATTATGAGAAAGACTAATGAGAATACATAAAAAATGCATCAAAATGTTTTATAATTATTACAGACTGTGAGAAATGAGAAATAATAGGTTGTTATAGATGTTATAGCTGTTTTATAGATTGTTAGAGACATATAGAACCCTAGCTCTTTCCTTAAATTGTACATATCCAGTCTGTACTACTTATGCAACGTATTTAAATGTTATTGTGTAAAACAATAGAAGGCTCCAATACTGCAGTAAAGGAAATAAAGAAAATTTACATCAGAACATGAGACAAATGTAATATTATCCATTTAATCTGATGAAACGGAAGAAATAAAAATGGGATTCAGATGACACTGTGATGCCCTACTAGGTTAACTCCTCAAAGGTCTTTTATTATTACTACTAAACTAAAACCAACAACGGAGAGGAGAGCAAACAAACTTCTGCAGCTCATTTGCAAAGCTGGGTTAAGCTTATGTAAAAGAGATGCGTCCGGGGAGTTCTTCGGAGGCTCGGAAACAAACACTTACCCCCCCTTTGACAGGCAAGTGACAGCTATTGAAATGCAAACTGTCATTAACAAACACAACCCTCAGCGACACCTGCTTTAATCACACCAACAAAGGCGCAGCGAGTGGCCGAACCCCAGCCCCCTCCTGCTCTCTCTGATATTTAAATGAAGGGGGAGGTTCTCCATACCAAAACAACAACATCAAAAGAATGGCGAACTTGCAAGGAGGGAAGAGATCCACCCGTGTGTTTTCTCTTCCAGCAGTGCACGCTAATCAACTTGCTTAATGCTCAAAGCGAGTTAAGAGATCATACGACAGGGGAGGAAAATAGTTGAGATGTCACTGATTGGAATCTCTGCCAGCAGGGTTACATGGGTTCCATATATTCAGACCTGAGAAAGGTATAGGGTTTTTTTCAGATTGCAAGGATAAAAGGCAAGATGTAAAATACAGGGTGTACTGGGTGTCCAAGACCCCTTAATTAACCTTTTAGAACCCATGAAGCCTACAAGCTCGTTTCTGCAATTGAACTTTGAGAACGAGGGTTCTTTTAATATCAGAATCAGAACTTGTGCTGCGACTGCACGGGCACGCAAAGACACAGAGACAAGAACAATATAAAATATAAAGTCGTAGCAAATGCAATAAAAAATCTGTAGGAAAAAAAACCCAATATAAAATACATTATGCCATGTTGGTAGTTAGGAGTATCTTACTATAAGTAGTAGAGATCAGTAGTACAGAAGTAATATTGACATAAATAGTGATATTTACACAATAAGACTATTGCACATAGTAATAAGATATTGCACATAATTAAACAATTTAGCACACATTTAGAAAGCTTCACATGATTGTGCACAAGGTAAGAATATTTAGAGTGATAACATAGAACAGGGCTATTCAACTATAATAGCAAGTGGGCCGGATATGAAAGTCACTGTGGGTTCGGTGTCCACAGAATTTCGTGATGTTCGGGGGGGGCTGGTTACGCGTCGGCCCAAATTTACCATCGACCCAGTTTGCCCGATGACCAGTCCAGCACTGTGTCACTTAAACCTAGCCGTTTTAACGACGTCCGGTTCTAAACGAGAACTCTGAGCTCTGTTTAAGTCGTTAGAGTAGATACATCACCGAGCTAAAACTACAAAGATTTTCCCCTCGCTGTGTGTGTGACCG
>JBBPCY010000001.1:6526260-6537372 GCA_037974405.1 Brachyalestes nurse
GAGTGAAGTAATACAGAATCACAGAGGGACCAAAAAGCGCCAGTAAACCATAAACCTGGGTCGTAGGGTGGTGCAATAGTGCCACCTACTGGCAGAACACTTCTGCTGCCTTACACATACATGAAATACACTGCTGTTTATTTAAAATAAACAAAAACAAACCAAGATTCATTCTTTAGAACTTTTTGTTACTTAAATTCGCTGTACCAAACCGTGATGTCAGAACTATAGTATGAACCGAACCGTGACCTTTCTGTACCGTTACACCCCGAATACCAACCCTTTATAACATAAAACACAACTGATGAAACGTAAGAAAAATAACAGTTCAAATGCGGAAGCCAACAGTCCTCCTCATAATTCTGAGTACCTCTGCCTGCAGTACTTTATAATGTGAACTAATACTTTTTATTTACTTCAAGAAGTGAGAACTAACATTTTAACTTAAAAATACACTATTTAAGTAAAGCAGTATTAAAATGATGTCAGACTATATTATTGGTTATTGCTCCTTATTCCTCAGTGTTAACTCATTAAAACAGTCTCAGTGACAAAAATATTTGTAGTTTAATCTAAAACTGATGAAACGTAAGAAAAATAACAGCAATAAAAGGTGGAAACCAACAAACATCCTCATACTTCTGAGTACCTCTGCCTCCATACTGCAGTATTTTATAATCTGAATTAAAACTTTATATTTGCTTTGAGCTTAAGAAGTGAGAACTGGCAGTTATATTTGACAGTTCATCTTGTTACATCATAAAAGCACTATTAAACAGTATTAAAATGATGTCAAAATATATTATTGGTAATTGCTTCTTATTCCTCATTATTAACTCACTAAAACAGTCTCAGTGACAAAAATCTTCATATGAATCAGGTGCTGCTGAACACTGCCCATTACTAAAGCAGGAGGCGAAATGAGTAATAAAGAATGATCTATGCAAACACGCAAAATGTGCGAGACAGGCTGCTTTAGAGCACCTGTGTGCTGCACTTATTCTCAGAGGACATGAAAAAAAGTGTCTGTTTCACAGCAGGCAAGGAGAGAAGGGTTCATACAATCATTTTCTCAGCTACTGAACTTCAGCTTTAGCTCAGCATCATCAGGATTACCCAGATATCCACCCACAGGAGGTCCACCGCCCGTTTCACAAGGAACTTCAGATTAGGAACGAGAGTTTGCCATCTTTTATCCCATGGGGAGAGAGAGAGACAGAGAGACAGACAGAGAGACAGAAGTGAGAGAGTAAATGGCAAAGGCAAAGGAGGCTACACTTTACATTCCGCCTTCTTAATGAATATGTGATCAGAGTCTAAAAACAAAATACTAAAAGAAGTTCCAACTGGTTGAGATTCGTGACGTTCTTTGAGCTTTTTTAAAGCTTCTTTAAAGTAGAGTAATGGTTGCAGCAGATTCCTCACCTGGCAATCTACCAATCTACACCAATAAAAGTCCTTGGGCAAGACTCCTATAGCCTGTGTCTCTTATTTAAACTGTTTAAATGATTAAAACTTTAAAGCATTCCAGAAACATGTCCTCCAAATATGTAAATCTAAATCTCATTTTCTCATCACTCCAACAAACTCTTTTTGGCACCTTTGTGATTATTTTTTATAAATTAAGCCCCAGGCTTTAACGCTGAATGGCATGTGCCAGAATGTGAATCCACAAGCTCTGCATTATTAGATTAAACCGGTTAGAACATGTCAACACAGTGAATAATGTATGGTATAATCAAAATTGCAGCTCTTGTAATTTGAAAAGTGCACTTTCAAATAGTGATTTGGAAACGATTCACTGTTTAGCGCTAAACTACAGTCTTGTGCACAAAGCAAGAAAATATCGCTTAATTTTTATTTTTACGTTATGATTCATGACTTTCTGGTCAACTAACATCCCTATGGCATTTTTTAATGGCATATCAACTTGTCTTGATATCTCTAGTGTATCTCCACACTCATGCCATCACACTGACTCACTTCTCTGTTTGGAATTTGTGTGGAAGAGACGAAAATATCAGACACAAGTCAACTTATTATGGTGAGGTAAAGTACAGGACAGTGGCCGAGCCTATCCTCCCCTAGATATCTCCTTTGTGGCTGAGTGTAAATCATTAATGGCCCCTGTCGTCGGGTGATGAATGACTTAAATTAAGTGGGAATCATGAATTAAATTAATTATAGTAATTAGGTGCAGTGCTTGCCCATACGCGCCAAGACCTTCTGGACTGAAGATCTAGAAAGAGTTTTGTCTTCATCAAGCATCTGTGGGTGACATTAGGGGTCTGCTGGACTTTGTCATCCAATCACAGGTTTTTGGAGGTTGGCTGAGGCCAAGATTGAATAAGGGTTATCACCAAGCAAGAACAACGTAGTGTCAAAGCAAAGCCACCATCTTTCAATCCTTCTCCGAGCTCCTCCTCCTCCTCAGTGTTTCAGGCTTATTCACTCAACAGATCAAGGGCAGAATAGAGCATTTCATGAGGTTTGGGGGTAATTACAGAGCTTTATGGGTTTTCAGCACCATTATTAAAGGTAAATTGGCTGTAATTGATGTATTTACGAAAATTTCACATAGACGTCTTTTAATGCAAATTGGGGTCACAGTGGAACTCATCAGTCCATAGAGAAGTCTATGAGGAAGGTCTAGCATTGACCTTTGACTCCCATTGCTTCAGATTTATCATTGATTTCTAAGAGTGCTATTATGAAAGTTCATTACTTAATTTCTGAATCCATAGTTATTTAGAGTGGAGGGTAGCAGATGTGTAAATTGCTTGAATGTAATCACTTTTATAAGAAAGAGCAACATATGAAATACTCATCAAGGCATGAGATGGAGGGTTAACAGGCATGCTTCTTGATATATATCTCCTTGAGGCAGCTGTTTACCATTTTTGTTATTGATTTATTATATTTTCTTATGATTTGTTTTTTATTAAATTGTTACAAGGAAAAATGTTCTTGCATTACTGTTGCTGCAAGAAATTACATCGCTATGGACTTTTCTGAGCATATTATGGGTTATGCCAGAATATTGAACAAGAGCATGTATTAGGGCTGTATGGTATTGGCAACATTTTGAGATTGCTTTCAATGTATAAACACTGAGCAGCCGTGCTAAAATTTGATCTTATAGTTTGATGTTCTCAAACTGTCACATTTATTGTGTTACAGGACAGCACTTCGTTATTGCTAGAAAAGCATTCATTTAAAAATCACAAAAATCCCATTTAGTGTAATGAGAAATGGTTGAGTGTAGCTTTTGCCCAAACACATAAATTGTTGAAATCTGATTTTTATAGTAGTTTAATAGTATGACCACAAAAAGTAAGTTTCCGGTTTAAAATTGTTCTATATTGTGTACTATGCAGTATGCTGTTGTGATTAATCTGACCAACCAGATTGTTGCCAGTTTGCTAATTTGTAAGAGGGTTCTCACACTGTCCTCACACTGACTCCTTCCTCTATGAATCGGCAGCAGAGGCTTCAGGCATTGCAGGAAGCTTTGTTTCATAATCATATGTTGTGCAAAATCAGATATAAAAACAATTATAAAATACTGTACATACGCAAGAATATGAATGTTTTAACAAAGTTGGAGCTATTGATTGGGGCAGCTGGTGGCCTAGTGGTTAGGGAATTGCCCCCTGCAATCAGAAGGTTGTGAGTTCAAGTCCCAGGACTGCTAGTGGCATAACTGAGTCAACATCCCCACACACTGCTCCCTAGTCGTCCCTCATTGGTGGCAGCCCCCTGCTTCACTTGGTGAATGGGTTAAATGCAGAGAAAGAATTTCACACTGTTCACGCTGTGGTGTGTTCATGCGTGACTACAGAGGGCCACTAGCCTTTAGTAATTAATAGGTTAGCTTTGCCATCCAGTATCATTAGGTCATGACAGCTTCTTCAAGTATCATGATATGAATTTTTTTCTTCCCTTCCCCACTTTTAAAATGCAGCTATAATAACAGGTCATTCATTTAAAACAGCAAAACGCAGCACTGGTGGGTTTAGGGAATGTAAGTTTACAGGTGCAGTAAGCTTGCACACAGAAGGTTGTAGCCAGCTTTCCAGAACACTAGCATTCTTGCCTTTGCTGCATTGTCTTCATAAGATGTAAACAACAACAACAAAAACAACAAACACCTCAACACAAGCGTGAAAATATTTATTCAAGAACTGACTGATATGGAATCTCTGGTCCTTCATGATCATGCGGCCCATCGTCTGCGCTCTTTTGGGAAATGAGATTCCTTGACCATAACGGTCAAATTTCAGCTCTTGTTGTGGGCCGCTTTATGAAAGCATGTCATATCTCGGGAAATTAGTCGGGGTATATTTATTTTCATTACTGTCAGATGACAATCGGCCGCCTGGAAAGCAGGATTGATGATCGGATCTCGGGGCCTGTTTCCGTGTGTTTGGAAAAATGACGGAAAACGGTGGGGATTTGATCAATCATGGCAATTAAGATGGACAAATGAGAAGTGACAGAAAGAAAGGAAAATAGTGATTAGAGAGACAGCTGCACCTGCTGATATTGGGAGATACATATGTTCAGTCATTGTAATAGAGGGTTGTCTTTTGTTTTTTTCATGCTGTGTCGTCAACAGAAATGTATGACTCAAGGAAGTCTGTTTATAAAGCTTTGAGTTTGTCTGATTTGTTTTGCAGAGACTGTACGGATGCCCTTTGCTGTGTTGACAGGTCCACAAAACAAGTTGTCTGTTTACTAAATCATTAGGTCTTGGAGGAGATTCAATTAAAAAAAAATTATTTATTATCTTTATATCCACTGCGTCTGTATTGCACAGTCAGATATCATGGATATTAAATTCCCTTAAAGAACAAAAAACCTATTGAAACACACATAATAGAAGCCAGTGTTAAACTGCTTTGTAACAGAAGTCTGTTGGAGTTGCATTGGAAGGTGACTTAAAAAGGAAGCCAATAGGAAGTTGTATTATAATAGAAGCCAGTGGAAATTTGCCATAAAATAGATGCCAGTGTGAAGTTCTCATGTGATAGAAGCCAGTGGGAAGTTGCTTTATAATTGAAACCAATAGGAAGTTTCCAAGTAATAGAAGTCAGTGGGATGTTTTCATATAAGATAAGCTAATGGGATGTATCCATATAATAAAAACCAATAGGAAGTTTCCTTTTTACTGAAAGCCAATGGTAAATTGTTATAGAATAGGAGTCAATCCTACAGAGCTCAAGCCCTAATTACAGAGAAATGCATTGAAATTAAGGCTGTCAAAGTTCATGGATAATGTATGTGATAAATTATTAATGCCACAATTTTTTGTAATGCTTAGACCATTTGTGGTTACAATTTTAAGCTTAGATATTCACACATTGTACAGTGCACGTTTGCCTGGGACAGTGCTCCCATCGATAAATCAAAGAGCAGCAACCTAACAAAAGCAACAGCAAAGTGAAAACCTCCTATTCATTAGCGAATCTCTAACCACAGGTTTTATTTATATGTCGTATATTATCACTGTTGCTTTCACTGGACATTGTGGTTGAAAATTGGAACTGCATGCGCATTGCTTTTCAAAGGATAAAAAAAAACAACTTTCTTTAAGGTCTGATTTGAGCAAATGATTAGCAAATGATTAGCTTATGAACTATTATCATTAATTACATTAAGTTATGTTCTACAGCCCTAATTGTGTCTATCTATCTATCTGTCTATCTGTCTGTCTTTCTATCTATATATAGTTCAAGTTCACGTTTATTTAAATTGCACATTATCGTACACAAAAGCTTCAACGTGCTTTACAGGAGTAAAATAAAATAATGGAATAAATAAAAGAAATAAAAAAAGAATAGAAATTTGATAAAAGACAATTGAAAGTGCAATAGAAGTGCAAATGTTTAAAAGAAGGCAGATGAGAATATTGCAGTTGATGGCAGCTTTTTAAAGAGTGCAGATCACACACGCATAGTAATGCACAGTATATTGTATGCACATTTTGTCCATTTCCCAGTTCCAACTTTGAGTGATATTAGCTTAATACATTTTCAGTAGGATGCAATTTGGAAAACGTAAAACTAAAAATGACTCTAATCATGTCCCTTGCCAAGTTTAACCGCCAAGTAGTACAGCTTATTACAGCCATACTCACTCCATGAGCTCGTTTTAATCGGCTGTGTGTAAAAGTTTGGCAGACTTTGTTCCACTTTGCGCCTGTTTGTTTAGGAAAATTGATAGCATATAGTTCCTAATAGGCCTTTTAGAGCAGGATATATCTCCAGGTCCACAAATCTGCAGGTGGCCTGGCTCAATGATGGTGCTTTATGACAGATGCGGAGGATTTGCGTCTTCTCTCTTCATGGTCAATTCATTTGCTGAAAGCTTGTAAAATACAACCCATGCAAGCAGGCCCATATTTTATTGGTAGGGTGTGTGTGTGTATGTGTGTGTGTGGGGGTGGGGGGTGTATTTTGCCGTAAAATAAAATATCGTTCGCTTTTTAAAGCTACCGTCTCGTTTATGTTCTGCAGTCTGGGGCCATGGCGGAAGAAAAGGCAGCGCAGCATACCCTTCAACTTGAAATATGTAAACATAAAGGGGCTTTTTATCAGGCAGCAAAAACAAGGCTTGCTGGCAGAGGAAACTGTTGGGCTATTACACCAAGGTTACATTTATGTTTGGGACCGTCGCTAATTGCACCTCTTTCAAAAAGGCAGAAACCAGACATCAGCTTAAAATAAGGTTTGTGATGCAATGTCTGCATGATCAGCCAAACGCAAATAGCCTCGCGTCAGCAAACATAAAAACGTCCACGGAGTTGGCTGGGCAAGACCCATTCTATGTCTCAAAATGGCAGTGCCATCACATAGATGCAGCTTCCGTAGGGCTGCGCAAAAGGCACGGACTGCTCAACATCACTTTCCTCAGCACTGAGATGATATGCTCCATCGCCATGGTAACCCTTGAATGTTGCTTTTTTTTCCTCTCTTTCTTTTTCAAGGCACCACAGTGGTCCAGGTGGCAGCGACGGACGCAGATGACCCCACATATGGCCACAGTGCAAGAGTCGTGTACAGCATCGTCCACGGGCAGCCGTACTTCTCCGTGGAGCCCAAAACAGGTATTTTTCAGGGTCATATCATAGGCCTGCACTGCCTGGATATGTTCTCCTCACAATCTTAATCATTAATAATAGAAGTACTACAGAGCAAATTAAAAAAAGAAAAAAGTGGACAATTCTGTTTAAATCAACAACTTGTAGCCAGTTTTGAAGCTGAAATATTACTATTTCATTGCAAAGACTAATTTGGTTGAGATTATGCTCTAGGCCAGTGTTTCTCAGACTAGGTCTAATGGACCATTAGACAGTGGTTGGAGCAAAAACCACTGCACTACACTGCTCCATGGTAAGCATTATTTAAAAGATAAACCCTGCAAGGGTCTTAGTTTTTTGGTTACACGGGGAGTCCTGCTGTCTCTGGTGGACCCATTGCATTTTGGTACTTTTAATTCAACATATTCAAACCTTTTTTGTTAAAATTCTCAGCAGATGTTTACTTCATCCCATTTGCAAGAAATATAAACAAAACATGTTCAATTTGCTCCCTTTACTTTTGTGAAATTTATGAATAGAAATGCCACTCATTGGGTCCCACAGACCCAAAGACCTCATAAGGGTTAAAATAGTATATTTAAACACAATATATTATATAACAAAAACTACCTTCAGAAGAATTAACAGAAACACCAAATTGTAAAGGACCAGGTAGCTCCATCTGCAGCATTCATATTATTTTAAAATGTGTCTATATTAGAGCAATATTTACATATTGTAGTCTGAACAAATATAGAATATGCACAAATGAACCGACAACTCATAGATGATGTGAATAAAGCTCTTTACTAAGTATAATAAAACTGTCAACTACTGAGGCATATTAAATGGCAAGTGAACAGTCAGTTTTAATTGTTTCAATGTTGGATTTAGAGAAATAGGCAGGTGTAAAGCACTAGGTGACTTTCACAAGGGCCTAATTGTAATGGCTAAAGTCACTAAAATGGTTAATGCTGGTTAGGGGAAGAATGCATCACAGTGCCTCACACACTGCTGAGAACGTGGCTGTCCGCAATAACCACCATCAAATGTGCCTACAATGGGAACCAACAGACATTACAGACATATAAGGCAGATGTGACTTGTGTAGCTCTGGAGATACCCCTACATCTTTGTGGTTTTGTTTTCTTCGTATTATCTCCTATTCTTAAAATATCAGTGAAAGCTACTGGGATAGCAGGTTCATAAACAACCATTAAGTAAAGCAATATGAAGAGAAAGGCCTGTGTCTGTGTAAAAAGGCCTGTGTCTGTGTAAAAAAAAAAAAAAAAGCCAGTGAACGTTGTTCAACCACTGTTACTTGGCTTACAAGCTACTAGCCAGCTCAGTTAGCCCATTTGAGACAGTATCTGAACTTTTCTTTTAAATGTGTTCATATTGAAATTGATGGACAGTAATATGTGGTAGTGGTGACAGGTAAGTTAACCAACCACTTTTGTGTTGAACTGAGTTTTTCCTCTGATTCTCTGAGCAGTTTGTCTCCAAGCCCATGCACACAGCACACCCTCGCCTCTCCAAATAAGCTTCTGTCAGCACCAGAGCGCAATCGCACTTCACATTTAATCTTCAAAATGCACACTCGCTTATCATTAATTCGCTTTGTAATAGAAGTAGTTTGTGTTTTAACTTGTTCCCTTGCAAAAGATTAGCTTTGTAGACACTTGCCATGTTTTAGTTATACTAAATACAATAGTGTGCTCAGAAATAACTTGCCCTGTCTGTATTGTGGTGTTATGTTTAAATAGGGCAAACACATATTGGGTTATCCAGTGGCACAATGGGTATAGGTTTACGTACAAAGGTTATATGATCAGAACTTTTAAGGACACAGATGATTTAGTCCAGCACAAGTGTGTGAAATGTTAAGAAAGGTTCCTTTGTACTCATAGTTTGAGGTTTGAGGAGGAGAATGGTTTAAAACAGTAGTGTAACCAAGATGTTAAACAGGCTTTGAGATGCATTCCTTGAATCTTAACTGAAGCAAAATAGCTTCTACTGACAGCATGCTCATACCTCTGTGTTTGTGCATGGTTGTGCACTGAAAGATTGTGCTTAATTCAAAAGACTTCTGAGAAACCAATATTTATTTTCCCTCTGATCTCACAAAGTGACAAATAAAGGCAAACACTGCCTTACAGTTCTGTGGCTGTGTGCTTGACAGGAGCACACAGAGGGAGCTACATAATAGCCTGTGTTGTGGCACCTGTAACAGTGGACCATTTTATACACTGATAAGCCATAATACTATAACAACCTGCCGAGTATTGTGTAGGTCCCGCCAGTGCCATCAAAACAGCTCTAGCCTGTTGACACATGGACACCACAAGACCTCTGAAAGAGTGTCATGTTATCTGACACCGAGACTTTAGTCCTGTAAGTAGAATTACAAGCTTGGCTTTCTGGATGGTTTCTTGTGACACTGATCAATGTCTAAGTTTAGCTAAGTTACTGAAATTTAAACAAATTCCTTTGTTCCCTCTCTAGAACAAAGATGGTGGGTTGTTTTGTCTTCTTCCATGGTGGAGTCCCTTGGTAGGTCTGCCTTGACTGGCAAACCCTGCAAAGAGAGTGATAGACCTGAGTACCTACACTAGTGTGTCCAGTGCATTCCACAGATGCTTGGTCAGATTGAAATCTGCAGAATTTGAACATCTTTTCATCATAGCTACCATGAACATTTTCAGCAATTTGTGCTACTTTGGATCTCAGCAGGATCAGACCAAATGGGCTAGCCTTCATTTCCCATATGCATCAATAAGCCTTCGGCGCCCATGACCGTCTCAGCAGTTCCCTGGATGTCCTTCCTTGAACCACTTTTGGCAGGCACAGACCAGTGCATACTGGGAACACCCCATAAAAACCTGTTGTTTTTGAGATGTTTTTTGGCCATCACAATGTAGCCCTTGTAAAAAGTTGCTCAGATCCTTACACTCGTCGACTTCAAGAACTGAAGTTCACTATTCTACCCCTTGCAAGATGTCATTGTAACAAGATGATCAATGTTATTGGCTTCACCTGTCAGTCACTTTAATATTGTGGCTGATCAGTGTATACACTCTGAGAGTCTGGAATACACACACACACACACACACTCCAGTAAATGTTTGCTCATGTACACACGTGCACATGCACAAACACATTCTCTTTTTCACATTAAAAAGCATCTCCAAACATCCGCTTTCCCCGAGTGTAAACAAGAGCTCACCAAAGGTCAGCTCCCATCTTTCTCTCTGAGTGCTTTACATTTCTACTCCAGTCATCCAGGAATGAAGTAACCTCGGTTTGCTGAAAAGACTGAAGGCTGAGTGAATCAAAAAGGATAGCAAACGATGTTTTACAATAAATTTTAGCCCCTCAAAGTGCTAAACAATTGCATGTTTTCAGCCGTCATTAAAGCCCACTGTTCTGGCATCTCTGGCTGAAAGCCTAGCTGGCCAGTGAAGGTGGTGCTAACTGCATGCTTTCATACCATGCTGCCACATCCTACAACAAAACGTTAGCATGTCTATGCTACAGGGATTGGGGGCTGTTGAAAATTTTGTGACAGGTTTTTAAGGAGCTAAAAATTCTGATGACAAATAGTTTTGGTAATTGGGTAAAACGATATAAAAAATGAGTGTTGCACCGATACCACTCCATTACAAACCGATACGAGTATGAGTATTTTTGTGTACTTGCCGAAACCTAGTACCGATACTGATATTTCTTAGAATGTAGGGGCGATTGGGAATCTCATATCGAGGTTCTAGCACTCCAAGAAGATGACAAAATCTAGCATTATCAACCACCGAAAGTGGCTGGTCATCGAGCTCTATAAAATGAGTAAAAGCCTCTGTTATTTTTATGGCCTGTGAGTTGTCTTTTGACATTTTCTCTCGCTTTTGCAAGACATGTGTTAAGGTTGGTTGCTGCAGTCTTGCACTAGCATTAGCAAACTCTGTGTACTTAGCACTGTGATGCGTCTTCAGATGTTTAATCAAATTGCTAGTGTTAAACGATGTACTTTCCTT
>JBBPCY010000001.1:6541039-6565163 GCA_037974405.1 Brachyalestes nurse
TCTGTTGTTTGCACCAAATTTGTAACCATTCATGATAAGCAAAAAGTCTACTAAACCGCTCGGCTCCACGCCGAAAAGTGGGAAGTGGTCCAGACACGACGATTCGTGTTGTGGGTGATGTGCGGCGGACCGTCTCGACCAGGCTCCTGAAGTCCTCCTTCAGCCGCTCCGTCTGTCTCAGCCTGATGTCGTTCGTGCCAGCGTGGAGAACCACCGCCCCAATGTTCCTGGTGAGAGCCCTGGGCACCGGGAAGGCCGATGATGGGCGCGCAACGCTAAAGATTTTGAGAGACTATTATGCAGGTAAAGGAAAGCCACGAGTAATAAGCTTGTATAATGAGCTAACCTCGCTTCAAAAATCAAGCAGCGAGAGTGTGACGGAATATGTTATTCATGCGGAAACTGCTATCACGGCATTACGGAATGCTGGAGAGACTTTAAGTGACGGGCTGCTGGTGGCTATGGGTCTAAAGGGGCTTACTGAGACTTTAAAACAGTTTGCCATCCATATAACGCAATCGGATGAGAACATAACGTTTGCTGCATTCAAAACCAAGCTTCGAAGCTACGAGGACGTCGAAAAGATGCGTGTCCCTGTCGCTGAGGACAATGTAATGGTGGTGCGGGCGCGACAAAGGCCTGCGAGACCCGCCAGTGCAAGCCCAACTGAACGTGAAGCTGAAAAGTCTACAGCGGACATGGTGTGCTACAGGTGCGGCCTGAAAGGTCACATTGCCCGCGCTTGACAGCGCAAACTGTGGTGCAGCCACTGCAAGAGCAGCACACACCGCGACGCAATCTGCAGGAGAAGATGACGCCAGGACGCAACATGGAGGGTCACCGAGGAAGTGACTGATGCGTACGTGTTTCTCATAACCGATGGGGCGGCAGGATTCCAGCCAAGCAGCTGAGGTGTCAATGTGAGGGGCCTGATGGTGGATTGTGGGGCAACTTCGCATATCATCACCGACATCGGCAAGTTCAAGAGGTTCGACGATGAGTTCCAGGCCGGGACTCATTGCGTGGAGCTAGCTGATGGCACAAGGTCCAAGGGAGTAGCAGAGAACTGAGGTGATGCTGAGGTCTGCTTGATGGACAGCCGCGGACACCACCTCAAAACAGTGCTGAGACAAGCGCTGTACATTCCCTCTTACCCGCAGGATATATTCTCAGTGCAAGCAGCAGCTTCCAGTGGAGCAAGCGTGATTTTCAAGAAAGGCGAGGACATTCTGGTGCATAAAGACGGTACAACATTTCCCATTCATGTACATGATAGGTTATATTACTTGCACACAGTACCTAAAAGATGTGATGATCAAGTGAAGGGATGTTATGACTTAAAGACATGGCATGAGATTCTGGGGCACTGTAATTTTGATGACGTACAGAGGTTAGAAGGTGTTGTTGATGGCATGAAAATTAAGGGTCCAATAAACAAATCTCCATCTTGTGAAGTGTGCACCCAAGGCAAGTTTACGCAAACCAGAAACAGACAGCCTGATGTAAGAGCTAAAAGACCTCTAGAGCTAGTGCACACAGATTTGGCAGGTCCAATTCACCCAGAATCTAGAGGGGGGTATAAATATGTCTTGTTATTCACTGATGATTTTTCCAGTGCAATGTTTGTATACGCCCTTAAAAGTAAAAGTGACACACTACAAGCAACAGAGAGGTTTCTTGCAGATATGGCCCCATATGGTAGGATTCAGCGACTTAGATCTGACAATGGCACTGAGTTTACTGCAAAGCATTACAAAACTCTGTTGGTTAAGAATGGTATTAGACACGAGACCTCTGCACCATATTCTCCCCACCAAAACGGTACAGCAGAGCGAAATTGGCGTACACATTTTGACATGGCACGGTGCATGCTGATAGAGAGTAAGTTACCTAAAGGTTTATGGCCTTATGCAGTGCAAACAGCAGCCATAACCAGGAACAGGTGTTTTAATAAACGCACCCAACTGACACCAGTTCACATGTTAACAGGGAAACGGCCCAATCTATCTAGGATGCAAAAGTTTGGTTCAGAATGTTTTGTTTACAAACAAGATAAAAAAAGCTGGATCCAAGATGTGAGAGAGGTGTGTTTATTGGTTATGATAAAAGCAGCCCAGCATACATTATCTATTTCCCTGACAGCAAGACCGTGAAGAAGCACAGGTTAATCAAGTTTCTTTCTAAAACTTGTGTTGAGCAACAGACTCAGACTGGCATTGTTGATGATGATGATGATGATGATGATGATCTGGAGCAGAAGGTCAGTAGGACTAGACAGAATGTGAATGCAAGTCCAGTAAGTGACCAGGTTCCAGTCAAAGAGGAGGAACAGAGTAGCAGTCCTAAGACCCAGACAGTTGAAGCTATGCCTGAGCCTGCAAGGTATCCTTCAAGAGAGAGGAAGAGACCAGACTTTTTCCATGACTATGTTTCTCAACAGGCATCTGATGAGGAAACTGATCGAGTGCAGATTAACATAGATTATTGTTATAGAGTGACATGTAATATACCTGTAACTTTCACAGAAGCGTTAACCTCAGACAGATCAAAAGAATGGGTCACTGCAATGGATGAGGAAATGGAGTCACTCAGAGAAAATCACACATTTACCCTATGTAGCTTGCCTGAGGGTAGGAAAGCACTGGGGGGTAGATGGGTTTATGCGATAAAGAACAACATAGATGGGTCTAAAAAGTGCAAAGCACGTTATGTGGCAAAAGAATACAGTCAGAAGAGAGGTGTAGATTAGGAAGAGACCTTTTCCCCTACAGCTGACTTGACAAGTATCCGAGTGATAATACAAAAAGCAGCTCAAGAAAACCTGATCCTGCATCAAATGGATGTTAAGACTGCCTACCTGAATGCACCAATAGATCATGAAATTTACATGGAACAACCAGAGGGCTATGAGGTAAAATCTGGCACAAATGAAAAATTGGTTTGTAAATTGGAAAGGTCATTGTATGGGTTAAAACAATCTGCCAGAAACTGGAACAAGGTGCTACATGAGTACTTAACCAAAAACCATTTTAAGCAGAATCAAGCTGACCACTGTGTTTATACATGGGAAACAGATAATGAAAAAGTGATAAATGTAATATGGGTTGATGATTTGTTAATTGCTGCAAGTGATAAAAATGTTCTGAGAGATGTGAAGGACATGCTTACAGAAAGATTCAAAATGAAGGACTTTTTTTAGGTATTCATTTTTACCAGAGTGACAATTGTGTAAGAATGTCTCAAGCAAAATATGTGTCAAAAATATTGCAAAGGTTTAACTTGCAGGATTGCAAAATTAGATCGACACCATGTGAACAAAAATTAGATTATACTAATGATGCCGAAAAGATGACTGATGTGAAAAAGTATAGAGAGGCAGTGGGAAACCTCATCTATCTGACCATCTGTACTAGACCTGATATAAGTTATGTGGTAAGCAAACTGTCACAGTATTTTACAGAGCCAACTGTTGAGCAATGGGCCACAGTCAATGTACTGAGGTATCTTAAAGGTACTATTGACAAAGAGCTGTGTTACAGAAGATGTAATGAGACACTGGGAATAAGAGCATACAGTGTTGCTGACTGGGCGGCTAGTAATGACAGGCGTAGTACAACTGGCTATTGTGTGAGTCTAACTGACTGCGGTGTTTTGATTTCATGGAAGACAAAGAAACAGCCAACTGTCGCACTGTCGACTTGTGAGGCAGAATATGTAGCTCTAGCCACAACCATACAGGAGCGTCTCTATCTTAAACAGCTGTTGGCAAATCTTGATGAATGTCAGTACCCACCACCTAAGGTATATGAAGATAACCAAGGTACAATAGCCTTAGCAAAAAATCCTGTGAGCAGGCAAAGATGCAAACATGTAGACATCAAGTATCACTTTATTAGATCTACTGTAAATAATGGTACAATTATGTTGGAGTATTGTCCCACTAATGAGATGGTGGCAGATGTGTTGACAAAACCTGCAACCAAATGTAAATTGATGAAGTTTGCTGTATTTATTTTTGGAAAATGATGTTACTGTGTGTTAACAATGTGAGGGCAAGTGGGAGTGTTGACTTTGCCCTCAATGTGTGTTTGTTTGTTTTGTTGATTGCTCTTTGACCTTATTGAATTGACACGCGATTGGTATTGGGTGTTCAATAAAATCACCTTGAGTGAGCGCAGCTGCTGCTGTGTTGCAAGTCAGTCACGTCGCTGCGTCTACTCTGTCAACAGAAGATGTTATGCATTATCTATTCAAAAGTAAGTTTTCTCACAGCTTTCAAAAGTGTGACAGAGTTGGGAAGAAACAAATAAACAAAGGCAGCTTTGTAAAATTGATTTGACTTAGTATTGCGATTAATCGCGATTATTTTTTTTCCAGATTTGCAATAAACTAGTTAATTTTAATCAATCGCTTTGCAGCCCTAATATATATACACGTGTGTATTTGTGTGTGTGTGTGTGTGTGTGTGTTTTATACAACAGATTCATTCATTCATTTATTCATTTGATGTAACCACTTAATCCTTACTCGGGTTGCGATTACGCAGAACCAATGGGGGCGAGGCAGAGACTCACTCAGAGTGGGGTGCCAGCCTTCCGCAGGGTTAATACAATAGATATCACAATTAATTTGCGCTGTGGTGGCTACAAATGTTTTTTTTGGACTGGATGTTTTGACATCCAGTCTTATTGAGGAATACATGAATACATGAACACGAATACATTTGCATATTTTAAAAAAGACAAAAAAGTCTTGCTTATAGGTGGCATTAAAGACACAAACTAGAGAAGAAAGAAATATATGATGTAGGAAATCTGTAAAATCTTTCAGAATCTTTCAGAATATGGTTAGACATGAACATGGAAAATGTCATGAATGCAGGTACACTACTAGTCAAATGTTTGGACACACCCTCTCATTTAATGATTTCCTTTGTTTTTATTATGACATTTTTATGAAATAAAATTTTTATTTTATTATGCTGGTCTTAGTTTTCCACCCATCAAGGTTACTACTGATCCTCCTATTTTATCTTTTTGTCAAGCTGTCTTCCAGCAGTTTGAACCTGTTACTTTTTCTGATCTTTCTGACATAGTGAAACAACTACGTCCTACAAATTGTCCCTGTGATAGTATTCCTGCAAGATTACTTAAGGATGTTTTTGATATTGTTGGGTCAAGTGTTGTTCATTTGGTTAACACGTCTCTCAGCTCAGGATGTGTACCAGCTGTTTTTAAGCATGCCACTGTGCAACCGCTCTTAAAAAAGAAAAATTTAGATTCTTCAATTTTGTCTAATTTTAGACCTATATCTAAACTCCCCTTTTTATCGAAAATTTTGGAGAGAGTTGTTTTTAATCAACTTCAATCATTTTTAGATGTACATTGTATTTTTGAAGTATTTCAGTCTGGTTTTAAGCCTCGACACAGTACAGAAACTGCTCTTCTAAGAGTCACTAATGATCTTCTTTTAGCTATTGACTCTGGTAATTCTGCTGTTTTGGTCCTTTTGGATTTGACTGCGGCCTTTGATACGGTCAGCCACTCGATTCTTTTATCTAGACTTGAACAGTGTGTTGGTATTAAGGGCATAGCCCTTAAATGGTTTCAGTCATATTTAACAGGCAGAAGTTTTTCTGTTCATTTACGTGAATTCTATTCATCTACTGCCCTTCTTTCTTGTGGCGTTCCTCAAGGATCCATTTTGGGCCCTATGTTGTTTTCTTTGTATATACTCCCTTTGGGGGATATTTTTAAAAAGTACAACATCTCCTTTCATTTTTATGCGGATGATGTACAAATTTATTTGCCTGTCAAAACAAATGACAAAGCTTCATTTTTGTCACTACATAATTGCCTGAGAGATTTAAAAATATGGTTGGATCAGAACTTTCTTTGTCTTAACGAAAATAAGACTGAGATTGTTATGTTTGGTCGTCCTGGTGATCTGGGTGCTTGTGTAGATGCACTTGATGATTTAGGAATGTATATCCGTCCATTTACCAGGAATCTTGGTGTGATTTTTGATGGTGCTTTTAAATTTGATAAACAGATTAGTTCTGTTATAAAATCCAGCTTTTTTCAACTGAGACTGTTGGCGAAAGTCAAGGCCTACCTTCCATGTAAGGAGTTTGAAAGTATAATTCATGCTTTTATAACGTCAAGACTGGACTATTGTAACTCTTTATATGTTGGATTGGATCAATCATCTCTCCAGCGTTTGCAGTTGGTCCAGAATGCAGCAGCTCGGCTCTTAACTGGGGCTAGAAAGCGTGAGCACATTACCCCGGTCTTAGCTTCACTACACTGGCTTCCTGTCCGTTTCAGGATTGATTTTAAGATTTTATTGTTTGTTTTTAAGATTTTAAATGGGTTGGCGCCTGTATATTTATCAGAGCTTTTACATATTCGGACTCCCGTTAGAGAAGTGAGGTCGTCTAACCAGTTGCTCCTGGAGGTTCCGAGAGCCAGATTAAAATTTAAAGGTGAGCGAGCTTTTTCAGTGGTGGGGCCGAAGTTGTGGAATGATTTACCTGCTCACATAAAGTCTGCTCAGAGTGTTGATATTTTTAAGTCATTACTTAAGACACACTTATATTCTTTGGCTTTTATTTTCTGAGTTGAGTTTTTGAGACATTTTGACAACTTTTTAATGTTTTGACAACTTTTTAATGTATTGATTGATTTTGAGACATGTTCTTCCTCAAGAATGCATTAGTGGAATTTCTTGCCTTCTTAATGTGTTTGGGATCATCAGTTGTGATGGTGGTGTTGGTACACAGTTAGTAATCCTATTCAACTCTGGTTCTACTTCACATTATGGCAAGAACCACTTTACTAAGTAAAAAAAATCAGTCCATCATTACCTTATTACAAACATATTCTGGTTTGTTTAACTCTATTTTTGTTTACTGCATAGTTCCATGTGTTCCTTCATCATTTTGTTTGTTTTCAATATTAATCTACAATGTAGACAAAAATAAAAACAAAGAAAAAGCACTGACTGAGAAGGTGTGTCCAAACTTTTAACTGGTAGTGTATACTGGCAGCTGATATGTTTCTAAATTTAGAGAAAAGCTTGAAAATACCCTTTTAAGAACCAGCCTTAGAACTATATTACCCAATGAGATCTCATATAACATGCACATTAATAGACAAATAAACGATAGACAGTCTACTTAGACTTATGAGATAGCTGGTGGCCTGGTGATTAAGGAGTTGCCCCTGCAATCGGAAAGTTGTGGGTTTGAATCCCAGGACTGCTAGTGGCACCACTGCCCTAGAGCAAGGTACCATCCCCACACACTGTTCCCCGGGCGCTGTGTTCCTGGCTGCCCACTGCTTCACTTGCTGAATGGGTAGAATACAGAAGAAGAGTATCGTGCTGTTCACACTGTGCTTTCACGTATGACAGAATGGTCGCTTTCACTTCTGCAGAGATGCATGTGAACATATTTACACTGAGACAGAGAAGAGGTTTACTTCCAAAATCTCAACTATGTGTTTTGCAGATCTGCTGAGCTGTGTCTCAAGAGAATGCTTATCATGTAGAACGAGACCCAAGCTGTTGTGTTCTATGACTGCACATCAAAATAGCCTCTTTACACTCACGCACTCACTACTGATATTTACAGGAAGTCAGGTGTGAAAAACCTGCAAACATGTCAGGCTGCAAGAGTGGCAGAAAATGGCAGAAGAAAGCCAAGCAAGCATGTAATTAAGGTATTTATAAATATTAAATATCGTACATAACCTCAGTCGTTTTGGCTTGGCCTACATATTGAAGTCAGAATATTTTCAAGATCAAAAAATTAAAAACAAAAAAAGAGAAATCTCATTTTTATTCATCAGTTGATCAAACAGCTGCCTATTGCTTTCTGTGAAAATTGGATGATGAATGTACCAATAGAACTACTCCAAATATGCACTTGGAAAAGATCTCTACATGAATAAAAGAAGGGGTGGGTAAACTAATGTGTTGTGTATTTAAGGTGAGACGGACCATGACGTACCAGGAGAAAATAATACTTAGAATTGATCTGTAGGTTGTAGATTTCCAGTAGAAAATGTGAAGTGGGTTGTCACCTAATGCTTGTGTCCGGAGCAGTAGGAAGAAGCATGACTGAAGTCTATGAAGTGTGCTAATCACCATAAAGAAACTATGAAAGACCATATAAAAAGAAAGTTTGTGAAAGGTACTAAATATATAATTAACATCTTTGAAGCAGATTAACCGTCATAAAGAAGACATGATTTTATAAAGCAGTTACAGGACATCCCATAACCACGTGTAAACAACACAGAGCAACCAGCAGTACAAAATGTGAAGTTCCATGCATAACAGTGTTATAAACTCAATAGATATCGGTCAGTTTAGGCCTCTTATGTCAGTTCAACTTCCTAAACCATCTTCTTATTTTCTGATTACTGGCTACATTCTTCATAAGTGTTCATGCTTGCATTATGAAGTATCTGTGTAGGTACCCTTCAAATACAGTGTTTTGCTTTTTAAAGAGGTTTACCTCATGCTTAAAATATGCATCAGCAGATCCATTAAGGGCAGAGAAAGGGCTCTCATCAGTACTTAATTATGCCTTCTTTTTTTAAACAAATTTTCTCAAATATCCCTTGTTTTTTCATTAAGTTTAATATCAAGATGCAAATATGGCACCTTGTCAGATCAATTCGATGACCTTTCAGTGTGGGATTACTTTTGGATGCCATTTGTTTACCATTTTCTGTTTTTCCCCTCCATAACATTAATTTTCCCCTGGTTGTGTTTTATTAACCACTGGTGTAATCAGATATCTTCCACATGAGTTTATGTAGAATTGGATGGAGTGGATTGGAGTCTGGCTGATTAATAGGGCTGTCTTTACAGTGTGAAGTCTTTTCTTCTGTTGTCGATAGGCCTCAGGCCTGAGTGAATGTAAAAGTGACCTGGATAAAACAAACCTCTCTGTAAGTGATGACCTCCAGTAAAGGTTAGTCATGCTGACTTACATAGATGACATTTACTGCCAGTCAAGCAAAGAATGGCTCTAGTCCTAGAAACAGGGTCTGGATCACCACATACAAAAGTGAAGGTTGTTTTGTGTGTTTGTTTGCACTTTCGTAATTTTCAAAGCCTTTGCACTAGCAATAGATCACGAAACTGTAGCAACTGATGTATAAAACACCTTTATTTTAAGGCTAAACTGAAACACATCTTCTATACAGACACATCCCTTTTTATCCCTTCCAACACTTGAGCTAATCTCTCACTTTTTTTCACATAAATAGATTACATATAAATACTTGAAGTCATTAACTTTGAATCCAATAATAATTGCCTGAAGAGGATTATGAGCCTTTTTGCATTAAATGCACCCCCACCCTCAGTAATTTTGTTGGATTATTTTGATTCTCATCTGCAGTGAAGTGGAGATTTGGATTTGGTTTTCATTAGCAGCGATATGTTTTTTTTTCTTTTTTTTTTCTTTTTGTGTGGGGAGGGCGGATTAGTCTTCAGAGAATTTGTTCGGTAACTTCAAAAGTAGAGAAAGGAGTTGCTTCTTTAATACTTTATTGGTTCGCTAAAAACAGACAACTTTCATGACAGTTTCATGTTATGGAGTTTACTCTGGTGCAGTTATAGGCAAATGTTGGAACAACCCTGGAGAAATGAAATGTTTTGATGACTTGAAGTAAATCTCCCCACCCCCCCTCAACCATATCGGGGACTCTCAAGATGCACAACAGTCCCTGGTGGTGCCATAGCCATTTGTTGCTGGATGTCCAAGAGGGCACAATTATCTTTGCTCTGTCTGAGTGAGTAGGATGACCCTCCCATATCACTCAATCCAATGCAGGTTGACATATGATGTTTAAAGGTCACGACGCTCACTCCCATAAAAACATAAAAAATAGCCATTAGTGTTGTACTTACAGACTAAGTAAGCGAACTAGTTTGGTTGTGCAGAATACGCAGATTATGAGTGAGGGAGTTGGTCCCTCAGTACACTCACCTACCACATTTTGCACTATTAAAAGTGTTTTTACACTCATTTTTTGTAATTTTTTCTGTTACTATAGTACAGTGTACAAGTACAGTATATTTCTTTTTCTTTGACTTGGTTGTGTTTTTATGTTCTAGATTATGATTTTACAACTGTGTTAGGATCAGTAAGTGACTTAGGCTAGGGTGTGTTTCGTCACTAAAATTCAGGTTGCTGTCGTAGGAAAGGATCTGTGTCATAACTTGAGGAGCTTTGTACTGCCCAGCATAGGTGTTTGTTAGTTGACCTAACAGAATTGCTACAGAAGTGTAATGAATTGCATGCCTGCAGTTTGTTGTTGGGTTTGTCAGAACACTGGCAAAGCTACTGTAATGACCATCAGCTGCTTCAGATCTGACACTTAGATGCTTTCTTCTCAGGTGGTCCAAAGTAAGGTTTTGCTTCCATGGAAATGTTTTTAATATTGCATGTGTCATTTCATTTAACAAGTGTTTGAGTGGTGTTTTAAGGTCTACTGCTACATCATTATTAGCAAGCAATCATGCCATAGTTAATAGAAGAGATCACAAGGCAAGCTTTCAAATAATAATTAAATAGAGTATTGTGGCATCAATAAGGTCATTTGAAAATTAGTTTTATCAGTTTGAATTAAAAGCTAATTTATTGTAATCTTTCAGTTGAATGCCTACTTGATATGTTAATTAAGGAATATAAACAGGAAATGAAGTGAATTTCGCAATGAGCAACCATATATTTGTAAATGCAAGTTCATACACATTAAGCTAACACTTTGATGTTATATGTGCCTGGAAATACCAGTGTGGTACTCTCTAGCTATGCGTGCGTTGGTGTGTTCTCCCGAAGTCCCAAAGCGCTAAACCATTTTGCAGAGGAGGCTCCACAATCACTGCAAATTGCCTTTACCTCTTAACAAGGTTTCCGATTTTTGGAACCAGACATGCTGACATATTGGAGGCTGTGTGTTTAGCGCTATCTCCAGTTTTTAATCAATGCACGCTTTCATGGTAAAACTAATTGCCTCCAACAGTCTGGAGATTTATTTGGATTTAACTTCCCACAGTGTGTGAGCTTGTCTTGTGAACCTCTCAGCAGGAGTCTGTTTGCTGTGAAAATTACAGGACCAGAACCAAAAATCAAAAAAAGAAAAAAATATTCCGACTAAAGAGCCCAGGAGCGCACACGGCAGCCAGCGAGCGAGCCGAGGGCTCTACCTTCACGGAATTGGAACAAAGTGGTGCAAGGATGAAAGGCAAAGTCAAATTACTAAGGTCTTTATGTGGCATTATACTTCATCTTGTGGTGCTTTTATTTGAACCAACCAGTGTTAATGTAACATATGAAAGAAGTAATTACATCCAGAACACAGTGAGCATGATGTAATCGATTAAGAGCACACAGTATTCTTGGATGGGATAACCGCAGCGGTAGGCAGTTGCTTGGATATGTACTTATTCACAAAGCTGCATTTTACCATACTTTAACCAACATTAGTTTATGAGCCCAGCATTACAGAATGTAATTGGTTAGACCATGGGCACTGGAAGTATTTTTAATATGTGGGGGCTCAAGGCTCTACGTTTCTCTACGTTTAAGTGGGGAGTGGGGGGTTGGGGGGCCTAACTAATGATTTTGATAATGGTTCCTGCACTCATGAATATATCTTTTGTTTAAACACAGCTCACATTTCACTTACATGATTTGGTTTATAATATTGGCCCATATTTGTATAATTGCCTTTCTGTAAATGTTATTTTTTCTTATTTTATGTTTTATATTATTTGAACAGACGATAGATGTTTTACTGACATGGCAAATGCATGAAAATGTGAACTGTCAGAAGCTGAGAGTTATTGCTTTAATTTTGTTACACTACTCAGATATAAATACATAATTACATATTTAATGGCATAATAAGTTGAACAAGATGAACATTTGCATGCAATTTACATTCTGTATTGACATGCTGAGGTCTCCTCCTCTGACTTTTTTCCACTTGGTTCAACATCAAGAAATGGAGAATGAGTAGAAATATAAAGGAGGTCCCAGCTCACATGCACCTGATTCAACTCAGTTACAGTAAACTGGCTGTCATCAAGAATATACATATATATCAAGAATATATATATTTATATATACACATATATTTATATTGTCACTGTCAGAACAGGAGCCTGTATCTCAATTTTAATATTAATATTTCATGTCCAATAGAACACAGTAACACGGTAAATCTGTGTTACACTGAAAGGTAAGAATGCAATATCTTTCTTCTATAGTCTTCCCTAGTCACAAGGTGGAAAATTAAAGATTTTTTGGGCAACAAAGCTGTATGCACCAATAACTATTTTCTTTTATAATCTCTTAATTTGTAGATACTGAGTAAATGCATGGTACGAACTTCAAAGTGCTGTGTGATTATTTTGGGTCAGATTGGGGTAATTACCAAGATAGACGTAATTGACGATAAAATGCCCAACAGGTTCTACTGGCTAAAAGCTTAAAGAGGATGCAGCAAAATATCTCATGATTTGATAATTATCATGAGAGTAAGAAGGTCGTAAGTGCCAGCACACACTGAAGTTCATTGTAATGTCATTTTTTTAAGCAAGAAAATAAACTGGAAAACTCTCCTGGTAAACCCAGTAGAACTATAGAAGACTCAGATTCAGTAATAAACAGCTGCATAATATGTACTCATGTCAAGAACATTGAAGTTTGTGCCTGTTGGTGTTTTTCCACTGCACAATCAAAAACAAACATGAACCAACTGAGGTATTGTGTAACATTTGCAGCTGTATAGGATCTGATTTGGCTGTGTTGGTGTCTTGCTTGCTATTTAATAACATCTCCATGTTCACAGACTCATGTAGAGTCAAGCAAATAGCTGTGCAGACAAGAAAAGAATATAATGTGCATTTCTGAACCAACTCATCGTCACAATCACGTGTGGAAAGCTGGGCTGCTTAGTGCCGCGACTATCCAAGGATTGGTCTTATCATCAGAGGATTGCGAGTTTGATCCCTAGTGGTGCTGCAGCCATCCGTGGCTGGGAGTCAAAGAGAGCACAGTTTGCTTCTCTCTCTGATGGTAGGATGGCCTTCCCTCTCCCCCATCACTTGTGTGATGCTAGCCAGCATGAATGTGTGTTAGCTGCTCTAACAAATTTGCCAGTTAGTGTTCTCCAGTCATGTTACATTGTCCAGTGATGTTGTGTAAGTGGCAGTATGAAAAGATGTGGTAGAGCTTCATATGATTTGGAGGATGCATGTGCTAGCCTTCACCCTCCTGTTGTTGGTGGTATCATATGACAGGGAGAGTCTTAGCTAGTGGGTAGTATTGGAAATGACAACAAATTTATTTTACATACTATATTAACCCATGAGGAAATTGCTTGAGTCCTCTGCCGTTACCCATTCAGCTGAGTAAACAGCCCGGTCTCACGAGCTTTCGTGCAGCCATCATGAAATACAATTTAATCAAAATACGTGATGCAATCACGATTTAGGGCTTTTTTCATGCTAGGACAACGCTTCACTTTTTCGTGCTAGGACAACGCTTCAGTACCGTATACATTTTCGGCAGTATCTGTGCTAACTGGTGGCTGAGGGACAGTAGGACAGAAATAATGAGTTGATTCCTTATCGTATTTGTTTGCAAAGCGGTTAAAAAAGGTTGAAATGCCGTGAGACAGGGAAAGCCCCTAAACCTAACTCTAACCCTAAACCTAACCCTAACCCTAACCTTAACCCTAAAATACATAGGTTAGTGAAGCGTTGTCCTAGCACGTGATCGCAACACGTATTTTGATTAAGTTGAGTTTCGTGATGTCTGCACGAAAAGTCGTGAGATCGGGTTGGAGTGAAGCAAGCTTCAGCCGACAATGGCGTCCAGGGAGCAGTGTGTCGGGATGGTTCCTTGCTCAAGTGTACTACACTGGTGCCACTGGTAGTCCTGGGATTCAAACCCACAACCTTCAGATTGCAGGGGCAACTTCCTAACCACCAAGCCACCAAATGCTCTTTACCTATATAAGTAAATTGCTAAATTGTTATCATTCATGCATTGACAGAAAACGGCCCTTGTGTTTCGAATTGATTTAAAAAAGGACTGATTCATGATTCTTGAAAGAGAATATCAAAGCTTCAGTCTCAGTTCCACACTGCCATTCAAGGTTGTTCATGTCTGCATGCTCATGGAGTGGGAGATCTTTTGCTGTCACTGTCTAGACAGTCTATCAAAAAATGTGTATTTCCACAATACACATTGATGGGTCCAGCTTTATTTAACTATACACAAAGGGGAAACAGATGTTAAATTTATAACAGAAAACTTTGCCAAAACATCTACTCACCTGAGTAAACAAGGGAGAAATAGATACAGTTAAGACAGCTGTCTTTGTTTCTGGAACTGAGATATTTGTGGCTCTTGGATTGACTCCATTCATTCCCATAACTTGACATCAGAATAAAAGAATAAAAAAATGCTGTAATCCAACCTTAATTTTAACTCAAGCTTTATAACAGCGGGAGAACTACAGAAGAGTTCTAAGTGCTTTATCTTTTAATAGGAAGTAGTGTAATAAGCCTAACCCTATAATAAGAATAAGGCTATTCAAATAGAAAGTGCAAGCATCATTTAGGATAGAAAGTGCTTTAGGAGAGGAAGTGCTCCCTGAAGAAAATTCTTTAGGAGGTTATTGAAGATACAGAGGGATTCCCCTGCCTTTAGCAGTTATTCCTTGATCAGGAACCCATGAATAAGAACAGTCTTGACTGAGTTTGCGTCTAGGGATTGCAAAGCCATACAATATTCCTTGGAAGAGCGGAGAGAGCGAGTTGGAACATAAGCCTGAATGATTGGATTTAGGTAGCCGAGTGCCGACCCAGATGTCACTCTGTAGGCAATTGTTAGTGACTTGAATTTAATTTGAGCCCTCATTGGTAGCCCGTTTCAGTCCTGGAATGACAACCAGTGGAAAAAGAGCATTTCCAGTTTCATGGTACCAAAGTGTCTGGAACTTTGTGTTACCGATCATTTTATCAAACTCAAATGATAATAAAATATCTTCTACTTCACAAATGTGGTGGTGTCTGAATAGTAGATTAATTTAACAGCTAATTCCTTTGAATAGTACCGTGCTATTTATGTTTGCAGAGATAATGGTTCATTTATTTGTGCATGTCTACATTTATCTCCGTTTCCTTGCAGGAATCGTGCGGACAGCCCTGCCCAACATGGACCGGGAGACCCGGGACCAGTATGTCCTGGTCATTCAGGCCAAGGACATGATGGGCCAGATGGGTGGCCTGTCTGGCACCACCTCAGTAACGGTTACTCTGATGGATGTCAACGACAACCCACCACGTTTCTCTCGCAGTAAGAACACAGTGTGTTTGTCTGTATATCAGAGCAATGTGCAACTTTCAACCTGACCCCAGTCACGCGGCTGTATGGTGTGCCCACTTCCACTGCTGGATATGTGGAGGTGTCCCTAGGATGTATAATGAATGCCATAAATGTAGGCATATGCACAGTGCAGAGGTGACACAGATGCATATATTCAAGGCTGATGCACTTATTTTTCTAGAATTTGAAAGCACTGTTTGTGGGACAAGATAAATGGGCTAATAGAAATGTTCCAAAATTATTTATCTACTAATATTTTATATTAACCGCTGTTATTGAATGTTTTTGTTCTGTGACAATAAGCACAGTATAACACACACACACACACACACACACACACACACATTATAAATGCCATTTAGATACTGCACATTAAGCTACAGATACATAAAGCAGACGACAAAGGCAAAGAGTTAAATAACTGGACAGATTATATCAAAGTCAATTTGACAGCTTCATATGGAACAAGACTGTTTCCATAGTAGCTTTGTTTCTGAGCTAAGTTTTTAAAGCTATAAATATAATTTAATTTAGAATACTTGTACACAGACATCTAAAGAAAAAGCAACCTTTTGACCTCTCTACTTGTATATGTGCCACTGTAAGAAATTCTCAATTAAGTTTTTAATTAAGCTAATCGAACTTCAAACAGTAAGTGTTTATAGGAGTAAGATGAACTTTGCATTCTGTTAACGTAATAATATAAAACATTCAGACACAAGCATTCACATTAGTTAGATTTACTTACAGTGTTTATGTCTTAACTCAAATTATGAAGTTGCCATCACATGTCAACCAACAACCATGAGATTTCCACCACTAGCACAATGCTAATTCCTGCTAAGGCAAAACTAATACTGCTCCTCAACCTGAAAATGCACTGTTAAACCTGTACCAAACACTCAGGAAAACACTGACAAGCTACTTAATCAGGTATGCCTGCCTTGTATCTACACTCATTGTCCATTTTATCAATGCTACGTAACTTAAAAATGCACTTTTCTAGTTTATAGTTACTGATGGTAGTCCATCTATTTCTCTGCATTATTTGTTAGTCCCTTTTGAATGGTCAGGACTGCCAGCAAACAGCTGTTACAAATACAAAAAATAATTTTGCAAAATTTAAAACATCACTTGCGGGTGGATTTTCAGTAAACATATAGATGTAAAATATTTAAAAATAAAATAATAATGCAGTATAAAATAACACTGTCAGAACAAAACTTTGTATCTCTATTTTTTCATAATCTGAAAATCTTGTTTGAAAATGTTTACTCAAAATTTTACAATGAATCAAAAGGGGACCAAATGGTCTAAAATTACTTTTTATACAAATGACACTGACAGCAATGATATTCAGTACATGAATGGAAATACTCTATTCATTTATATACTCATCATTTATGGCCCTTCATAACATTCTTTTGAAAAAGAATGTATCGTAAACCGAATACTTCATGAATGTTGATTGAAAAAGTGTCATATATGTTATATAAGTGTTTTCCAGTTTTGAAAAAAGAAATGTACTGTACCCGCTGCTGGCAGGAGACCAAAAGTTAAACCAAACAAGATTCTGAACTTGAGCGTGTCAGTAGCTGAGCTGAGGAGCGATATATGTGTTGTGCTCATTGGATGGAGCGAGTGAGAACTTTGACGCTCCAGCTTTCGAAAGGTGTTTCTCACTTGGAGCAAAATTGATCTGCCCTGCTTCTGCTGCCTAAACACTGCCTAAACAACTTGAAAAGGTCGAAAAACAGAAAATACACATAGTCTCTTCTTGGTAGGCTGCAGATACATTGATATCTTTATGCACAAAGATCAAAAATGGTCAAAAGTTTGCTCTGAGCATGCAAGTAGTTTGCTTGGCCATTCATTGCCATGAGATTTCAGTGTACAGTGTGGGAGCCTCAGGGAAGATCCAAAAGCATGAGTTGGCAAGCTTAGGTTACTCACATGTAAGATGCTTTCTCTTGCGGAGAAATCCTTTTTTCTGTATTTTTCATTTCCTTTGTGTGACTGTTTAATGGTCATCGGGATACATTCTCAGAATTGTAGACATATTCTTGATATTTGCAATCAAGAATAGCTCTGGCTTTCCAAAGCCGTTTCTTGCTCGGAGCAAAATCAATCCGCTCCGCTTCTGCTAAGCACTGCCTAAACACTCTGACTCTGGTAACAACTCAAAAAGGCGGAAAAACAGAAGATACATGTAGTCTCTTCTTGGTAGGCTACAGATACATTGATATCTTTATGCAGAAAGAAGAAAAATGGTTGCAAGTTGGTTCTGAGCTTGTCAGTAGGTTTAATTGGCCATTTATTGCTTAAATGTACTTAAGCATACAGTGTGAGGGCCTCAGGGAAGATCCAAAAGCAAGATATATATTAAGCTTATGTTAAGATGGGTTTTCCCTTGCAGAGAAATCATGTTTGCCTATTTAATGATCAGCAGGATCTTCAGAATTGTGTAAATATTCTTGATATTCGCAATCAAGTCAATACTCTATTTAAAAGTGAGTACAGAAACTTCTGAAGCCTCTGGCGCTATGGTGTAAAAGCAAGCAACCCAGCTGTCAGTTAGATTTCAGACAGTTCCTAGCTGTGAAAATGTTAGGTTTTGACAGTTTATCTTCAAATAATTTCCCATAGCTCTTATAAGGCACTTTAACTTCACAAAGATTCATTTTTGCTGTGTGTATCCCAACACCTGTTTTTATTATATTAGCCTTTTTTACTGAGACTACTGTCAAAAAGCTAACAACACTAGCCTTGGAAAGTGGAATAATCTTCTGATATAACAGTCCTATTATGAGAACTACTACTACTAGCACCTATTTTTAAGGTACTTTCAGCAAAAACGTTGAGGATGTATCTTCTTTGCATCTGCTTGGTTATAGATATCCTTGCCATGGGACTTCTTTTAGCCTTGCATCTGTCACCTCTGTCAAACTGCTATCCCCAGGCTTGGACAATTTCAAAAAGCCCCTCAACTCTCTTTGCAAGTCAGCCTCTTTGGCAAAAATGCTTGAGGGAGTCATAGGAACCTGGGAGACTTGAGCCATCTACTTTTTTTCCCTTCCAATTCGTCATGATGAGCCTATTTCATGGGCTAGCTAATAGGTTGCAGGCTAGGCTGTAGGATTGGAAGGTTGGTGCCTCGCCTGATAATCCTTGCTTGTCCATAATCGCTTTTTCGCCTCTGACAGTCCGGCCACTGCTGTACAAGGCTGTATAGCTTGCCTCTGGACTTCATATGAAGTCGAGTCAATTTTGCCGAGCTGGAGGTGAGTATAAGTTGGTGGGGTGGGGGGCTGGGGGGCTGAATGGGGTCAGACTTCGCTGCATAGACTTTTGACAGCTTTGGGTTAACCCTTTGCTTTTGTGATGGAGACTGCCTGGCCATGGCTGTTCTCCACATGTGCAATGGTGCCAGTTCCAATCAATAGCAAATTACTGAGTGTCACGGAGAAAGAGAGAATAGAGTTGTGTGAAGTGAGGAGGGGGGCCGTGCTTGAAGGCCAGCTTAGAGTCAGGGAAACCTGGGAGGAATGGATGAGGTGAGAGAGAAAGGAGGAAAGTGTAGATGGAGGGGATAGACAAAGATATCTGTGTTCTTGAGAAGGGCAGAGAGGTAATAAAAGCAGACACGAATGTTAAGAGGATTTTAAAGAGGCCATAATCCTACATTCAGTTTCACATTTACTCCTCCCCACCCTGATAAGTCCACTTGTAACTTCTGTAAGCATTATACGGTTCTAATGTTTTATCTGGACTAGGGGGATGTTAGCTTAACTAAACTTTGTTAAATAATCCCGTAAAGAGAGAAACACAGATGTGAGTACATGTGAGAACATGAGTAACACAAGTGTCTCTCTACATAGTGCATAGTGCAATAAGAAAGAGAGAATAGAGTTGTGTGAAGTGAGGAGGGGGCTGTGCTTGAAGGCCAGCTTAGAGTCAGGGAAACTTGGGAGGAATGGATGAGGTGAGAGAGAAAGATAGGGAAGCAGGAAAGTGTAGATGGAGGGGATAGACAAAGATATCTGTGTTCTTGAGAAGGGCAGAGGGGTAATAAAAGGCTGTTATAGCTGCAAAGGGGTGACCAGCTTCATATTGAAGTCTATGTATTTGAATGCAACATCCCTGTTGGTGTAATGGTCAGGTGTTCCAAAACTCTAGTCCATATAGTGTATGTCTAACATAGAGCCATTTTACAGAATGCCATGAAGGACAAGTTGTGCACTATATGTGTGTAGAAACTCAGATTTTAAAATTTATTTGGGCAATATGGTGGAAGTATTGTGCCATTTCAGATTCAATGTGCATCCAGACAAATGTATTATTAACAGTTTAGTTGTTGAAGGGAATAAGACCGGATTG
The DNA here is from genome assembly GCA_037974405.1 of Brachyalestes nurse. Lineage (NCBI taxonomy): Eukaryota > Metazoa > Chordata > Actinopteri > Characiformes > Alestidae > Brachyalestes > Brachyalestes nurse. The sequence goes on from JBBPCY010000001.1 coordinate 6,560,841, forward strand.
GACTGTTATCAGTATCAGGAGATTCTCAAGGTTGCAGTATCAGTAAAGGTATTGGACATGAAAAAAACTGCTATTATGCCACGCTTAATTTGAATGCACAGTGTTATTCACCCAAAGTTCTCCTGAGGAATGTTTATTTAGAAGTAAGCCATAAAGATTAGTCCTATGACACTTATACTCTGGTGGAAGCTCATTCTGAAAGCACAGTGATCTTATCCCAAGCTGCTGAGGCATTGCACATAAACCTCAAGTGCTGGTAGTTTGTACCAGTGGCACTGATCAAGTCACCTTTAACATCACTGCTATTAACCCATTAATTAGCACTGCTATTAATTAGCACAAAAAACATTTTTCACCACCAAATTTTAGTTCAACATTATTTAGCTATAAACAATGTCTCAAAGTAGTGTTTAACATGAATTTATAGAATAAGACATAATATAACTGCAGTGAAAATACAAATAGGCACTGAAAATGTATTACATAATGAACATGTAATGTAAAACCAAAGACCAAACTAAACATGCAGTAAGTGTGTGTGTGTGTGTGTGTGTGTTAATTCATGCACATGATTGGCATGTGACACTCAGGTCAGAGTGGGCCTTGCAAGCATAGGCATCACATTTGCAGCATATCAGGCTTGTTTTGTTGTCTGTATGGGCACAGAACTCATGGCGCTTCCTTTTCTGCCCATGTCCTTGTTGGGGGAGAGCAGCCAGGGCAGTAGCTGAGGCTTGCACACCCCTAACCAGACTGGCAGAGGCTGGTGTGCGGGGAATGTGCAGGCGCCGGTGAATAAGAGTCGTCACCAAAGCTTTCCCCAGCTCTGCTAGGAAAAGTTTCCTCTTGAAACTCTTTCCTGATTCCAGGTTGAGTTGATGGCTGTCCACACCACATATGCATTGAAAGCAGACACATCAAGGAAGTTGTGGAACAGTGCCACACGAGATGTCGCATACCGTGTTGGCCCTGGCATCATCTTTATGATGTTTTCCACTCTCGCTCTACTTCCTCTGTCCTGGGGGACGAAGACCAGAGACTGGAATGTCTCCTCAGGTGCCTGTTCTTCAGGTGCCTCTCCCATCTGTTGACTAGTCAGTTTCCTCAAAGTCTGGATCAAAATCTGTGTTGTCTTCCACTTCCACTCATTGCGCTCAGAGTAAAAGGAGTGCAAAGCATACATCAAGCCATATATATGGGGAACTTGTGGTTCATATGCGGGATAGGAAACAGATGGGTTCACATAACAGACATCTCTATAGTTTGTGTGAACATATGATACATTGTTTCATCAGGAAGTTTCACATGGGAGGTTCCGGTGCGGGAAAGAGATGTTTACTCGCAAAAGATGTTCAGTCTGAAATGAGTGAGTGAGTGAGTTGGGGTGGTATGTAGGTGGATGTTTTCTGTCTGATGGATGAATATAGTCTGGATACCCATTCAAGTCCATAGTGTGGAGGATATCATAAGGCCTTGATGCAATCAGATGTAAAACACAATATTTAAGTTGTAAATCGGTCAGGTTTGACCCGAACACGACAAGAGGGTTAAAAAGAGCCGAAAATACCCATTTCTTATAGTAGGAATGGCAGGCGGGTTGAGCTGATCTGCGCATCTGCGCATTCCCTTTTTTTTGTACTTTTATTTTCATTTCTCTTGGTTTTGAGAGACGATCACCATTGGCGACTGAAATAAAAAACTAGTCGCAAAATAAAAAATCTAGTCGCATTGGCGACCGTTTTAGTCACCATCTGGAGTCCTGTATAAATGTGTTGGTTTTGTGACATCACAACTGTGATTTGAAAGTAGGCTTTTTATATATTTTTTTTCCATATGTAGACTGCATGAATGGGAGTAGATGTACCATTTAAAAGAATATTAGGAAGATTAAGAATATTAAGACTTTTCAGTTACAGGAAAGCGATGATATGGGCCCTTTAAAATACTGAAAAGAATGCCAATTTTAATGTTTGCCAGTGAAATCCCATTACTGTTATTCTGTGCATATCATGCAGCTCTGGTTACTGATAAATTACATGAAAAAAGAATTCTCACATTTCGACCTTGTACACGTGTTTGAACATGTGTTTTCTTTCCTTAGAAAGACTTGTTTGCGTACATGAAATTCATGCGAAGGCTACTTCGTCATTGTTATCTAAGACTCATGACTTAATTCTACCTGGTCTAAATTGTTTTATCTTCAGTCTTGAGTGCAGAGTGGACTCATAAAAGGGATTAAAGACAATATCTAGACAGAAAGAAACAAAAGTGTTGCAGAAATAAACTGTATACTATAATTAACCAAAATTACAGTTAGACAAACTTACATAACAATTGGATTGATTTGTGATTTTATATATATACATATATAAAGATATAAAGGTATTTTATCTATGACAGGGACAATAGGTCAAAATTTTACGATTTTACTTAATGTTAAAAAGATACAAAAGCAAGATTTAGTTGTGTGTAAATTCCTTTCTGTTGTTTTTGTACATTGAAGGTTTCCTCACTGATCAGCCTCTTCTAGAACTGCTTATTGTGTTTTTATTCATATCTTTAAATATGAATAAAAATATAATAAAGAGCAAATGAGCATGAATGAATGGTCAGATTTCTCTTCTCTACTCTTCTGTTCTCTGCTTTATTCTTGTCTTCTCTTTTCTACTTTTCTCTTTAATTTTTTTTTAAATTTTATTTGTACTTTATTTTTATATTTCTTCTTTCATCCACAATACAGAGAATCAAAATAGAAGAAAAAACATCCACAGAACAATGATAACCCAACCCAAAAAAAACCCTTTATTATATTGCAGACCTTAATCAGGCTTCTACCCTAAGATCTGTACAACCTGGGTGTCCCACCTGAAGGCTAAGCTTCCGCTGTTGTAGCTCTTAGAGTCACTGAGGCACGCAAACCTCCCTGACCATGATAAAGTGGCAGTCCCTCAAGTGGAAAACAAAAAATAAATTGAAATATTCCTCATTAGATCATAACAACTACAAAACATGACATTTACAAAACATCACAACTGGATGGGGCCTATATCAAATAAATTCAAACCCAACAAGAACACTTCTCACTATTGCCAATATTAACAAAACTAAAAAGGTTAGGCCAAATTATTTAAAAAATTAATTTATCAAGTCTTGAAAAATGAAACTGAAAAATAGAATAAAAAATAAAATAAAGTAAAGAATAAAATCTTTCCAATCAAGAACATAAAATGTATCTTAATTTGATAATCTAATTCTCAAATACATTTGCAATATAAAAGTAAGAATAAAAGAATAAAAACTCTCAATGTAGCCAATGTTTACAAAACTAAAAAGGGTTGGCATAGTAATAAAAAAACAAGTTGTTCTAATTTGTAAAACACAACAGATTTAGAACAGAATATTTTAACTTTGAAGAACAATGCACTAGTCCCCCACTGACTGTACAAATATAGATGCATTTTTTTTTAAAGTTGTTCATGAGTAGCAATGATTTTGAGGACAGAGATTTGCTGCTTCCTCAAAGCCTCCTGCTCTGCCCCGCCCACTGAGAAACCGGACACCGGCTCATTTGCATACTAACAGTGATTGGATGTTTAGCTGGGGGGCGGGTGAGTAGGGGCTCTCTGCTCTGCCCACTGAGAAACCACACCGGCTAATTTGCATACTAACAGTGATTGGATGTTTAGCTGGGGGGCGGGTGAGTGGGGGCTCTCTGCTCCGCCCACTGAGAAACCACACCGGCTAATTTGCATACTAACAGTGATTGGATGTTTAGCTGGGGGGTGGGTGAGTGGGGGCTCTCTGCTCCGCCCACTGAGAAACCGGACACCGGCTCATTTGCATACTAACAGTGATTGGATGTTTAGCTGGGGGACGGGTGAGTGGGGGATCTCTGCAGGAACAGAGCAGGGTAGTAAATCTTATCCATATTAAGGTTGTGGGTATTTTCTTTCTCAGCTTCTAAAAGTTTGATTTGAGGGGGCAGGATGTTTGTTTGAGGGGGCGTGGCCCCCTCTTGCCCTCCCTTAGAAATGGCCCCGATTGTATTGCATGAAAATGAAGGAAAAACTGCATTGTAAATACATCCCCACTGGTTATCATCTAGAACATGGGTTCCCAAAGTTCATCAATGTGGGCCTCCCCTCTGAAAACAGTGACACCTTCCCGACACCCCAAGACCACCGCCCCGGCCGCCATGAAAATCATATCCAAATAATGATATCCACTGCAGTTCAGAAGACACCTGAATCAGTGCTAAACTAAATAGTTTGTAGTTTATTTCTCATTTCTTTTCTCATACCTTTTATTTATGTTGTTGTTGTT
>JBBPCY010000001.1:6565739-6581504 GCA_037974405.1 Brachyalestes nurse
GATGATCAGGGGAAACAGGATGCACCTGAGCTCAATTTTGAGCTTCATGGCAAAGGCTGTGAATACTTATGTACATGCGATTTCTCCGTTTTTTTTATTTTTAATAAATTTGCAAAAACCTCAAGTAAACCTTTGTCACGTTGTAATTATGGGGTGTTGTGTGTAGAATTCTGAGGAAAAAAATTGAATTAATCCGTTTTGGAATAAGGCTGTAACATAACACAATGTGGAAAATGTCATGCGCTGTGAATACTTTCCGGATGCACTGTACCTAGATTTGAATTAAGCCTAGTTTTAAAATGAGTTACTGCTGGTATTCAGCCCAGTCCAAGACTTTACTATTCTGCATCTGGGAAAGCAGCCACAGATGTTTAACAGTGTGTGTTGGTCGGGACAAAGTGAAGTGCATGAAACAAAGCTGTTGAGGGCAGTTTATGTCTTGCTCTACACCTTTTTGTCTGTAAAAGTCATGCCCTTTCCAAACCGAGAGGCAGAGGATTACAGGAGGAACAGACACCTGCTTGGCTGCCACGCGATGAATCGAAGCAGAAGAGAACTCCCTGCGGCCTTTTGTTCTCGGAGAGAAAGGGTCCCGCCGTGCTGCTGTGACCCCCGGCCACACTGGGGGTGCAAAAACACCAATTATGAAAAGTTTCTTGTCGAAGAACCAGTCTGTCATCTTCTGCAACACTCAGAAGACTTGCAACACTTCAAATTATGTCAGGAAGGAATTTCTCTGCAGTATAAAAGAAAATTTTGTATTTTTTTTACCATTTTTTGGTAGTTTTTTTTATAACTGTACAGGTGGCACCAACAGTTGTTAGTAAATGAAAGAAATGTGATGACTTAATTTTTATCTGTGAATATTTGTAAAACTTGATGAATGGATATTCGGGGAACCAAGGGGAAGGAAAAAAAATTCACACATTAAATTGAATTAATAAGGTAGAATGGTTGGCTTACCTTTTTCAGTCATGTCACAATTGTTCAGAGTCTAAACATTTCATTAGCACAAAAAAAACAAACAGAGGAATACATGTTGAAAACGCACTTAATTATTCCTAAATACTCAAGAGAGTTTTCATGTAACACAGGTAACACAGGCTGCCCCTTCAGATGAGCTATGAGCTAGCAAGCTCAAGTTAGTTCGTCTCATGCTATATTTAATTATTTATTCATACCGTTTATTCATACCAAGTGTTGCTTTATATAGTTGTTGATAAAAATGTTAGATATATTATAACACAGAATATAGAGTTAGATTATTTAGAAAACAATGCAAGGTCACTTTGGAGCACAGAACTGACCAACAACAAGCTGCTTGTATTTAGCACTATATCCCCAAAGCCAACTATGACTGAAGTGACAAACAATACTGATATAGATATTAAATACAATACTAATTAAGAAAATGTAAAAATAAAATATAAAACAAACTCCACCAGAAAATACTCTTTACAGTACTCTTCTTGGATAATGGTTGGAATCACTTGGAATACAGTAACAACTTATGCAGATAGTTTTAGGTGTTTTATGTAATATTATATGAAGTAAAAATAAGGATAAATGATATACTTTAAAATATTTCCTTTTTTTTCAAATTGTCGAGATTTTTTTTACAATATTTTAAATTCTGGTTCTGAATTGTATCAGAACTTGATGCTATTTATGAGCTCTCTCAGTCATTTTAGAATCTTCTGTGGCTCAATTTATTTCACTGGGTGCATATAAATGTTCTATATTTTTACTTACAGCTTGTTACACATTTTTTGAAACCTGTGAAGTATTTTCTATACAAAATTGTTAATAAAAATGTTAGGGAAGGGCGGCAGTCAGTAGTTTAACTGATAATGGAAATAACCATCGGAGCTGTAGGACACATGTAGCCTCGGTGTTTATCTCTGAGTGGCTTAGAAGTTGCAGAAGCACCCGGGGCCCGGAACAGAATCATCTCTTTAACCGTGTTACCCAGGCAAATTCAGTTTGTAGAGACATGGTAAATCCACAAAACTTGGCAGGCGACATCATGGCTTATGACACTGGCATTTATCTGGGCCAGATGGCATGTCTTTCTCTTGTCTTTTCTGCCACGGCGGCAGATCCTAAACGCTCTGCTGATGTGCAGAAGAGCATTCCTTGTGGAATGCCGGCGGGACCCATGGCATTCAGAAAGTACGGCATTCAAACTCACATACTCCTCACGCCCACTTCGGGGAGCTTCACCAATCGGCACTCTAATTGCAGGAATATTGCGCTTTGGGCGCTTGTGATTTTAATCTAAAAATCAAATTAGATGACCATTGTGGTTATAAATTGCTTCTCTTTTTTTTGCCACACATTTTTCTCCGACTGCTCTAAGCTCATTTGCACAGAATAGAATTGATCACATTAAGCAGAAAGCTTTCATATCCCCAAGGGTTCAATAGATGTGATATATGTTGAAATACAACAAACGTCAAGGCTCTTTCTCATAACAGGCGAAATCTAACATTGGGCTCGCGACTGAAGAAATTCAAACATTATGCTTTGTATCTAAAGGGGCAGATGGCAGCGAATCCGAAAAAATCATTTATAATTAGTAAAACGGCAACTTGTTGATAGCCTTTTTAATTGGGCTTTGAATTGGAGTCGCTAGCGTCAGACTTGCTAATCAGGTGGATCATCTTAATGACTGCGGCATCTGCTGATAGATAAGGAGTGAATGAAAGGCTACGCATCATCTCAGTATTGAATGTGGGTTTTTTTTTTGGTTTTTTAATGAGGAGCAAAACCTTCAGAGTGACAGGTTCTCATTATTGCATGCACGTAAGCATGCATGCGAGCACAAGCACGCATACACACGCACACACACATGCAAAGTAACATAGGACATAGGATGTGCAGATAAAAAAAAAATGTACTACTTCAACAAAACGTGAACATGATTTTTAACAGCATGCCGCTTGTCTGGAGATCCTTCCCCAGTGACGTGGTGTGCTTTTGACAACTGGTAGGGCAGTTCCAACAGAGCAGCTGGTGGCCTGGTGGTTAGGGTGTTGCCCCTGGGATCATCGTGGGTCAAGGGTTTGAATCCCAGGGATGGCCACTGCTTCACTCGGTGAATGGGTTAAATGCAGAGAAAAAATTCACATGTGTAAAAAGTATAAAGTGTTTGTTACACATGACCACAGCACCCACTGTGACTAGCGCAAAATTGTGCATTTAACCCATGTGGGATTTGAACCCACAACCTTCCAATCACAGGGGCAACTCCCTAACCACTAGGCCACCAGCTGCCCTGTGGCGTGTTCACATGTGACTTTAAGGCACACTTTATTCGTCAATAGCACAGTAGCCTAGTCTCACATCAGATTTTGCTGCCTTGCACTATTCTATCGATCTCAGATTAGTCCAGACCAACAGAATTCCTGATTTTGAAAAAAAGGCTTTGCTATACACCGTAGGGCCAAAAATATGTGGACGCATATCTGTGAACTTGCTGGACAACCCTTTCTAAAACCATGGGCATTATGCCTTTCAACCTCTGTTTGTGACTGTACTGGCCTCCCCAGTCTGGGAAGGCTTTCCTCAATATTTGGATTTTGTTTCAGTCAAAAGAGCATTTCTAAGCAAGGCCGATGTCTCAATTCATTCCAGAGGTGTTCAACTGGGTTGAGGTCAGGGCTTTGTGTAGGCCACCGGAGTTCCTCCACACCAAACTGCTCGTAGAAAAGGATATCATAGTAGGTCTGCAGTGCATAAAACCCTCAATACAAAGATTATAATCATGTTTGAAAACCTTGTGACCTTTAATCCTTAGGCTGTCCTCAAAATCTGAAAGGCAGATGTGTAGGCATAACTGTGTTTTCAGTCTTTAAGGATTTTTTCCCCGCCTCTTAAAGGTCTCTTCTGCCTCTTTCTGTGTAGGTACTCTATAGACCGGAACACAGATTTGGAACGCTACTTTAACGTGGATGCTATGTCTGGAATCATCAGCACGGCAAAGCCACTGGATAGAGAGGTCAACTCGGTCCACAACATCACTATCTTCGCCATGGAGAGCCGTGAGTATAGAGTCCCACAATACAAGGCTCTGTTTTCACAGTGCTTATCAAGCCCCAATATAAAGGTGTCCAAATGAAATTTAAGAAAAATACACAAGATGCAATTTATAAAGGTTTTTTCCTTCTCACACATGGATCTCACTCATGGATCTTCTATGGCACTTCTATTTTCAAGAGTGTAGTCCATCTATCCGTAGGATCTGAAGTGCCGCATGCTATAATATGGTCTTTTGAAAGCCTTCATGAACTGAACCAGGTGTATTGGAACAGGAAAAACACACAGCCGCTCAGTGAATGAAGGTTTTCAGGACTGTGATTAAATGCCACTATGTTAATAAAAAATTCGGCTCAGGAATTAAACCATTTCTGCCTAATTTTTCTTCTTTCATTCTGAAAATATAATAGGTTTGCTTTGAAGACCCTCAGTTGGGACAAATTTCAAATTCAGTCACTGCGAAAGCAGCTGTAATTTTAATTGTAATTTAAGTTTCATTATTTGTAATTGTTTAAAGAAAGCCATTTAGAATATTAAGCCAAGCAAGTTATGAAAAATAATCAACACTTACTTGTGTGTTTAAGAAATGTTTAAGAAAACTTAAAACAAATGTAAATGGCTGGTTTTCTTTAGTAACGCATAATTTAGCCACAAAGGCTCAAACTATTGGTTTCGAAGAGAAATATCAGGTCTCTCTGTAGTGCATTTACATTCACTTTGTGTTTGGTCATGAAAAAAGATAAGTATCACTCAGTTCTTCCACATTACACAGTTTCTCCTGGTTTATGTATCATTTAACAGTTAATTCTTAACACAATTATGATCCCAAGCATTCTTCAAAATTGTGCCATAATTATATCCAGTCAAAAAAAAAAAGCACACGGTTTTGAGATCTATATCTTAGCCTCCCCAGTCTCGAGATCTTTCTCCCTTTCAGCTGCATGGAATGAGCTGGAACAAGAAGTTATAACCATCCAGAAAATGAGACAGAACTCTTTGTAGGCTGGAAAAGGTGGTGGGAGGGTTTGGACATAAGTTATTTCTATAAACTGCTGGAAAGAATTGCCATGAATCTGTGCTGCTGTGATAAAGGCAAAAGGAGATTATTTTGATGAAATTTATGCATTAGCTTTCACGTTTTATACTAAATTCCACGTACAATGTGTACTATTACATTACACTTCAACGCCAGCTAGTTATGGTTGTCTGTTCTTGTAACAAAATTTTGAAAGAGCAGCATATCAGAATAAAAATTCAGAGGGTGGGCCCAATACCTGTGGCCTGCAGTGAATGTATATATATGTGTATATATATAAAACACTGCTGTAATCAACACTCTCCTCCTGCAATGTGACCAGTTGGATGGCGAAAGGTAATTATTGGTATTTTGTTTGAGTAAACAAGAGATTTGTTTTCTTAGAATTATTCAAGTTCTGTAAACACGGCATCATTTCTCTTATTTTGGTGTTTTGATATTTCCTTTACAATTGTGCTTTAAAGACAACATTGTCAGCAGTTCTTAAAAACTAAGGCAAAGCTGTGCAGTTCAATACTCACACCTCACAAGATAAAACCTGAGAAACTGAACATGTCAACAGCGAGAAACAAGGTCTAATGCCTATTCAGAAAGCCTTTAGTTTAGCAGTTTAGTAAAGAAATATTTGAAAAACTGAGTTTGTAATAATAAGGGAAAAAAAACGTTTACTGAAGAAAATAATGGGCGATTTTCCAGTTAAGTGTATGAATAAAGGACTTTATAAATGCTTCTTTCAAAGAGAGATTTGCTGAAGGCATGGAGTGCACAGTAAAGCCGAGCTGAATCTCGACTGAGTATTTGGTGTATTCTGTATTATTCTTCAAAGACTTCTTATCCGTTTTCCTCTGCAGCGGTTATCAACAGCATAGTCAGGGTCACATAAGGCTTACAAGTTTAAGTATGCCTCCGTCTCCAGCCTCGTCACATCCAGTGCACTGTTCAGTTTCAGTACACAATGCCCAGTGCACAGTTTCCCTACAGAATGCCTGAGGTCACTTTATTGAAAACAATCATTGAAGTTAGCATTTCCACACAAAATTAACCTCAGATACTTCAAAAGTGCATCATGATTACAGTTATTTTTCACTCACATTCGGTAGCCGCTTAAGCACCCTGAGCCTGTCCCACGGCCAAATGGGAGTGAGGGAGGGACTCGCCCTGGATGGGGCCCCAGCCCGTCGCACCGCACACACACACCATGCACTCACTCACACCTACGGTCAATTAAGAATCCCCAACTCTGTGGAGGACTGTGGGAGAAACCGGAGACACTTGAGGAAACACACACCACCACGAGGAGAACATGCAGACTCCACACACACACAAGACCACAACCCTGACTCAAACCTCCAACCCTGGAGGTGTGAGCCAACAGTGCTACCCACTACAACACCATGGGGCAGTTTAGATTATTTTTAATTAGGTTTAATGTTATTGTGATATTAAATTTATCACTCACATAACCGTGCCACTGACATAGTAGTGCCATGTTTAGTTTAGTGTGTGTGGATCACACACTTTTAAAAATATGCCACTCAGAGTTGCATAAGTGCATAAGCAGTGTAAAAGTGGGGGAGTGTGGGGAAAGGTTTAGCCTGCTAGTTTGTTTCCACTATACAGGGAGGTCCTCGAGTTAAGACACAGATCCGTTCCTTTGACAGTGATGTAACCCGAGTTTTGGTGTAAGTCGAAACACACCCTAGCCTAGTCACTTTCCGATCCTAACACAAATCATAAAAAGACAACTAAGGCACAGAAGAAGGAAAAGGAAAACTCCCTCACTCATACACCGCGTTACTGCATATTCTTCCGTCGCATGCAACCAAGCTAGTTCACCCCTGTAGTCTGTAAGTACGAGGCTAATGGTGTAAGCCGTGTGGGAGTGAGCGTTGTAAACTCGAAACATCGTATGTCGAGACTGTTGTAACTCGAGGACCCCCTGTTTAATAGTAAAGCAAGGAATAGTTTTGCAGGAAACATGATTTTTTTTTAAACATTTATTATTTCTAAGCAATTCATATGACAGTGGCATTAATGGAAATGTCACAACTTACCCCATAACTGTAATGAACTGAGGGACTAATTTTAACATTTGCGAGAATGTGGCTTTGTGGAGGCTGTCCTTTAGCTTGGGGAGCTCTCACCGTGACCTGCTTCTACGCTTCAAAAACATGTTATTTTAAATGCCCCATGAGGGCAATTAAAATATTAAAGGTGTGGGTTACACACAAATCTGGCGATTGAAAAACCTTTCTCATTAAGGATAAGTTACTTTCAAGGTATAAAAACAGTCTTTAAAGTAAATATGGGGAGAATATCGTTCAGGTACACTCTTAAACAAAGGTGCCATAAAGGGTTCTTTGAACAATGCTATAGAATCACCGCTTTTGGTTCCATGCGAAAGCATTTGAAAAGATTTGTGTGTGTAAAACAATCTTTTACAAACATAAAGACATTTTACAAGATGTAAAGGACTTTTTTCTAAACCCTATAACCTTTTCTAGAACCTAGAACCTCCTAGAACCTTTTGCATTGCATGTAGATTCTTGAAACTGCTTCACAGTCTCACATGGTTCTATAAAGAATCTCACATTAAAACGTTTTTGTAGGGAGCCAAAAATGTGAAGGTACTTTTTTTGACATTCTGCATTTAGGAAAAAGAGCTGTAACTGGAATAATGCCAGGGCTGTCATGGACTGTTATGCTAATTTAGCCTCCTGGGATTTGCTATGACCCATTGGAAGTAGCGAATGAGAGCTGTGCTGCCGACGAACGCATGGGGGTGGGCACATTGGCTGTCTAAATATGCAAATGCGATTTCTCTTGACAGCTGGCAGGTGTGGTCTGTATAGAATACTGCACAGACAGTAAGGCAGTTTCAAGGACAAAGGTGGCTGTCAAGTTATTTTGCTTATTGTAAAGCATGTTCAATCCAGGCGAGAAACTGACCTTCAGTTTAAGAATACTTTTTGTTATGATGTACACTTTCCAGCATTTTGAACTCTTTGTCATCCTCAAGCCATTCTTGAACAACTTTTGCAGTGCAGTAGAGTGCATTATCCTACTGAAAGACCCTCCTGCTGTAAAGGAATACCATTGATCCAAAGGGGTGCACTTGTTTAGGGAGGTGGGCTCACGATCTCCGTTTCAGTTCATCCCAGAAGGATGTTGAGTTCAGGGCTCTGTGCGGGCCAGTCAAGTTCTTCCACACCAAACTCATCTAATCTTTGTGGACCTTGCTTTGTGTACCAGTCATGCTGGAATAGAAAAGGTTCTTCCCCAAAATCTCTTGGTGTGCTGAAGCATTAAGATTGCCCTTCACTGGAAGTAAGGGGTGTAGCCTAAACCCTGAAAAACAGGCGTGCCCCAATACTTTTGTCCATATAGTGTATGTAGTAAGCTGTGCACAATATGAACTTTTTCAGTCATTTGTACTACAGTTGCTCTTCTTTGTAATCGAACCAGAGAGACTAGCCTTTGCTGCCCACACGCATCAGTGAACTTGAGACGCAACCCTGCTGTTGATTCTCCAATAATTTTAGTAGACACTTGCCACTGCATACTGGGAGCACCCTATGACATTTTGGAGATGCTCCGACCCAGTCGTCTAGCCATCACAATTTAGCCCTTGTCTGAGTCACTCACTTTTCATGGCCGCACTCATTTTTCCTGCTTCTAACACCACAGCTGTTAACTTGCTACTTAATGTATTCCACCCCATGTGCCATTGTAATAATCAGTGTTATCACTTCAATTAGCCACGGATTAGATGTTCTGGCTCATTCGTGTATTTATATTTTTTGCTCGACCCTGTAACTTTACCACACACCTGATAACATTTACAGAATTAAAAAGTAGGGACCCACCCGCATACCTTTTTAAGTAAGTGTAAAGTGTCATATATGAACACACCACAGCACAAAATACTTCTCCACAGCCAGGAATGCATGGAGCACTATGTGGGAACCTTGCATAAGAGTACCTCCGCTACTAGCAGTCTTGAGATTCAAACTCACAACCTTCTGATTGCAGGAGCAGATCCTTTACCACTAGGCCACCAGCTGCGCAAAGTGTAGTGATGTCAAAGCACAAGTTGCCCACTGCTGTACGCATTCAGCCTAGTGTATTTACAATTAAGCATTAGTTAATGCACAAAATCAAGCTCAGTGTATACTCAGTTTAAGTCCATTTAACAGTCCTTTCCTAGGGACAGGAATTCTAGAACATCTTCAAGCAATAGTGCAGAAGCCAGAAAGTTCTCACCCTGCAAACCAGTGTTGGAACTCAAAGCAATTGAGACTCAAGCAATCCAAACAATGAATTTCTCCCCAGAGTTCATGTCCATGTTTCCCTAAGGCAAAATGTAATCTTGCAAGTTTAAACAGGCTTAAAAGCAGGCATTAAAACTCCTCGTTTGTATATTGGACAGTATTTTGGTCGTTCGTGTGGAAGACTGGGGTTTGATTATTTCATTTCTTCGGGGCGGCTGATGGCCCAGTGGTTAGGGAGTTGCCCCTGTGGCCGGAGGGTTGTCTCCTTGAATCCCAGGACTACCAGTGGAACCACTGAGGTACGCTTGAGCAAGGTACTGTCCCCACACGCTGCTCCCCAGGCGCTGTGTTCCTGGCTGCCCGCTGCTTCACTTGGTGAATGGGTAAAAGGCAGAGAAAGACTTTCACACTGTGTGCTGTGTTAACACGTGACTATAAGGGGGCTCTTTATTTTACATAAAGGAAACAAAATACAAATATAAGAGACCAGGCAAACCAAGCATAAACACATGGCCATACATTGTTGTGCAGCTGAAACCTCACTTAGAAAAGAAAGATACTGGATATGCAGGGCAGTCTGTGGCCCAGCCCTGGCACATAGGACTACGCTTTCATCATCTACTCTCTTCCCCCATGGACAAAAAGTCCCTATCTGCTAATGCTAAAAAGGGAAGTGACCATTCTATCATACATGCACACACCACAGCACACAGTTCTTTCTCTGTATTTAACCCAGTCCCCTGAAACTGGGCTGCCAGGAATACAGCACCCAGGGTTGCTGCCCCACTATTACCCATGCAGCCCTCCCCCATGTTACAAATCCCATTTTAACGCTGGAAATATTCATGCAAAGTCATTGGATTTGTCAACAACCCTGGAGAACAAGAAAATGGGCACTTCCATACAACAGCTTCCCTCTATTACTGGGAAGATACACCGCTAACTTTCTCAACTCTTTCAGAATTTCTTTTTTATTGCTGAATAAATGTTCTGCTTGTTGAGGCCTTTTAGCCACTTCACACTGAAGGAAAGGTTCTACATAAACAGTGTTTAGATTCAACAGGGCTGACAGTAATCCAGCCTGGGTGCAGGAATCAAGCCTAATTAACTTGGTTAATTAGAGCAGGCAGTTACTTTTTGGATGTGGGGTGTTGGATAATATTTTTTTCCTTCAATAAATGATCGTTGAAAATCTGTACTTTATGTTCAAACAATCTGAAATGTTACAAATATATAAAAATGAGGGCAAATACTTTTTTTTTTTTTACCACTGTGGTAAAACATGCTGAACTGGTAAACTGCAACATAAAACAGCATTGTGGTCAAAACAATAAATACCTGTAATTAAAACCTAACATTCCTAACATCATATACTATAGCTATAGTAGATATAACGTAGTACTGAAGAAAAATAGACAAATTAAACTAATTAGCAGAAACCAAGAAAATCAGTCTGAAAACTGGGAACATCATATTATTCAAATCCAGTTGTTTGTAAAGTAAAGTGATTCCACCACCTCATTCTATGCGAAGCGTTTCAGACGAATTGTGGTAAACTTATAACACAGCCTCCTTGTGTGAAACTAATCCTGTTGTAACAGTACTCAAGCGCATTGTGATGGGATGTATTAAATAATTCCATTAATCCTTAGAGGTTGTAATCACTGACAACAACAAAAGCATGTTGTCGCTCACGTATGGCTTATTCAGACAAGCAGAGACAGTTGCTAATTGTAGAAACAAGTTTTTTTTCCTATTTTTTTTCTGTCAAATTACAGTTCTGCATCATTCTCACCAAATTCGTTTTTCAAAAATGTCTGGATAATTACAGCAAAAAGTTATTTTTGTGTTTAAAAATGCAAAGGAAGCCACATTTTTTTGCCTCACACAGAAATAAAGCTGTTAAACTATAATAACATCAGCTTAATATCAGCTTTATCTCCTTTTTTTTTTTTTTTAAGTCTTTTACTAAAGTGTCCCTCAGCTCAAACTAAACTTAGGATCTAACTGCCATTAATAGATTACCTCATAATAGGTTTGTCCTTTGCTTATGTCAGAATCTCTTAGTCACTGTGATTAATTTTGTGTTGGAAGCTGTCACGCGGTAATAGTTGACAAATCTGTTGCCAAGCAACCGCTTCTTAAATATATTTCGAAAGTTCAACTTTGCTTTATTTTATGTAAGCATTTCACAATTCCTTTGACAAGGCCATAAAATGAACGTACATACATTGTACCCTTTTAGTACGCCTTAAAGACATCTGCAGAACTGGAAAGTCATTTTCAGGAACTCTGTGGTATCTCAGGCTTACCAAATATCAAGTACTTTCATGCTGCGTTCACTTTAGCAGGTTGAAGTGACACAATTCTAATTTTAAAAGGTATTTTCAAATAAGACCCACTGTCCAGATAAAGAATGTATGTCCATATTTTTGGAGTTCTGTTTTTCTACATTATTTAAACACATCAGCTGTGAGAAACCATGAATGAACCAATAGAAATGCTTTCGAATGATTCATAATGGAACTGTTTATAGTGACTTACATTAGAAATAAAGAATGTTTTCACCTTATTCAGTAAAGCTGCCATTCTGGAGGTACTTGCTTTTCTTTGGACAGCAGTGATGTTCTAGATTTGTATTTGCTTTATGGATTTGTAATCGATTCTGACAGTCAGTTCTCACAGGTACTGTCCCCACACACTGCTCCCCGGGTGCTGCGTTCCTGGCTGCCCGCTGCTTCACTTGGGTGCTGTTCACACTGTGTGCTGTGATGTGTTCACATCTGACAAATGTACACTTTACACATTACCACGTTACATACTACAGCTAGCAGCAGCAAGTAACTAGCAATCAGTAAATGCTGCAGAAACATTAAAGCATTTTGCCTTTTCGGCCATGCATTTGTTGCTGTTGTTGTTTATGATGATGCTCATTGATCATTCGCATGATGTTACTCTTCACATTAAACACAGACACACACACATCACTTAACTGAACTGGAAAGAACAAATCTGTGGCAAAAAACAAAAACAATGGAACAAATATGGGTGAGAAGGTGGAATGATACAATACAGAATCAGAATCAGAAACCTTTATTGATCCTGGAGGAAACTGTTTGTTATGACTACACAGACACGGAGACAAGAACAATATAAAAAATAAAAGTCCAATTAATCCAATGAAAATTGCAGAAAAAAACGAGTATGAAATACACTATGCTAGACGAGTAAGGTGAGGATGTAAAGCTAGATAATACTCTTTTTTCAGATTTGCCATTATTTTACCATTACATACAAAAACTCTGAAGGGACGTCTAGGTTCACTGGTGATTATACATATTAAATAAACTGGCTTTATATTTGTTTTGTATCCAGTGTGGCACATCAAGCCATTCTAAATAACTTTGTTTATATCCCATGGATAGAATTCTGTAAAATTCTCTTTAAAGCCAATAATTTTCCCTAAAGTGGTTTAACAGCTGAAATGTTTGAGTAAAGTTTTGAGATTATTCCAAACATTGTACTTTGGTCAGTTTTCCTTAAGTTTAGTGTTTCTATTCAGTATGTTAAATTATTGCAAGGTGGGAAAGAAAACATGCAAATTTGTGTTCATGTGTCTTGATTGTTTGATTGTAACTCCCTAATACTCTCTGCCCCTTTGTCTCTGTTTCTTTCAGAGGACCCCTCTCAGGTGGGAAGAGGCATTGCCATCATTACAGTGATGGACATAAATGACAACGCCCCAGTCTTTGCCATTGAATATGAAACGCGCGTGTGTGAGAATGCATCGCCTGGACAGGTAAAGAATAGACAAGCACCTTTACAGTGTGTGTCACTGTGCTGCAAATCACCGCATTCTTCTTTAGATTGTCATTTCATGTTGTACATGTCAAGCATAACATGAAGGATTGTACAGGCTGCTTTCAGGTTGATGCTCATAATGCCGTCACATGGGGACAAGAGGGGTTCTGGGATAAGATTACATATCGCTGCATCGTATTATTCCAGTAGGGTATTATTTTGTGGCATGGGTTGTTTGTTTAAATGTAATGCACATCCATGCGTATTGAAAAGTATGGAAAATGAGAAATAAATAAATAAGTAACAAGAGTCGGATTTGATTCCCCCACGGGAGACGCAGGTCTGTGCAGCTGAGCGCCACTGTGCATTACATATGAGTTATTTAGCATTTGCCCTTTTTGTAGCTAAATGACTGAATATATCACTGCTAGTGATCTGTCTGCTCCTGGCATTTGGAAAATACAATCAGGAAAAGGCGGAGGGTGGGGGTGAGGGGAAGCCAGATTGGAAACGAAAGTAAGTGCAATAGATCAAAATAATGCACTAGTACAGAAATAGCCATTTAGGGATTTTTTTAAGACATGCATTTGCTTTCTTGTTTTTTTTTTTTTCCCTTCGTTTGGTTCCGTTAGTGTGTTTTAATGTTGAGGTCCATTGTACAACTTAAACAGTTTCATTGCACTGCACCTCAGATTTGTAAATCTGAATACATAGTTCAATCATAAACACCTACAAGAAATTATACAATTTAATCAGAGTCAGGTTATTTTAGGAAACATGGAAGGTTTGAGAGGTTGTTGAAAATATATATATGTCAAAAAAAAGTTAGTAATGAAGTGAGTAATGAAGAGCTGAAAACTTAAAGGAGATCAGTTGCAACTGGTTTAAGATACACATTCTACAGTGCAGTTTATTTACTACGTGAAAGAAGCACGCAAAATGGATAAGCAATGTGGATAATGACTGAATGAATGTATCTTTTATAGTATGGTCCATAAATGGAAACTAAATGAAATGCACAAAAACACATAGGATAAAAAGCCCTTTAAAATAAAACCTTCTCTGTAAGCATTACAGCTTCCTCTGGCTCATTCTACTAATTTCACCCCGATGGAATATCTCAGTCTAATCTGATCTGTGTTTGCCCAGAGCCGTGCTGCCTTGTCTGTCCCTGCTTTGGCGTACCTTCCTTCAGAATTTGGTTACCCAAGTGACTTGGCAAGCTAGGTGGACTCCCCGGTCCTTCAGCATTTGCAGATTAAAATGGGAAACCACAGGCTTGTAAGAAGCTGCCATTCCAGGTCCCTCGGAGCCTGATACAGGGCATCACAGATCAGCAGCGTGTCTGTCTCGTGCCATGTTATTAATTGATATTACCACAGGGCTGAGGGGGAGCGGGGGTCATGATTCGCAATCATCACACACATTACCTCCGCCAACGGGCACGGCTGCCATGGAGCTTTTGCCCAGGCATGGCATTGCTCCACTAGAGAAGCGGACAAGCCAGAGTGCTAAAGAGGTGGACAGACCATCTGTGGATGTTTATAGTGCCGATGGGTGCATAAGAATCTTCTGAGGCTTCGTTTACACATTAGCATGCAAATTCTGCATTCAATGCAACTGGGCAGCTAGTGGCCTGGTGATTAGGGAGGTGTCCCTGTGATCGGAAGGTTGTGGGTTCGAATCCCAGGACTGAGGTTCCTATGAGCAAGGTAGCGTCCCCACACATTCTTTCCTGGGTGCCATTGTAGGCTATCCACTGCTTCACTTGGGTGAATGGGTTAAAAGAAGAGGATACTTTTCACACCATGTGCTAGGCTGTGGTGTGTTCATGTGTGATAAATGGTTCACTTTAACTTTTCACTTGAACGTTGTCATTAAACCAGAAGAGCACAAGTAGTGGTGGATATAGACCACCTGCATAATATTGTGTGGGTCCGCTAGTGCTACCCTCTAGTGCTACCAAAACAGCTCTGACCCGTCAAGGCATGAACTCCATAAGATCTCTGAAGGTGTGCTGTGAGATCGGGCACAAAGACGTTGGAAGATCTTTTTGTTGTGAGGTGAGCCTCTGTTGATGAGACTAGTTTGTTTAGCATATCCTACTGTTCCTTGACTAAATTGACAGTTGAGGAATTTGGAGGCCAAGTGAAAAACGTTTTGTCATGTTCCTCGACCCATTCCTAAATATTGTTTTTGCAGCGTAACGGTGCATTACCCTGCAGAAAAAGGCCACTGCCTTTAGGGAATATAGATGCCATATAGGGGTATACTTAGTCTGCAACAATGTTTAAACAACAAACTAACATCCACATGAATGAAAGGATATGCACTACCATGATGTAAAAGAAAATGTGATTCCTCAGATAAGGCCAGATTCTTTCATTGCGCCTTAGTAGTTGCTAATGCTCATTTGGTAGTGGACAAGGGTTAACATGGACACTTTGACCTGTCTGTAGCTACTCAGCAAGCTGGAATGAGTTTGTTCTGACTAGGGCTGCAACTATCGAATATTTTTGGAATCGAGTATTCTGTTTTATTCCGATTTTTTTCAACGATTAATCGAGTAATCGGAAAAAATCCTACTTTTGTGTTTTTAAACAGCTATATCAATATATA
>JBBPCY010000001.1:6587100-6607309 GCA_037974405.1 Brachyalestes nurse
CGAGGCAAAGATTTTGCCTCGATCATTTTTTGTAATCGAATTATTCGAATTACTCGAATAATCGTTTCAGCCCTAGTTCTGACATATTTCTGTCATAGCATTTTCACCAGTTTGTATCACAATAGCTCTTCTTGAGATTTGAACCAGGCAGGCAAGTCTTATCTCACCACATGCACCAATGATCCTTAGGCACCCATGACCCTGTTGCGGCTTCACCAATTATCCCTCACTATACTAGATCAGGATGACTAATAGAGAACCAAGACAGTATTAGGGGCATTTTTCTGTCATGGTGGGTTCTCACTGCTGTGTTTTCCAAAGGCTATGTGTTTTTCTTGAGAACTGCATAAGACCATAGCGTGCTAACGTTGCAATATTCACACGCAAAAAGTTAAAACACTATATATTTTATTACTGAATGTGGTGCTCTTTGGAAAAAACAAACTAAACAAAAAAGACCACTGTTATTAAAACATATTATTTGCCATGGCTGATCCAAGAAGGACTGCTAATCCTTACTCCATTACAAATGTCTTGTCCATCTTATATTTGATGTGGTTTGTAAGATACAGAGGAAAGGCTTTTGATGTTTAGCTGAACCTTTCCCAGTGCCTGGAGCATTCTGGGCAAAAAACACCGCTGTACAGTACACATAAAAGTTGACCCAGCATGCAAAAACAGTTAGCAAAATATATCTCTCCCACTGAAACCATTAGAAAAGAGATTCACTGGTCTCTGTTAAACAAACAATGTCTGAGAAAATACTTCACACTTTATTACATTTTATTATTACTAGCCATTATGAATATTTTTACATAAACTCATTCAAAAAATATCATGGTGCATCTAACAATTAGGGCAGCATGGATCTTTGTTTATATAGTGACAGAAAACACAGTGAAAACAGTTCCACATACTGATACTTCTTACTACGCTCAATGCAGACATGCATGCATCCCAACAAATCAAAGATTTTAACCCTATCAACCTGACTGTCTAAGCAATGTCCTAGTTCTGGATCAACTAAGATTCTGGGAGTACATTATCCATTGCTTAATTTACATATTTACTTGATTTGCTCAGTTTTCTAGGGGGTAAAGTGATATTTCAGCAGCTGCTAAACAGCAGTTACTAAACCGCAGCATATTAGCTACATCAACACTGACTGCAATATGAACACTGTGCTGGTCTGTAGTTACTGTTCAACGTTGCTGGAGTTTTTGGGTGTTAGATGTAGACCATTTTATTTACCATAGGAATTCACCACAGTGCTTATAATCGCAATGTACATCCCACCCAGCATTAATGCTAACAATGCACTGGCCAAACTTACAGCTAGCTCCAATACTCTCACCCAGATGGACTGTTTATTATCACCAGAGATTTCAACCGTGCAAGTCAGTGTTCCCTAAATTCCATCACTATCCGGACTTTGCGACGAGTGGCCAAATGTGTTGGATTGAGTTCACACAAACATCTCTTGCATGTGCCGTGCCGAGCTCTGCCCTTGACGCGGCTACAGACTGCCTGTCAGACATGCCAAGCCTGTTCTGAAGCAGACGAAGATTCGGCTCCCAGGAGCCATCTCTGCTTTTCAGGATTGCTTTGACTAGACTAACTGAGACATGTTTACGGAGGCTCCAGCCTACAGTGGCTCAGCCAACCTGGAAGAGTACACAACCTTGATCGATGACATTACTGTCTCCAAAACCATCACCACACGCCCCAACCAGAAGTCACAGATGACTACAGAGGTGCGCGCACTGCTGAGAAGACACTGTGTTCAAATCAGGTGATAAGGCGGCAAGGGCCAACCTCACCTGGACCATCAGATCAGTGGAGTATGAACATGACAGGATGCAAGGAAGACCGCCCCCCTGCTGCTCATGCTGATGATCCACAACTATGCAACAATGTGCAGATCAAACCATGGTGGGTTGCATCAGTGGGAGCAATGAGGAGGTGCAACAGCTAACAGAACCAACAACCTGTCTTTAAATTTGGGCAAAATAAAAGAGACAGTTGTTGACTTCAGGAGGCCACAAAATATTCACTCTATGCTGAACATCAATGTCTCCCCAGTGGAGATCATACAGAGCACCAGATTTGTAAATCTGTTGATTTACATTGCGGAGAACCTCTCAAAGACCCTCAATACCAGGTCCATCGCTGAGAAGACCCTGCAGTGTCTCTTCTTCCTGTGGAGAGCACACATTTCCTCTTCAGTCCTCACCACATTCTACAGAGAAGCTGTAGAAAGTATTCTCTGTAACTGCGACACAACTTGGTACGGGAACTGTTCTGTTTAGGATTGCAGCCCTAGAGAGGATAATTTGGATGGTCTCTGTCCCCTCTGTCACGGACATTTACACCACACACTGCATCCGCAAAGCCACCAGCATTGTGGATGACACCATTCAGCCCTCACACACACTCAACTCCCTCCTCCCATCTGACAAAGGGTTCCATATCATCCACTGCCTGAACGGGAAAGTGTTCCCCCAGGCCTTCTGACTTCTCAGTCAGAACACACGCAAATAAACACGCTCCTGACCTGAACTTTCTCATCCTTACACAGTTCATATATACACTGGACTGTTCTGCCTTAAACAAACAACTTACACCACATCTGCCTCTGTAAATACCCCTCTATTGATTACACACTGCACATTCTCTGTCCTGCTGCTGCAATGTTTGCAGTCATTTTTTATTGCTGTCCACCTCTTTTATGCATTTTTGTACATTTTACAACTCCACAGCTAGAATACAGTTTGTCTTTAACTAACATTCCGCTGCATATCTATTATGTAGAACTGGAAAATAAGTGGGCCCCATGGTGGCCCAGTGGGTAGCACTGTTGCTTCACACCTCCAGGGTTGGGGGTTCGAATTTGGGTCCTGGCCGTGTGTGTGGAGTTTGCATGTTCTCATGGTGGTGGTGTGGGTTTCTCCCGGTGTCTCCGGTTTCTCCCACAGTCTGAAGGAGTGAGTGTGTGAGCAAATGGTCTGTATGTATGTGCCCTCTGGTGGACTTGCGCCCCGTCCTGGGTGAGCCTTGCATCGGAATAGGCTCTGGGTACCTGTGACCCTCCTAAGGGTTTAGTGGTTAATCTTAAACCTTCCTTCAACACTAAACCTAGTCCTAGTCTCAACCTTACCTCCAATACTGTTGATAATCAGATGAGTACCATATAACTCGTATACAATTTGAGCAACTACACATAATCTGTAGGAGACTCTAAAAATAAACATACGTCTTATTCTGTGCATTTATTTAAGGAATGTAATTGTAATTATATTCTGTTCCAGTTTTATTTTAAGTTGCACTGACGCCAGGCTCTCTTGACTCCAGTCTTTTAAGTGATATAAATGGACTGATATGTCCTTTCCCCTGCAGAGGGAAAAACTAATTTAAGACATATTAAGACATATTAAGGTGAACAACAATGTACTTGTACAGTATCTTTTTTTCAGACACATAAGAGCTGCAATTCTATTTAGCTCCAAAAATGTAAGCTCATTGGACACCCATTAGCATTGTGCTTCAAGTTGTGTTGACTAGTCAAGTTAATGTTTGACTGTATGACATACTCATCTTTAAAAATCAACAAAATTACAGACATAAACTCACAGCAGTACTCTCTGCTTTTTAGCTGGTTGGATTGTGTCTTGGTTGTACATTGGCTTGGTAAACGTGAAGACCACCCACACTGTGGGGTCATCAATGCTCTACCTGAAAACCGTCAACCTCCCGGGTGTCGGGTGATGTTAACATGCGGTGAGTGAAGGGTCGTTTGCATAATGAGAAGGAAAAGCACGGCACGTCCCCTAAGCAGCCAGCGTGTGCACAATTTAATGGGCCCTATAAAGGCATCTACTCAGATCTGCCGTTTGTGGTCAGAATATCAAATGTGGGTACAGGTCGAATGTTAATGGCAGGTGTTAGAGGGACCTAGGGACTCAGAACGCTAGTCAGGATACTCCTGCATCTTCTTAAACTGTGTTATATTGGGAAGCAATTATAAACTTTAGTGCAAGGAGAGGAGGGTCTATTAAGAGTTACAGAATCATCTCCTAAATAATCTGTAGTAGCTATTGTGGGTTGGGGTGTACTGCTATTGTTGGAAATATGTATTCAGATTACAGAAATTAAGTATCTGTTTTCAGCCCACGTTACATAACTAAAAGGCAAAAAGTATATGATTAATTTTTTACATTTGCCGAATACTTTTATAGTACCCATTTAAAGAAAAAGCATATAATGTTCATGAATTATTTTTAGATCAACGCACAGTGTGTAGCCAATAAATGCATTAGACAGACATTAAAGAGGAACCCGCATTTTTATGAGCCCTGAAGATCCTACTATATCTATATATGTAGACTATTAAAAGAAGGGATGAGGCAGTTATCCATCTCAGTGTTACGGTTGCTGTTAAGCTGAATGTTTTTCTCAGTTTTCGACTTGCTCTCAAAATCCTAGCATCAATGGTGTAATAAATTCATTGGTGCATTTTCTGCATTTCAAACTGAAAATTGCATGGCTACCCAGCTTATAGTCAATTTTTAATTGGTTGTCCGGGATAACCACACCCAGGGTGAGTCCCTGCCGTGCACCCATTGGTCCCGAGGTGGGCCCCGGGTACCTGTGAGCCTAGTGGGGAATAATTCAATTCAGTTCATATTCAATTTTTTTATATAGCGCTTTTTACAACCAAGTAGACACAAAGCAGCTTTACATAATTCACTACTAATTCAGCTACTAGTGAGCAAGCCAAGGGCGACAGAGGTGAGGAAAAACTCCTTAAGCTGGAGGAAGAAACCACAGGAGTATGATGACATGAGAGCACCCTGAGACACAAGCGCACCTACACACTACCGTCACAAACCTGAGTGAACATGAGGAGTGGTGGGGCAACAACTCCAGTGTCCCAGTTTACTTGAATTCTCTGTGCCCACCACCTCCCAGCTCTAAACACTTCATCTGAGAGGAAAAAATAATTACAAAAAGCCTGACTACAGAAGTAGGTTTTCAGCCTGGACTGGACAACTGTTCATGTCGCGAACTGGAAGGGCATTCCAGAGCTAGGGTGCTTTATATGAAAACAGTCTTCCTCCTGCTGAAGCAAATAGTCAGCACCTTGAGATCTGAGTGAGCACGAAGGTTCATAGTGAGAAATAAGTTCATGAAGGTAATCGGGTATGAAGCCATTCAAGGCTTTATTTGTGAGTAGTAGAACTTTATAGTCAATACAAAATTTGATCAAAAGCCAAGTCTTGATAATATTAGGCTAATGTGGTCTAATGTCCGGGTTATAGTGAATAAGCAGTTGCAGAGAGTGAGTGAGTAAGTGAATGCTCTTGAAATTTCAGTGATTTATTTTTTCATTAAACATACCAACAGTAGACTTTCTCCAGTAACCAGTAACAGTGATGAGACCAGTAACCATTAATAATGAACAGCAGAGGTACTACTGTGCCCGGGAATTTCATTATTTTGTATCATTATTTTTTCAACATATTTTGCCCAACTCTTCAAAATCTCACTGACTCAGATCTCTTAGAATAGAAACCAATAGGCTAAAACTATTTCTCGTCGGCATCTATTGTAAGTGTACTTTGAGTTAATAGAGTTTCTTCTTTGACAAGTACAAAAAATGACTGTGTTAACTGAATGTATGCTACAGATGTGGCAGACACAGATTAGATTAAAAGAGCAGATCATTCTGATTAATTATACAATAAAATGTCTTTAGTTAAGGAAGCCATTTTAACACGGTGGACATGCAGCATTTGTCATGGGCAGTAGGGAAAAAATATAATGTAAGGACTGATTATGAACCATGCATGTAGGTTATTGTTGGTAATATCCACAATATGCTAAACACACTGAGATTTATCAATTATATTGACTTTTATAACTGTAAAATACCATCATATTGCCCTCTTATACATGTTAAATTAGCTCTTAATGCCCTGTAAGATCCTTTACAGCTGACAGTGTTTAACATTCAATAGACATGTATATACTCAGGGTAGGATTTTAGTAATGGAGTATTAAGAACATCCCACGCTTGTAGCGCTTGTGGTGCACTAAGTGCATCAAGATAGATCTGGCATCTCTAGAGACCGCTGGAAAAGAACCATTATTCAAAGGGACGTTGGTTTGGGCAGCCATTAGACAAATACTTATGGCATCACGCTTTCCGCTTACAGTATTTAACCATATATTGACACGCAGTGTGGGGCATTTCAGGGGACCTCCTGATCCAGTTCTTTTGTCCTTGCGCTCCCTTGCACTGTGGATTTGTGAATCGGGTTGGGCTAGTTTACAGTTTATTCATGGGGTATCATGAAGTCATAATGAAAACATAGAAAAGTAGGTGGTTACTTTGTGAGGGGACATTAATTTGGTCAAAAAACTCTGACCTTGATCCAAAGGCTCATACTGTGTCATTAAGTTCTAGTAAAGCAGGGTTCTACAGAGCGTTAAAGTGTAATGATTTGCATGAATGGCTTTAATAGCTTCTGTTAAGCGCAGCTTTGTTTGCTGTGCTTTCTGTGCAGATTACAGCAGGCTACTCATCCGCTGATCATTTTCAGTGCTTCTTTGTAATATTTGGCGGACACAGGCAAGTTGGTAATTGTTGGTGAAGTCTGTAGCATCCTAAACTAACTATCATACTGCAGTATTTATTAAGATACTGCCATATTTAAAAAAAAAATGAATAAAGAACAAATAAATAATTGTTTCATTGTGGGTTGAGAAATGTTTGGATGGCTTTCATCAAAGTAAAATAAAAATCAAAATAAAACACTCATCAAAGGGTCCAAAGGGTCCTGGGAACTCATGGCCTGGTAGGTAGGGATCTGTCCCTGCAATCGGAAGATTGTGGGTTTAAATCCCAGGACTGCCAGTGGCACCACTGAGGCACCACTGCTCCCCATTCCTGGCTGCCCACTGCTTCATGGGTTAAATATAGAGAACAATTTCGTGCTGTGCTGTGTTCATGTATGATATTGGATGCTTTACACAAGCACAAGATAAACTGTGAGGTTTAAACAAAGACATAGGCAAGGCACAACAACTAAGAATACTCACAGTAATGTTGAATGATAACAGACAATTCATGAGCACAGCCTGAAACACAGGTATACTTGCTAACCTGACAATGACAACACCTGGGCAGGGGAGGAGACAAGAAGAAGACACCGGTGAACACGACAACAAGAGGGCAGGGCTAGGACCAAAATAACAACAGACTCGTATGGAACACAGACACTGTGCAAGGATAAGCAGATACTAAAAACAGGGACATGGTGGGGCCACAAATTTCAAATGTGGGCTTATTTTCCAAAAAGTATTTTTTATTACTTTACTTTAATTGGAATTTAAAACATAATAATAACCGCTTTTACAAATGGTGTCATACGCAAATCCTGTAAAGAACAAAAATGGCCAAATTTCTTTTTATTTTAGGTCTTAGAAATAAACACAAGCTCTTTGAAACCTGGAGAACTTTCAGGATAGTCTCCGCCCACAAGTGGGTGGGGAAAACCCGCAGAGGTTGGGGGTCCGGAAAGCGGCTAAGCGGCGGCGTGCTGAGCGAAAGAGCAACAAACAGCGAGCAAGTATTTATATTTGTTGAAATCAGACTTTATTAATACACTCTTAGTTCCAAGGGTTGAATTTACTGTTTCATTTCAATTTTATGGCGAAGGGCTCAAAGTTAATTTTATACAAAACTTATAATAAACCACCTCTATAAAACGAATACTCATAATCAGCTCAAACTCCTGCAGTATTGCACAAAAGTCGAAAGGCATTAATTACGAACTGTTTAAAATAATTTATATCAGTCGGTAGTATATTTTTGCCAGCAAATAAATATTACAATAAACACAAAAACTACGAAAACAGTATTTTTTTCTTTGTAAAAAAGATATTTTGTGATCTAGTGTAGTATTGATTGAGCCAGGCCAGGTATTTGATGGCTACAAAAAAGGGGCTTCCACAGGTTTAGTTATGGTTAAAGGAACACATTGACATGTGTATATATACTGTATTAATGTTATTTGTATATATTCAAATATTAGTGTTTTTGAATGGTAAAACACTCACTGCCTGGAATATTTAACATTTATTTAAAGGTTTAGGCTGTATGGTGGTCTTTTCGTTCCTATATTTACTGTGGCAAGCCTGAATGGGTCTTTAGGTCATTATCACCGCACTCAAAAACAGCTCTGTGATATCCAGAAGTGGTCATACCATTTGCTCAGAGCTCTGGGACCGTTTAATCATTGCCTCTACTTGTCATTTTTATACAGTTTATTGCTTTTTCTGGTGTGATCTCATCTTAAGCAGAGAAATGCTAGTGTTCGCTCTGAGAGCAAGACAGTAGAGTCAATGAATGAATGGCTGAACTTTGGTCAGAAACTCTTCAAAATCTCAATTATCATAATGCATCTAACTGTAAAGTCATCTCATGAGGAGAGAGAGAGCACGAGAGAGAGAGAGAGAGATCAAGAGAGCGAGAGAGAGAGACGAAAGAGAGAATTTCAATATTCTACCCATTTTTCTTGCATGTGTCTTTTTTCTTAATTTTACATAACAATTTTTCCAACCTGACTTTCTTTCTTTTTCTTTTTTCACAATTACATCTTTTTCTGTGGGCCTTTATCATGTAAATAATCTCTTTTTGGATTGTTTGCTCTCGTTCAAAAGCGGTACAGGGTAGCGTGCCAAATAAATTGTTAGGTAAAAAAAAAAAGTAATCTTGTTTGAAAAATGAAACATCTGGACCCACTGGAGGACCATGCAATGATGCATTTGTTTTCCGACAGCAAATGTATCAAAACAATTACATTTTCAAAGCTTCTGCTTTTACGCTGCAACAAGCTATCTGTGGTATCATTTATCACTTTAGTCTGTGTATCTATGTACAGCACTGTGCAAGAGTCCACTAAGACAACCTCCTATTTGATTGGAATCAGAATGTGTACATACATATACTGTAGATACACTTTATGGACATACGTTTTAGGACAAAGCTGCTTTTTGGGGTTTGGTCTCGGCCCCTTACTTATAGTGAAGGCCGATCTTAATGCTTCAGCATACCAAGACAATTTGGAAAACGCCCTTCTATTCCAGCATGACTGTGCAAAAAAAAAAAAGCTCAACCCCGTCCAACACCCTTGGGATGAACAGGAACAGAGCTTGCAAGCCAGGCCTCAGGCCTTCTTGTCTAACATCAATGCCTGACCTCATAAATGCTCTAAAGAATGAATGTCCACAGATTCTCACAGAAACACTCCAAAATCTTGTGATAAATCTTCCAAGAAGATTGGAAGCTGTTATAACTTCAAAGGGGGACCGACTCCATGTTAAAGTTGATGTATTTGAATGCAATGTCATTAAATTCCCTCTTGATGTAATGGTCAGGCATCCCAATATTTATAGTGTGTATAGTGTATACAGTGCCCATGTAGTGTATATGCCCTTATTGGGCTCTTTTGTCCACTAGAGGCACTATGTACTGTCTGCTGATCCTCAGAATTAGCCTTTACCCTAAAATGTCTACACAAATGTTCAAATTCTAACTTCTAGCTTTACCTTTTCTAAACAAATGCTCAATTTATTCAAACGGAGGCAATTACACAGTGTAATTTTAGATACTTGTCCAATATGCTTGTTAACTTTCCAAAACACTTCTGCCCGGGTGCTCTCCTGCGGTTACTGCCTGGGATCGGTCTTAGCTGTTTTATTTTTATGTGATAGTGTTATACTTCACATCCAACAACAGACCTTTAGATAAAACATCTCCCTAAAGTGCTAAAACTGATCTCTGAAGGGCGTTGTTAATTCAGCTCTTATTCAGCGTTATTAAATAATAGTTAACAGCTTAATATTGGTTTATGTGTTGATTTGTATTTCCTGGAGCTAAATACACTCATGTGGAGAAGTGATGTAGAAACATACCTTTGGGGGTATTGGATTTGCGGGGGCAAAAACAAGTATTTTTACATGCAAGTTCAAAAACTAACTTCATCATAGGATTCCACTATGATTGGCTGTCATTTTGTAAGCCATGTGTATGCAGTTATTTGTGTGACTTGCTTGCCAGTGGTGAGTAGTGATGAAACCGAGCACATTTGTTGATATCAAAACAAAACCTTGTTGATTTTTTTTATCAGACCGCTGTTCACCAGACTTTTCAGTTGATGACCTCAGTGCTGCAGTGACGCTGGCAATGGTAAAGGTGTAGTAATGTGTGTGTGTGTCACTTTTTTGAGAATATTAGAGAAGAACATCAGGGTCACTGCTAGGCTGAGAATGGCCCAATGCCCAAAAATATCCAACCAAGGGTGGTTCTGTGGACAGAAACTGACCTTTTAACTGAACACTAGAATAGATCACCAAGGTAAGTGTTTCAAATAAAATATGATTATGCAATTGAATTTGTTCATTTGTGGAGGGTTACGAAGGATGTCATCACAAAGTGGCTTTCCAGACAGAAATCCAGACACAAAGTCCTAATAATTATCAGTAATTATCATATTGGCGAGCTTTCGTTTCTAATGGACAAGCACAGTACTTCTCTGTTCTCTATCTCTTGCGATGGCATCTGTATGGGCTGTGAACAAAAAGTGTCAGTGTGAGCGGAGTATTTCAGGAGAGGATTTACTGAGTCTCTTTTGCCCCTCTTGTTTTTACATAATCTCAGTCCACTGTTGTCTCACCAGCTTTCATTTGTATACCATTATCTAGATCAATGCCCAGCTGGCCAAAACCTGTAACCTCTTCATAAGAGGACATCATCCTCATAAGTTAATCAGACAGTATTGATCCCTGTCTACCCCCGAAGATTTAGATCAGCTTAAAAAGATTCCCCTCTCGAGATCAACCCAGCGCTGCTGCCAAATAACCACTTAGTACAATTATAAGCGATAAGTGGTATCACTTATGCTTAAAACTTTAGCCTCTTTTTTTTATAACGAATCTACTTCAGTCCCTGGCACAGATCACATTATAGTTCATCTTCCCCCAGTTGCTATCTTTAACTCTCTGGACTGAATAATAATGCAATTTTTGAGAGTGGGCGATCAACACGCCTGGACAGATTATCGGGAGATTCTTTTTTAGTGAAACATTGATTGCTGCTTTGTAAACAACTTGAAAATAATAATGAAAAAAATGCAGTGACATTTAATTCTATTCACCACAGAAGGTATGCATCATAGGGGGAGCGTGGGACACAACGCAAGGTAAAATGTTTCATGGCTTTTTTCATGTAGCTGCACAGTTTTGGTAGAATGTACTGTTGGCCATCATCTTGGATCACCATTTATTTCCATTTCCAGCAACGTCATTCACAAGTTGGGGCTGTTTTTTTACATCAACTGTTTTTGGGTGTGTACCCTGATGAGACACAATGGTATGACCTCTTCCAGATGAATAATGTGTATTAGCTTGACAGGGCTACTGTGGAAAAAGGCACTCAGTTCTTCAACTGTCAGTTGCCACTTTTATTCCTCGACTGTCAGTAGCCTCTTTCGGCAGGAAAAGGTACCCTGTTCCAATGTAAAAATTGTTCAGAAACATGATGAAATGTTGATGAAAAGTGGTGTCCTAATCTTCAAATCTCCCTTTTCTCAGTGGTTATGGGAGGAATGTATCAAAACACCAAGTCACACCCTGCTGGATCCAGTATGGTGCTGGATGTCCTTACTAACACATGCTTAGTGGGCATGGACGCATTGGAACTTGACCTTAGAGTATTATAAAAAGCTCACCTGGTCTCATTTTCCTCTATATCATTGGCAAGGCTGGGTATGTGTGTGCCATTTGCTCGAGGAAATGTGACCAGGATACATTGTAGGAACAAGACAAATTGTTGGAGGCAGTGTTCTACTGAGGAACCCTGGGTGCAGCCATTCATTTAGATATTGGTTTGACATCTTTCTTAACATTGTTTCAGACCCTTTAATGGCAAAGGTATTCCTCACTTGTCAGTAGCCTATTTCAGCAGGACAATGTACTCTGTCCCAAAGTAAAAATTGTTCAGAAACATGAAGAAATGTTCAAGGAGTTGTCTCAACCCATTCAAGCATCTGTGGGATGTGCTGGAACAAGTCCAATCCATGGAGGCCCCCCTCATGGTGCCAGATACCATGAAACACCCTCAGAGGTCTTGTAGAGTCCATGCCTCGATGAGTCAGAGCTGTTCTAGGAGAGCATATAATTTGTTGGCTCATCTATGTAAGACACCTATATTATTTTAATCACCCTCTAGGTGGCTGTAACATTGCACTATTTTGTTTCAAATTAAATAACAATCAAGCTAATATATAGTTCCTACAGAGCAGGGATAGTTTTAAAGTGGTGTTACAACTAAGCCAACTCAGAGTAAGAAAGAACAACATATAGATAGATAGATAGATAGATAGTTTGTAAGATTTGTAAGATTTGCTTGTATTATATTATATAAACATATATTTATCTTGCTGAAATATTGTAAAATCTATTTAGCAAAACCCAAACCCAGTTTTCTCAACTGCTCTCCTCTACATTTTTACACACGCTGCAGGATTACACAGCTTCTGTTTGTCCTTGGTGTCACCTATCATCTTAATTGCTGATGACCTTCGTGGTCAGTAACTGTGCCACTTGTTCATAACCTGCTTAATCAGCTCTTTAGTGAAGAGCTGAAATCTATTAACACTTTAAATTCCTTAATAATGACCAGCATGATGTGCGAGATCTACTCTGCCCATTAAGAGTTTGGGGACACCTAACCTTCTTTTAAAAGATTTAATTTTAACTTGTGTTTTCATATTTAGCCCTTAGAACTCAGAGTGTATTAGTAAAATCTGATTTCAACAAATAATAAAGGTGTAAAACTGTCTAAAACCGCTGTTTCTTCTACTACATGCTTGACATTTGCTGCTCTTTTGCCGGCTCCTCTTCGGACCCCCTCCCTCTTTGGGTTTTCCCCACCCACTTGTGGGCGGAGGCTATCCAGAAAGTTCAAAGATCTTGTGTTTTTTCAGTTTGTTTCTAAGACCTAAAAGAAATTTGAACATTTCTGTTATTTGTGGGCATTTGTGTGTGAGATACCATTTTTAAACCCCAGTAGTCATTATTATTCTTTCATGTTTTTTAAGTAACAGTAACTTTGGTTCTACGTGACATAGAGACCAAACAAAGCTCAGCATGACATCTGACATCAACACAAACTAAAAGAACTTCCATATAAAAAGCTTTTTGATCACATGACGACAATTTACCATTTGTTGCGTTTCAGGCATGGCTCGCATTCTAAGAGTTAATAAGAAAGCATCTAGAAAGAACATCTGCAAAACATAAAACAGCTATGTATGACCAATAGGGGCATATTTTTAGCACTTTCAAGTAGGTTTGGCCTAAATAATGAGTTTATTGGTTTTCAAACTAGTGTTAAAACACATTTTGGCCCAAAAGTGGTTTATTCTTTAGTTGATGTTTTCATCAACAACAATCAAAGCATGGTCTATTGCAACATTACAGATTTTCATCTGTAGCTCTTTGAGACTGTGGGAAAATGCGGGTTCTAAGCTTTCTTTCGATACTGTATTTGTGTTCATGAGTGGAAGTCAATTTATTTTGATTTCTATATTTAATTGCTTGTACAGTCTGTTGTTCTAAAGAAACCGTCTTCTATGTCAGGGGTGCTCCACTTCGATCCTGGAAGGATGTTATATAGCACAGTTACCTTTTCCTTAACAGTATAACTGTTAATGAACGTTCGAGCATCATCACTGTTGGGACAAACCATTATATGTATATATTGTTTTGGGTTTACCAGAAAAGATCAAGAATTTACAAACCCCCTTTATAAACTGAGAAAAGGTTTTTTCCTATATAATGTAGCAAAAGATCAGTGGGATGGTGCACATCCAAGTAAAAAAGCTGTGGGTCAACCGTGCAAATACTGTAATCATTACATAGTAATTACATAGTAATTATCATATGTAATTTTACAGTACTTTTCTATTATTGATTACAGCAATGGTTTTGTAAATGTTGCACTTTTTTACATGGTAGGGGCTGGTGGCTCACCATGGATTCATTGTGGCATAGTCCTTTAAAGCATACTAGATCGTGTGCATTTTAAAGCATGGTGGATGTTTTCATATATGAGGCATTAACCAAATTCACCTGTTTTTAAGATACACAAATAAATTTGTGTATTCAGGAACAACATCCTTGCTATTTTGAGACTCCAGTTCAAATTTGGCCTTAAGGCACTTGTCAGGTCATGCATGCACAAACAGTCTGTGAGTTGCGTCCGCTGGTTTCCTGTAGCCCAATGTGAGGAAGCATCTGAAGCCGGTTTTGTCTGCTTCTGTGTCCTCAGGTGATCCAGACCATCAGCGCGGTGGATAAAGACGAGCCTCCCAGTGGCCATCGCTTCTACTTCTCTCTTGCTCTGCCTGCCGCCAGCAACCACAACTTCACCTTGCGAGACAACAAAGGTAAGCAGGGCATCTCTGAAGTGCTGTACGGGGCCGACACTAGACAGGAAAACAAGAATCACGGCATAAGCTACAGTATAATGATGAAGTCTGCTCTGACCTAAGTCATAAGCAGAGGTGCACAGTGTTGATGTACCTTTAGATAAACCTCTAGTGTTGCGGTAATGAGTAGCAGTGAGAAATGCACAGTGTATTTGGAGATTAATTATTTGGAAGGTGAGAGTTTGTGAGGTTTGAACACTTTCAATCCGTACTGCAATTGTGTTTATTACAAACACTACCAGTCAATGGTTTGGACACATCTTCTTATTCAATGTTTTTTCTTTGTTTTTATTTTTATACATTATAGATTATTATTGAAACAAGCAAAATAATGAAGGAAAACATGTAATTATGCAGTAAACAAAAAAGAGTTTTATAATAAGGTAATGATGGACTGTTTTTTTTTTTTGTACTTAGTGGTTCTTGCCATAATGTGGAGTAGAACCGTAGTGGAATAGGATTACTAACTGTGTACCAACCCCACCATCACAACTGATGATCCCAAACACATTAAGAAGGCAAGAAATTCCACTAATGAACTCTTGACGAATAACAGCTGTTAATTAAATACCATTCCAGGTCGATGCTTCATGAATATGATTGAAAATATGCTAAGAGTGTGCAAAGTTGTCATCAAAGCAATAGGTGATGTTTTCAATCTACAATGTAGCCAATAATAAAACCAAAGGAAATAGTTGAATGAGAAGGTGTGTCCAAACCTTTGACTGGTAATATACACATAATAATAAAGCATTTTTTACCTTTGTTGCCATATTTTTTCTCATTCATACATGTAGCTTAGGACCAGATGTCTGGCAGCGTGCCACTGTGCCACTGTCTTCATGCCACCAGGGCAGGTCAACATGAAATGCCACATTAAAAATGCTTCAGTGGTCCTTCAGCAATTCACAGTGTAACTCGTGTAGGAAGATTTTAATCTCTAGTCAAATAGTGATAAATTATGTATTAACTTTTTATTAGGCATGTCATACTTTGAGATATTCATGTTCGACAGGCTTGTTTCTGCAACCAGATTTTTTAAACGAATTACAATAGAATTTATTTGAATGTATTATTCACTTTATGAAGTGAATAATACATTTAGTTCATTTATGATTAACTTCCGTTGTAAGATGTTTTTTTTTTACTTTTACTGTGTAGTTGTCATTTCAGAGATTTGACATGTCCACTACTGCATTTGGCATTCATTGTGCTACAAAGCCCTCATATAATAAAGGTAAATAAATGTAGCCTGACAGGGGAGCACCAAACATTTGTGTCCAGGGGCTTATTATTTCATTATCCAGACCTGGTGTGTACCATCATCTTTAACTACAGTTTCAGCATTTTGGATTCTGTGTCTCATACATTGTGTTATGTTGCGTTATACTAATTTTGTAAGGTTGAGCTAGATCCATAAGACCCATGATTACTCACAGCCCCAGGGATCATATGCATCTCCGGTTGAAAGATCTGTTGAAGATCAGGTTTGAGCCTCCAATTCAGTTGAACAGGAAAAATCCTGTTACTGTACATCTCTGCTTTGTTGTCACCTAAGAAGTTGTATCGAGCATGAACACAGAGAACACTGTCCCTCAGCTGCCAAATTAGTGTGGCTCTACATTTGAGAGATCTCAGGCTTGTCATCCATAGATAAGAAGCTAAAACTCTCAGCTTGTTTACCTCACCTTTGAATGCGGTTTTCCGGATTAGAACTCGCATGAATGTTAATTGACGCTTTTCGCAGTGCGGGGACACAAACAGATCAGGTCTTTTAAGTATAATGGAGGCATTTGAAAGTATAATTTAATCTCTGAGTGAACCCTCTCTACTTGAACAAAAATTTCCGTGCTCTATGCATTTTTTCTGGTCCCAGAAACAAGAGCGACGTTTCTGTGCTTCGGATTTGTTTTTTGTTTTCGCCTATTGTCAAGTTCTGTCACAGCTGACAATCCAAAGTGTGACATTCATAAGGATCTGATTTTTCTGGAGGACTCTGTCCCTCTGACTCTAATTATTTTTGTCAGGTCCTGGCAGACTCAATATGCTCAATATTATGTAGCTGCATTTTTCTGTCTGAATCCTATATTTTGCATATCTTCTCTAGGTGTATTCTTCATTCAGGCATCCAGTCTTTCATTCAGCCATCCCTGCTTTGCCCATTTTATCTATTCATCCACCAGTTCACTTTTTTCCTAAAAATTATTTATTAATCATCTAGTGGATTTTGGTGAGTGTGTGATAAAAATGACCATTTATACCTAGAACCGCAGAGGAGTCATTTTTACCCCCTCATTTAGATCAGCTGTTATTTTTCACGCCACGCCCCTCCCAAACGCTAGACGTTTGTGATGTCTTCCAACTTCGACAGCGCACCATCGATTAAAATACTGCGAAATTTAAGACATGGTTCCGTTCAAAAGATGCCAAAGAAGCCTAGCTATCGTACCAGGATATGAGCGAGGGAGAGTCGGAAGGAGGAGAGATCACTGTGGATCTGAGTGAAAAAAACCCGTAAAAATACATATTTTAAACACTTATTTTGTCAAGTCTCCATTATTATTTAAAAAAAGAAGATGGGAATGAGCCACTTCACCGCTCTAGAAATGACATCTTGGCATCGCTGACGCTGTTGCAGCAGTGGGTCAAAATGACCCCCCTTGGCGGTTCTAGGGGGGACTGGAATGTTGATGTTTCTAGTGTTAAAGTCATAAGAACTGTAACAGGTTGTTTAATTCAGTTTCACAGAGATGACAATAGGTCAGAAAATGAAGACAAGTTGGAAAACAGTGGTAAAGGGTGTGCTCACAACAGGCAGTTTGTACCATGCCCAAGTATGTTTGACCCTCAAAGTCTAGTGTGTTTGGCTGATCACTCTGACCTGGGGACCAAGCTTGCTTGAGGTGGTAGACCTGGGTGCGGTTTAGTTGGACTTGTGCATAATGTGCATCTAGTTTGATCGCTAACTGAGTCTGAATGTGACAATCCCATTTGAAAGCACAGAAGCAAAGGGATGCCAGAGGTGTAATGCTTCCTGGAAATTTGGACAGATGAGATAATATAGGTGCAACAAACAAGAGCTCTGAGATATTTGGTCAAATTCATGACTGAAAAACTAAAGAACCATTGTTTTGAGGAGCTGCGAAAACAGTGTGTTCAGGAGCTGTAAAAACTTTGGGTTCAGTAGCTGAAGGTACAGGTTGCACTCTATAAATCTTGCAGATCACTGGATGAAAAGGATTAAACAATGAGTGATGTGTTGATGCAAGCATGCTTGGCAGTGGGGATGAAGCACAATCCTGCTCAGGCTCAGTAGAAGGCAGCTGGGCCTAGTGTGAGAACCCTAAGACAAAAAGTAAAGAATGAAGGTTATTAATGACATATTAAATAGAAATGTTTATACGTATAACTGTAAGTATACCATACTACTTAAATATAAGCATAATTACATAATTACTGAAATTGCATTTAGTTTCTATTCTATTGGGAGGTTTGTGTTTTATGTCCTATAACCTTTTCAGTTTGATTTGGTGTCAGAAAATGTCCTAAATGTAGCAAAACTGTAAACATATCTATACTTGGTATTGATGGAATGTTTCTGCTCTTTTGGCAGTATTTCTCTGCTTGTTTTATTGAACTCTGAGTGAGTAATAATTGGTATCAGTTACACCATGGTTTTTTATCACTAGCAATAAGAGCAGCTTGTAAGGGTTGACATCTTAACAGCTTTGTGCATCCATTCTGCACCACTGATGTAATTCACTTGTCATGACTTGGACTTTTCCTTGACCTCTACGTTCCTGCAGATAACACGGCGTCTGTGTTGACTAAACGGGGTGGGTTCCGCAGAAGAGAGCAGGCTTTGTACCAGCTGCCTGTGCTTATCGTGGACAGCGGAAGCCCTGCCCTCAGCAGTACCAACACACTCTCGGTGCGAGTGTGTGACTGTGACGGAGACGGCATTCCCCAGGCCTGCGGGGCTGTGGCTTACACGCTTCCTGCAGGCCTCAGTACTGGAGCCCTGCTGGCCATCCTGGGCTGCATCTTCACACTGCTGGGTAAGACACAGACTGACCTCCTACAACAATCATTAGCTCATGATAATCGAAATCAAATGTGTTTTTTCTATTTGACTGCCAATATTTCCATCTGGTATGCAAAATAATTAGCAGAAAAGACTTGAACTTTGAGTAACTGACATACGATTCTAGGAAAATCTTTCAATTGCACACAACCTTTCCGTTCATACTCACATGTTTCACTTACAACAATCCGTCTGACGATCAGTCATTTTGAAATATTCTTTAAGGAGTCAGAAGTCATCATTCCATGGTGTTCACACAAAATGCCACCTTTTTTGGCACTTAAATTTTTTTGTTTAATTCCTATACTAGGGACTATATGTACTTATTATTTGAAGCTCTGTAAATCACCTAGGAAGCTACCTATTTTCAGTTGAAATTACAGTATATTTAATGCATTGAAAAATAGTTTCAAAAAAGAGACCGTGGACAAAAAGGTTTGACTGTCCTTTTTTATTTTTAAATCCTGTTATCGTCGAATTTTAAGGGAATCTCAGTAAAAGTCTTCAAAATGTATATTTAGATTTACAGCATGCTTTTATCCAGTGTGATGTATGTGGGTACTTTTTTGTTTACAGTAACAATGTCCTTCACACTGATAAACTTAAATGATGTGTCTCTAGCAAACTAAGAACAGGAGGCACACTTCCATAGCCCTGCAAAATGACCTCCAGCAGGACACTTGGGCATGTTTTAGACAAAACTGTCAGAAACATGTAGAGGGCGACCTGTGTTCACAGCCCAGCACTGTGCAGCTTGACTGCTATTTGCCAGAGAACACCAGAGTTGCCCGAATCGCCATTAGCGCCCTGTTCTTGTTACAGAGCAGTACATGTGATGGATGTGATAGAGTCTGGAGGTGCCGTGGGAAACATTATGCAGCCCGAAAAATCATCCGGCATGACCGGTTTGTCAGTGGGTCAATGATGTAAAGCAATGTAAAGTGTCCCATTATGGTCATGTGTGACCACACCACAGCACAGCACACAGTGTGAGCAATGTTAAATTCTTCTCTGCAGTTAACCCATTCACCAAGTGAAGTGGGCAGCAAGCAACGCAGTTCCTGGGGAGCAGTGTATGGGGACGGTTCCTCACTCAAGGGTCCCTCAGTGGTGGCACTGTCAGTCCTGGGATTCTAACCCACAACCTTTTAATTGCATATTATTGGAAGGTTGCACAGACTGTGCTAGCCAATAGTACCCTGACTGCTGTTAAGTACCGGGATGAAATCCTAAGACACATCGTCAGATCGTACGCTGTTGCAGTTGGCCCTCATTTCCTCCAGATGCAGCTTAATGCCCGGCATCATCTGGCCAGAGGGTGTAGCCAGATCCTGGATGACAAAGTCAACGATACCATTAACCCTTTAAGGGCCGTTTTTTTTTTTAAGAAATACTGGATTTTGACATCAATATTTTAAAAAATGTGTGGCTTAAAAGGGGTTTAAGATAGAGACTTACTGTAAATTAGAAAAATGTTGGGCATGACCGAAAGCTTATGTGGGGTATAAATATACTTATGTAATTTGCATATTATGACATCATCATGACGTTTATACACCAACAGGCTCAT
>JBBPCY010000001.1:6612422-6632813 GCA_037974405.1 Brachyalestes nurse
AGAGAGAGAGAGAGATAAAGAGATAAACACGATCTCTCTACATATATATATATAGAGAGAGAGAGAGAGAGAGAGAAAAAAACACGGTCTCTCTACATATATATATATAGAGAGAGAGAGAGAGACTGTGTGTTTATCGTGAGAGGGAGAATGAGAGAGAAAGATAACTCTATATAGAGTTGCTTTTGCTGACTAATATGTCAGGACAGGTACATGCTGACACTGAAAGAATGTGGCATGAATAGGCACAAGTGTGACAACTTGATCTCAAGCTTCAGTTCATTAAGTAACACGCACGGACGGGAGAGGTGCTGAACATTCAACTTGTTCCACATCGATTGCACATCATGGATCGTTTACACAATTCAATTACAGCAAATCCAGGATAACGTGGGTGGGACTTTTCCTAGAGGTTTGTAGGGGGTGTGTTGCTGATACAAAGGCATTTTTATGGACACAGTGTTGTTTTCACTAATTAACAGGGGTGGAGGATGCTTGAACAGTTGTTATTTGTTTTTGTACTCAATGGAGAACCAGAGGTTAGTTAGGCCCTTGCAGGCAACAAGTTGGTGGCTGAATAAACAAATAAACTAAATAAACATACTTTTTTTTCTTAGAATAGTTATCTTTACCAAGAGGTCATGGGTTTGAATACCACCACTGGGTTCCTGAGCAAGACTCTTAACCCCAAGTTGTTCCAGGGAGACTGTCACTTGTAGTTAGGCAGTGGAAGTCGCTTTGGATAAAAGCGTCTGTGAAATGCGGTAAATGTAGTGGCATACCCAAAAATGTTTAAGAAAATTTGTCAATAAAAATCTTTATATGTGACTGAAGTTGCTATGGCTTGACCTCACAATAACACAACTCAAGTGGTAATCAAATGTCACCATTCATTCATATGACCCATATGACTTACTAGAGTAATCAAGGGTTTTGCTAGGCCAAAAGCAGACTAGCTCCAACTGCTCTGATAAATATAGTACTAAATACTAAACATCAAACATTACAGACTACTAAATATTGTATTTTGCCTTAGGGTGTCCAGACAAAATTTGACCGAACCATAATAAGTATAAAAGCATTGCTTTGGAAGATTTGCACTTTGTGTTATTGAAACTGAAAGCTTGTATTTTTACTTATTTACATTTACAAGATGAAACAAACCTTGTACTCTTTATAATTTGATTTAGACCTTCAAGATAGTCATAAAAAATTTCAAAGGCCTTGAGATTTTTCTCTTTTCTGTTGTGTTTCTGTGAGTTAAACACAATCTTAATAAATGAAATCAGATACAACACCCAGAAAAATGATGGAGTCATCACACTTAGAGGATGTTCTCCCAGTTTTTTTCCTTTGAAGCAAATATCCAGATATGACAAAACAATTTTTGTTTCATAGCTGTACATTCTGTTCATACCTAATTAAAGTACATTATTTTACTTAATGGCCTGATTATGTATTTTTTGTTGTTATTCCCAGGTCAAGTAGAGAAAAGAATGATGGAATTTGCATTTCACCTGTAATTTGCATTTCTAAAACAAATGCCAGGTAAAAAGCCAAAAAAGTGTGGCAAAAAATATTGTATGATTCCTGTCAGCTGTGTGTAACATCTGGTGCATATATACACAAAATGGGAAGAATATTAAAGGAAAACATAAGTAGACCACAGTAGAGTTAGGATATAACAATAGTGTTATATAACACATATAACACTATTAGGATATAATAAAGCAAAAATTTAAAAAAATGCACAACAAAAC
Organism: Brachyalestes nurse; assembly: GCA_037974405.1. Lineage (NCBI taxonomy): Eukaryota > Metazoa > Chordata > Actinopteri > Characiformes > Alestidae > Brachyalestes > Brachyalestes nurse. The sequence continues at coordinate 6,614,183 of JBBPCY010000001.1, forward strand.
AAATAGAAACAGGAGTCAATGTGGCAGAAGTGTAAGAAAAGGGCTCAGTGAAATGGGATTTACACCTAGAAAGGTCAGAGGAAAAGCACTAACACCCAAACAAGAAAACAAGGTTACAATGGACTAAAGAGAGGCAATTATTTATCAATGGGTAAATGAGTGGATGAAAGTGACATTCAGTGATGCATCATTAATCTGCATCCACCAAGGAGATGATGCTGAAATGTTTGCCTGGTCTTTTTCTAATGAAACACATAATGATGACTAAAGAAAACAATTAAATTTCACCACTCTTTTCTGAAGCAGAGCTGCATTATAGGTAAAGAACCAGGGAGCCTGCAAACAATGCACAGGTGTACAGTTTTGGAAACGTCTCTCATTCCATCGATAAAGAAATGGTTTGGTGATAGTCATATTTCAGGATAATAACACATCTCTGTCACAGGGCTAAGAGAGTTAAACCTTTCTTCAGGAAAGAAATATCATGGCCAGCAATCTCACTGAACATTTATGGCAGCGGCTTCATCCTGAAAAGCTGATTGATCAGCTGTTATTCGAGAACGTTAGAACTGGTTTGATGGAGCAGATCAGTTTTTGATTAGTGAAATCCAGACCTCAAAGAATTCATGGCCAAGGTGGAGCAACAAGGTATTAACTGTGATTTGTTTTGTGGATGATTCCATAATTTTTTCTTCCTTATCGGGTCATTCCACATTTTTTGTCTTCGACTTTTATGCTTGTGCTTAAAAAATATAATGTAATGAAAGTTATATTAGGTATGTTCAGAATGTTCAGCTATTCAACAAAGACTGTTTTGCCATATCTGGGATTTGTTTATAAAGTTTGTTTGCTATAAAGTTAAAAAGATGGAATCCTCCAAGTGTGGTGATTCTGGAAGTTTTACCTGGGGCTGCCTGTGAATGTGTGAAACTTCTTAAAGAACACCCAAAAACTCAAAAAGTCATCTTTTTGCTTTTTTTAAAATTTTTTACTGAACAGCATATCCTAAACAAATGAAATTATGAAATGTTTTCGCTGTGTGATTTTTCCCAAAGAAGTCTACCAAACTAGGCACAGCCTGCTTAGTTTTTACCTGAACATAGAATATCCCATTCCTTTCCAGAAGTTTTGGGTGGCCAGAAATGGAATCAGGAGTGGTTTAAGCTCCAAAGCAAGTGTTAAACCTGAATGAGCCATGTGCAGTTTCCCTTCTCACGCGTGCATTTTGACACCTAAACTTTTGTGCATCTTGTTAGGACCTACAGCAGTACGATTGACACCTGACACCCAAGTCACCACAACCACCCATCCAGCACACTGACACCTGCTCGTGGTGTTAGCATCAGCACCCGCATCCCTCCACCCCACCCCCACCTTTCTTTCCTCACTTCCCCTGCGCTTCAGGAGCTCCGCGGATTCCACGCGCCGTGGAGAGGAGACATATTGTGCTCTCTGAGTGATTTTTTTCACTCTCCCCGCTGAGAGGTTGATGGATGGAGGATCATTAGGCATTTGCCAGTCAACATCAGGCTCTGTTGGTTATTTTCAGACCTTGTGTGAGAGAAGGGAGGTGGGGATGGCAGAGAGGAAGGGAAAGGTTATGAGGCTAGAAATGCCAAAAGATGGTTCTACCTATTTTTCACCAATAAGCGCCACCTTGACTTGCATGTCAGCACAACTGTCTGTGAGGTGTAGATTTCATTTCTAGCTGTATCGATAGTTTTGCTGGGGCAAAAAAAACAGCTATTTCAGACTTTTTTGCCTGTTCCTTTACTTTCAGAATGCATGCTTCAGTGCTTTTGTCATGTCTGAGATGTAAAGAACATGGTCTAACAAAACCAAAAAATTGTGAGATTTTTATTGTGATTGTATTACAAGCTGCCTTTTGCATGTGCAAACAAATGAACAGGAGTGTCTTGCCGCTGTCAGAAACAAAACCTTGGAAGTTCACAGGAGAATGAAGATAAAAATGGTTAATTTAATTGTTAATGGTGGATATTTTTCCACCCAGAAGCAGGCAAGCCACCGATCGAAACATGAATATGAGCACTGGTACTGACCAAGCGTGCATTGTGCATTGGCATGATCAAAAAGTTTGGCAGTACAGGTTGGCTGCCTTGTTGAAAAATTCATCAGTGAATGTGAATCTTTATAATAATATAATAATCTTCAGTTAATCCATCAGTTTGTAGAGTGAGAGAAATGAAAGAAATGATTGAAGAGATACAAAATAATAGATTCAAGAAAATGACTGAAGGAACTAAAATTTTCTGCAGTTCGAAATACAACATTGATAAAGTTCCTCATCTTATTAGAACAACAAAAAAATTGGTTACTTTTATTTCCTTTTACAGAGGCTGTTTATGGTGGCCTTGATCCAGCCCAGCTCAGCTCTGCTCTAACATGCCAATTAAACCTGGCAGTTCTTTCATTAATTGAATCACTGAAAAACCTTTACAAAAATGACATCCATATAAACTCTTGTGAACAAAATGTAACTAAATTATGTTGCCATTTATAGTTCACCTGCTTAAGTCAACCTTAAGAACTCCAAAATGGTGATCCCTTACTACTTGTATGTGTGTGTATATCTATATATATATATATATATATATATACACAGTGGACAACGAGCTAGTTCACATTTTTGCTTGTACTTGTTTTGGTTTTCTTTCTAAAACTGCATGCCCAAACCTGACACTCCCAATAAGCAAATAATGTGCTAAACGCTAAAACAAAATTGGCAGAACATGGATAACTAATAGCACACACACTAGCACTATTAACACTTCTTTGCCCTGTTTACCTTTATTTTATTCCAGTTAACGAATGGAAAATTCTCTAATTGGAGATTGCTGAATGCCTCAAATAAGTGAGAGATCTTTACTGACACTTCTGTGTGCTTTTCAGTGCTCGTCCTTATGATCGTAACAATGCGTCGCCGGCGGAAGGAGCCCCTGATCCTGGAGGATGAGCGAGACGTCCGGGAGAACATTGTTCGCTACGACGATGAAGGTGGTGGAGAGGAGGACACCGAAGCTTTCGACATGGTCACCCTGCGCAACCTCAACATCATGCGTGATCCCAAAGTACGACGGGATGTCACTCCCGAGACCCCGACATTCTTCTCCTACCCGGCATCCACAGCCTCCAGAGCAGCATACAAGACACTCCCAGACAACATGCTGTTCCGGGAGTTCATCTGGGACCGGCTGAAGGAGGCCGACGTGGACCCTACAGCGCCACCGTATGATTCGCTGCAGACCTACGCCTTTGAAGGCACTGGCTCGGTGGCAGAGTCACTCAGCTCACTCGAATCTCTGAGCTCGGACTCAGAACAGAGCTACGACTACCTCAGCAACTGGGGACCTCGCTTCAAAAAACTTGCAGACCTATATGGAACCATGGAAGGAAGTGGATTTTTCTCATAGCCTCTTATATTTGGCATACTCACAAAAAACAAAAAAAAAAATCAGACGAGAGGAGTTAGAAGGCTAAGGCGAAGCACCTCGGTCAAAACTGGCAGTTCAGAGCTTTACCACAGTGAATGTTTGAGAGAACTTTCTTGAACATTATCAATTCCAGTTTTGAGAATGAGGCAAGGGCCATGAGTTTAGTGAGAGATGTGTGTGTGTGTGTGTGTGCGTGTGTGCGCGCGTGTGTGTGTGTGTATGTATATGTGTATGTTTGTGTGTGGTGGGGTACATTTTGAGATTTGGAGTTTGTTTACATGTTTAGGGTGTCAAATAGTGTGACTTAATGAGGCTTGGCAGTTCAAATGCTGTGATCTGCCAGGCAGAGGAATAGCTTTGAAAGAAGTTTCTGGCCAGTTTCTGATGGCAGAGACTTGATCTTTTCATCTTGGCACACGGTTAAAAACAAACAAACAAACAACAACAAAAAAAAAATCGCCCGAACCTTTTCTTATTCTTTTGCCGAGGACTTTGGGATGTTTTCCTTCCCGAAAAAACCTTTGAATTATCTACTGAACATCTTGTGTGTGTGAGCTTCGTCAAGAGCATCGGTGTTTTTGTTTTACTTTACCCATCATTAATAGGACTGCCACAGAAATTTGTGGGAAAAAAATATCCTTAGTTCAGCAAGGACAGTAACCTTACTTTTGGTTTTCTTCTTCTTCCTCTTCTTCTTCTTATTTTGTTTGACATATTGTGAATAAGCAGAAGACGTTATGCTGATAGGTCTGCTGTAGATCTGATTTAATGCCCAGTGGTGAGGTGGTTTGGTGTTCTGCACATGTCGATGGTGTGGTTTTTGACTCAAAGTTTTGTTTAGCTGTTCTAAATGTCATGAATTGTAAATGCAGTGCTGCCAATGGACAAGACGAGCTCGGGTCCTTTGACATTGAATGGGAATAATTCACAATGTTTTATTTCGCCACCTTTTCTTACAATTGTAAAAGAATTACACCTCGCTTTCTCTTTAAAAGAGTTTCTTCGAGGTATTTTGTTACATACTGTTAAATGCGATGGAGATATTTATGCCACCTCTGTAAGAAATGCCTAATTTCAATGAGGCGTTGGCATACCAGAGGAAGAGCCTTTGAAGGGAATGTGGCCAAGCCAGAGTGAAATCAAGGACAGCCACAGCATATGATGTTTGAGGAGGAAAAAAAGACACCGATACAACAATAAAAGTGACGGTAAAGCAGTTCTCGGGTGATGAAAAAAGAAATGCCTTTTTTTAGCTGTTGCTACATGTAATGATCAAATATTTTGTCTAATTTATTTTGAAGATGTAAGGAAAAGAAAGAATGTGACGAAGGTTTGTGATTTTTTTTTTTTTTGGTTTTTTTTTTGTTTTCTTTCTTTTTTTGCTGAGAATAAAAGGGACGTAGGTTCCTCAAAGACACCTGGGATGTCTTGGATTCCTTGAACTTAGGAAAGAAGATGAAGCATCTCTGATGCATCCACATGCTGTTTACTGTAATAATCTTATCAAGGTGAAGCAGCTCTGGCTTTTTCGCAACCAGAAAAGGAAAAGGGCAATGAGAAAAGACTCCTTTTCCTATCTCTTCGGGAGGGGCCCTGCATGTAACTGCCTCTTTGCCCACTGATGAAAAGCCCGAGCCCACAAACAGACATTTTCTATGCGGCGTCAGTGCGCTGAGAGAGGGAGGGAATCAGTTGTTTGTTTCTCATCTCCTCTCGACAGGGCTTTGTAGTTGAAAGGCAAGTGAGAGACAAAGCACTGGGGCTGGCGTTCCCTGCTGAGCCGCATGTGATGGACCACACACTTAAAAACAGCTCACACACTAAATGAGTTCATACACACTGGTTTGTTCAATAGACTGGTTATGACCACACTCTAGCCACTTCAATTAACAGGTTCACATCTACTTTTTAAGATTTTCTGTCAAATATGGCAAATTATATTTCGGAGTTAGTGTGCCCACCTCAGCCCAGTTTTATTAGAATTAATTGAATAAATATCAAACCTTACAACTCCAGAGGCTCCCGAGTAGTGCATCCGTCTAAGCACCGGCCCTGTTGTTGGAATTCGATCCCCAAGTGATGACATTCAATGTACACCTTTGGAGGAACATTTACATTGTTTGTATCATAGGGAACTAAAGTCTGCCTTTTTCATTTGAGATGAGAGAGCGTACTACTATCCAACTCAAGTAGTTAAGATAAAAGCACATTATTATCATTTAAAAAAATCATAACCTTAAAATATCACTAAAATGTTATAGGTGTAACTAATGGTGGGTTTCATATCATGTCCATATGGGGCTGTAGGGGTTCAAACATACAGTAACTGATTGTTTTAAACCATTTACAAAGTATGCTTGGTTGTCTCCTGATGATGTCCTGAAAGGATTTCTGTATGAAATATCTTAAATGCGCTAAAAGTAACGTTTGTGAGAGTTAGTTTTTGTAAAGAAATGTGGAAGGGGATCTGCAGGCAGTAACTCGTACGGAACAATTGACTTTACATCACACATTCTTTTCTTTACAGGCATGTGCTTTCTTCAAGCAGTGCTTGGAAATCTTGTACAAAATCAGCGAAGGACGAATAAAGCGGTTGTCGCTTTGCACCCTCATGCTCATGCCTGACCTTCAGCCGTAACCAAAAATCCCCTCGTTGGAGAAACCAACTCCAATTTGCTGGGCTCCATGTAAAACAGGGCAGGCGTCCAGGTGTTATGGCCTCTGTGTTGCATCACAACAACATGTTTGTAAGCACATGTTTGCTGGGATATGCTGTCATTTACTTGCCTCGTTGTAAAGGTAAAGCTACCAGCAGGATCTGATTGATTGAGTGCTGTGATGCAACAGCAGCAGCTGTGTCAGGTTTACGGGGGTCTCTGGTAAGGAGCGAAATATTGTCAGCGAGGAGCTGTGAATACAACAGGCCGCTTTTTTAATTTGCTGTGATGCAACCCGGCGCAACGAGGAAGTTTCTCATCTCCTCCTGCAGCCGTAAATAGGATGCATGCTTGCAGGTACTGATAGTGTCTACGGGGCTTTGAAGGAAGATAATGGCCTACTGTACACAGAAAAACTACAGAAGAGGAAAAGAAAACAGTAAAACGAAAGTTAAGAGACATCAGAGGGGCATGTGTCGCAGCCAGGGAACAAGTGCTAAGAGGGATTAAAGGTCTGTGTGCTTGAGTTCTGTGGACTAAACCCTCTCAATTATTCAGTTTTAAGAGAGAATGCCAGCAGACAGAAATACAAGCTCCTGCTGTATTAGTGTCGTCACTCTCGGCGCTGCGCTTTAATTCTGTCATGTCGAATGAATTTAAATTCCTGAAAAAGGGGGTAAAACACAGTCAAGGGATGAACGTGGAAGACAGAAATGAGCCGAGGATTACCTTGCCACTCCAGTCTGCCGGGATTTCTTTTATGTTTTCTGTCATGTTTCTGGTCCCCCAAATCCTTCCCTTTCCCTGGAGTCATATCTGATCAGAGCCAGGAAATGAATTAAGCTAACAAGATCAAGTTACGTTTTAATTGAAGGCCCAGCAAGTGATAATTAAAATACATAACAGTATATAGTAGTACGTGTATAATAAAGATGCTAGATTGGAGATCTTTGTCACATTCCTCAAAGCGTTAGTGATCAGCTTGTGTGGCAGGGCGCATTATCCTATGGAAAGAGGTGACTGCCATTAGTAGAATAGCATTGCCATAGGGTGTATGTGTCAAAGTAACATCCACATGAATGCCAGGAACCCATGGTTTCCCAGCAGATCATTGCTCAGAGCATTACACTGCTTCTGCCAGCTTGATTTCTTTCCGCAGTCCATCTCCTCCCCAGGTAGGCGACACACAAACACCCAGCCATCCATTTGATGTAAAAGAAAACATGATTCATCAGACCAGGCTACCTTCTCCCACTGCTCCATGGTTCAGCTCTTATGGTCATCTTAAGACTGTCAGCACTTTCGGTGACGCACAGGGCTCAGCATGACCTGTGGCGACGAACCCCATAGACAGTAAGCTGTGATGCAATGTACCCTGACATCATTCATTGCCAGCATCAACATTTTCAGCAATTTATGTATTTGTGTAGAACCCTGTAAAACTGTGATTTATAACAATGGAAAAAGAGACTCGCCTTCTGAACCCTGATATTCTCCTGTACAATACAGAATCTATTGCTCATCCAGCAAGCCATCCTGGTCCTGTGGGAGCAAGAGAGCACCAAACCATGCTATTGCCATGTTTTACACCTGGAATGTCGGTTCTTAGACAGGAATCCAGTGTTCTGATGATAAATGCTGATGATTCGTGTCCAGTATTGATCAGATCCCCATTGTGATTTCCCCCCCAGATGCAAAGCACTTCATAGATCTGGTATTCACTTACTCACTCACTCTCCTGCTAGTTTGATTTATTTGTTTCTTGTTGACTTTTGGTCCACCTTTTCAGATAACAGTGAATGAGTAAGTAAAATCGATCTTGTGGATCCAAGTGCAATACAGTAAACAGAAACATAGAAGTACAGAACACTACAATACACTACACACACACCACATATACACTACACAAACAAATGACCACACTGAAACTAGTGCTGGTAAATGAAAGTGTGCTTTGTTTTAAAATCTCCATACTCTTAGAGCAATGTCTGGAAAGCCACAGTCTGGTTGGTAGCAGTGGTAACAAAGCGGCTGGTAAAAGTGGGAGTGTTAGGAACCAGCATTTCAATGCGTCTAAAAGCTCCATCCCAGGAAGCTTTTAAACAAAATGATAATGAATACCATTTTGTCTGTGATGCCATTTTACACAATATTTTGACATAAAACATATTTTAAAATGATAATCATTCACCCTAGAATTCACAAATTCATATCAAAACCACTGTAAAGAACTTCATGATCCTAAGGTGTGAATTATATTGAGTTATACAGAAGTTTTGAAAAATCAAAAGAAGTCTGCTTTAATTTTATCCAAGAGCTAAAGTCAGAAAGTGCTGTGAAGTCAGACTCATGGGTCTCACAACGAAACACAATGGACTTGAATTAAGTGGCTGTTCATTTTTGAAACCGACCTCATAAAATGTGATTTGTGTAAAACGCCTTCATATTAAATGTACAGTGTTAATTCAGGCGGTTCTGTTCTTTAAGGGAAAATTCAGTAGTTTTACCCCTTAATCAGCCTAAATCTGTGCACTTTTTCCTAATGTTCTTTAATTTTCTGTGTGGGAAATTAAGGTTCAAATTAAGGTAATTTTAAGGGGTAAAATTAAGGCGTTTGGTTTCATAGTGTCTGTAACCTGAACATGGGTAAAGGAAATCCAAAATATATCTTTTATAAAACAAATATAATGCCTCATGTTGAATTCTAAACTGGACCAGTGTAGTGTAATAAGCAAATCTTGTATGAAGCTGATGTTTCTCTGAGTCTTTCCTGATTGTTCCAGAAGGCTGGGGCCATGCTGCGGACTGACACAGTCCTGACTGGACCTGTCCATCAAAATCAACCAAGGCCATCTTTAGAGCCTGCAGCCCTCGGGTCTGTTAGAGCAATCAGGGCCCTCTCATTATCGTCATGGCAATCTGCTCCCCCACAGATTACACCTGCCAGTCTGTATGTGTGTGTGTGTGTGTGTGTGTGTCTGTCTGTTCGTGCAAAATTGAGAAAGAGAGAGTAAGGACAAGACAGTTTAAATCCTTGCTCTTTGTGTGTGTGTGTGTGTGTGTGTTTGTCTTTTCTATATCCTTATCCACACTTCCAATCAGCAATGAATAGACCAACATGGACCAATGCAGCCATTTACTCAACAGACAGGAGAAGGCCGGCGGTGGTAGATTGATTGGATGAAGGTTTATTGGGGTCTTCTGGATAAGTTTCATGATCTTTTTTCCTTTATTTTTAAAGGGCCTGTTTCTTAGAAAACCTAGAATATTGTGTTGTCTGGCTGTTTGTAAACACACAATTTCAAAACAGGCTCTATATATGAATTTTAAGCTGTGAAAAAAACTCATTGTTTGAGATTTTTTCGCAGCTCAAATAATGTATTGTTTTTGTGATGTGTTTGTGTGTGTGTGTGTGTGTGTGCGCATGTGTATGTGTGTGTGTGGGGGGGTTATTGTAGCCTACTGGGTAAAGCACTTAACTCTGAACCTGATGACCACAAAGTTTCAGGTTCAAACCTCCACTTTCTACCACTTAACCCCCCTTTGCTCCAGGGGGACTGTCCCTGTAACTAGTGATCGTAAGGCACTCGGGATAAGGGTGTTTGCCAAATGCTTTACTTTGTGATGTCACAAAAAACATTGCATACAACTACTTATTTGACATGTACTACAGTAGTTCAGCCTGGTCTCTTCGAAGAGTGTCTAAGCCCAGACAACCTTTTAATTATACATGGATCACTCTTTAAACAACGTTCTTGTGACATATATGAGCGTGTAAAACCAGTGAAGGTTATACCAAGTAAAGTTTTTCTTTGAACTGCATGTCCAGGCCAAGAACAGTTCCGAAACCTTTATTTCTAAGATTGTAAGTAAACAGACAGAAGGATGCAGAGTGATTTTCAGGTTTGGAAATGGACAGAAAACCTATTTTTCTGAAATAGTCTGGTGCTGGTGCAAGTTGTCTGAGAACAAAAAAGAAAAAGTGCTTCCATTTATGTACGTGTTTTCCTTTTTTGCTCTTCAAATAGAAATGATAGCTGTGAGTATCAGTGGGTAGTGCATTCGTTTCCCTCCCACATGCTTCACTCGGCAATATAAGACACACACCGCTCTGCAAACAAGCCCATCATACACAACCAGACGCCACCCCCACAAGCATTTTACCAGAATTCAGCTGCTTCAGTGTTTTTTTTTTTCTTTCCCCACAAAAAAAAAACACTGCATTGTTATGTGAGCCTTTAAAAAATAATCTGCAGGGATTTCTTTGTCCTGTAACATCCTGGCCACATTCAGCGGATGGACCAAAATGTCCAGATGGCCTCAAAAGAAGAGCTTTGGCTATTCTATGCGCACGAAAAATGAAACCATTCTAAACGCTTGCCTGAAAAGCATGCTTGTCCACACAGTGTTGGCCCCCTTAATCTTAGGGAACAGGGAAGCTGGACATATCTGGAGGCCCATGTCAAGAATTTCCAATTCATGAAAGCATTCAGAATGTCAGAACTCTGCTCCAAATCTGTTTGTGTCCTTGGTCATCTTACAGTCATCAAAGCCCCTATGCTAAAAGATTTGCCAGGAGCAAAACACCACAAACTTTCCGATTATTCTCATGGACCAGACATAGTGCAGCATTTTTCTAAACAAGCATTATTTATTTGCTGTGTTTAAAGGGCCCATATCACAGGAAAACAAAGCGTGCTGTGTTGTGTATGCATTTCAAAATGTGCTGACTGAAATAAATGACAGCTACTTTCATATAAATAAACTCCCACAACTGATTCATTGCTGCGTTTATTTAAACTTATGAATTATTAGTTTGTACATCCAGTTTACATCTAGTTAGTGCCATATTTTCATTCATACTTTTTACTAAACAATGGTATTAACACAAATAGGAATCACGCAATGACACCAGGGTTTACGTTTCTGGTATTAGACTAACTGTCACAGAACAGTATAGATTTAAGAACACCTTGTTAAATGAGCCATTTTAATGGTCCAGAAAGTCTGTATCCTTTGCTGAGAGGTAATTCTATTTCTGCTTCTCATCGTTGGAAGTTCAATATGCCCAAATGTCCTGCAGAGGAAGCCAACAAGCCACATCGTATGTTTTGGGAAACGTGGGGTCCAGCAATCCAGCTTCAAATTCCTTTTAAATCTTGGTTGCTAGAACCCTCCACAGGCCTGAACACAGCGCTGAGATTATGAAAACCTGTGATTTCGACAAAAAAAAATTCTGATAAACTTTGACATCAAAGGTGAATGGAAATGGGGAAATTGGTGTTAGATCCACATTTGTCTCTTAGGCGTCCAGGGATTAACCTAATATTTCTTTATCTAAAAACTTTCAAGACATTTCTGGGCGTCTCGTCTCTTCGCCAGTGGTGATAGGACGGTTCTCTTCGGCTGCTTCTCAGCAAAACAGAGAGGGGAGGAGAACGAGATCAAAGGGTCCACACATGGCCATGTTTTATTCTCTTTCTCTTTCCTACTCTTCCTGTCTTTCTCTCTCTCTCTCTCTGAGAATACCTAAAGGACGCTGAGGCCTGGGTTGATCTGGGGATGACTTCCCTAAATTAGGACCAACCTGTCCAGCTTCACACCCTATGAATAATTCTGTTGTGAGGCGAAAGGGAAAGGGCTTGATCTGTAGGCTCTTCAGAAGCTCATGAGGCGTCTGCTGCCGGCTCTTGTGAGGGGTGCAGATTTCTGTACTGGGGCCGGCATAACCTGCTCTTTCAACACTTTCAATAATAGAAAATCAGTTTGGTTGAAAGAGACAGACACATGCAAAAGTCAAATGATGTTTTGTTGATTTTCAGAGTTAAACGTTTCTACAGTGAACATGCTTGAATACAGTAGTGACTTCACAAGGTATTAAAAAAGTTAATGTTTTAAGAGGTTTCTAAGATAACTGAGGATCTAAAAGTAAAGGAATAATCGCAGTTTGTTGTTTAATTAATAAAAGTTATAATGGAGAAGACTAAAATTCTTTTTTAATAGTTTTTAAAGTTAGTGGACAAATCTCAAAGCATACTTGTCAACAACTATATAATACATAATTATGAAATTTAATTTGTAATTTTGGAACTTGTTCTTGTACAAAAAACACTTGAACTATTGAATAAGACATTGTTTAATTATTATAGTGTCTAATTGTTTTTTGTAGTATTATTGCATATTGTAATGGCTTACTTGGCCAGAAGTCTCACTTGTTTACCTCTTACAGGGCTTCTGACCATTTTTTTAACTTCACAAGCATGGTTAGGAGCATTTATAATGAGAGAGGGATCCAGCTCAAGCTCAGATGGTTGTTTTTCATTGATCAGAAGCTTCTCCTGTCCAAGTCAAAGAGCTTTTAATCATCCAAAATCTCAAACGTATACCCTAAAGCAGATTAGTTGTGCAACATAAGCCTGATAAAATCTAATCCACCTACATGAAACACATTTAGATAGAACCAAGCCTAAAGGTAGCTGGCTAAGCCATGTATCCTACTTCATGAGACATTAACTTACTGGGTGTTAAATGCTGTCTTTAATGTTCAGGAACAGGTAGTATGTTGTATGTTGTAGATAAGTTTAAAATGTTTAATGTCAAATAGAGCAGCCATTTAATCATTGTGAAATGTGAATGACTTGGGGATACATATTTGGGTCTTGCATACACTTAAACAGATGGGTATTTAAGGCCCAGGATGCACTAATATGGACAAAAGTATTGGGACACATCAGTTTCTCAGGGTTTGGGCTAGGCTCCTTACTTCCAGTGAAGGACAATCTTAATACTGCAGCAGACCAAGAGATTTTGGACAACGCCATGCTTCCAACTTTGTGGACACAGTTTGAAGAAAAACCTTTTCTATTCCAGCATGACTGTGCCCCAGTGAACTAAGCAAAACTTGACTCAACCCCATCCAGCTTTGTGATGAACTGGAACAGAGATTGCGAGCCAGACCTTCTCGTCCAACATCGGTGCCTGACCTCATAAATGCTCTACAGAATGAATGGGCACAAATTCCCACAGAAACTTCCAAAAATCCTTTGGAAAGCCTTCCAAGAAGTGTAGAAGCTGTTACAAGTCCAGAGGGAGGACCAACTCAGTATTACAGTCTATGTATTTGATTGCAATATCATTTCTGTTGGTGGAATGGTCAGGCGTTCCAACACTTTTGTCCATTTAGAGTACAGTATATAAAACACACAAAAGGTCAAACATCTGCTAAGAAAGCTTAAACATTAGTAGTAGTAGTAGTATAAGTATTTTTTTGAATTATTATTTCTTCACCATAGAGTGTCAAGTTTCTTCATGTATATATCACAGAGTTGGATTATGGATGATTACATTGAAGCTGATATGACTTTGTAGTAAGTTCTTGGCTCACTTTTAGACTTTGAGTTTGGAAATGAATGGCTAATATAACATGGTGAAACAGATACACTTCTTTCAGTATGACTCCAGCTTCGTGATGGTTTGCAATGACAGCTTTATATGAGTTGTTTTGAGGCTTTAGTTTAATTATGTCAGTTAAACTCTGTCTGTTCACACTTACTTGATCTTTAAGTGGCTGTTCTCAAGCCTTTGATGAGTTTTCAGACACAGCTGGCACCGCTTTACCCTGATTTCCCTGTCTTAATACATCAGTCGCTAAACAAACTTTGAGCAGAAACCAGGATGATGCTTGAAGTCAAACTTTGACATCAATTATTTATTTCCATTTTACATTCAGTTGAGCTGTCTTTTTTTTTGCAGAGCATACAAATGTTTATCTTGGTCTGAAAAGTCTTACCACACTTTTTGCTCTGTGGGTCACCTCCCTGACTCCAAGACGAAATTGAGATTGAAGGACATCATCAATTCCATGTCCTGAGAAATATGTGGGAATCAGAAGTTCTGATTTTATCTCATACAAGATTCTATGTGAAGAAAAGAACCAAGTCAAGACCCTGACATAACAGAAAGTCATTTGTTGTTCAGATCGTTTGAAAGAGCAGTTAAAAATACACAAAGCTATGTAGAAAGTTTCCTTCCTTGGCAGGAGGCCTCTGTTTGGATAACATATCCAGCATATCGTTACTTTTTTTTAAATAGAAGAAAACAGAAAACCTTTGTCAGGTTTGTAAGACATTCCTTTAGTTTAAATTAGCCGTACTCAGGAAGCACACACAATTTTGTGGCCCGGTGGTTAGGAAGTTGAAATTAGAAGGTTGTGGGTCTGAATCCCAGGACTGCCAGCGGCACCACTGAGGTACCCTTGTGTAATGTACAGATTGCAGAGAACAATTTCACGTTGTTCACACTGTGAGCTGTGCTGTGGTGTGTTCGTGTCTGACAAAAGGACATTTTGCTTTAAGAAATGTTCTAATGTTCTTTTGGTTTGTACAACAGTTCTAGGTAACACTATTGGAGGGTAGGATTCATAAGATTATGTCCCTTATGAATATTGACATAAACCAACATGACCATTTCATTCTAAAAGCCTCAACTGTTATAAAAGTTGCTTTCAAGTCAAGTCAAGTCAAGTAGGTTTTTTTTTTTTTCATTTTTACTATATATACAGTACATAATAAAAATGAAACAACTTTCCTCCAGGACCATGGTGCAACACAAGAGCAGAACACAACAGAACACAAGTGCAGACAGGACAGAACACAAGAGCAACAACACAACTAGACGAGACAAGACAACGTTCAGTGCAAATGGAAATGGCTACATTGAGGATAAATACAGTATTTTGACCGGTACTGTATTCAAGCAGAGGTGTGCAAGGATGCAGAACAGAGTTCACATGTGCAATAAAAATGCAGGACATCAATAAATATGCGCAATTTTAGAAAAGTAATAAATATAATTGTGCAGTTTGTAGCGGATCAGTTTTACCCCAGAGGGTGTAATGTTTGGCTGCTGGTTGGATATACAACTCCAGAAAAAAATAAGACACTGCAAAATGAAGTGAAAGTGACCATTCTGTCATACATGAACACACCACAGCACACAGTCTGAACAGGATGAAATTCTTCCTCTGCATTTAACCCACTCACCAAGTGTATCTTTTAATCTCTGTACTGAACTGAACAGCTTTGCCTTAGTTTGTAAGAACTGCTGACATTATTTCTCCTAATTTACAAATAAAAATATTGTTCTTTAAAGCATCATTTTATAGGAAATGACAATACATCCAGAAAAGAGAAATGATGCAGTGTTTACAGAACTTGATCAATTCAAATAAAAACAAATCTCTTGTTCACTCTTGGCAGTGAATGGCAATAATTACCTTTAACATACTTCTAGTAGTGTTTTACCATCCAACTGGTCACATTACAAGAGGAGAGTGTTGATTACTTTTCCTCATTAAATAAGATTTGATTCAGGTGATCACTAATCAGTCCCTCACAAAGCAGAATGAGGTGCTTGTGTAGGAATTTAACAGACACTGGCATGGAGTGGTTTTCACACTCGTAGAGATGATTTAAAAATAAATTGCAGTGGTCTCTTATTTTTTTCCAGAGCTGTATATCGGTCTGTATAGGTTAATGTCAGTTCACAAAAGGCTTACGTAAATGTCATGTAGCCTTGTCATATAGTTCTCAAGGTTGTTCTTTAAACTCCAGGAACGACGAGGCCACTCCAGGCCTGGAGATCTTGTCCTTTGCATTTTTTTGTGGGTTCTCTACTTTATACACTTGACCCAGACCATAAGGAGCATGACAGTGAATTACCAAGTTGAAGCGACAATGCAATATAAGGCAAAGCACAAAAATGTCCTCAGTGCTGCGTCACCAGGATTGGGATTCAGTGGAGGTTCATTAAGGCAGTGGTTCTCAAACCAGTATGCAAACCCCCCCACAATGTCCATGTTTTTGGTTTTTGCTCTTATGCATCATTTGTGGTTCCCCGAGGACCAGTTTGAGAACCACTGTGTTAGGCCAATCTGTATTTCTGCATTTCACCGCCCATCCTGTTGGCTGAGTTGTTTTCTGTTCATTTCTGTTTAATTCCACTTAGGTTAGTCGTTCTGCTGTCACGGCTGATGACAAAAAGCTCGCTTAGGGGCATCTACAGGTTCAGAATTTAATGTAGGCTTGCTGTCACACTTCTGTTCAGAATCTAATCTGACAGGCTGCAGCTCAAATATTATCCTGCAAAAGTTGTCTTATGTATTCATTTTTTTTTTCTTTCTTCGCTAAAGTAGAAAATTAGGTCTGAGCTGCTTCGTAAAGTGAGATGTTACCTAGCAACCGGTGCTTGCTGTACATGCTGATATCAAGAGCTGAACACTTTTGAAGTTTGGTTGGAACTAACTGTTGGATGAATATCATTTTGAAAACATGTTGGATTTTATTAGTCTATGTGCACCTTGTTCTGGATGTAGCCCACCCTGTTCAGTCCCAGAGCTGTGGATGTGTCTGTGACCCTGATTAGTATAAAGAGCTGGATAAACTGTTTGAAAATGGATTTGTTTGTCCACACCTGCTCATCAGCATTTCTTGTAAATTTAAAGGTATTAATAGGGAGTGACAGTCTCTTCTCTTCTGGGAAGGCTAGATATTGGAACATTGCTGGGAGGATCTGATTGCATTTAGCAACAAGATCATTAGTAAAGCCAGGTGCAGCTGATAGTTGATTAGTTCTGCATCACAAACACTCCAACTCATCCCAAAGGTATTGGAAGCAGCTTTATCACACCATAGAAAACAGTCCCACTGTTCTAAAGCTCAATGTTAGGGAGCTTTATACCTCTGTAGCCGATGCTTGACATTGAACTTGATGACTTGAGGCTCATGAGCAGATGCTCCAGAGCATCCAATTCTATTGACCATGCTTCTCTGTGGAGATTATACAAGCTCTGTGTGTGCAGTGGTGTGTTTCAGCAGTGGTGCACCTAAAAGTAGCCATCTTTTTTCCAGCTTCTTTATCTGAGATGTCACAGACTCTCTCCAACACACATTTTGAAGGTAACTTTATATCTGACATAAACCAACATTACCATTTCTACCATTTTGTTATAAGTTACTTTCATAATTTTTACCCCAGAGAGTGTAATGCTTGGGTGCTTGTTGGATATACAACTCCAGAAAAAAAATAAGAGACCTTCAGGAGTGAAAACACCCTTTGATTTATCAAAGATTTGGACTTGCAATTTTCTGATTCAGTGGCTCGCACACTACCTCTGGACCTCCGTGTGAAGTTGTAGGCTCTTACCAAGCCATTTATGGTTTAGGCTTGCTGAACGCATGGGCGCATTCACAGGCTGATTGGTTTTAATTAAACCACGACAAAAAATGACACATGTCTTTCTTTATATTACAGACCTGAGCTTTAGTGTCTTGAAGTCTGCTGTGTTTTGCTCTGCGTTTATATTTTTAATGTATCGTCTTTTTCCGGCTTCTTCATCTGAGATGTCACAGACTCTCTCTCCGACACACATTTTGAAGGCAACTTGACCATTCTCTCTCTCTCTCCTCGTATATTACACAGGGGACTCAACCACAAAAATCGTTTTTTTTAAATCATCTGATCAACCAATCAAAAACTTATATACACACGTACTGCAGGGGATATTAACTGACGTTTTGACAATGAAACCATGCCTATATTTCAAAATGTGTAGGAGGAGAGGAGGCACCAAATTCAGTTATAAAAATATGAATAATAATACAAATAAAATGTAAAAACTCCGTGTCAGCATTCACAGTAATTAGCAAATATTAAATGAATCACATGCAACCCCAAAATGATTAATACAATCCTGTGAGTCTCTGGAGATCAGAAAGATATTATAGTGAGAAATTTCTCATTCAGTGAATGGAGATCTCCTGCCCAGACTTAAAAGTGTAAAGCTTATGGCGAATAGCATCTTTAAACAAGCTGATTTATCTCCAGCTGGAACGATGAAAGCTTTTTACCAAACAGGATTTCAGCACAATGATGATAAATTCACTTTATTGTTAAGGTCAGTCTTTTGGTAACATAGGATGGGACCAAAAAAACTATATAAAAGTTTCTCTGTGAGTAAAAAGATTACATGGAATCAAAAGCTCTTAGAGTTTAATAGCTGGGCATGAAAGAGTTTAGTGTATCAGTGTGAATTTACTGGTAAAAGTACTGAAGGATGTGTGTTATGATGAGAGAGTCAGAGTGTGTGAATAGCCTGTATCTTTCCAAAGTTGCCTTGTGTGTGTGGTACGTGCAGAAATGGAAGTGAGACTGATTGACTAATCTCTAATTAACCACTGTTCATGCATCTTTGTATGTTTGTCATCATTAGACATGGCTGGGCTGAGGTGTGTGGGTGGTGTGTTTGTGTGTGTGTGTGTGTGTGTGTGTGTGTCTGTTTATCATGTAGACACAGAAAACAGTTACATGCAACATAGAGCAAGCACAGTTCTGCCTCCTCTCAGTCTCTCTCTCTCCCTTTCTCTCTCTCTCTCTCCCTCTCTCTCTCTCTCTCACCCTCTCTCTCTCCCTCTCTCTCACCCTCTCTCTCACCCTCTCTCTCACCCTCTCTCCCTCTCACCCTCT
>JBBPCY010000001.1:6639704-6664794 GCA_037974405.1 Brachyalestes nurse
GTCTGACCTCATAAATGCTCTACAGAATGAATGGGCACAAATTCCCACAGAAACTCCAAAATCTTGTGGAAAGCTTTTCAAGAAGAGTGGAAGCTGTAATAGCTGTAAGGGGGGGACCAACTCCATATTAAAGTTGATGTATTTGGATGCATTAAAGTGATTAAAGTCCCAGTCAGTGTAGTGGTCTGACATTCCAATACTTTTGTCCATATAGTGTAGGTTCAAGGTTAATGGTAAAGTTCCTTTAACCTGAATCTGGTAGGAAACCAGCTGTAACTGACTTTTGTGTTTCCAGTGTACTTTAAAGTTGTCTTTCTGGTCCTCTTTAGGCCAGATGAGATCAAAGTCTATATGTTGACTGCACCACAACTCCTTAGCACTCGTTAGACCAAATAATGGACAGTGTTTGGTCATCATATAACAGATCTACTCCATTAGCACCAAGCCATTTAACAGTCTTCAAATCTTTGATTTAAGTATTTTTGTGAACATTGTATTTTACTATATTATATTTGATTATAGTGTATTTAAGCAAGTAAACAATTGTCGCTGACTTTGACCAAACCCCACCCCTATTAACCCATTGTCCAATAAGATGTAACTAATGCTGTGTTTGACTGTTCATTGAAAGGTTATGTGTACTGACAGTTAACTAGTCAATGTGACTTCAGTTCAACACAGGGACTTGTTAAAGGTACACTAGT
The DNA here is from genome assembly GCA_037974405.1 of Brachyalestes nurse. Taxonomy (NCBI): domain Eukaryota; kingdom Metazoa; phylum Chordata; class Actinopteri; order Characiformes; family Alestidae; genus Brachyalestes; species Brachyalestes nurse. Next base: position 6,640,409 of record JBBPCY010000001.1, read on the forward strand.
CACACAAAACAAGAAACCTCAGATTTTTTTCTAGATGTTTTTGCTGAAATAAAAATGGTATAATATGGTATTTGATTATACTTTGTATTATATTGCTTGTTTGCATTTTATTAAAGCATCAAACCACTTGAGGCCGTGTGACTCTATGCAACAGCCGTCACCCCTCAACCTATAAGAAAATACAAGAGCTCTCATGGCTTATTGCTTGCTTGTTCTGTTTTCTTTTCATTACATCATGCAACCGCATGGACAGCCGTTCTCCTGATTGGTTAGTTTCACCTGCTAAGTGCTGCAAGACTATGTATGTTTAATAATCATTGAGGTTCTTAACCTTAGGGCAAAACCCAGCAAACTAGGCTGTTTGGATTTCATAGTGCGTAAATCAAGCGGACCACCAAGCAAGGCATAAATGAATCATACTGCGTTTGGGTTATTTTTCCCTGTAGAAAGGTCTGGCTTTGTTTGTGCATCATCAGACACAGACTGCTGTTCAAAGACTGTGTTAGTGTTTGTGGTTTCGGACGCTGCCTGACAAACTGCGGTCTATGAAAATGGACTGAAGTCACAAAAAACAGTAACTTTTTGCCATAATTTTGTCTATTTCTGTGGCATATGTATAAAGGAGAATCATTTTAAATTGTATTTTTTGTGAATTACTGATTTTGGAGTATCATTCACTACTAAAAAATGCAGCATTATCATTTCAAAATGTAAACAAAACCTAGTTGGCTTAGACGTTTCAGTGTGTTGAACTAATAGCAAGAATAGTCTGTAAACGTATTTGAAGTTATGTGAAGGTCAATGAACTCAAAATTTAAATTAACTGAAAAAAAAGTACATTCTTATTTTTTTCTTTTTATTTTACCACTTTTTTGCATTGATGTGTCTGTTATTCTAATGTGAAAGACATATTCATAACGAGTTTAATTAATAATCAGTCTTCTATGAGGCAGGTACTAGAGGTACATCTGGTTCCTATAACCACCACAGTGAACAATTCTCAAATGGTTCTCTAGAATGGTGAGTTTTACCTCAAACTACTCTATATGATTTACTTAATGACTGAATTATGCAGAAATTAGGTGTTATGCAGAAGTTAGATGTAATTCCCCTTCCAACACAATTAAATATTTTTTGTGCATCAGCCAAACTATAAACAGGGGATCAGTTTTCATGTTTTCAGTACAATTAAATTTATTGGAGTGGTGTGGTCCTTAACTCCAAGTTGCTCCAGGGAGACTGCCCCCTGTAGTTAGGAAATGGAAGTTGCTTTGGATAAAAGCCTCTGCTAAATGCCATAAATAGAGTGGTTGGTGTAAGCATTTAACACAGTGTCTGGAAACAGGCCTTTAGTATTTTGTTTTAGCTTTGTAGTCTGTACTCTCAATTCTAACTGAAGTTGATGTTGAAGTTGAAGCTATTATTATTATTAATGTTGTTTGTTATTATTATTATTGTTATTATTAATATTATTGTTATTAGTATTATTATTATTATTATTATTATTATTATTATTATTATTATTATTATTATTATTGGTATTATTATTATTATTGGTAGTATTATTATTATTATTATTATTATTATTATTATTATTGGTATTATTGGTATTATTATTATTATTATTATTATTATTATTATTATTATTATTATTATTGGTATTATGTGCAACATCTTATTATTATGTGCAATGGTCTTACCATGTGAATTTCACATTACTTATATACTACAGATCTCTGTTACGTACACTAACAGACTCCTACCCTCTGTGTCATTAAAATTCACTTAACTGTAAGTTACTTATCTATAGCATTTACAGTATACCCAGAATTTGTGTACACTGCATGGTGTATTTCATGAGTTATATAGTCTCTGTGTGTCTGTATGTCACTAAAATTTTCTGACTCTGATTTTGCTATTATTATCTGAAGCTTAAGGGCATTTTTGCCCTGTCCTGACAGTTTGGGATACATATTTTTGTTAGGACATACACAAGAATTTGTTGCTTTAGACCCCATGGAAATGTCCCTGCAAAACTTCCACAGAAATGACAACTGGCTCCAAAGAGAGCTTGTGGTGTCTCTTCATATGCAGCCAATAGAGTTAGTCCTTGAATCTTGTTATTTCAGTTTTTCCATCTTGGCTGCTGCTGTGTTGCTGTTTGATGTCTCACCTGGCAGACTACACTTTACTGAGGGAAGGTGCAGTGTGTTTAAAGGAGTTGGGAGCTTGGCGGCATGAATGGTCAGTGTCTTTGAGACTGTGTGTGAGTGTGTGTGTTGTGCATGTGTGGTTTCTTGCCTGATACAGATCAAGGCAATTACTTTCTCTTTGTTTGCATGCGCTGCCATTGTGCTGCCGTCAGCAAGCTCGTCATGATTTCAACAAATAAATCCAGAGACTACAAGGAGATTAAGGTTATCGGTTCACCTTGAAGTGCCCCCATACAACAGTTTACATACAGGCTATCTGTCCGGGATTGCACTAACCCCCGACTGCTGACTTTGATCCGCTGTAACGCGGGGCTCTTAAACCCTGGCCTTTCAGCCTCGGGCAGGAACAAAACTCCTCAATGTCAGCGCTCTGCCTCCTCAACATGTCCGCTGCTTCGTTTGCCATGCAGCACGAGAGCTCCGACTCTGTTTAGCATTCAGCCACTCCAGTTTCCTAAAGGTTACCAAACCTAATTAGACATTTATGCAGGATTTTCAAAGGTCCTGGCGTTATTAATGATGTGCTACTGCAGCAGACTGCATCGACACTCTCTCACTCTCTCACTCTCTCTCTGGTTTCTCTCTTTGTTTCTATAGTTTCACTTTCTCAATTCAGTTCAATTCATTCAATTCATTTCGTTTATATCAAATTCAGCGTGCTTTGTTGGGGTGACAAATATAACTACATTTAGCTGAAAATGGAGTTTTGGAGCTTTAGAAGAAAATTCAACTATAAGAAGTGTCTAGAAGAACAACTAGAGTCTAGGAGAACAGCCTCACATTCTCTCTCTCTCTCTCTTTCTCTCTCTCTCTCTCTCTCTCTCTCTTTCTCTCTCTCTCTCTCTCTCTCTCTCTCTTTCTCTCTCGCTCTCTCTCGCTCCCTCTCTCTGGATTTCTCTCTTTCTCTGTGTCTCTCTCTGGATTTCTCTCTTTCTCTGTGTCTCTCTCTACCCTTTCTCTCTCTTTATCTCTCTATTCATTTTCTCTCTTTCTCTCTCTCTCTCTATCTGTGTGGAGAATGTGCTCTCCACAATTGACCATTTCTGAAATTCTGTCATGTCTCTCTTATTTAATGCTGATATGTTCATCCAACATCTACTACAGGCCACCCTGTAATGTTTAAAACATGGACTAAGAGACTACAACAAGCTAAGATGTTTAGTAGGATCAGGGCAAAATGTTACATGCATACAGATGAGTAGATTTTATCAGACAACTTTTTAGTCCTGTTCAAGCTTCACTTCAGAGTATGTATTTATGTGTTTATGTTTTAGACGGATACATGACATTAACTGACGAAGAAGACCTTAAATCCTCTCAAGTTCCTTTTTGTTAGTCAGCCTACAGCAATCCATTAGGGAATACCACTGCCATTAGGGGTGTACAGGGGGTCCTTGAGTTACGAGGGTCTCGACATGTGACGATTCGAGTTTACGACGCTCGTGGGTGAACTAGTTTAGTGGTGCGCGCCGGAAAAAAACGCAGAATGCGCAGAATACACAGTAACACACCGTATGAGTGAGGGAGTACGCTTATCTAACGCAAGTGCTCCATTTGTGTTGCTTTGTTTGTCCTTATTATGGCTTCTAAATGATTTGTTTACACCCATTTTTTCTAAGCTGTGTTTATAGATTTTACAAATGTGCTAGGATGGGTTATAAACTAAGGCTAGGGTGTGTTTCAATTTACACCAAAGTTCCAGTTACATCACTGTTAAAGGAACGGATCTCATAACTTGAGGACCTCTTGTACTTGTGTTGCAGAAACATTTAGGTAGGTGTTACATGTCAATGTAACCTCCCAATTAATGCTAGGATACAACGTTGCCCAGCTGGACATTGCCCAGAGTATTAAATTTTCCTTCTTCCCAGCGTGCATCTTGCTATCTCCTCCCCACATAAAAAATAACAAAACAAAGCAAAAAACACCATTTATCAGACTAGGTCATCTTCCATTGCTCCACAGTCAAGTGTCCACAGTGGACACTTTTCAGTTGACACAAGCACTCTGATTGGTCTGCAGCCACAAAGCCCCATTCACAGCAAAGTACGAACTGTGTGGTCTGAAACCTTTGTCTCCCAAACCTTCATATCATTTATTAGAAATTTGTGTTACGGTAGTTCGTCTGTAAGATCAGGCCAGATGGGCTAGCCTTCTTTCCACTTTAGGTAGGTACTGACCTCTGCAAACCAGAAACACTCAACAAGATCTGCTGTTTTTAGGATACTCTGAGCCAGTCCTTAAGCCATCACAATTATGTTCTCGTCAAAGTTGCTCAGATCCCTACACTTGCCTATTTTTCCTCTTCAAGTACTGATTGTTCACTTGCTGTCTAATATAACTCATTCCTTGACATGTCCCACTGTAACAAGATAATCGTTTTTTATCATTTCATCAGTGATGGCTGATTGGTGTGATGGCTGATTTTCTGAACTAGAAATAGGCTAATAAGGCATTTGTCAGTATTTTTGTAATTATTTTACTGGAATGTGTTAAAACAATCACATAATGTGTGTAGGTTACATCTGTGTGGTATTTAACCTTGAGACGAATTTCTATAGGAAAAACCGTAAGGGCACTAGTAGTTGTATGTTGGAATATTTCACAGCTCTCAGAAAAACTTGGCAGGAAATGGACCCTTTTCACACTACTGTATGAAACACTGTGCACATTTTCGTTACAGCAGTATTTGCGCTTCAAAACAATAATGTTGTGAACTTGCACATTTCCTTGTTAAGGTATTTGCCTCCTTTTTCTGTCAAGGGTGGTGTTCGTTTGGTGGTCCTGTGGGAGTCCTGACCATTGGTGAACAGGGTACAGGAATCTTGACAAATGATGCAGAGAAACAGATGAACAAACCTACAAAGTAAAGCAACAAGTGAAGCTGATCCAATGGAGGCCTAGGATCCCAAAACACCAAGTGCTCCTCACCAAAGCCTGAATGGGGTGCTGAACGGACAGCTCCCCCCACGGCAAAAAAGGAGGAAAACAACACTGTACCATTTCAGCATGAATGTTGTGGACTGTCAGCCAGTGCGTTGAGGAGGGGTGGCATCACTTATCACAGCATGGCCAGGACATATTAAATGCATCAATAAGGAGAAGACCAAAGGGGGGCCGTCATGGCGCTACAGGAGGGAGCGGGTGCCCCGATCACTATTGCCTGGTCTTGTCTCAACTGAGTCAAGTCAAGAGGACCACCACTGCCTTGCCCAAGAAGCTCACTCTCACTTTCCTTACTACCCTTATTACCCTTACTACCCTTATGCTTACACCAGGTCCTTCATCAGCCTTCACTCTTGACTTCCTTTGATTGTTGCTGTTTTTAATAAATTACCTTACCACTCATCTTTACTACCCACCATTTCTTTGTCTTTGTCTGAGCTAAAGCACTGGGTGGCGGTGCAATAGCTACAAGAGAGATGCATATAATAGTGACCTCTACTTTGGCGTACTAATTGTTAAGTTAAAATTTCAGGACTTCTATAAATATTTGTGCTGCCACATTCCCAGCTGTACAGGCCCGATCAACTGTCAGCTCCAGTGCAAGACCTTAAAAATTAGCACCAGACCTCTAGTCTCTACCATTTATTTCTCTCTGTCTATTACTCTCTCTCTTTTAAGAATGGCTACAGTCACAGATATAAATTGGTATCGTTCAAAGAGCTGATTCTGAATGATTGATTGCCATGGGAGATGTTGTTTTACTCAAAGACTGAACTGTGACTGGATGTGGAAACACATTAATATCAAAGTTTCGGGATGTCTTGTTCTCTTTTGAAATTTGCTGGCACGTTTCACTTTAATAAGCGTTTGCAAAGCTTCTAATAATATAAAACTGCCATTTGTTAATACTTTGGGTAGATTTAGCAACCAGTCACAGCTTTATATTAATCAAAGTGTCTTCCGTGGTATAAAAAGCAGGTTTGTCTCAATGATTTGACAGTTGTTAAAAGCACCACCTGAAAGGTTTAAGTGCTGATGAGTCACATCACAAAAAGGATATTACATTTGAGGCCTTTATCAGTAGGTCTAGTGATACAAATGATGGCACAAATACTTACAAGTATCATATCAAAAACAACTGCTTTTATTTTAAGATATGTTAAGTTACTGCAGACTAACAAAGAGGGCATGCTCATTTGTATTCAAATATTCTGAAAAGCTAGGTTTTGATGGTCAGCATGCACACCATAGATAAGGTGCAGCTGTATAAACAAAACACAAGCAGAAAAGAAATATTATAATCAGGTTCTTAGTCAATAGAATAGACCCCAAACATTACTTGATGCATTCTGAACATCAACATATTGTCAGTTGATCAACTAATGTGTTGAACGAACTGAACTTATGAAAAACCGAGGGCTACATAGTATGTTGTTTATATACTGCCACCAGGGACCTCACTGACAAATATTTGAGCATTGATGTTCAAACATGACATTGAATAGTTGGGTCCTTCTGTGTTTGGACAGGTTTTTGAAGCTGTCCATTGTGAAACAACTCAAATGCATTAGATTGCAAGATTGTCAAAATGTAGCTGAAAAAAGTAGCGCCTCACATTTTTTGCATTACAGTGTATTGTCACGCATTGCTGCCAAGACTCTGGTTATTACAGAACCGAACGCACTCCACCAGAGAGATTCACACACTGGGTGACCTTATTAATGAAAATGATTTATGCTCTCGGCAGAGCTTCATGTTAGCTTTATCTCTCCTTGTTGCTTGACAGTATCTTCATTCTGTCAAACTGTGTGCCCATAGGTCTTATTTAAAAGCCCCCTGGGACAATGGTAGCAAGAGTGCAACGTTATTGGCTCTGACTTTTAAAATAGATTCATCATACAGGTGTCTAATCCATCTGTACTTAATGTCAGTGACCGATTTATTGATTATCATAGCTGCAGGAATTTCTTTTTCAATGTATGAGCGCATAGCAAATAACTTACTCTAAATAAGGATGGCAAGTGCAAAGAGTTCATATACTACAGGCAACAGGGATAAAACTGGGCTTTTCTTGAGTCATCATAATTTCATGTAATCTACCTAGCCAATCTAATCTAATCTACCAGTGCATAAAATCAGAGTTGCTTGCATATGCTTGCATGCTTGCATATGCAAATAATTAAATACTGCCAAACAATCAGCATTCGAAAATGTATATTACAAAAAAAAAAGTGTGTGTGTATTCAAAACACAAAATAAAAATTATTACTAGTAGTTGCAGAGCTAGTTTTTTGGACTTCTCTGCTGGCACTGGAATTTGGTCCAAGATTAATCATACTCCCTGCAGTGTATATACAACAAACATGATAATTATTCAAATTAACTAAAATGTATCATCTTATTTAGTCATCATTAGGGCTTCTCTAAAGGCCTAGAATGCTTAAGGGTTCTTTTCGCTTTGGACCAGATGTGTATGGAGAGTCACTGTCCATTGCAGCCTGGGACTGATGGGTCAACGGCCTCTTAAAAAGACCTGACAGCTGTCTTTTCATCTCTTTCTCTATCACTCCTCCCACTTCCTTTTCACTTTGACCTAGTTGGCTGCAATCCACTGTCTTGAAGAAGTGGTACTCGAGGCCTTGACTTTTCAGGAAAGAAAGCTGAAAGATACATAGCATTGCAAATCATTGGAGTGGATCTAAGGATTTTGGATTTATCTATGTTAGACAAACAAGTGCTCTGTGGGCTACAACTTACCCCTGTGGTCTCGGCTTAAAACGCTCTGGATGATTCACAGGCACCAGAAACATGAAGGAGCACTCTTTTCTGTAGGCATTCTTACAAACACACTCGTTTTGTGTTCGAATAGTATGTCCCACATCCGTGCTGTTTGCTGGTATCGTACGATTATTTGTTGTCACTTTGTTCCACAAAGGCCACAGGTGTAAAATACCAAAAACACAGACTCCCATTACTACTGTATTAAAAGGAAAACCCGGCCAGAACTTGCAGCCCTCCTGTGGAAAATGCAAAACTGACTCTGGCTATGTTTGCCCTTTAACAAGATTTCACTAAACGCAATTGGCAAATTACAGTGTAATTAAGCCGCCACGTTATGTGGCAGGCTGTCTCAGTTGTGCCTTAGGTAACTGTAAATGACAACACATCCCAAATAAAATTAGATTTCCATTCATTATTTATATTCAGCCTTTAATCAATTATGAATGGCAGCTAATTAGCAGTCTAGGATATTTTTTTTTCTTCTTTTTTTTCTAGGAATGTCAAAAGCTGTATAAATTCTTGTTTTTACATGCATACCCAATGACTGCTTGCCAAAGTTCTGCAGTGTGTACGTGCTCCAAACGAATAATGCATGCTCTGTAATTAGCTTTTTAAATTAAATTTCATGTTTGGTAGAAATCAAAATGACTGCATGTTACAAAGTGCTGTGTGTTTTCCGCACTACGGTGTGTGAGTGTATGTGTGAGCGCTTGTGTGTGAATGTATATGTGCACATTTACTCATTTTTTACATATTGTCATGCTAAAAATGCCTTTTTCATAAAAAAACTCAAGGAAAACAGGGGCGATGTACAAGCTAAATGGATCAGACTTAAAGAGTGTATGTACAGTAAACCTTCAGTCATTCATGGATTTTTTCTTAGAACCTAACTAATAACACAGGTCAACAGGTCAAAATCATCAGAGATAAGTTTGTAGGTTTTGTAGTTTTTCATGCTGATTTCAAATCTGTGTTTAGTTTTTCCCGCACATACAGTTTTTGTGATGAAGCTAGTTGTATATTGCAGGATAGTTGGTATAATTAGTATAATAATCATATGCTAAGTGTTTTTGAAGAAACAGTGGTAGCTGACTGACACTGATCACTATATCTATGCCACAGTGTGCGTCTATCCGACTTCACACTGAAAATATTGAAACAGTTACTTGATTGGTGCCTGCAAGTCTATTGCAAATCTAATATTACTCATAATTCAAAAAGTTGATGTGATTGAAAAAGACTGATCTGAAATCAGCATGAAAAACTGGTTTAGAAAAATGTGTTGTGGTTTCTGATGATTATAAAATAAAAAGGAGAACACAAATAAAGCAAGTCTTGGGATGGTGAAATACCACTGTACTCAGAGGCAGGAGGTTTGAAAGTAGCCAATCCAAAAGCGTTATTCATTTCTCCTTGCTGCTGATTAGCTGCTGCCCTGTGACACATCTCTGGCAGATGCAGTCCTGCATCTGAACAGTTTCCTGCATGGAGCGCATAGAGCGTTTCCTGCACTTTGAGCGTTTTGCTTGTGTGTTCTTGTGATTTTCATTTTATTCTTATTAAAGCCCTGTATTTCTGTTACTGTAAAATAAAGTTAAATTACTGTATTTACCTGCTTACACCAAAGAAAACGCACTTGCATTTATTACAGTACTATATATACAGAGGCATTTTACATTCTAGCACTGCAGGACACAGAATGGAGCCAAGCAGCTGAAAGTGGGTATTAGTATTATTATCATGTTTTTCTAGCATATCAATACCTTTCCATTTTTCTACAGCAAACAGGTGTTTGAGAACAAGAGCGTGTTTGTCTGTGTGAAAAGGTTTAACCATTTACAAATTACAGTTTTGCACAAAAGCTCTGTAGACATGCATTCATGCTGGACTCTCTCAGGATCGGCCTCTGACATCTGATCAACCTAGAGGACATTCTCAAGTGCTGGTCAGTAATTGTGGATTTCATCATGTTTGTTATTGTTCTGATAGCTCACATCTCTTTTCCTGAGCTCTCTTAGTTTTTTCCTGCTCTCATTGGCAGCTGTTCCTCTGCTTATGCTACAAGCATTTTTCCAGTAATTTTAGTGCTCTCAGCTCTCCAATAATTTTAGAGCTCTCAGCTCTCCAATAATTTTAGAGCTCTAAGCTATTTGTTCAAGTTTAAAAACTATGTCTGGTTAGGAAAATTAGGGAAAGTGACATGTGTCAGCATTAGAATTTTCCTTACGTAAAGGAACAGTTATGTGAAAAATCTTTCCACATACCCCACAGTTATTCCAGAAAACACTAGAGCTGGCATTCAGAAAGCAGTATGGAATTAGAAGATGAGAAGCGGTCTAAGCCACCTCTTTCTGTATTAATGTGTCTTGACAGCGTGGTGAGATGACAAGTTGGGATAGTAGGGTAAGTGTAAACTTCCAGTGATTGTTAGCAACATTAGACTTTTAGCTTCAAGGATTAAAACTAAATTAACAAAATTAGTAAAAAGAAATGTTACAAAGGTAAAATCTGACAAAAAAATAGTAAATAGCTTGTAGTATTTGGCAAGAGGATTACCAAAGGATGGGACTTCTCTGTTACTTTGTGTAACAAAGCAATGAATCTTCTTCTATTATACATGATATGGAAAAGTATTGGGACACACCTGTTATTCAAGGTCTGGGCTAGGCGCCTTACTTCCAGTGAAGGTCAATCTTAATGCTTCAGTATACCAAGACATTCCAACTGGATTCCAACTTTGTGGACACAGTTTGTGGAAGAACCTTTTCTATTCCAGCATGACTGTGCTTCAGTGCACGAAGCAAGCTCCATAAAAACATGGGAGTCCTAACCCTAACCCCATCCAACCCCTTTAGGGTGAACTGGAACAGGAATTGTGAGCCAGGTCTTCTCATCCAACATCAGTGCCATAGCTCATAAATGCCATAGCTCTACAGAACGATTGGGCACAGATTCCCTCAGAAACACTTAAAAATGTTGTGGAAAGCCTTCCAAGAAGAATAGAACCTGTTCTATCTGCATGAAAGGCAATGTATTTAAATGTAGTCATTAAGGTCTAATATTTTTACCCCAATACTTTTCACTTTTGTGGCTTGAGCTACTCAAGGTCGCAGCGGCCACTCCGGGTCCAACACTTTGGTGCAAAAGTGTGTTTTTTTTCTAGACTTCACACCGAAAACCCACAAACATGTGCATCCAAACATCTGGTATGCATGTTAATGACCACCAGACCCTGCTCCAGATAAGAGAAGAGCATGTAGCATATCTCAGAGACGAGCTGCTGCTGCTAGTCCGAGATCTCGGTTTGCTACGCAGACCGGGCCCTCAGACCATGGCGCTGGTGCCAATGGCCGGGGGAGGAGACATCACAAGCGGTGCGTGAGGAAGCGGAAGCACGGCAAGCGAGCGAGGGTCCATGCTAGGCAAAAAGCTAATGCTATCCAACCGGCAATCCCATCTATCTTTCTCGCCAAAGTTCGCTCCCTAGACAATAAACTGGACTACATCCGACTCCAGCAAACAACCCACCGTGGGTTCAGAGACTGTTGTGTTTATGTTTTTATGGAGACATGGCTCAACAACAGCGTTCTGGAGACGGCTACGGCTATTAGCAACATGGTAATGTACAGAACCGTTCAGGATGCTAATCTTAGCCACAAAGCAAGAGGAGGGGGACTTTGTGTTTACATTAACAAGGACTGTGAACACTGTGCCGATCTCGAGTTACTGCTCACCGCTGCTGGAGCTTATGTCTGTTAGATGTAGGCCATTTTATTTACCACAAGAATTCTCCACCATGCTCATAGTCGTGGTGTACATTCCTCCCAGTGCTAACACTAACAATGCACTGCCAGAACTGTACGGAGCTATCAGCCAGCTCCAAAACTCACACCCTGACAGACTGTTCATAATTGCTGGTGACATGAACCATGCAAACCTCAAGTCAGTTCTCCCCAAATTCTACCAACACATGGACTTTCCGACTAGGGGAGCGACTAGAGTGGACTGTGTTTACACAAACATCCCCGGGGTGGTCCGCGCTGAGCCCCGGCTCCACCTTGGATTTTCCAATCACGTGTCCATCATATGCATCCCAGCCTACAGACTGCTCGTCAGACGTCCCAAGCCCGTCCAGAAGCAGACAAAGATCTGGCCCCAAGGCACTATCTCTGCTCTTCAGGACTGTTTTGAGCACAATGACTGGGACATGTTCAGGGAGGCTGCAACCTACAGCGGCTCTACCAACCTGGAGGAGTACACAACGTCAGTCACTGGCATCGATGTGCATCGATGATATTATAGTCTCCAAGATCATCACCACACACTCCAACCAGAAGCCGTGGATGACTGCAGAGGTGCACACGCTGCTGAGAACCAGGCACATCAAGTCACAACTGCCTCCCTCACTGGACCCCCTGCAATTCGCATACCATCCCAACCATTCTACAGATGATGCCATCAACACCACCCTTCATCTGGCCCTCAATCACCTGGACAAAAAAGACACTTATGTTAGAATGCTGTTCATAGACTTCAGTTCAGCATTCAACACCATCATTCCTCATCATCTGATTGGGAAGCTGAGGCTGCTGGGCCTAAACACCTCCCTCTGCAACTGGGTCCTGGACTTCCTGACTGGGCGACCTCAGTCAGTCAGGATCGGGGGCAACATCACCAGCACCACCTCGCTGAACACAGGGGCCCCCTAGGGCTGTGTGCTCAGCCCTCTACTGTTCACGCTGCTGACCCATGACTGTGCAGCAATGCACAGCTCGAACCACATTGTCAAGTTCGCCGATGACACGACTGTGGTGAGTTTGATCAGCAAGAACGGCAAGACAGCATACAGAGAGGATGTGCAGCTGCTGACAGACTGGTGCAGAGCCAACAACCTTTCTTTGAACGTGAAGAAAACAAATGAGATGGTTGTTGAATTCAGGAGGGTGCAAGGTGATCACTCCCTGCCGAGCATTGGCGGTTCCGCAGTGGAGACTGTCCAGAGCACCAAGTTGCTTGGTTTTCACATCACGGAGAACCTCATGTGGACCCTCAACACCAGCTCCATCACCAAGAAGCCCCAGCAGCGTCTCTACGTCCTGCTGAGACTGAGGAGAGCGCACCTCCCACCCCCAATCCTCACCATGTTCTACAGAGGGACCATAGAGAGTATTCTCTGCAGCTGCATCACAGCCTGGTACGGAAACTGCAATGTTTCAGACCGCAAGACCCTACAGAGGATTGTGAAAACAGCTGAGAAGATCCCTGGAGTCTCTCTCCCCTCTATCACGGACATTTACACCACACACTGCATCCACAAAGCCACCTGCATTGTGGATGACCCCGCTCACCCCTCACACATTATCTTTTACCTCCTCCCATCTGGGAAAAGGTTCCATAGCATACGGCCCTCCGCTGCCAGAATGGAGAACAGTTTCTTCCCTCAGGCCATCAGACTCCTCAACCGGAACTGAAGCATAACACACATACACACACCACCAACAACCCCCCCTCCCTGTATTTGTTCTCAATGTAGCTATTGTCAATTGCACTGAACATTGTCTTGTCTTGTCTTGTCTCGTTTAGTTGTATTGTTGCTCTTGTGTCCTTTTTTCTAGCTCTTTGTCCTGTCTGCACCTATGGTCTTATGTTCTGTACTGTTCTGTTGTTGTATTGCACCATGGTATTGGAGGAACGTTGTTTCGTTTTTACTATGTACTGTGTGTCCATGGCAGAATAAAAACCTACTTGACGTGACTTGATTTCACACAGACACAGTCCCACAAATTACAAAAGCAATAACCAGGAAAAAAATGACGCAGTGTCAATTTTTTTCCCATGGCTGTCTATACGTTTGGGACTGTTTTGCCCTGCATGTACCTCTCCACCATGAATGAATAAACAAACACATTTCACGCCAAAACTTTTTCAGATCTATCATAAAACAATGCCTACGGCACCCGTCAGTGTTTTCATAGGCATTTTATGTAATAACTTTCTGCGCGGGAGCTTTTAGGGGCAACTTTTCAGATGTCTGGTTTCATTCACCAGAACAAACAGCGCTTTGAGTTGACTGTGTACATCAGTTCCACATGAGTAAGATATATTACACCAACACGATGACTGCCTTTCATTTCATTTCTTTTTGGCAATAATTGTGCTGATGTAATGCATCTCATTCAGGAGGAACGAACATACACTTATTCAAGCACTTTTTCAGTGCTGTGAACATTTCTATCTCAATAGCTTTCTCTAGAATGTAGCATTGAACTGCTCTTAATGACTTTGTTTACCTCTTAACAAGAAACTTTGAAAAGAAAATGAAAAATGAGTGGAATTCCACTTTAAAGATGAATCCTCTCAACTGTAATAGAAAAAGAAAAAAGGAGAGTACCGTCACAGGTAAAGCTCATCGTTAACCATGTCAACAGCAAATTCCGGCTCGTCAAAAGATGCCTGCAGCAAAATGTTAAGGTCCTGTTATGGTGAATTGGCCACGGTGATCCACACGGAATACTGAAGATGTAATGCATTCTGAATAAGGCGCTACACCAACGACCTCAAATGACTGGAGGTGGAGGCTTACCAAAAAAGCATGGCATTAAGAACCCAGAAGCTTGACTGAAGCCATGATGAAAGAGGTGCACTTTCACTCTGACCCCCTGCAAACGAATTAATGAGAGGCATTATCACTCAGAAATCAGTTCTTTTCAACTGAGAAAGTCTTGTTCAGCAGGTTTCGTGTGCTTTTTCCATGGCCATTAGATTTAGAGTTAGAATCATTTCATTCGAGTTTTAGCACTAAGCTTTAATGGCATAATGAGGGATGAGATGGGATAATGAGGGAGGAGAGTGCATAAGATTGTAAATAACATTAATTGAATGTATGTGCTGCGGTGAGTCCCTGCCTCACGCCCGTAGACCCCGGGATAGGCTCCAGGTACCCATGACCCTAATAAGGATTAAGCGGTTACAGAGCATGAATAAATGAATGTATATGTTTCTATAAACACAAAATCTAACTATATCTACTATTATTTATATGTTTTTATAAAACTGTAGAAACATATACATTAATTCGTTCATTCATGCTTCACAGGCATCGTTCTGTCACTCATCGCTGGATTCACTCTTTCACTTTCAGTTTTGGGAGCGGATAAAAAATATTGACTTTGTCAATAACTGATGTACTAACTTCCATCAGGTATTTTTGTTACTTTCTAAACTTTATGTTAAAACTGAGGGAAATTCTTGAAATATCTGGAAGTATTTGTACTGCTATTGAGAGTTTCCCACCGTGCTGCGAGGCTGTGAGGTGTCTTATCTGATGACGGAGGCTAGCTTGTTTATTGGCATTTGATCTTACCTACAACTGACACAAAAATCAAAATTTCAATGTATTATGAATCATGATGTGGAAAATTCTACTTACAAACACAAGAATAGTGATTTGGTTTAGAGTCACCTGAGTGTGAGTCAGTCCACATTCAGGAAAACTAAAAGAAAGAAAACAAATGTACAGCACTGTCCAAATGTATCTGGACTGTTTAAAACTACTTTATTGGAAGAGTAAGTGTGTTTTTGGTTGTTAAAACACAAACATTTCAGTACATGTGAACCAAACGGATTTGATCCAGTTGCTACAGCTCTCGAGATAATTGTTATTAATGTTCATATGTCTAATACGAGGGATTAAAATAATCCTGAATGAGATAATCCAGGTGGCTAAGAGATCTTATGAACCACACAGCACCAGTGTGCACATTAACCCTGGTCTAAATTACACTACTCTCAGTCTTTATCAGGTTCTGGGAAACTGGCCCACAATGTTTAGCAATAAGAGCTTTGGGACAATGTGTCTGAAGCAGAAAGCACTGTACAAATAAAAAGGAGATCGAAAAGCAGAGAAATGAGGTGGATAAAACAGTGAAATAACAGCAGTGAAGTGAAACTGAATGGCAAAGGGGGACCACACTTTACTACACAAATATATGAGCTGTGTAGAGGTTTATTCTAGAGTAGAAAACGATCAGTTCCCAGGGACCCAGCGTAAACGCAAGGAAATATCTCTCTATTTAATGAGAATTCTGCCCTTCAAATGAGGATGTCTATGTAATACAAACTACATGAGGCCTAAAGTATTCAGACAGGCCTTCTAACGAGGGCATTCCGCTACTTGAAGGTGCACCCATTGCTGACACAGGTGTTCAATTGTGCACACACACATGTTGTATGATATCCGAAAAGAAGCATTACTGATAGAATGGGATACCCTTGAGCAGCCATACATGAGGCTGAAGACACAACATCCAGTGAAAGCAGCAGCTGGAAGGGCCTCGAGCATTGGGCTGTGGGGCAGTGGGGCTGTTTTGTCTGGAGTGGTGGAACTCCCTCGTGTATCTTTGTGATGAGTCCAACATCAGAACCTGACCTCACTAGTGCATGCATGTATGCATGCAATCAAATCCTCACAGCATTGTTTCATAATGTCAGGGCGGGGGTCTCACAGTGGGTGACCACTAGGGGTCACCCTTATTTCAGTTAGTTAATGGGGTTGGTTTGAGCTTTTATTTTGAAGTTATTAGTCACTGCTGGGGTTTTGTTTGTTTGTAATCACAGTCAGGTGTTTTTGGGTTTCAGTTAAGTGAATATGTTTGTTTATTGGTTCTTTTGGGTTTGTGTTCTGTATTTAAAGGGGGTTTGGTTTACTGTTCTTTGTGGGTTCACCGTCATTTTCGTCTGGTTGTGTTATTCGTTCGTCAAAGACGTTTTTGGAATCTTTTTGGCCCTCGATATTTTTCACCGTGTATCAGTCAGCAGGTAGTCTACTCTGTAGGTGGTTTGAGTATAGATGACTCAGTGGAGAAATAGGCTCACTTTTTGCACCATTAAAATGGTTCTAATTGTGCTTTCCCAGTGGAGACCTGCTAATGAGATAGCACAGCATTGTCAAACTATAGTGCACAGTCCCTCAGATCTGTACTGGATGACTCATTGGCTGTTTCTGCATGGCCATGCTATGGAACAAGGTAGAGCTAAATGATAATCAGCCAGTGGAAGTTGTTCAGGGTCTTTTAGTAGGGCCTTAATGGGTTATCTTGCTTTCCCATCCCTGTGTGCCTCATTTAAAAGGTGACAGGTCCTCCAGCTCTACCTGTGGGATCAATTAAGGCCAAACTAAATCCAGCGCAAGGCCATGGGCTTAGATTGTATAGAGAAGACACACAGCTCACCAGCAACTTAAGCAGCCTCCGCTGTGCTCAGAGCCCTGAACCGGACATATCGGCTGTTCCACACGTGTGCACGCTGGCCTTGGTCTGTGCTGGACAGTGCTGTCATTTGTTGACTGTAATGGGCCTAATTGGTAATGTCTAAGCCTCATTTTGTTTTGCCCTACTGGATCCAATTTAACAAGAATATGAGCATGTGTGTGTACAGTTACCACTCGCTGAGTGAAGCCGGGATTCAGCAGATAACAGCGAAGATGATGCTTCATGAGCAAATAATGGAACTGTGCAAAAGCAATGCAAAAATGAGCTGATCCACATGTCCATGCCAAGGTAAATAAATGTTAACAAGGAAATATATTATGCCATATCAGAGCATGTTGTTTTTATTAGTATTATTATTTAACTGTCAGGTTAAAAAACAAACTTTTGCAACAGTCATCAATATCAACAATATTAATTAATGGACTTGTTTAGATAATGAGCACTAGTTTAATTATTTTGAAATCCATCTAGAATGAGCATTGTCATTGGCTGCCTGGTAACCAATAACTTGCCTGCCAAACCTTGCCAAAATTTGGCCACAGACACGATGTCAGCAAATGAATCAAGTGAAACAGTTTTACTTAAAATATATAATAAGGTCTAATTTTATCCTACAGTGCTATAACACTGATCATTACAAATTACAGTGACAATTATCATCTTAAAGTAGAAGGTATACTGCGTCATTCTAAACAGTACAGTCTTGAAGAGGGTTCTTGAATTCTTGGGTCTTAACTCTTGTCTTTCTCATTTGGTCTTGACTTGTCCTGGTTCCCTTTTGTTCTCAGTCATGCCTTGGACTCGACAACGGTGGCTCTACAGCTCTGACTGCTAACATACCATTTCTCCTGAAAACTCCCCTTTTGTTTCAGTAATGGGAGGGGGCTTTGTAGCTGACACCTAGCTTTGGGTATTGTGACCTCAGAACCATGTGTGGCTGCTCCAGAGCATCCCATTCTATTGCTGATGCTTTTGGAAGGGTGTTGCAAATATAAGCAACGTACTAAGAAATTGTTATGGTTGTTAATTGAAGGAATGACCCCCAGCCCCCTCTAAACTGAGACGGTGGAGAACAGGAGAACAATTTGTTTCCCTGGCATTTCGTTTGGCTCCTTATATTATGCAGTGACATTTGGTCAGACTAACGTTGGCTAACTTCTCTGTGCTGAATATTTGACAGCTCATTTGGTGTGGTGTGAGTTGTGCCAGTGTTGGAGGGGTTCCATGTCGCCGGCTGGCCAGCGAGAAGCTTCCCGGAGGGTTTGGCTTCACAGTTTGTGTCTAACCCCTCTCACTGAGACAGTGAACAGCATACTGGGGGAATATGTTCACAATGCATGTTACGCATGGCTCATTATGCTTTCAAAGGGGTTGAAGAGCAATGGCCAGAAAAAAGCATGTATTAGGCGCTGAAGCTAATCCACCTGCACTTGCCTTTATGCAATTTCTCCAGCAGTGAGGGCTGGAGGATGGAAATTTGTAAGCTGCTTTCAGTGCTGTAAAGAGTCCACAGCGTGCACATTAAGACCTATCTGCTATTCAGCGCTACTTGTTTTACGGTGGGCTTGCTGAATGTCGGGCTGTGTGTGGGCTCGGCTGTTAAGTTTCTCCATTGTCATGTTCACAAAGGAGCCTACAAATGAGTTTTAGCATAAAAAGAGTTTTCCTTGTTTGGTTCTATTGTGCGGAAACCCAAGCCGTGAAATAAACTTTGTCTTGTGCGGACTGTTGAGCTATTCTGAAGCATTGCTAATCAGGGTTCAAACTGCGTACTGTTGCACAGGCCTTGGCAGTGGTGAATGCACGCTGTGGATCGACTGCAGGCCAGGTCAGAGCTGCTCCCCATCTGTGGCTTCGCGGATCACGGCTGCTTGTCCTCCACTGGTAGGCTCTGTGAGCAGGAGGTCTTCTTTGCTCTGGCCCTGTCCTCGCCAAAGCTCCCTCTGTCAGTCGTTGTCCTCTCCTGGAGGCTTGGCAACTTCTGCAGGGGAGATGCCAGGCATTTGCATGCACATACAGAAACACCCAGAGCTCACACAGGCGTCCTTCAACCCACATTGTGTTGTGCCACCCCTCAGCCACTCCATGTGTGTGTTTGTTCACATTGCTAGAGACCTCTATCTTGTAGGTTCACCTTGCTGTAGAACAGTCACCAACCTTACCCCTGGAGATCTATTATGCTTGCATCTAGGAGCAGGCATCACATTTGGCCCTTTGCCTAACCCTACATCATCCCATCCAGCCAATCAGGGTTGTCTGAAGAAGATAATTAGCTGGAGTAGGTGTGGCAGATTGGAGTTGGAACTTGACTTTGCAGGAAGGTAGATTTCCAGGATCAGGGTTGGTGACCACTGCTGTGGGACAGCTATGAAACAGACTTTCTTTCACTTTCCTTTCAAACTTGCTGATATACAGTTGGCCGCAGCTCATTTATTCAGTGGAGAACACTGGAGATATTAGAGCCATATTTGTAGGTGTTTCTAATGGCCCTTAAGTACAAATTAGGGGTTTCTAATAAAGTAGATAGTGAATTGATTTTGTTTTACGCTCTTTATTGAGACATGTTTCTCAGAATGATACACATTTGCATGTGTGTAATATACTTGCTAAGCACCTGTCTTATGTAGCCTGTGAGGTTGCTAGGCTAGGCGGTATGGCAAAGAGTGACACGGATGAATCCTTGCATTCCCCACCATCTTCCCCACCACCCTTCTGCATGGAGGCCTGACCTTTCCCAATAAAACCCAGCCTGCCCACACCCAGCCTAGGCTTTAACAGAGCGAGAGCCGCAGGGACTCCTGGGAAATGTAGGCGCCAGCTGCTGAAAGACAGGGGGACAATTTTCATGGATGGATGATGAGGCATTATTTCTCCCTCCCTCAGAGAAGAGGATGGTCCTGCAGCACCTGTATTGTGTGGGGGCTTACCGAGCTGAATAGAAGGGCATTATGGGGAGGCGCGAAGCCTGTCAGCCACCGCTGCCTCGCACCACTGCGCTCAATGGGCTTTTCCGAGGATTGTCAGCAGATAGGATGAGATGTGTGAAGTGAGGGCCGAGAGTTATTTTGTGGCTGAGTAAGCGTGATTCCACACTTCCCGCACGACGCAGAGCTGGAAACGCTCTGCCGCGACTGTGATTGAGACGTAAGCATGTTGTCGGAGTGGTCCGGACAGGGGAGCGTTTATTCCGAACAAATAAACTAGTATTGGAAATGACAGTTACACACAGTGCAATTGCACAGCCCTCAAAGATAAACAGCCGACTCAAACAAGGCAGAAGTGCTGGGTAAATCCTTCATGTTTCTTTATTGCCTTTAGTGTTAATCCCAGCGCATGTTAAAGGATTTTTTTGAGGCCTTGTTTAATCATCCGCCTGATGGAGCTCAGCGCACTCTCCTATGCTAATGTATGCAGTGAAGCGTGATCAGTCCCTCGTCTGCCTATGTCTGTTTTTGTTCAATTGATTGCATTAAGAAAACCTCGCCATTATGGCGTCAAAGGACTATGAGGGGACTATTTTTCTTCTTGTATTTGTACCCATGGGACTGCTTCATTTTGGTGTAATTTGTTAAAAACGAATTAGAAACACTTACTTTATTGGTCCACTATGTAGATACACAAATACAAAAATGAAGAGTTTATCAACCCCCCTCTGTCCCCTTCATCACTGCTCAGTTTTTGGCCAGATATTATTTGTGTGGTGGATCATTCTCAACACAGCATGCATACCGAAACAGTAGTGGTGTGGGAGTGTGTGTGTATGTGTTTGTGTGGTACAGGTATGAGTATATCAAGCTTGGCAGTGTTGCAAGGGTTTAATACAGGTCAGAGTCATTGCTAGGTTAGTTCACTATCTAAAAATGTTCACAATCTAAAAATACTTCGGCCTAATGGACAGAATGGAGCACACTAACTAATCTAGCTGAGTGACAAATCACATTCAAGCTACTAAATCTGGGTGATTAGTAATTGTGTTAGCTACAGAGCAACCAATTTACCAAAATTACAGTGCTCTAGTTCTGTCGGGCTGAAGGTTCTTCCATGATGAAAGCTTTATTATTTAAAGTTTGCTTTTGTAACAGAATATCTGAAGTTAACATGATTAAACTAAAATTTCCTGCCAAGGACTAGAGACATGACTTGGACGCAGACCCCAAGGATACACGTATACAGGGAGTCTGACCCCAAACACCCAAGAATCATCCCACACCCCAGAGGCTTGATTTGTACCCTAGAAGCTCAAGACTCAACTTGGACCCCAGGGACTCAAGAATTGACTCACACCTCAGATACTCTGCTTGGACTTTGACTCACATTTCCAAGGCTCAACTTAAACTCCAGAGACTTGAGACTTGATACTTGATAAGAAGCGAAATGACTTGTAATCCCAATGACATGAGCCTTGACTCACAAATTAGAGGCTCAGAATCTCAGGGAACCCAGAGATTCAAGGCTTGTCTTATGAATATCTCAAACTGTAAAAAAAATACAAGGGGGATCTTCAGTGTAGAGGTCTTTGATAAAGCAGCCAGTGAGTGTGATTGTGTTAATTGAATATCACTGGAATTTCCAGTAGAACATACACAATGCTTTATGTACCAAGTTCATAAAGTTTTAAAACACAAATCAAAAATATTACTTTTTGCTAGAGTTTCTGTGAACTTCTAAGGCTCTTCCACCTTCATAATTTTCTTTTAATTTCAAGATCTTATTCAGATGAACTGCAATACAGTAGGTGTGTGACTGGGAGCCGTCAGAAGTCGAGTCTTTGATGAACAGAGGCGCTGCAGTGCAGTCACGGCGCGATGCTCCTCCCTCTGCGGATGAGGATAAAGCACTGGCTTGTAGGTGGTGTTGTTTTGCTTTATTTTGCACGCTCTGCATGACACAACTGGGGAGAGTTTTCCTGCTCCTATTCATTATGGCTTTCCTTTGATACTGTGGCTTCTTAGCGAAAGCCTGAAGTCTTCTATTATTGCAAGTCATTGCTGCCTCGCGCCACGCCAGCAGGCTGCAGTGTCAGGAAGGCCTTAGCCAGGCTTCTTTTTTGGATGGTGCTGTGTATTGCCTTCAGCAGCAGAAATGTTCTTGTCCTCATCCTGACTGGAATTCTCTCTTGTTTTGATTATTTGTCACCACAGCAAGCAAGAGAGAAAAAGAAGGAAACAAGCAGGGCGTGGAAATGTGATTTCCCTCCAAACACATCCAACGAGAGTGAATAGAAGCAATAGCCTTTTTTGTATGGATGTGTGTGTGTTTGAATGCTTGTCTCTATGCAGTGTCTGTCATCAATGAAAGTCTAACCCTAACTAGTGTCCATCACTTCAAACATCTCTGGATTTTAAACCATCATGGCACATCAGTAAGTTGTCGATGGCTGCTGGGCTGCTTTACACTCCAGTACTGTGGCAGCTTCAAACTCCTCCCTTTGCCTGTTCCTAACTCCAGTGCCTAACTCCAGTGCCTAACTCTGTGAGAGTACGCTGTGTTAACCCTTAGAACACGTGTGTCATGGATTCGTGCCATCACCGCAGCAAATGGCCAAGCAGCTCCTTATATGGAAGTTCCTCCAGTGTGTGTCAGAGTTGTCAGGCATCATGCTAATCTTTATTTGGTGTTCCTATGTCATGTAGAACCGACGTTATTGTAATTTTAAAAATTATAATAATAATAACCACTACTGGGGTTTTCAAAATGGCATCACAAGCAAGAACAAAAACAGCCAAATTTCATTTCTATTTAGAAACAAACAGAAAAAACACAAGATCTTTAAAACTGGAGAATTTTCAGGGTAGTCTACTCCCACAAGTGGGTGGGGAAAACTCACAGAGGGAGGAGGTCTGGAGAGCGGCCGAGCAGCAGAGTAAAAGTGCAGCAAACACAGAATGTGTAGAAGTTTTACACTGTTTTACACCGTTTTTATTTGTTGAAATCCAATTTTACTATTACGCTCTTAGTTCTAAAGGTTAATGTGTTACTACACAGTTATTACAGACACTGGAAACAGAATATCTGCAAACACCCGACATCTCTTTTACAGTTTTACTTTGTAAGCTCACTAACAGTAAGAGGCCAAAATCGAGTCTCATATGGGGTAACTGGACTGTCTGCTTCGTATGGTAGAGCTAACACTGCATATGTGGACACTAGACAATAATCACATAGTGCTGATACAAATAAAAGGCAAGCCTCTGAGACATCATGCTCCATTTCAGTGCTCATGTTGTTGGCACAGCTGCATGAGCAGCCCGGCGGTGCAGCACTGCATCTAAAGAACAGTTGCAGAACCTCCTTTCAGAAAAAAGAAGTGATGAAAACAACTGAAGTTGGAAAATAAAACGATTGCTCAGGCAGGAAGCTGGCTCAGGTAAAAAGCTCTTCTAGGATTGATGTTTTTATTAAGAAAGTAAAGTAAATGATTTGACTCTTGTCCATTTGGGAAAGGGATGTCTTTACAGCTTGCTTGCAGTTTCAGTGCTGAAAAAAATATAATAAAACATACAAAAAAAAAACGCAAACTCCACCCTGCATCACACCTGCATAAGCCTTCACTATACAAAAATGACATCATTTCACTCGCTCAGTATTTTTTTTTCTGTTAAAGTGTCTGGAGGTACTGCAGCTTACACCCTGCATCCCCAACTCGTTTTCACTTTTAGGTTAGGGTCTTTATGTTGAGTGTCATAGAGCTCCAGATGACCAGAAATAGCCAAACTCTCTTTCCCTTCATGTTGAATGAGCGAGTGACTAAAGAAAACATGTCTTTCATATTCATTATATATAATTATATATAAAGCTTAAATAATGCAGAGCAACATGTCATAAAGAGAAATACACAGATGAGCAGTAAGCCCGTGTATATATATATACAGTATATCAGAGATGGGGACTCGCGTCGCACTTAAGTCACACAGAGACTTGAGACTTGACTTTAGAATTGCCCTCAACGACTTGAGGCTTGACTCGGACTTGGGTGTTGTGACTCGTGAGTCCTAACTCATAACTAATGTTCATTTAATGGAATTATTTATTTATATCTCACACTCGTTCCAACAACCCCTCGTTTGCCATAACAAGAAAAGTATAAAAAAACCACTGCAGTAATCAACACTCTCCTCTCACAATGAGACCAGTTGGATGGTAAAACACTACTAGAAGTTCCTCAAAGGTAATTATT
>JBBPCY010000001.1:6664894-6685727 GCA_037974405.1 Brachyalestes nurse
TGTTTCGGACCGCAAGACCCTACAGAGGGTTGTGAGAACAGCGGAGAAGATCATTGGAGTCTCTCTCCCCTCTGTCAGAGACATTTACACAACACACTGCATCCGCAAAGCCACAGGCATTGTGGATGACCCCACTCACCCCTCACCCACTCTCTTTATCCTCCTCTCATCTGGTAAAAAGTTCTGTAGCATTTGGGCCTCCGATGCCAGAATGGGGAACAGTTTCTTCCCTCAGGCCATCAGACTCCTCAACTTGGACTTTAATGACCAGTTAAAATACTCATTTTTGTTAATATTACACATTCTGTAAAAAACACAACATTCTCTGTCATGGTTTTTATGCTGCTACAAACTGCACCATTATATTTATTACTGTTGCACTCTAAAATCATATTAATTGGTGCTCTGCACTTCTGCATTTTTTTGCACATGGATATCTCTGTAAACTCTGCATCTCTGCACATTTCTGCTGCTTGAATACAGTATACAGTCAAATTGCACTGAACATTGTCTCGTCTTGTCTCGTTTAGTTGTGTTGTGTTGTTGTATTCTGTCCTGTTTGCACTTGTGGTCTTGTCTTATGTCCTGTTCTGCTCTTGTGTTGCACCATGTTACTGGAGGAACGTTGTTTTGTTTTTAGTATGTACTGTGTGTATGTGGTAGAAATGACAGTAAAAACCTGCTTGACTTGACTTGACATGACTTGATTTCTGTGTTTTAGATCTTTGTCTTGCTGGAAGATCTATCCATGATCCGGTTTTATTTAAAATTCCTGGTTGCTTCATGTATACCATGATGATATGCATCCTAACAAGGTTCACAGCCCCAAGACATCACATATCATCCACCATACCCCACACTGGGAATACAGTATTTTCTATAAAACCATGCTGTCTTTATCAAAGGCGGCATTAATGTGTGTTGTGTGTGTATGTGTGTGTGTGTGTGTGCGCGCGCGCGTGTGTAATAAGGCAAGTGAAAATGAAGTAGGGCTAGAAAAGGAGAGTCATTTCTCATTTCCGTGCTCCACTAAGCGACAGGCAGGAGCTGTGCATTTTGAGTGATGGTCCAAACAACACAGAGACTCCTTTATGTTTGACTGCACAACAACCCCCACGGCCTTGAGAGAGAGAGAGAGAGAGAGAGAGAGAGAGAGAGAGGAAGAGAGAGAGAGGGAAAGAGTGAGGCAGAGTGAGTCACCACAAAAAACAAACTCAGAGTCTACATCAATATGCCTTCCCAATACTCCAAGATCATATCCAAAGCAAAGCTCATGCACATGCCTCCGAATACCACACACCATCTGCATAGCTACTCAATGTAACATGCATATATCTGTCAAAAGTTTGGGAATGTCTGTTTTTTATAATGTTCTCTTTGTAGGTTTGCAATAACTTACAGTGAACAGAAAACTATTCAGATCCTTCCGTCTTTCTTTTCAATACCGGCACTCTGAGTATGAGTAATTGTGCTCTGAATTGAACAAACAACAAACCCCTTTAATTCTCTTATAATGCTAGCATCCATCTGCACTCAAACGATTAAGGTGTTTAAAGCACCTTGATATTTAATGTGTGCTTTTAACACTAATTAGTCAAATCCTTTTGCATGAAAAACCTCTTCATCCTGAGGAAGGCACCCTGATGAAAATGAAGCTGGATGAAACTAGTTATATACATTATACCCAGTTGCATTGTTAAAAATAAAGGTCCCTAAATGATCCTGGGCTTGATCTGCATTTCTGTGAAAAGCTACACAAAGGGAGACTTTTTCAAAATGACAGAAATGCTTAGGGAACCATCCATAGTAAGGTTCTTTAGGTGTTTCTTCTATATCACTGAAGAACCTCTTTTTGTCACCTTGATTTTTAAAAGTATAAATGATAAGTAACAAGGAAGTAAAATAATAACTGGAAACTTTCATAAGAAGACATGGTGTCGCCAAGTGATCGATGGGCAGTGTATATCTAGCCACCAAATTCAAGACATTCTCAAAAACACCCAGCTTGTTGCGAATACAAACACATAGCCATGCTTCAATACAGCCCTGTACTTGGTATTTTTAAAGCAGACAGATATGGGGTTTCTTTCCTTCAAGAGCTCGCCGTAATGAGGAAGCATCAGTCCCGTAGCAGGCCGAGGGCCCCTGATGGTAGCCTTCAGTAATCTCTCTCTCATTAATGGTGTTTCCGACTTTGCTGTCTGCGCCTCTGATATTTTATAATGGCATCCTGACGGAGCCGACAGACAGAAGCAGCAATATTAAATTTGATCAAGGGGGGCTAGCCATAATTGTCTGCGTTTCTTCCCCTGTTTGGCGGGAGCTGATCTCAGGAGGAGCATCAGGCTCAGTGACTTGACCTCTCATCATCAATGAGAAGACTTCAGAAAAAGAAAAGCGAGATGTTTAAGCTTGTTTTGACAAGATTTTATTTTCATAGCTCTAATCCCATTAAGCCATGCAGCAGTTTTTAGTTTACTTCAGTGGCTTAACCTTAAGCCAAATTACGAGACTGATATTGATTTCAGCTGCTTCTACATAGTTATGGGAAGCCCATAAAATCCAAATCTGAGGTAGCCCTGATGAACATGCAGTAACCTTCTTAATTGCTTTAGTCTCTAGAAACCGTGGACATAACTATGAAGAATAAGATCAGTCCCCCTAATTGGTTAAAAAAATATAAGGTTCCTGGTTGTTCTGAGGCCTTAAATGCTATTTGGCTGCAAAAAAACTCGATTATTCAAGTTTGTATGAATTATTCACCTACAAGAACCGAGCGTAGCCTAAAATATTAATGTTTGCATAATGTACTACTGCATATTACATGTGACATGGTGTCCTCACATAGTGATCACAGTAGTTAGAGAAGTTAGAGAACATACTGATGAATCATGGCCAAGACTGACAGTTTGCACAACTGTCCTTTAAAAGGATTTTTTAAAGGTATATATTTACCGCAGTGTTAGTTATTTATTAAACAGTTTTTTTTATTTGAGCTGTCTTTGCTGTTTTCTATGAAAGGCTGAAATTATTCAATTTGATGATTCGGCAATTAGTTGGTTTCCTAATGGGCAATGGAACAATTTACCATAAAACTTTATCACGCCTGCGACATTAGTAGTGTACTGGTAAAGTATGCCCATTAAGGTTGTATCTAATAACAATTAGTAAATACAAGTTAGTAAGTTCGTTAGATATCTCATAATAGTGATAAAAATGAAAGATGCCATTATCAGTGTTTCCCCTATCCTTAAATATGTTGGCCAGCCCATTTGACCAAGTTCTAGGAGCTAATGGGCTGGAAGCAGGAAAAATGGATAAGCATAAGGATCTAAATGACTTTGACAAGGGCCAAATTGTGATGACTCGATGACTGGGCATAACTAAGACAGCAGGCCTTTTGCGGTGTTCCCAGTAAGGAAGCACAAAGTGCTCAAAAAAGGTTAATGCTGAATGTGATAGAAACATACCAGTGCACACAGTGCATCACAGCTTGCTATGTATGGGGCTGCATATCTGCAGACTTGTCAGTGAAAGTGTCTACAGTGGCCATATAAGCATCACAACTGGACCACTGATGGAATAGGGTGGTTAAGTCTTTTGAATCTGTGGGATGTGTTGGTCAAAATAGTCCAATCCATCAAGGCCCCATCCCATGGCTTATAGCACTTCAATGATCAGCTGTTGAAGTCTTGGTTCCAGATACCTCAGCACACCTTCTGAGCTCTTGTGGAGTCCATGCCTTTACAGGTCAAAGCTGGATTGGTGGCATGAGGGGGACCTACACAGTTTTAATGTTGTGGCTGGTCTGTGTACATACTATAGAAATTCACATCAACCTTCTATAGCATTAAAACCCTTTGCCTAAAATTGCATAGGCCTCCCTCACGCCACCAAAACAGCTCTGACTTGTTCTTCTTATCCTTTGTATTTCTGTTGATCAGTGACTGACAGAAAAATAAGTGCCTTTGCCATACATTAAATTTAGAGTAAGTATATTAAACAATATCTCACATTTATGTTGTTATTAATGTCTTTTTTTCAATAAATATTTCCATGAAATATATTCAAGCATTATTGCATACCTGTGACAGACATATATGTGAGTTTTCCTTCATAAGGTCCATCCTCATAGTGCCAAAAACACCATCCTGATCAAAAAGTGTGATGGCGGGTACTTTACCATCTTTTCGAAAAGGCCCTCCGCCATTTTCCAAATGCCCTCCCCATTTATCTCATACATATGCAGACAGCATTTCTCCTTATTTTTATGAATTTCATGGTGTCCTTTAGTGAGCGCTATGGCATATCCACATGACAGATGAAACCAGCACATTTATATTGCGCTAATACCCCTTTTTGCTCTCTTTTCCATGCATATTTTCTCAAATTATGGGCATGAAACAACTGTCAATTTCTCTCCCCTTCTTCTTCTGACACCTTGTCTTGTATCTCAGAAGATGATTGTTGAAAGTTGCAGCTACCCCATTAGGAATGAAAAAAAAACTCTGACCGATGTGTCTTCCATTTGAGAAAAAAATGTTTCATTTTCTTATTGGGGTAGGGGTTGGAGTACTGATAGAGCTCTAAATTGTGGTGGACTCGTCAGTGCTCTTGGCATAGACATACTTGAGAAAGGAACATTTGATAGCATGTGTCGTGGGGCAGAAAGGCAAGGCAGATGGAGGGAGAGCCTTTTGCTCAGTCATAATGGACATAATTGAGTAAAGAAAGGGACCCCTCACGTTAAATTAACCGTGATATTCAGGGCCAGTAATGAAAAAAGAGGGTTTAAAAGGTTAAATGGCTTTTCAGAGGTCTGAATCCCGTCAGAGTTTCCAAAGCTTTTTTTTTTTCTGAAAATGGCATTACAAGAAGGTATTCACGGGTGATTACAATCTGCAATCCACATGTAGAATGGGTAAGTGGTGATTGAACTTGCTTCTTTTTCATTGCTCTCTCTTTGGCTTGCTCTCCCGGCAGAGTATCAACTCTTGCTTTAAACATACATAAGCTTTGAATTCCTTCTGAATTTGGGTTCCTTCTTTGCTACTTCACCTGGGAAACTCTAAATAATTCCATAAAATTTGGCCCCATAACAAAGTCAAACGACATTTTGTTGGAGAAAAATTCTAAGCAAATTCTTATTTTTTAGGGTTTTTTATACAAACGTTCTTCATTTAAACCTGAGAATTCTTCTGTCTGATTAAGTTGGGTTCAGGTTTTGGAAGCGGATGCATTCAGATGGTTTTGGTTTAACTCGCGTCGCGGGGCGTAGTAGGGGAGGGGGTGAGTGGAGCAGCTGGTGGCCTGCTGGTTCAAGATCTGCCCCTGCAATTGGAAGGCCTTGGGTTTGAATCCCAGGATTTCTAGTGGCACCACTGAGGTACCCTTGAGCAAGGTACCATCCCCGCACACTGCTCCCTGGGCTCTGTGTTCCTGCCTGCTTGGTGAATGGGTTAAATGTAGAGAACAATTTTGTGCTGTTCACACTGCGTGCTGTCGTGTGTTCACGCATGACAGATGAACGCTTAACAGATTACAAATGCAAATAGGCATTGCTTGAGCTCAAATAAACAAACATTATTCACTGCTGCTCACATAAGTTAGGACATTTTTCTTTTTATAAGACCAGTGATATGTCTTAAGAAATATGTTGCATTCTTTTTATTCATTTTCTGCTTTCTTTAAATTGCATGCACTTGCCTTAAAACAGCTAATACAACCACACCTAACCAATGCCAATTCTGTTACATGCGACTATGAAATCCATCAACTGTGGAAAACAAGTGGAGTCAGCTTAAATACTTGCAATCAGCTCAAATAACTGTGATCAGACAATTATGCAATAATTGCGACAGGCCTAATCAGCACGTTATTATTCTGTTTCAGCATGTTTTTAATGTCCTGTTATTAATGAAATAAATGTCAGACCTCAGAACTTGAGGGGTATGACCAACATAACAGAATGAAATAAAGTCATGGCATGGTACAGTTCTAAATCCGTGATCATGCATTTTGCTGTTGTTTACATGCCAAACCGTACTATGTTTAAATCCCTGCACTGAATTTAGTTACCCTTCTTGCTGGTGTACTGAGCATATTGGGTTGTACTACAAATAGTGCAGATCACTGATCTACTGTAATCAGTACAGCTGCTATCGCTTGATTCAACAACCGCAACATTTGTTCCCGGAGGGGATCTCAATTCAGATAACATGGAACTAATGCCTGGCCCACACTATACGATTTTGTAAATGTTGAAAACATGAAGCACCACACACATAAGAGTAGATTTC
Source organism: Brachyalestes nurse (assembly GCA_037974405.1). Classification (NCBI taxonomy): domain Eukaryota; kingdom Metazoa; phylum Chordata; class Actinopteri; order Characiformes; family Alestidae; genus Brachyalestes; species Brachyalestes nurse. The sequence goes on from JBBPCY010000001.1 coordinate 6,671,194, forward strand.
TGATTTTTTGTCATAGATGTCATCAAAGCCCCTCCCAGTACAAATCAACACGCTTCCAGATTATGCTCATTAATCAGCAGGCTGAGCTCTTGCAGAATTTCACATAAATATTTTTGTTACATTTTTTTCCAGTTTAGTTCCCAATAAGACTCCCCAATCACACAATGCCACCAACACTGGGAGGGTGAAAACTAGCAAATACTATTTTAAAGACATCTCTTAAGACATTTTTTTTTTAAATGCTAATTTTGTTCAGCAAATATACATCCATGCTAGCTAACATCATGCCGAGTGAGGACCAACTTTTTTGGGATTGTTAGGAGAGGCAAACGATTATCCTTTAGTGTAAAGTGACCATTTTGTCTTATATGAACACACCACAGCACAAAGTGTGAACAGTGTGAAATTCTTTCTCTGCATTTAACCCATTCACCAAGTGAAGCAGCAGGCAGCCAGGAACTCGATGCCCGGGGAGCAGTGTGTGGGGATGGTACCTTGCTCTAGGGTACCTTAGTGGTGCCACAGACAGTCCTGAGATTCAATCCCATGGTGTCCTGATCACAGGAGCTGTCCCAGTTGGTGTACAGCCATCACAATACCTGCCAAAAGTATTAAAAAAAATGACAGTCATTCCGAAAGAAGAGGTGTTAATTAATATATAAATATATATAATGCTTTTTAATTGAATTGGTTAAATTTAGTTTTTATCCTGGTTTCTCCTCCTCTCAGAGCAGAGCATCAGACAGAGAACCTGATATCTTTTGACCAAGGTAGAAAGAAGTTACGAGTATCATCTGTAGTCTCAATTGCAAGTGATTTGGTGAACATGGAGAAGAGCAGGAGTGGAAAAAGTAATGAGTGTTCTCAAGGAAGGCAGACTTTGGAAAGCTCTTCTGGAAATGATAAGAAGAGTGAAAGTGCAGTTCCTAATACCTATGTCAGACAGTGTAGAAATAAAAATCGGATGCTTCATCATGTCAAAGTCAGAAAAAGGGTCAGAAAAATAAAGGAGGGTTGTCAGGCCTGTGTTTGTGATGTGACTGCTTGGAGTATTTCTGTAGACATAACTGACCTTGTTTTGTGTCAAGGACAAGTTCTTCAAACACTATGCCTGACAGGAACAGTAAAACTGACAGGTGGTTATTTAATGTGGGGTCCACAATGCAATGCAGTCTTATTACATGGAAAGAAAAATCACACTATGTTTTTACCAAAGGTTTGTCATTTCTTCTTTTCAAAACAAGTTCAAAAAGAAAGTTCACACTTGAATCTGCTAATGAAAAAGTTGCATCGTTAAATTCAACTTTTTACTGTGCAGTTAAACATAACATTTAGCGAAACTATAGAAATACCTTCTTAAAGAATTAATGATGATGGAACTTGGGTCCAGAGAGTCCAGGTTCCTGGGCATTGCTTTTTTCTCAAAGACGACTGGTTGAGTTCTGGGTTAAATGAAGAGGATTAGAGAACAAGCAGAACAAGTGACATGATAAATGGAGAGGAGTCAATGAGAAATTAAATGTGGTTGAATTCTTTTCAGATACAGCGTGTGATACTTGCAAGTGAATCAAGTGGCCTGGAGGGTGATTAATTATAGTTTAAGAGGTCTGGATACCATTACTAAATATTCAGGGAACACAGGAGATATAACAGAGCTCAAAAGAGAATGAATCAGAAGAGTCAATTAGTAAACTTGTGGCCCTAGACCTTTGAGAGTAGAGTCTAAAGAGATAATGCACACTGATTAGTGGTGAGGTCAGCCTTCCGAATTGTTAACTTGCATCTTTAGATTTTCTCAGCCACACAAAGATCTGTAACAATTGGTGTTGTGCCTGTCACGATCAGACTGTGATTCAACTAAGAAATCCCCCAGAAACTGAGCTTCTAGATGAACCGCCGGAGAAGAAACACTATATGGACAAAAGTACTGGGACACCTGTCCATTATACCAACAGGGACTTTAATGACATTGCATTTAAGTATATAGATATTAAAATAGACCTGCCCTCCCTCTGCAGGTATAACAGCTTCCACTCTTCTTTGAAGGCTTTCCACAAGATTTTGGAGTGTTTCTGTGGGAATTTGTGCTCATTCATTCTATAGAGCATTCTGTTGTTCTACAAGAAGGCATAGCTTCCAATCTATTCCAAATCATCCCAAATGTGTTGGATGGTGTTGCTGCCAGTCTGTGTGGGGCAGTCAAAGTTTTCCACATTGAACACATCCAACTATGTATTTATAAACCTTGATTTGTGCACTGGGACACAGTCATGCTGGAGTAGAAAACATTCTTTCCCACACTGTATCCACAAAGCTGGAAGCATGGTGTTATCCAAAATGTCTTTGTATGCTGAAGCATTAAAATTGACCTACAGTGGAAGTATAGAGGTCTAGCCCAAACACTGAAAAACACACAGTGTATGTGACTGATCCTGCTAAAGGGGAGCAGGATTCCAGACTCTCACCTGATGCCACTCCATGAGGGAGCTGCATTGAGCCGACAGAAATGTAGCTCTGCCCAGCTCAGATGTTCTCACAGTCATCTTGCAGCTACAATTAGGACACATCTTCATCTTTAATAATCGGTATTAAAGATGAAGATGTGTCCTACTTTTAGCAGTCATCTTCAATATTTACCTCCCCATACACCCAGATCCTGGATTTCTTCACTGAGCAATCTCAGACATTTAGGACTGAAAGCAACATCTGCAGCACCATCACACTGAGCATGGGGGGCCCTCAGGGCTGTGTGCTCAGTCCATATGATGTAATGATGCTGACTCACGACTGTGTGGCAATACACAGCTGAATCGACATCATCAAGTTCACTGATGACATGAGTGTGGTGGGTTTAATCCGTGGAAATGATGAGGCACCATACAGAGAGGAGGTACAATAACTCATGGACTGGTGAAGATTGCCCTTCACTGGAAGTAAGGGGACTAGCCCAGACCCTTAAAAACAGGTGTGTCCCAATACTTTTGTCCACATGTATTTTATTGATGGATTTGATACAATATCTGACCCAACATTGTGTTCTCTCTCACTTGGTCCAACTTTTTGTCAGCTGTACTGTGCTGTAATACTGTATTGTTTGTTTTCAAGTTTTTAAGTCTTTTTGTCACTCTCTGTAGCCTTGTATAAACTTGTGTAGTCTTGTGTTGTTTTATGTAACATCATGGTCTTAGAACAACATTGTTTCTCCTGACAGATATTGCTAAATTTGAAACCCTTCTTGTTCATGTAAATGTTACAGTTGTATGAAGTAAAGATCTGTCTTGGCGTCTTTGTGACTGGTTTATTGTGCTGAATTTTCAGAACGCTCTTTTGCATGCAGTGACAAACAGCATTGAATTCTGGGAGCAGATCCAGTGCACTGTGGAATCTTGAAAACAGTGTAAGCTAGTTATAAACCAAATGAATGAATCACTGTAAAACAAAAACAGAAGGTACAGACGCCTAGTTGCATATATCAAAAATATGCACACAGGTATACAGTTACATTCACATGTAGACTGCCACATATGTACATATAATATACTTGGTTATGCATTATAGTGATCTGAGTGAAACATGGTTAGAATATGAACAAGGCTAAAACAAATGGGCCTGGTTTATGCTTCCTCTGATCCTTTCAGGGCGCACACCTATAGATACATTACTGTTACTTAGTGCGACAAAATCATTGTATTGAGGTAAAATACATCCGCATTGAATTAGTTAATTGGGAACCAGGCTGCCACAGCTAATGTCTAATTAGTGAATCACTATGACACCCAGCCTTTAGAGGTTATAAATCACAGTCTTAGATGGCCTGGTTAGGGCCCAGACCTGCAATGTTTTGAACCAAGCGTAATTAGAAGACTCAACAGAGGAAGTCTATTGTGCTCACAACTTCAAATAATAGTAATTTAAAAGCAATTAAAGCAGGTTTGAACAAACAAATAAACAACAGTGGGCTAATTGGAAAGAAATATTTAATAAATAAACATGTTGGCAGCCAAGACTGTATGAGTGTCTATATACATTATTAATGTCCTAAAACAGAATAGGTTATACTCTAATTACTTGCAGCTAAATTTAGGACACATCTTCATCTTTAATACCGATAGAGCAACCTTGCGGATCTGCTTACTGTACGTGGACATCAATTTGATTCCTTTTCCTTCTTAAACAACTAAGCTGTTAATAATACATTGTGGCACAGCTCCCTACTTCCTCTATAGTGCGTCAAGCAAGTTATAACAGGTTTGTGTTCGTTGGGTTTTTTTACTATCCATGCAAAAAACAGCACTGGAGATACAAACGGGGAAGTTGATGAAGTACAAGCGCTACTATCTGAAGATTTGGACTCAAGATAAATTTCAGTGGGAGTTTTCTATGATGCTAAGAAATATATCTCTACCGCTAGAAATGTGAAAGTGTACCAGGCCATAGTAAACAAGTTAGCTGGGTTGCAAGACAAAAGAATACAGAGAAAAAGTAAAAATCTTCAAAAAAGATTTTAAATAATTAAAGACCACAGTGTCAGAAGCTGGTAGGACTTCATGAACGCAGTTTTGGGATGATGACCAAGAGAGTTGTGCTGCTGGCGTGTCAGAAACACCATTACGATTCTGAGATACAGTGGAAAATCCAAGCGTGCTACAAGCTTTGTGCCATCACAGTATGGTTTAGGTACTGTACGGTACCTGGCTACCTATGGAAAAGTGCCTTTGGTCCATTATGTTAGCATTATGTTAAGGAACCATTTAAGACACAGCATTGCCACTCATCTGTGTTACTCGTCTCCTCATCTGTGTATCTTGTTTTTTTCTACAGCATGCTGCTCAATGTTTAGTTTATTTATTTGATAGCTCAGGCTTTTTCTGATGCCAATACTGGATATTGGATTGGCACCGGCAAGCTAAAATGGCTCCTGATGTCTTCAGATAACAACGAAAATGTGTATTCTAAATGAATTTCATGATTTTTTGAAAGGGTACACTGTTAAAAATATTTTTTCTTGTTTCTTCAAGGAAGTTTAATGTGGTAAACAGACACTGTTTCAAAGTTTCAAACATTACTGTTCATTTAACAAGGATTTCTTGTTGCCCAGGTATGGATGCTAAGCTACAAAAACAGCCTGTTTTGAATTCACTGTGATGGCACAAAAACAATCACCCTTACATATCTGCCATATCTGCCACCCTTACATTGCGTAGACCCTCTAATTCATGCTTTTTTTATAAGATTTTTATAAGGAGTGTATCAACCAGGCCTACATTTTGAACGAGGCACAATACAGCCTATAAAAACTGAGCATTTAAAAACATTCTATAAAAAGTCATGCACACGTATATATATATATATGCAAAAATGGCCAGTTTAACATGTACGATTAAAAGGTTGGAAAAGAGTCATATATTTTTCTTTATTCAGTACATAAAACCGTATCAACATCTTAAGTGCACCAATGGGGGAAATTTAGGGCATGGGCTCATCAAATGATTTTTTTTATTTGACTTTGATCTTGTATTCACTTTCTGAGCCAAAATTTTACATCTCACATCAACAGTCTTAAGCAGCAAAATTGGAAGGGAGAAATATTAGATACTAGATTTCATTATTAACAATTCCAAATGTATAATTTGTAATTTAAAAACTAACCATTGCACAGTAACAAATACAGTGGTGCTGAACATAGACTGCATTGTCTGACATGTGTGCTCTGGCCCTGTCCTTCTCTGACCCTCTCAGGGAGAAAACCCAATTAGTTGATGAAGTGAATCTGAGGAGAGGAGTTGGCTGCACTGTGATGACTGCTGCAGCATCCAATCATTCATCAACGCTAAACGCCGTCCCTGCAGTCAGGAAGGTGGACAGTAATCAAACCTGACAGGGATTTGCAAATTTAGACCCAAATTCATAAAATAAAAAAATTTGCTCAGATTTTAAACTTATGTGGCAAGACCACACGACTGAAATTAACATCTGAAATGTGAAGTGTTAAACACACACACACACATATTTGGAAATTAGGAGAAATATTGTCAGCAGTTCTTAAAAACTAAGGCAAAGCTGTTCAGTTCAATACTTGCACCTATAAAAGATAAAACCTGAGAAACTGAACATTTTTGCAGGGGTCTCTTATATGTATATGTTATTTATACATGTTCATATTTGGCAGACGCTCATTTACAGAGTGACTTCAACTTGTCTATTCCATGCTCAGTAAATAAAGTTTCAGTTGCAAAAGTAAACAGCCGAGAAGTGTTATGACTGGACACAATCAGTCAAAATATTGAGCAGATGTAATTTTGTATGAGAGTAAAAATGGAATGACTACAAAAAAGATTTTTATTGCAGTTCATGCTGAAGAAGGAATGTTCCGAGAGCCAGTGTGGTTAATAACAGTTAAGGCTGTAACATAAAAGTAATAATCCAATAGACCACATAGACTGAAGCATAATCTCTTTGCATTGACTTTTTCCAGGCCCTACTTTCTATTTTGTTAGGATCCTTGTTATCAATTTATCAATTTGTGCTCTTTCAGAGTATCTCCCTACCTTTGAACTTGTGGGACCAGAGGAACCAGTGCATTTTTGTTTCTGTTGTAAATGTGTTTTCCTTGGACCAGCTGAGGACTTTTCCTCTAGCTTCCGCTGTGCCCGAGATGGAATTAATCTTCCTGTCGGCGAGCATGAAGTTCTTCGTCTGGGTCAGTAGAGGAGGCGCATAACACAAACACAAAGGATCAAGGCGAAAGCTGCTATTGCTGCCCAGGCCTCTGCAGCTGATCCTTTATCACTAAACAGCTTCTTGGCCTAAAGGGAAAAAAATCCTTAGAACTGTACAGCTACACTCTGTATCTCAATTTGCACAGCATAGTGAAAATGTGTTAAAAATGCATTATCTGTGCTCCTTTATTTGCTTGCATGGCAGTAGTGTCTTTGAAAAGGTCATTCTGTCAGTGTAATGCAAGTGATATCTGTGCATGTACAAACAGAAGGAAAATAGCAGGGTGCAGTGATGCATGAGGGATCCTGCAACAGGAATGTGGAAGTAAGATTCTGCGCATACTAAATGTTCCTAAACAAAAATTTACAGAAGATATTGGCTTGATCTAAAACAAGGCATGATATAAGGAGAATATTTGAAGGGTGTCTTGTCTGGTTTGGCAGTTCACCCTCTTCACCACTAGAGGAGCTCTAAGTCGTTATGCTATGTCTACTAAGTACTTTCGAGTTTAGCACTATATAAGTCCTTGTATGAAGTTTTACTGATTTCCTGGTGAACTGAGTGGTTTTGTTGTCTTTCTTTTTATATTTTATTATATCCTTTTTATATTTTGACTTGTGTCTCTTGTCTTGCCTCTGACACTCTTGTTTGTGGTTTTGGACAATTGCGTTCTTTTTGGATTTCCCTCTTTGCCTAGCCTGGATGTTCATCTATGACTTTGCTTGATCACTGCATTGTGTTTTTGGATCATCTGTGTCTGACCTGTTTCCCTGATGTTGATCTTGGTAAGTATATTAACTGGCAGGCAGTGAGTTCGGCCAGTTATTCAAAAGCATGTTTTTCTTTGGTAACAAACGTCCCAAGTTTCAACAAAAATCAATGTTCTTTTCGAATTCAGATGGACCAAGAACAAGGAAAGTGGACTGTAGCTTTGCATGCCATTGTGGAAGGTGAGGTACAAATGCCATTTGATTAGAAACAGAGGAGCAACAACTTGGGCGGCACAGATGTCACCACCTGTTCATTTGGATCTAGCACACACATAATTACACACAAATCTGCGGTCTAGAACTTTCTATATTTAACATCATGGAGGTCTGGATGATACGTGAGTTTTGAGCCTAGCAAATCATAAATGCACAGTAAACGGCTCACAGAAGGCAGAAGTCATGTCTTCGTAGTGCTGTGGGCTGGCACTTCGCGGTGCAGAGAGTGAGCAGAGTGCTCAGCCATGCGTCAGTGCTGCGAATCAAGATTTCTTCGCATGCTTGAGAAAGTGACACATGCAGTGCCCTCCTTCAGAATTTGCACGTTATTAGCAGCCCAACTGTTCCGCTGCTCAAAGCAAAACAATTGTAAACTAATATAGATCTGAAAAGAGAACTTGGATAGATACAAATCCTGTTACAAATTTTTATATACAAAATATGTTTATTTTTATAGATTTATTTCAATGTTCAACTCTGTAACAAAATACAAATAATGCAAATAATTATTTACTTACTATATTTATTTGAGATTTTGGTTTTACTATTTACTAACACATAGGTTTTACTATTGTTTCACAAACTGATGTCAAAGAAAAGCTCATGTGGCTCAACTCAGGATGATTAAATGGATAAATGCAGTGATTCTGGGTGTGACACTGCTAGTATCTTCACTGCTAGCAAAAAGAGGGGAAAAGTATAGAATAAAAACACTAAACTGGGACAGTCCGAAAGCACAAATAAATATTTATTTTTCTTTGATTTTACCTGATCAGGTGCAATGTGGCTCCACATGACTATCAGCTCCGCTAATATATTTTGTGAGCTCATGGCTTACAGGTGTAAATCAAGGAAGGCAGACAGAACTGGAAAACTCCTCCAGTGAGATGAATGCAATGTAAACAGAAAGCCTGCAGTACTCTGCAGTCCCCATTTCTGTTTTCTTTAAGTGGAAAAGTACAGGCAACGTGATGATTCTGTATAAACCTGTGTTACAGTATCAATAACAAAATATTGTTTGTGTAGACTACATATAAGAATTCAGCTTTTTGCTGATTGAAAGACACCCCATAGCAAACTTTTAAGCTAGCTAGGTCTACCGCTGCACTGTTTTGTTAATGAGTCTATATACTGCAGTCTATGGCAGGTAGTATTTCTAGAATCGTCTAAGTGGCATAATGTTGGTGCTCCATTCAGCCAGTAAGACTAAAGCAATGTTTTGTGAATGGGGTAGTGCAGTGCAGTGGAGAGTTTCTCCTTCAGCTTCGGCAGCTCAATGTGTTGGATAAACACTGGTGTGGAGGTTTCAGAATGATAGTGAAGCTCTTTACAACATGTACTCTCTTTTTGTAGTATCAGACAGACAGATACTGTCCAGGCAGTCACCATTCATTTTGCCCCACTAGTGCTTCACTTCCAAGTTCGGAAATTGTAATTGCAATTTGTCCTGCATTCAAGTCTGTGGCCTGAAATCCAGCACAAATACAGAAGCGACCTTTAAAAAGAAGCAGAGGAAAAAATTGTGACTAGCTAGGCAGTGTATCATGTTGCAGCAAATTAAGTTAAAAATGACCATAGAGGTTCAGAAATCATGTTAACCTCAGTCTAACTTTCAGTGAAAAACTTTTTGATGAAGCATTGTTGAGTGAAGATGGTAGATATATCAAGAGTAATGTTACAACAGAGCATTAGAAAAACATTGACCCATTTTATATGCATATTTCATATTGATAGTTTAAGGTATTCATTACAAAACAGATTGTCCAGTTAGTGAAGTTTCTTTGTATTGCATTGTATCTCTGCAATATACATTATTTTTATTAACTTTTTATAGATTGTGTAATGCAGTATACCTCATGCAGTCCATGAGCATCTCCAGACTATAACATGGTAATTCATTTTTCTCAGGTTACTGATATCACTGCTCTCAATCGAAACATATTTTACAAATAATCGCAGTAATTCCTAGTCCTAGCATGTCATGGTGATGTCACTCCCACAGGCAGCAACATATGATACTTCATTCAGGCCGCACCCTTTGGGAAAACATAGGACTTAGCGGAATGGAAATCCATGCATATTGATTCATTACGATAGACACTAATCAGGATCCCTGGGAGATGTAGTGTAGGAGCTGTAGAGAATTCACAGAGGTCACACTGAAACCTCCTCTAAACTTCAAAGCGACTGCAGAGCGGAGTCAGCACACTTGGGCCAGCTAAACAGCATGTTTAAGAGCTGCTGCCTGCACAGGAAGTTTCGAGGACATGCCCCATCCTACTTGCCCCTCTCTATGCAATCTATTATGCGATAAGCATTAATACTTATTAGTTCTTATTAATAAGCCTTATATAATACTTAATGTATGCAATGAAACACTCGGAGTGCAATGCTGTACTCGGAGGTGGGAGGTTTAAAAGTAGCCATACGAAAACGTTATTTATTTTCTCCTTGCTGCTGATTGGCTGCTGCCCTGTGACACTACAGTCCAGAATTTTCCCCGTCTCCAGTGTTCCCGTGTTTTTTATTTTGTTTTTCTCAAAGCCCTGCATTTATATTACTGTAAATAAATTTGTTACTGTACTTACCAGCATATTCCAAAGAAAACACACGTGCATTAATTACAGTACAGTCTATACAGGGGTAACATTGGCATTTATTTGGGATTCTAGCACTGCGGGAGACAGCAGTTCAGTGTAAACTGTACAGTATGGACACGGGTTTACCTTTACATTTTCTTTAAGGGTAATGTATTAAGCTGAGCTTAAAATGAAATTAAAGTGTTTTGAGAGCATATTTGGGTCAGTATTTGGGATTTGCCCTATAAAAATAGGCATTTTTAGGCATTTTTTACCACATCACAACATTGCAGGTTTTCACTATACATAGGTGCTCTTAGAACATAACCTCAGGATAGTCGGGGGTTTACTCTATTGCCACAAAAAAGCAAAGAATAAACGCAGGGGATTTTTGTGATCTCCGCAAATTTTGCGGGGGGTTCCGCAAACAGTTATTAGTTCAGTTCTAAGAAAAAATCCGCGAACGACTAAACTCTAAACTGACTAAACACTTACTGACTGCACTGGCACCCTGTGGCTCTCGATATGGTTCCCTCTCCATGATGTTGAACGCTGAGAGTCTTTTTACTGCCAGCATAAAGGATAATATGGTCTATTATTAGAGACATACTTTACTGTTGTGCCACAAAAGGGCCACTAGCTTCTGGAAATATTCTTGCTGATTAGTGAGGCGTACAGTAAGTATGGTGGTTTCCCCTGATCAAGCAGGAAACTACTTTCAATCACTCTCTTTTTGAGCCTGAAATGAACTGATCCTCCTTAAAATTAACCATCACATCATGGAAAAATGGATCCCACCCGGTTTTGGGAACAGCTCACCTGAAAAATGGTGACTCAAATGAATTCTGCAGCGAGTGGTCCATGTCCCTTGCCTCCAATCTCTTGATTTCTTCCAACAGTCTCGGTGTAGATGGAGACAGCTGAGGCCCCTCACTGTCATCCTATGAAATATTCATCTGTGTGGAGGCCTTCGCAGCAGGGGCCACTGAGCCTGCTTAAAAACAGACCCTCCCTTCCTCAAGTGTAAGTGCACTAATGATGTATTTCATCATCATATGATGCCTCACTAATGAGGGGTAGCATTATATTTATCTATAGGACACCTGTTATGAGCTTGACCTAACGCCAGTGGAACTGACATGTTGTTGTAACAAATCTTGTCTCTAAAATGCCAACTTAGTGTTAACGCTTGGTCATGTAACAACGTTTTATTCTGAGTAATTCTGAACAATTAGCTTTAGCACTTTTGCCGTGAAATGTTCACATATTGTAAAGAGCAGAAGGCAACAGCAAAACAATATGCATTTCAAGTGACCAAGCACTCCTGCCATGCTCTCTCTCTCTGTCTCTCTCTCTCTCTGTCTTTCTCTGTCTCTCTTTCTCTTTGTCTGTCTCTGGTCTTTCTTTCTTTCTCTCTCTGTCTCTCTCTCTCTGTGTCTCTCTCTCTCTCTGTGTCTCTCTCTCTGTGTCTCTCTCTGTATCTCTTTCTCTTTGTCTGTCTTTTGTCTTTCTTTCTCTCTCTCTCTGTCTCTCTCTCCCTCTCTCTATCTCTCTGTCTCTCCCTCTCTCTGTCTCTCTCTCTCTTGCTCTCTATCTCTCTGTCTCTCTCTCTCTCTCTGTCTTTCTCTCTGTGTCTCTCTCTTTCTATGTCTCTCCCTCCATCTCTCTCTCTCTGTCTCTCTCTCTCTCTCATATCAAGAGCCGTAAAAGTCCATTAGAGCTCACTGCAGTCCAATAGCGGCTTAAGCATCCAGCAGCTCAGATTCCAGTTTGATTACAGCCATATTTAGTTTCTGAATGGGATTACTGATATGTTGTTACAGATGCTCTATTCACTCGAAAATCATGCGTAAAGGACACTGCTTCAACAGCAGTATTATATCCCTGTCCATGAACTCCTCTGCAGCAAATGTATTGCTGTCCAGAGATCTGGAGATGTCTACAATAGAAGCTCTGACCTTTTAAGACCAGATCATGCAGTTCCAAAGACAGGAGAAGTAGGTTTACTGTTATCTGATTTACAGTTCTCTTTGAGTTCTCCCTATCAGAATGTCTTTCACCCTCAGCACAGATTCAAAGGGAAGATAGGAGCTCAGAGGAAGTTAGCCAAGAGTACATTTACACTTGCAAACATCTGTGGTGGCAACTATATTGAGCCAGTGTTGATATAACAAGACCCAAAGGGGCTCGCTTCTGCACGCCCTTTCCTCTGCAGAAAAATGTCCTCAGCATGAATAGAAGGGAAGTGATCTGTGAAGAAAAGAGGCTTCACGGGGCAAGTTAACAGGCATTCTTATGACAACTGACAAGCACAGATGTTCCACTGAGAAGGAAAATGTGTATGCTGTGAGTGTGGTGAGCTATTCCATTTTCTCATGCACTGTCTCCACTCAGATACATTAGGCTTTTTAGGGGGAGGGCATTCACATAAAATTTTCAGTCGGGACAGCAAGGAGGACAGTTTCTCGCTCCCATTCCTACCTAGCCAGTCTGCTAGTAAATATTTCATAAATCACAATTTTCACAACACCAATCTGCGTGAAAGTGCATTCACATGCTGTACTATTGCAAATCAGAATAGGGATTTGCTCCTGCTGGGCTCTGTTTCTTTTGTTAAAGGACAGCAGCCATACAAGCATCTCGTCATATTATATAAGAATGTAATGTCAGCCCCTGCTGTGTTTCTGTTTTTCACAAGAGCATGAGGTAAGTACAGTCCAAGCTTAAGACAAAAACCTATGGTGTAAGTGTTAAAAGATTCAGCAGACAAGCTCTGCTTCTGTTTTCTGTAATGTAATCTAAGGGATCACATTTTTATACAGCAGTCAAGCCAGGAGTGGGAATGCAAGCTGACATGTCTAAAATGGCTGTGAGGATCAAGCCCCCAAATTGTGTTAGGAAATGGTTCCGAATAAATCATACTCATAGTGTTAGTATCACAAGTTAATGACTTTCATTTTTTCATAGCAGATGAGAAGTGTCGTGTTTGATATGCGGCAGAAATGAGGTAATGTTTTACACTGGCATGTCCTTATTATGCATTTGCTTCAATCCTGGAGGCTAAAGGTATAACATGACTTCACACAGACACCTACTGTATGCAACAAGAAGATGCTGTGCTGTGGCGTCAATACAAACTTACAGAGTTTACAGGGCTGTTGTAAACATTATTGGTGTTCTCAAGATAGGATCTGTGAATTAAAGCAAGAAATGATGCGAATCTGTCTGAAGTGGTGTTAAACAAGCACAAAGCCAGATCGCAACTAAATTGCTCAGGTAACACTGTGGGGCTTAAATGGTAATCGATACGCATTGATCGAATAAGCAGCTTGGAAACAACAGACACACCCACGATTTTCTCATAAAGCAGTTAAGATCATTTAAAAATGCAAACCATTTAAATGCAACCAGCTGCACTAAACAGGAGAGGAGAGGAACTTTTATCCCTTGTGTACTGAGTCACGGTCGAGGGATTGATTTTTTTTATGTCTTACTGTACTGGTGTATATGTTGTTCATATTTAAACCCAGAATTGCTCTTTTGTTAAAGATCGTTGAGAATCTGACCAAATGCTTCATGCACTATCTTTGCACAGAACCCACGGCTAGCAGCTAACTGAGCCCTATAAGGGATTTTTGACTGTGAAAAGAGTCCAACTTATGTTTTTGTACTGAACCGTAAGAAAGGGATCTCGTGCCCCATGTCCCAACAGATGTTTTGAAAAATCTCAGAAGGTGTTTATCATATTTATTTATTTAAACACAGTTGTTAAACACAAAAGCATGAATTGTTGTTAGCAAATGTAGCAAAAAGCCCTGCTGCAGAAGAACCACTTTTATTAACCTAAAGTTCAGTTCAACCTTCTTGTTCAGTTTTCAACCTGGTCTCTGTCTGCACCTTCTTAAGCATATAGTTGCTTACAATATGGATGGTGATTCCGACACATTTCCCTGTAATAATTCAGTTAACACAGACGCTAGCAATAAAAGTCAACAGTTTTTCTGTTCTTATACAGTGTAAATAAATGTTTGTCAATATTTGTATTACAATATTTGTATGGGGCCACCTCTTCTTTGAATCATCCATCTACACCAATTCACACACACCATCTTTCATCTACACACCTTCACACACACCATCATACATCTACACACCTTCATACACACCATCATACACCTTCACACACACCATCATACACCTACACACCTTCACACACACCATCATACACCTACACACCTTCACACACACC
>JBBPCY010000001.1:6685827-6715072 GCA_037974405.1 Brachyalestes nurse
ATTTTTATAACTACAGTCTGTTTTAGTCATGATGACGTCTTGTCGCAATCCTGCGACTTTGGCGCCTAAAGGGTTAATTGATTTATTCTGAGGAGTTGACTTCCATTATAAGCTAATAAAGTTTTGTAAAGTTCTGCAAAGTACTGGAAAGGTACTGTGCTTGCCATTTTGTTCCTATAGTGATTCTATGAAAGTGTGGTCTATCAGAAAGGGTGGTCTGCCAGAAAGGGTCTGTCTGAAAGGGACCTCTTAGAAAGGGTTTATCAGAAAGCGGGTCTTTCAGAAAGGGTAGTCTATCAGAAAAGTTGGTCGTTGGAAAAGGTATTCTGTCAGAAAGGTGGTCTGCCAGAAAGGGTAGTCTATGAGTAAGGCTGGTCTGTCGGAAAGGCCCTGTCAAAAAGGTTGGTCTGTCAAAAAGGTTGGTCTGTCAGAAAGGATGGTCTGTCAGAAAGGGTGGTCTGTCAGAAAGAGTGGTCTGTCAGAAAGGGTGGTCTGTCAGAAAGGGTTGATCTGTCAGAAAGGGTGGTCTGTCAGAAAGAGTGGTCTGTCAGAAAGAGTGATCTGTCAGAAAGAGTGATCTGTCAGAAAGGGTGGTCTGTCAGAAAGGGTGGTCTGTCAGAAAGGGTTGATCTGTCAGAAAGGGTGGTCTGTCAGAAAGGGTGGTCTGTCAGAAAGGGTTGGTCTGTCAGAAAGGGTGGTCTGTCAGAAAGGGTGGTCTGTCAGAAAGGGTGGTCTGTCAGAAAGGGTAGTCTGTCAGAAAGAGTGGTCTGTCAGAAAAGGTGGTCTGTCAGGAAAGGGTGGTCTGTCAGAAAGGGTGGTCTGTCAGAAAGGGTGGTCTGTCAGATGAGCAGCTGAACTGTTCGGTTTAGTGTCATTATGAAGCAATAACTCTGCAGGGGTGTAAAAGACGCTGGACAGACGTGGTGGGTCATTAACATTAAGACGTCTGTTTACTCTAATAATTTCCTAAACGGAGTTCAAACCGCCCTGACGTGATCACTGTGTGTGTGTGTGTGTGTGTGTGTGTGTGAGTGTGTGTGTGTATGTGCATGTGTGTATGTGTGTTTGAAAGATGCCCCATAATGAACTGGAGTCAAAACCCGCAGAGCTGCAGAGTGAGGCCGTAAAAAGTGATCACGACGCCTTGTCTCCTAAATTACAGCTTCCAGCGTTCGGCGGCGACTCGGGCCGACAGCGCGGAGACACGGCGCTCCGGGTCGCTAATTAAACTCACCTGCACTGTTCGGGACATAATTACACACTTCACTGGCTCATTTCTCTCTTTGGCCAAACGAACCTTCAGCACAATCATCTACAGATCAGGCCACAGTGTTTCTCTAATATCTCCAATAATTTCTTCAGTAATATATGTAATAAGAATATAAAACGATTCAGACCATTCAAATCATTTCTAATGAATGTTCAGAAATAGTAATGCGTGCATGTATTCATTCCAGTTTTTGGTAAGTATGAATAGGGCAGTTTAAATTGACAGTTTTTGCCTTTAAGACTAATATATGTAAATGCTCTCTGCTCTGATTGGCTGCCCTATATTTTGCCTCATTCAAAAAGCGGTCTGAAACACATCTTATAACTTCAGCAGAAATGGGTGGGGCTAAACTGCTATAGGCTGAATGGGCGGGGCTAAATTGCAGTAGACTGAATGGCCGTGGCTCAACTGTTGTCGGTAAAATGGGTGGAGCTAAACTGTTGTCGGCTGAATGGGTGTGGCTAAACTGCTGTAGACTCAATGGGTGGAGCTAAAGCGATGAAGGGTGAATGGGTGGATCTATGTAAATGTATTAGTTTCTGTGCCTCCAAAATAGGCTATTTATGCAAATGAGTTTCCATATATGGATGTCATACACCCAAGAAACAATATTTTACATGCTACATTTGGACCTTTTTAATCCATCAAATGGTTAAAACACAATCAAGACTCTCCAAAATGACTTGACTGGAGCACCAGAAGTTTCTAGAGATTATTAAAGGATATTTGGAGCATTTCTATTGGCCGGTTGGTTTTGAATATTAAATGCTGCAGGGCTTCGTTGTGGCAGGTATGGTATTATATGCTAATTTGTGCCAGCAACACTTCGAGCCGCTCTGTTTCGGGTGCCGTGTCTAAAGGCTGGTGCGGAACATGAAAGGACGAGTGTTTTTGTTCCCGGTGCTGTTGTTGTTGTTTTTGCTGTTTTTGTTGTTGTTTTCCCAGGTGCTCCGGCCGGCTGAAGTTAGTGGAGGCTCCTGGAGGCGGTGGAGACCCGGCTGCCTCTGTTTTACGGGAAAAAAGCAGCTGAAGGCTTTTCAAGGCCGAACCTCACACAGACCATTCTGCTCTAAAGTGCGGCTAATACATACATCACGGTTGCCATGGTCACTCGCTCTATAAATGTCCTGCGGCCGCCGTGGAGGACGACTCGTACGTGCTGTCAGTCCTCCAGCCTCCAACTTAACAAAAACAGGAAAGTCACATTCATTCATCATTCAGCGTTAACCGAGAAAAGTCTAATTAACGTGAACATCGAAAGATTAAAAACATGATTCAAAACTGGAACAAATCAATGGTGTGAAATTACCAAACACCATGTTTTGACATTCACCATAATCATATTTTAACTGGTAATATTTTCCCTCTATTGCATCACCTAATTTAGAGAATAAAGTATTAAAATGTATTATAAATAATTTATAGAAGCAAGCATTTATTTATAGTCTATATATATATATATATGTATATGCTAAAGCTGCTAATGTTTACCTTCAGCAATGATTCCATGTCTGTATATGGGGGACCCTATCATTTATTTATTTATTATTTGTTTTATGATTTTTATTTATTTATTTTAATAAACATTTTGCAATATTTTTGCAATATTTCTTAATCACTAAATGTATGTATTGCATCGAAAAAACTCTAAATAAATGAATACATTTATTTATATTTCATATTTGTATTGATAGTTTTATTTGGTATATGTGTAATTTTTCTGTCTCATTGATCAGTGAACTAGATATTTTAGCAAACTGTACTTTTTAATGAATTAATGTTTTATTATGAACTATAATTAACAGCCATTTGAGAATTTAAACACAAACAAATCAATTAAAATAATTACAACAGTTATGTTCGTTTTTTGAATACTACATTTTAGCAGCAACAGCATCATAGATCGACATATAGATAGACAGATAGACAGACAGACACACAGACATATAGATAGATAAATAGACAGGCAGAGAGACAGATAGATAGATAGATATATAGATAAATAATTGATAAACAGATAGATAGACTGACTACGTTTTTAACAAAATGCCACTTATCTGAGGAAGGCGTGAAGGTGGTTGCCATGGCGACCTGATAGATGCCTTTAATAGAGGAGATGCTGATCCTGTGCATCAGCAGGTGGAAGTGATGCTAATGCGGCTTCATTTAAAAGGCCTGAGGAAGAGCAGCCGGACCGGGAGAGAGAGATGTTTTTAAACATCATCCGTCTCCACACACACACTGCTGTGCACTCTCCTGTCTAATGGAGGTGTGTGTGTGTGTGTGTGTGTGTGTGTGTGTGTGTGTGTGTGTGTGTGAGAGAGAGAGATGGATAAGAGGAGGTTTAGGGTCTTGGAGCCAGATGAACATTCTGCTTCTTTCTGTGACATCAACTCCTAATGGGCACTTTATCAGAAACCCTTACAATATAGACTCAACAACTTCTGTCTTGGAATAAAAACAGTAATATTACAGTAATAAAACAGTAATATCATACATGGCATCAGAGTAGAACAGAAATAACACATGTAATATTAGACAGTCACTATGTGACAGGAATACCACAGTAAAACCCCATTAATGTCACAATAACAGTATTATCGTAATATCATAGCATCACTAAAGTGTCAGTAACACTAGATTACTGTCTCAGGGTTATCACAGTTATACTCACAATTATGGTAATGTTACTACAAAAGTATTGTAATCAGTTATTTTAACAAGAATCAATAGTGCCACTATAGTAAAATCACAATAATATCAAATGATGTTATAATAATATATCATAATATAGTAATACTAAAGTGTCAGTAGTACAATATTATTGTCACACATTTATCACAGTAATATTCTAGTAATATCACTGTAATATTGCTGCCAAAGCACTGTAACAGTGTAGTAGCGACAATATAGTATTATAATATCACAACAACAGTATTATATCATAATATCATAGTAACACTATTATTATCACAGGTTTATCAGAGTAATGTCACTGTAACAGCATGGTAATCGTATGGTAATGTTATATAACAAGAAACAAGTATCACTGTGGCAATATAATAATAATATGATATATTGTTAGGGTAATATAATAAAACACCAAAGCATCAGTAATACGATAATACTGTCACAGGTTTGTCACAGTAATATTAAAGTAATGAGTGGTGTTTCTGAGGGCAGGGAAAATGCACAAAAGTCTGATTGCGAAGGCTGAAACTGACCAGCCCCTCTGAGTGATGGGCTCAAGCTCTGGGGTTACGAACCCAATCACAGGCCTGCAATGAGCTGAGGGGTAAACAAGCACATTAAAGTCCAAACACATCACACATGAGCTCAAATCACTGAGAGATATGGGCACCCAGCAGGTCAAGTTATTCTTCAGAAGAGTTCATTAAAAGAAAAACATCAAAAATTACTTTCACATGAAATAAACACCCATCAGCCGCATGAGCTCCACCTACACTATTTGACCAAGAGCATGGGGACACCTAACCATTACTCCTACCTGGATTTGGCCCCTCTTAACAGCTGTAACAGCCTCCAGCATCTTCTGTGAGGGTTTTCCACCAGATTTTGGAGCGGTCCTGTGGGAGTTTATGCCTGTTTAGTCATTTTTGAAATCCAGCTGACATTTGGCATTTTAGGCTTGTGTGAACCTGCTCAGCCATGGAAACACATTGCATGAAGCTCATCACACACAGGTCTTGTTCTGATGTTGCTTCCAGAGTCAGTTTGACACTTATGCTGGAGAGAAGGTCTGGTTCACAATCCACACACCCTAGTTCATCCCCAAGGTCAGCCAGATGCAGGTCAGGACTCATCAAACTCATCAAACCACATCTTCCTGGAGCTCACTTTGTGAACAGGACCTTCTCCAAACTGTTCCACAAAGCAGATCATTATGTAAAACCTCTCTGAATGCTGCGATAACAATACCATCAACTTATTCCCCAACTGACACTGTAAATACCTGGTATTTTTTATGTAATGTCTAATCCCATTGTGGCTGCTTACTATTTTTGCGTTTCTAAATTTTTGCGTTCTTTAGCAGATTTGCACATTAAACTGCTTAACAGTGCATCATAAAATTGTATTAATTCACACTGCTCTTGCTTCTGCTCCTGTTACTGCACTGTTAATTATTGTACTGTAACTGTTAATTATTGTACTGTGGTGATTTTGCACTCCCTCTTCAGTCCTGTCCTGCACTTGTGTTGTCGTGTGGTGTTTCTGTTTTCACCCTTGTGTTGCAGCATGATCCTGGAGGATGTGGTTCTGAAGGAATGTTGTAGTCCTAGAAAATGTTGTGGTCCTGGAGGAACGTTGTGGTCCTGGAGGAATGTTATGGTCCTGGAGGAACATTGTTGTCCTGGAGGAACGTTGTGGTCCTGGAGGAATATTGTGGTCCTGGATGAACGTTGTAGTCCTGGAGGAACGTTGTGGTCCTGGAGGAATGTTGTGGTCCTGGAGGAATATTGTGGTCCTGGAGGACTACTGAGGTCCTGGAGGAGCGTTGTGGTCTTGGAGGGAGGTTGTTCTCCTGGAGGAATATTGTGGTCCTGGAGGAATGTTGTGGTCCTGGAGGAACGTTGTGGTCCTGGAGGAACATTGTGGTCCAGGAGGAACATTGTGATCGAGGAATGTTGTGGTCCTGGAGGAATGTTGTGGTCCTGGAGGAATATTGTGGTCCTGGAAGAACCAGAATAGTTCCATGTATGGTTGAAATTGTACTTTCTCTGCAAGTGTTTCCTGTTGCCTTCTATACATAGGTATCTTTCTCCTGGCACTTTCAAATGCATCATTCCAGGTTAATCTTCCCAGAGACCACAGCTCCAGAGTCCAGCGGTGTGCTTTACACCTCTCCAGCCAACGCTTGGCATTGCTCTTAGGCTTGTGCGCAAGATGCTCACCCATTGCATGAAGCCCCTCACACACAGTTCTTGTGTTGATGTTTCCAGAGACAGTTTGGATTTGTTGTTGCTTTAAGATTAACAATAATAGCACTTACGGTTGAATAGGGCAGCTCTAGCAGGCCAAAAATAAGATACGATAAACCTTTATTAGTCTCACAAGTGGGACATTTGTGGTGAAGGAGGTGTCCTCAGAAGGCTGCACATTTAAAGTGATTTTGATATATATTGATATATTACAGTTATTTTATGGTCATATTCTTGTGATTATAGTTCTATTACCGTTTACTTGCTCAGAAAACCATATACCTTTGTGTACTACTAACAATAATAATTAAAATTAATAAGCATAATATTATTAACAATTAATAGGTAGATGTTGGATCTGTATTTTAATGAGTCAGGGAAGTAAAGTCTTTTAAATGCAAATAAAGCCCGTTTAATGAGTTACTGCCTGGGTTTCATGTTTCTGTGGTTGTTTTTGGTGCTGAAGACCCAAACACACGCTGAACTGAAGCAGACACGTTTCAGAGAGGAGGAATGAACACGTGGTGGTTTTTTTTCTCGCTCCAAATGTTTTCATTCCAATAAAAGCGCTCAGAGCAGAACGTCTCCGAATCCGAGGCAGAGAGATGATCTGAGCTGAAAACCTCACAGTGTCCTCAGAAGGCCTTCGGTTCTCCACAGCTGAGAGCGGCGAGTACAAAGCGGCACACGGAGCAGAACAGATTCAGGCAGAAAAGACTGAAGCTGAAAGGAACGACCTGTGGCTCCTCTTTGGCCCCGTCTGAGGACACGGAGCGATTCTGACAGCTGTGACGGGTCATTCAGCCCAAACACGTAATTCAATTAAGGCAACTTTCCCCGTACAACAAACAGATTACACTTCCTACTCCAGCCTGCAGAACCGGAGAGTCCTGCACCGCCAAAAATGACATTTTATACGTCTCAGCATGTAAAACATACCTAATATTTATTATTATAAATTTTCGGTAGGAATGGTACGAGTACCCAACCAATTTACAAATATCTTTGTAGGTTTTAAGCCTTATTTTTATTTTATTAAATGAAATATTGATCTACTAGTAACCTTATCATCTGCCAACTGAATGACAAGTTTACTAAAACATTTATAAATAATGAATCCTAAAATCTTTGTTTAATATTTACAAAATATTTATATAAGGACCATTAACACTGGGGACACTGAGAACCCCCCGTCGACAAATACCATCGCCAATCCCCCAATCCCCCAATCCCCCAATCCCCTATCGACAAATATGCTCTCACTTCTAAAACCAAATGAACTCCTGTGTATAACAGTCAGATTTATGATAATTCAACAGATTTCCTTTAGCATCAGAACCGTACAGGAGGTGTTCTAGAACCTCAAGTCTGTTTAAGAAAACATCTGAAATGCAATTCAAGAAAATTTAAGAAACAACACAAACAACCAAAAACAATAAATAGCTGAAACAGTCATTTCAGCCTTAGAGCTTCTTCTGCAGTGCTCCAGTAACAAAAACAGCAGCTCTGCTGGGTCTTTTACTGGTGATGCTTTGACGCGTGTCAGACAGTGAGTGTGTGTCTGTTGGTTGTGTGTGCGTGTGTTTGTGTGTGTGTGTGTGTGTCACAGCGGTGCTGCTGGATTATGTAGACTTACTGTCCACCCAGTTAGACACTTCTAGCCTGTTGTTCCATGAAGTTATTGATCAAAGTTCATCTGAAACTGCATAATATGTGTAGGTCTTCCTCTACTTCTTCATCAGTGGCCAATTTCTGGCCATGGGAAACTTTAGGCTAGGTATTTTTGCCTGGACTGTTCTCAGCCCAGCAGTGACAGTGAGGCGTTGAAAAACTGTACCACCACTGCTGTGTGTAGTTAGCACACAATCACGCACACATACACACATCACTACCCAAATCGATCTCACAACTTTTCATGCAGTCATCACGATATACAATGTAATCAAAATACGTGCTGTGATCATGCTTATGGGCTTTTTTTCGCACTAGGACAATGCTTCACTTTTTCGTGCTAGGACAACGCTTCACTGCCCTGTATCTTAATGCGCACTGCATAACATCGCAAGTATCAGCGCTAACTGGTGACGGATAGGGTTAGGTTTAGGGTTAGGGTTAGGTTTAACCTAGCCTGGTCTCACAACTTTTTGTGCAGTCATCACGATATACAGTGTAATCAAAATATGTGCTGTGATCACGCTTTAGGGCCAACACTTCACCACCCTGTATTTTAATGCACACTGTGTAACATCGCCAGTATCAGCGCTAACTGGTGACGTTTAGGGTTAGGTTTAGGGTTAGCGTTAGGTTTAGGGTTAGGTTTAGGTTTAGGGTTAGGTTTAGGGTTAGCGTTAGGTTTAGGGTTAGGGTTAGGGTTAGCGTTAGGTTTAGGGTTAGGGTTAGCGTTAGGTTTAGGGTTAGCGTTAGGTTTAAGGTTAGATTTAGGGTTAGCGTTAGGTTTAGGGTTAGGTTTAGAGTTAGCGTTAGGTTTAGGGTTAGGGTTAGGATTAGGGTTAGGGTTAGCGTTAGGTTTAGGGTTAGGGTTAGGGACTTTCCCTGTCTCACCTGTTTCAACCGCTTTGCAAACAAAAACGATAAGGAATCAACTCATTACTTCTCTACTACTGTCCCTCAGTCACCAGTTCCCACTGATACTGGTGGTGTCACGCAGTGTGCATTAAAATACAGGGTAGTGAAGTGTTGTCCTAGCACGAAAAAAGCCCTAAAGCGCGATCACAGCACATATTTTGACTATACTGTATATCGTGATGCCTGCACGAAAAGTCGTTAGACCGGGCTCCACTACCTTCACAATGTCACTGGCATATTGGCCTCTTTTTAAATGGAATTTTTTTAGCAACTGGACTAGCAAAAACCACGATACACATCGTACTGGAAAATTTGAGTATCATTATGACCCCAAAGGAACAAAAGTAACCAATAACTGATCTGATCTTTGCAGAAGCACTAGAAAACATGTCTAGTTTGAAATGGCCCATTATTTTTAATACGATGTTGTGGTCTCTGAACAGTTTACATACAGTAATTTTAACAATAATTAAAAACTGGCCAAAATCAATGCATGAATGATGGTCACTTTCTTCCATGGAGTATGCCTCATTGTCTGCTATCTATTCTCTAATGCGAATATCTATTATTTCAAACTTTAGTTCGAGCTCTTTAGTTAAATAAATAAATCCTAATATCTTTTTGCAGTGATCTTTTTGTGGGAGTCAACCTCAGACAAATGCCATTAGGATTCAAAATTTCACAGATGGTGTTAATAAATGATGGCCCTGAAGGTCTAATTACACACAGTAGCTTGGACAAATCCTTATCATTAAAAAATGATTTGGAAAAAAAAGTCAAAATGGCATCAGGAATCAGGATCTTTTCAGTCCAAAACATGTTCGAAGATTTCCTCTGTCTGCTGTATGTGCAAGCAGTGCAGCTAGATTTTTTTTTCTCTGACTCGATTAGCTTGAATATACAAATAATTACTCTGAAGAAGTAACACGGAATAGGAATAAAATGAAGGAATATTCCATGCACATTATATGGTATTGGGGTGCCTGACCATTACTCCAATAGGGACTTTAATGACATTGCATTCAAATACATTTCATTTATTATCCCTTATGGTCACATGTGAACACACCACAGCACAATATGAACAATGTGAAATTCTTTCTTTGCAACACTCAATAGCTACTCAGTCTCAATTTCATTCCGATT
Source organism: Brachyalestes nurse (assembly GCA_037974405.1). NCBI lineage: Eukaryota > Metazoa > Chordata > Actinopteri > Characiformes > Alestidae > Brachyalestes > Brachyalestes nurse. The sequence continues at coordinate 6,695,770 of JBBPCY010000001.1, forward strand.
CATGCCAAAATTACTGTATCAGATTTTGGAAACTTTTGACCAACATGCCCAAAAGAGAGATACACAGATGAAAACACGAGTAACTCAGATGAGCAGCAAGACTGTGCCTCAAATGACTCCCTATTCCCTACACAGTGCACTATGTAGGAATTAAAATGCAGGCTCCTGCACCCAAGTATGTCTAACAAAGAGCCAGTGATTCAACCATATGTTCAGAATTGTGCAGTATTTTGGTATAGAAACTAATTTTATAACGTACATAGCACATCACTGTGGTAGTAGGGAGCCCTTCTGGATTCAAAGGGCCTCCAGACAAATGTATTAGTACAGCTTAGTTGTTGAAGAGAGGGATATATGCAGTATTGGACTGGTATTGGTATCAGCAGATGCTTGAGGTTGTGGTATTGTATCAGACATGAAAAAGTGGTATTGTGCCACAACTATCAATGTATACAATAAATAGTTTTCATATGATCTATATCTGGTCTTTCACTCTTTATTCCTCGCAGTCCCTTTGTTTCATGACAGAACTGGCTTTTCTAGGTGCCACCCAGTAATGTGCTCTTTCGTAGTAACTATTGTCAAGCTTTGCTGAATGCTGGTAAAAAATCAGCATAACGGGAATTTTTACATTCAGCTTTTTTACTTTAACTCAGGTTTTGTGAAAAGTACCTACCTTTAGAGTACATGACTAGTTTCGAATGGTCTTTATTTTTTGTGCATATAAAAGGTTATACTGTAAGAAGACCAGATTTTTTGTTGTTGTGTAACTGTGCCAACATTAAATGGCAAATTTAAGAACTGCATTTCAGACTCACCTTGTTTGTTTCAATACACTATGGTCCAGTGTAGAGTACCGTACTGTGACATTCAAAACTAGAAGCTCATCACTATGTAGCCCCTTTAAACAAACACAGTAATGTAGTTTGGATCATTTTACATCCTTGGTCAAACAAGGAGGGCATTTCTGCTGCACTTGCAATAGATGCATTAAAGAGAGAGTTGGAGGGCAGAGCCCAGATAGGCCCTTATCTCTCGCCAGGCTGCCATTGTAAATAAGAGTTTTTTTTATGTGTCTGGCTGGGTTAATAAGCGAGCAAATAATTTATGTTCTGTGATCTGTTTCCAAAACCTCTTTTTGATGTCCATTTTATAGGCCAAAGGTGGGGCTTTCAAAGGACTACAGTTTAGCATGATAAGCAAAAACAAGGCCTGTGGTGACAAATGTTGGTCAGCGGCTTTCATTTAATGTGGTAATAGGAAACTGTAACAAATGGCATGAGAAAAATGAAATGGGTGTATTTTACTTGGTTGAAATAAATACATTGCTTTCAAATTTAAACTTTCAGATTATTACCTTTGGGTGTTGTGTTGATGTGAAATATTCATTCATTCATTTTCTGGTTGGGGTGCCAGCCCACCGCAGGGCTGATGTAACATATATTTTCCTAAATCATATTCCTCATATTAGGAACCCCTACATCTCTGCTACAAATGAAAATGCTGAGGCCTATCCCAGTGGTCATAGGATGAAAGGTGCAGAAACACCCTGAACGGACTTCACAGTCCACAGGCTTTCTAATCTGATTCCATTAAAAATCTATGCATATGATTTCGAATAACAACACATAGAACAACAAAATGTTAAACTTCAAATAAAAACCCTGTAAAATTATGTTTAAATGTATAAGATGGGTGCAGGCTGCATGTTTACCTGGCTTGTTCCCAATGTGAATAGGTTATATTCTTCTAAACAGTGCTACATTAAACCCCAAGAGCAAGATGAAAATAATAGATTCTGTGACAAACCCCCAAGTAATCGAAAAACAAACTGTTTTTTCAATGTGAAAATGTAAGATTACAAGATCATGATCAAAAGCATGTTCTTGTTTAGCCACTTTCTGCAGAACCTCTAGTGGACATTAATCCGGATGCTTTTATTTCATAAAATCAAACAAAATGTTCTCTCTGTAAATCCATTATGAGATAAACACTTCAGGATTTCTGCATGTAAAATGTTATGACTCTGTGTTGACCTGCTCGTGAGCAATAAGGGGCAGCAAGCCCTTCCTGTGAAAACAATTCTTAGTTCTCCTCAAAGATGGGCGTGCCATTAAAAGATGAACATTATCAAACATTGTGTGCAACTGCCACAATAACACAATAAAATCTTTTTAAAATGTTGCCGTGCTCAGCAGAGAAGACAAATATCCTGTCTGTTTCCTTTTTATTCATTTTCTGAGCTGCTTTCCTAACCAGGGTCGTGCTTGAGTCTCTCCAGTTGAAGAAACACCTTGGACATGTTGCCAGCAAATTGAAGGGCAAACACACAGAAAAACACATTTAAGCATACCTAGGGGCAATTTACCAGGCATGCCTAACTGTGGATGGTGGTGTAACTGAGGAAAGTGGACTACTGTGTGAATCTAGTTTTATAATCAAAAGAGCAAGCAAACAAGTATAACATAGCAAATCCAGATATCAAATCCATAAAGCTTTTCAAGTCAAACACGAGTAGACACCAGCATGAAGGTTAGACAAAAGGCATAATCCAGACAAGGTGTTGCAAAACCAAAACTAAAAACAGGGATATCCAAGGCAAGGTAAGAGGCATAAACTACAAACAAAGAGTAAAGTGTTAATTTGTCATACATTCATTTGTCATACAATGAGAGGGTAAAACACTTGCCTGTGAACCCGATGACCACAAAGTTGCAGGTTCAAAATCCCCACTTTCTTTGTGTCGTTGAGCAAGACACTTAACCCTCAATTCCTCCAGGGGGGACTATACCTTTAACTAATAATTTCTCTGGATAAGGACATCTGCCAAATGGCACTTTATGAACACACCACACAGTGTGAACAGCACAAAATTCTTCTCTGCGTTTAATCCATTCACCCAAATGAAGCAGTGGGCAGCCAGGGAGCAGTGTGTGGGGACGGCACCTTGCTCAAGGGTACCACCTGGCATTTGAACCCACGGCCTTCTGATCGCAGGGGCAACGCCCCAACCACCAGTCCACCAGTTGCCCCAGTCAAGACAGCCACAAAGGGACAAGAAGGAAAGAATGCTCGCTACCTCAGAAAGGCAAAACTTGGCAAAGTGTTGCCATTCCTTAAATAGTGCTAGATACTAGAAGTGCTCAGTTAACACAGTTATTCCCGGACTTGCTCCACTAATGATGAGGAGAGTGAAAAGCAATGCTGAATGTCACAGGTGGGTGGAAACCAGAGCTCCCTGCGGAAACCCACACAGACACAGTGGAAGTGTGCCACTGTGCTGCCTCAGGATGCTTCTGGTTTTGTAAATCATCCTGGTGAAATATATTCCGCCAGCATATTAAAGGATAAAGGGAAAAAAATCAACAGAGGGACATTCAAATCAAATGAAAATTACATTTTATTACTATTATGAAAAAGGGTTAAAATGACCTAAAGTTCTGTTTTATTATCAAAACTTACAAAATGTGCCCAAAATGTTCTGACAGCAGGTTTAATTATTACTCCTATATAGACCTGCCCTGGATGATTTAAATACTTTGTTCATTATGTTGGTATGTGGTTCCTATATAGGCATTCAGAAGCCATTAGACTCAAGCAGAATTCTGGAACACTCTCAAAAATTCACTTGTCTGTCTCTTATCTCTTCTGTGTCTCTGCATCACTGGGACACTCATCGAAAACAGAATGTGTAAATCTACAGCATTTGTTAAAAAATGAATTAAAAAGCAGGTGAAACACATGAACATACCTTAAAATATGGCTATTTATGAAAAGTAAATGTTTTTAAAGGTAGACTTGAGAACGAGGGCTCGAGTAGCAAACACTACAAGCAATCCAAGAGTGTAAAATGTTGCTGGGCAAGCCCTACCCCTTTATTAATGTCTCTTTGGTGGATTGTTAAAACACCACCCCTTGTGCTTAGCATGGTTGTTCTTTCAGCAGCTTCCACTGAGCCGGTGACGGAGCTGCTGTCTTTTCTCTGTAGGCGTGCATCACTTGCAAATCCACAAACGTACACAGTTCTGAATTCCAAATGCCACCCCATACTGAGAGTTATTATTTTGGCACAACCAGAGCCGGCTGCTTTGTAACACGATAGAGGGAGAGGGAGAGAGAGAGAGAGAGAGAGAGAGAGAGAGACCTATGTTTTATTCAGCAAGTCTCATTTCCTACTAAAGTAATATGCGATAAATATGAGCATGTGGCAAGCAGCTGCTAAGATGAAGAGCGGAGGATGAGGAGCGCAGGGAGTGGGTAACCCAAGCCAGAAAGAAAATGATTTCTTTGCCTGTGAAGGGAGGGAGCTGTTAAGAAATGTCACACCCATACACACGCACATAAACACACACACACACATTCTCAGCCCAAAATCACATACACTGGCTGGAGCCCTGTTTCAAGAGGTGCTGTATCAAACAGACATGCTTTTGCTGTTTGTTTGTTTGTTTTCTTTCAATTGTCAGTCCTGTTTATGTCTGTCTTAACACTGGTCTTGTAGGGGATGGTTTTGATGGTTGTGGTAGAAACGACCACAGTGGGAATGATAATAAAAAAGAAAAAAAGGCGACAGTGTGTTAGAATTTTTCATCTGAGTATTAACACTATGCTTCCTGCTTCCAAAGCGAACACACCACTTGCCCTGAAAGTGGCTAATACATAATTGACACTTTCGATTTGAGATGCAGGGTGTAGCTACTAATACAAACTGTCGCAAGTAATTGTGCTATGCTTGAAAGGTGCCAGTTATAAAAGTGAAACATCGGAGTCATCAACAAGCTTGGGATGAAAGAGAAGGTTCAGTGATGAAGACATAATGATGTTAAGAAATGAAGTGTTTTCATCCCATGTTAAATTATACTCTAGCTGAGGAAATATTCAGTCTATGAAACAATAACACACATTGTGAGTACAGTGAATCTGTGTCATGTTGCTGGTAAATACAGTGCCCCCCTCCCCGTTCCCCTTGGCTTTTTACTTATTTTGTTACATTCCAACCTGTAATTTAAATATTTTTATGTGATGGATCTGCACAAAATTGTCTGAGCTGGTGAAGTGAAATGAGAAAATTATATATATATATATATAAAATACATTGAAAAATAATTGGCATGTGCATATGTATTCACTCCTTTGCTATGAAGCCCCTAAAAAAATCTGGTGCAACCAGTTACCTAAGTCACATAATTAGTGAAATGAATTCCACCTGTGTGCATTCTAAGTATCACATAATCCGTCAATATAAACACACCTTTTCTGAAAGGCAACAGAGGCTACAACCCCACTAAGCAAGAGGCGTCACACCATGAGGACCAAGGAGTTCTCCAAACAAGTCAGTTGAGAAGTACAAGCTGTTGAGAAGTACAAGTCAGGATTGGGTTAAAAAAAATCAAAATATTTGATGATCCCCTAGAGCGCCATAAAATCCACCATCATCTTCAAATGGAAAGAACATGGTACAACAAAAACCGGGCAACGAGGGCATTAATCAGAGAGGCAGCACAGAGACCGAAGGTAACCCTGAAGGAGTTGCAGAGTTCCACAGCAGAGACTGGAGTATCTGTCCATAGGACCACAATAGGCCATACACTAAATAGAGCTGGGCTTTATGGAAATGTGGCCAGGAAAAAAAGCTATTATTCAGCGTTAAAAATAAGCAAGCATGTTCTGAGTTTGCCAAAAGGCATGTGCGTGACTCTCCAAATAGAGGAAGGTGCTCTGGTCAGATGAGACTAAAATTGAACTTTTTGGCCACCAAGAAAAATGCTGTCTGGTGCAAACCCAACACATCTCATCACCCCAAGAATACCATCGCCACAGTGAAACATGGTGGTGGCAGCATCATGTTGTGGGGATGTTTTTCAGCAGCAGGGACTGGGAAACTGGTCCAAGTTGAGGGAAAGATGGATGGTGCTAAATACAGGGATATTCTTGAGCAAAACCTGTCAGTCTGCCTGTGATTTGGGATGGAGGTTCACCTCCATTTGTTGGCATGTTCTGTAAATGAAATGGTGCAAACTCTCAAGCAATCCCTTTTAATTCCAGGTTGTGAGGCAACAAAACATGAAAAATGCCAAGGAGGTGAATACTTTTCAAGGCACTATATGCTATCAGCACATGCATGCCACTATCTAGCTGCTATGACCAATCTATGCCCAATTTTAAGAGTCAGAGTAAATTCTACAGCTACTCAAATTTTCAAATTTAAAATGTCAATAAAATAATGACAATATAATCAATACAATCAATACTGATCTACTGCTATGACCACTTTACACCCAGTTTTAATAGTAGTAGAATTAGCATTTGTTTATCTATCCAGAAGTGCAAGGTAGCACAATTGACCCTGGTCTGTGTGGGTGGACAGCATGTATGGCCCTCCCCATCATTTAGCATGATGTTAGCCAGCATTAGCCAGCACTGACATCTACTAGCTGGCAAAACATGGCCATAAGTTTCACCCTCCCACTGCTGATCGTATGATGTGATTATGTTCAGTTGGTGTATTTGGAAATGACTAAACTGGGGGGGGGAGCATCTTCACCAGAAAGAATGAAGACAGTAACATACTGCAAGTTTCTAGCAGCACAAACACGGTTTCACACAGCACTGTGTTCTGAGATGTTTTTCAGAACTCTTAACTGCATCCTGAGCACTGCAGGAAGGGGGCGCTACAGCGACTGGCCAAGCTGCCAAGAGACACTCTTATTTGTCATTTCACCTCTCCTTGAATCCTGCCATCCCAGAAAAGACCACACAGAATAACTGTGCATTGCAAAACATTGGTTGGTTTATTGTATTCGTGTTCTTTGGCTGGTCTATTTATACTCCTGGACCAAACCAGAAAGCATCTCTTTGGAACACTTTCCCTTAAACTGATAAGGCTGCTGTATATACATGCAGTAATACTCACTCATGATGACCACAGACTACTATGAGTGTATGGCGAATATTTTCTTTCATATAACTTTAAGTGCATTTCATAAGTGAAAATGTGTCAAGTGGTTTGGGAATAAAGCTGAAAATGCAGTATAAAGTAGGAAATCATCAGGGAAATAACGTCTGCATATAAAGAGGCTCTAGGTACCAGTTGTGTCACATCCTAGACCACAGAGAAAGAGTGAAAACTGCTGTTAATGCCTGCTGGTTTTGAAAAAAAAAATGAGGAAGTATTAGATTTGCCTTTCCAGTTTACCTTTAAGAAACTCATGTTTCTTAATAGGTGACACTTTTAGTTTATTGTTTTATGATTTTTAATTGCAGTGCTGCCTCCTGAAATCATTGCACAGCTTACATATAACTAATTGTCTTTTATTTTCCTACATACTGGTGGATGATGACACTTTTTTTGGTTCAATCGACCAGAGTTGATTGTTATTTGATACTATTGTGCGTCACTGATCACCAGTTGAATGTATAGTATCTACTAAGAGTTTAGTGCAGTTCTACCATGTGAGGCAGCATGTAAGTATGAACAGTAATTAAGAGAAACAGGTGACTAAATAAGAAACTAACAGAACACTGAAGTAACGTATTAACTAACAGAACAAAACAAAAACAAAGCAAAGGGACTGGGGTGTAAATTACGTTACAAGAAACTAAGAAATGAAGAAAAAGACAGAACATTACACATGTCTTACACCCTACCTCCCTCTAATAAATACACAACAGTGTGAAATTCTTTCTTTGCATTTAACCCATTCAACAAGTGAAGCAGAGGGCAGCCAGTGACACAACGCCCAGGGAGCAACATGGGGGAATGACACTTCAGTCCTGAGATTCAAACCCACAACTTCCGATCACAGGGGCAACTCCATAACCAACAGGCCACCAGCTCACCATGTCACTGTCGGAGCAAAACCTTGCACCATTGAATAAGTAGCTTTCTAGGAAAAGGAAAAAACATTCAATGGAATTTGTAAGGAGATTTGGCATCATTCTGGACCATTACTGTTGGTGTGTAAATTATATGCATGTAAAAGGGTAGGTGGAATTTTGTTCCAAAATGCATCATATGCATGAGGCATATACCATATGTAGGCCTGAATCTGTACATCAGGCCCTTAGACTGGGCTGCACTATGCATCTGTGTACCATTTGCATTTTTTCTTGTCAATAATATCATTTCCTGTTGCATTTCATCAAACTATGTCACAAGCTCAGATTGTAATGGCATCTCACATCTATCATCTCCTTGTACATTATATGGACAAAAGGAATGAGATGCGTGACCATTACACCAACAGGGCCTATGTTTCAAATACATAGACCATAGACATATATATGGAGTTGGTCCCCCCTTTGTAGCTATAACAGTTTTCACTCTTCTTGGAAGGCTTTCCACAAGATTTTGGAGTGTTTTTGTGGGAATTTGTGCCCATCTATTTTCTAAAGCATTTATGAGGTCAGGCACTGATGACCTGGCTTGCAATCTCCGTTCCAGTTCATCCCAAAGGTGCTGGATGGGGTTGAGGGCCGGGCCCAAACTGTGTCCACAAAGCTGAAAGCATGGCGTTGTGCAAAATGTCTTGGTATACTGAAGGATTAAGATTGCCCTTCACTGGAAGTAAGGGGCCTCCTGAATTTAATAATTAAGAGGTGTGTCCAAATACTTTTATCCATATAGTATATATTCACTTTGAAATGAAGTAATGCCCTTTTGAATGATAGATTCTCACCTAGAGCTTTAGGAATCATCATCTGGTACATTTAGTCTTTTGTACACATGTACATCACTTGTACACATTTGCAAATGACCAACACATAAATGAATACAGCTTGGTTTACCTGATTGGGTTGTTGGCTGCGTCTGTGTCTCTGGCGTAGACTGTGCCGACCTTCGTGTTCACAGGTGCATTCTCTAACACCTTCCATTCAAAGAAAGGAGCCGAGAAGATTGGGGGTTCATCCACATCTGTTACAAGGATTTTGATCATTGTCCTGTCACGAAATTCATTGTAGCTCAGGAATCTGGTGTCCACGTGTTCATTGACGGCTTCTACGGCAATGACAAAGCGCCTCTTGATCTCATAGTCTAAAGGCTGATAGAAAAAAAGAAAAAAAAGATTGTCTTTTTATTTTTCATTAAAATTTTTCTATACACTGCTTATTTCTGCTTATACACTGCTTTAACATAGCACCTTCAGCTCAATAGGGAGTTGACGATCGGTTGATTCGTTGGATCAGGTATGTTTTGAGTAAAACACCACATCACAATACATTGTTCCACTGTATAAAACACTGTCAGTGAAGAAATGAAGAAATGAATTTACAAGAAAAAATGCAAATGGTCAGTGAGATCACAGCATTTATTCTCAAACTTTTTACTGGTAGCATATGGAAAAGCACCCTGTTCTTTTGACTGCTCTGAACAATGCTCGTTAGTACTACTGGCATCCTTTTTAATGAAGAAAAAAAGAAAACTAATCCCCTGAATGTTTATCAAGTCTTGTCTTTACTCAGAAAATACATTAGTAAATTCTATATGAGCCCATTACCAAAATAAATCAGTTATCACTCATTTAGTATTCTGACAATGTTTTCCAAAAGTCTTCCTGACAACACATAAGAAGGGATTTTTGACTGTTCTTCAATGCAGGATTTCTCCATATCTGGGTCTTCTCTTGTGCAGTCTCTTTTTGAGCTCAACCCACAGGTTTTCAGCTGAATTTAGGTCAGGGGCCATGGCAAAAGCTTGATTGTTCATTTGAGTGGATTTTGATGTGTGCTTTGGATTGTTGTCCTACTGGAAGCTCTGACCATGACCAGGGTTTAGCTTCTTGGAAGAGGCAGTCAGGCTTTGATTTAAAATTGCATGGTACTTCCTGGAATCCATAATGCTATGTATGCGAATAATACTGCCAGGGCCTTTGGTGGACCAGCAGTCCCACTGCATCACAGATCCTCCACCATATTTAAGGTTTGGTATTATGTGCTTTTCTCTGTAGCCACCTTTACCTCTGTGCCAAGCCCATCTTAAGCATTTAAAGTGAAAAAGCCAGATTTTTGTTTCATCTGACCAAAGCACATTGTCCCAGTCAAAGTTACAGTTGCATCTGGCAGCTCTTAGCACTTTACTTTTAGTGAAAAAATAGGAAAGACTTTTCTCTGGCATACCTTCTGAACAGGCATGTGGTGATGTCTTATGGTGGATTTGGAGACACAGTGACCTCAAGCTGCTACCAAACTGAACTGAATTCTGAAACTGTGATTTTTGAAGATTTCTTTTCTTCTCTGACCATCCTCCTTACTGGGACTGTTTTTCGAAATAGTCTTGGATCTTTTGCAGGCTGGTTCATGATATTGCTCATACACTATGTGGACAAAAGTACTGGGGCGCCTAAACATAACACCAATTGGAAGTAAGGTGCCTAGCCTAAACCCTGAAGAACAGGTGAGTCCCAATACAGTCTTTCAGTCTTTCCCATGATAATGGATGACTGAGGGGTCCTGTTTGGGTCCTCATATTTATACCCCAGTGAACCAAGAAATCATTGATGGCTGCATAAAATGTTTTAAACATTTTTTTTGTGTTTTAAATTTTTTAAACATGTTTGGGGTAATACTATATTTGCATTTCTCCCATTTCTAGGGATGCCAGCGATCGAGACATATGACTTTGTTTCAGTAGTGTTTTTCCATTGCTTTACTCTCAGACTACACATGCCTCAATAAAGGTATGATTTTAATACAATATAGAGATAATAATCATCTGTATCATGGGTGGCAATAATTCTGGAGGGCATTATGAATGTTTACAGATCCAGACCCACAGTAAGCCACATTGGTAAGGGATCTCAAAGGCACTTCATTGTTAAGAAAGAGGAAGTAAGGAAGTAAAAGAAAAAAAAAAAGCAAGCACAAGCCGCGGTGCAATTTTCCCCCAGTTTCCGTCTGATGAGAAAATGGTTCATTCAAACTTGATGAGCCACCAGCTGTGAGATAGTACTTAACTGATGTTGAATTCTGACAGACACAATGATGCTAGTTAAAAACAGCATGCACTCTATTAATGTATTCCCAAAAGGAGCACAAGGCGAACGGGTCGTTTTCATAACAAGACGCTTCCATCTCCATTCAATTCCCTCAGCATTGCCTGGCAGACACGAGCAGCTAAACAGGACACATCAAATTCTATGTGTGAAGGGCACTGTCTGCTCAACATGTTTCACACCATGGGAGCTGATCCCATCAAACTTAGGACACAAAAATATTACCTCACACTATGGAACTATGCTCTGTGGGAAATGGCTGTCTGAGACACCAAGAGCAAAGAAACAGGTACATTTTCATTAAATTAAAGGCCAAATGTGTAAAAATTTCCTGGACTAATAAACCATAAGAACAATCAGCATTTGCCTCCGAATGTGCCATGGATTTTACACAGCATTTTTACACAGCAATTTTACAATTTTTTGTATTTTAATAAGAAGCTGTAACAGTAAACATGCTCACTTTGGCCAGGATTACTATCCCTTCTTGTGTGACAGGGTCCGTTTGGACCTTGAATGTTGCGCTCTTCTCCAGGTCCTCCAGACTGTAGTACATCCTGGCATTCAGCCCCACATCATCATCATCTGCCATGACTCTGCCCACCGTTGTGCCAACTGGAGCCGACTCCACTAAAGCGAACGTGTATGAGTCTGAGGACATAAATGAAAAGATCCAATATATGTATATATTATTATGTATATATATTAATGAATAATTCTGTAATTATACCATTCGAGTATACAATAAAAAGGTTGCACACCTAATTCAATGTATGTTTTTTATATATAGACATTTTAAACTAAAGGCTTAGGCTTAAATTCCTTTGCATCTCATTTCAAGGTGAATTTATATCCCATGTTTGTTTTGTTTTTTCAAGTTAAGGAGTTTGATCTAGAAATGGAAACTGTGCTAAAGCTTCAAACATTATGTTCACTTTCTAGTCCATACATTAAATGCTGGGAAACTACGTTTCAGTACATTCCTTCATCAAGTTAAATTAAGTCAAGTAGGTTTATTAACATTTGAATAATATACACAGTATACAATGAAACAGAACTTTGTGCCCCCAGGACCTCAAGGCAACACAAGAACAGAAACAGAAACACCAAAAGACTGCAAGTGCACAAAGGACAAAACAGAGTGCATGAATAACACAACCTACAGTACTAGTTTACATTTACAGCATTTAGCAGGCGCTTTTATCCAAAGTGACTTCCATTCCTTAACTACAGGGGACAGTCTCCCTGGAGCAACCTGGGCTTAGGAGTCTTGCTCAGGAACCCAGTGGTGGTATACTGAAGGTAGGATCTGAACCATTACCTCTTGGTCCAGAGTCAAGTATCATACCCACTAGGCCACCAACACCAGTTTGAATGAATACAGCATTGTGACAGAAACTGTATTCTAGCAGTGGAGAGTTACATGTGCAGAAATGCAGAACAGGGCTGGACAACAGTAAATATAATTGTGAAAATATAGCAGAAGCAGGACAGAGGATATGCAGTATATAATTAATATAGGGTATTTACAGAGGCTATTGGAGTGTGAGCTGTTCGTTTAAGGCAGAAACGATCAATGTGTATATGCACTGTGTTAGGAAGAGGAAAGTAAAGTTCAGGTGTGTAGGTTTTGTGTGTGTGGTGGGGACAGTTTATGTTTCAGTTAGGATTGAGGAGTCTTATGGCCTGAGGGAAGAAAATGTTTCCAGTTCTGACAGTGGAGGGCCGTATGGTAAGAAACTTTTTATTGGGCAGGAGGAGGGAGAAGAGGGAGGGAGAGGGGTGTGTGGGGTCATCTACAGTGCTGGGCCAGATCTTTCTCTGCTTACAAATGGGTTTGGCAAGACCGATGAGCAGTCTGGATGCTGGGATCAGCATGACGGACATGTGATTGGAGTAGCCGAGGTGGGGGCGGGTACTTGTTTGTAGAAGCACAGTCCATACGCTACATGGAAACTAGGTTTTAATTCATCATGGTTTTGATGTCACAACCATGAATAAATATGCATATAACTACCTATGTGTGTTAATGTGGAGTTTTGTTATTGCAGAATGTATCTGTAGTATTGGAGAGAAGAATGTGGAAAGAATATGTAAATACTGTGCTGGTTCTGTTGAGAAGCACTGCAGAATCCTCAAGATCCAAACATCTGAAAGAATTTGATTTTTTTCTTACATCGTTGAGGATTTCGGTCTGAACTTAACAGTTTGTTCTGTACATTTCAGCCCTTGACTGCTTTTTAAATGAGGTGCCAGAAGTAAAACATTTAGAATATAACCCTTTTAAAGAAATCCTATCACCATGAAAGTGGTAAGAAAAAACCAAATTGTGCCAAAGCTTTGGCAACTAGAGTATAGAAAATTCATGTTTGTTACTGAAGTAGCTGCACATGTAGCTACAGTTTAGAAGCAGGTGGCTCAAAGTTGAAGGGGAAATGCTGGAGGACATGGAGTCTTTCTCTCACCTGGAGTCTATCAGAGACACCTATGGTGATAGACATAGATGTGCTTGAACTATAGCGTGAAAATCATCCTGCTGTGGGGAGCGTGAGGGAAAAAAAGACAAGAAATCCAAGCCAACATGCAGCTACTCAGTACATCAGACAACCTGATTATGCCAGCAATAAGATACAGTAAAAGCAGCCAGACAAGCTATCTGAAAAACGTGTGGATGAATCAATATTAAAGTTAACTTTTTTCATCTCTTTAGTTCATGTAGTGAGAACTTTTCTGTCTGAATGCTGACTGAAGTGGAAGTCCACGGTATGCCATGAGTGGGTGACTGGAGTTTAAAAACAGCCTGTTTATAATTATAGTGGTAATGCCACAATTTTTTTATTTATGATGAATGGTCAATTATGTTGCAGTTTTGTTTCTGCAAACAGTCTGTAGCATATTCTATGTGTTCATTCAATCATTCATTCATTCATTTTCTGTAACTGCCTAATCCTTACTAGAGTCACGGGATACAGTGTGGTTCTGAGCTTTCCCCAATGTAGTGTGCATCTATGTATTTAAACGGAAGGAAATGGGTTTGGAAATTAAAATGACCGCTTTCACCCATGGAAAGGTGGCGTTTAAAATTCTGTTAACTATGACTAATTCAAAATGACTGAGATGGAGGTGGAGTTGGATTTGTTACACGATATGCATATCAGCTCATATACAGCAACCAGTTGCTGGTCCTACTCCTGGTTTTCTGTTCTATTCAAATGAGCAAATTTAGTTTTGTGCGTATTCCCTTACACTGGCAATCAATGTTTACAAGAAGCCAGCTGTTAAAAATAATTAGCCTTCTGTGTCGTTGCTGTCCTGAGCTATGTCCATTAATGTGCAATGTGTTGTAGCAAGGGTATGCTTAATGGAGCTAGTAAACATAAAAGCAATGCCCATTTTTTAGCCAAGTCCCTATTGGCACACATAGAGTGAACTGCAGGACTGTGAGAATATAGGGTGCCCAATTTCTTATCTAGCCAATCAAAGGGGTACTCATGAGTCAGGGGTACATGAGATGTACTTACTACAGCCTTCACAGAGGACTGTGATGATGCAGACTGGGACTTATTGCCCAAAATGTGATACAGGTGAAGATGGTTTTCATAACAGTTCTTTTACCAGGAAGAAGATTTTCACATGTGAATGAATTTAATTTGTCATTGAGCAGCATTATGCTTGCAATCTGAATTGAGCCGATGGAGACAAGTAAATTTCCTTTTACAAATGTAACTATGGCTTATTCAGGGCTTAAGTGGCAGCAGTCCAGAGGGTCTTTTCCCCATAAGCATAAGCAAGGGAGTGGGGAGGTGTCCTCACAGTGTTGGGAAATTTGATTGAAAAGCTTTTATGACCATAATATTAGAAGAAAATGGTTTGTGATAGCAGGGAGCCAGTGAAGTGAAACACTGTCCATTTGAATAAGCAGTACAATCAGTGGGGGATAACATGACTGACTCATTTAGGAAGAACAGAAGTTATCAGAGCCGTGTTAAAGAAGCAGCAGTTGAGGTGCTAAATAAGTACAGATGTCTTTTGTGGAACATATAGTGCAAATATACTCATTGTGAAAGTACATTATATGGACAAGAGCACTGGGACACACATGTTTTACAGGGTTTGAGCTCGGCCCCTTACTTCCAGTCAAGTGCAATCTTGATGCTTCAGCATACCAAGACATTCTGAAGAGCACAATGCTTCCAACTTTGTGGACACAGTTTGAGGAAGAACCTTTTCTACTCCAGCATGACTGTGCCCCAGTGCACAAAGCAAGGTCCATGAAGACATGTTTGGATTAATTTGGCAAGGAAGAACTTGACTGGCCACACAGAGCCCTGACCTCAACCAACACCTTTGGGATGAACAGAGACTGAATGCAATATCATTAAAGTCCCTCAAGGTGTAACAGTCTCAGGTGTCCCAAAATGTTTGTCAATTTAGTGCAGAGTAGCATCAGAGTGTCTGGGAGTGTATTCTACAATAATGGGAACAGTTAAAATCTGTTAGCAAGGGTGTGTTTGGTGGACCTAAAGCCCCAGGGCCCAGTCATGCAAGAGGTTGGCTCTGGAGGTTGGGGGAATTGTGAATTGAGGTTTGCTGGAAGATGCCTAACTTACTCATTCAGCTAAAGGCTCAAGCATGTTTTACACTGTTTGTACATTCTCAGTCTGCTCTTACAATATTAGGCTTGTGGTTTCAAATCCCACGACTGCAAGTGGCATCTCTGAGGTACCCTAGAGCAAAGTACCATCCCCACACACTGCTCCCCGGGCACTGTGTTCCTGGCTGCCTGCTGCTTCACTTGGTGAGTAAGATGAATACAGAAAAGAATTTCAAGCTGTTCACACTGTGTGCTGTCGTGTGTTCATGTATGACAAAATGGTCACTATACTTTACTCTTAATAATGACATACATTTACTACCACTCAAATGAGACATAATCCTACAACGACAGCATGTTGCTGCTTCAGTTGCGGTCCATTTACTGCGCTCGTTACTCAGTAACCCATATGCGCATCAGAAATTGCCTCTTTGTAGCACTAATCTCTATTGCTGATATCAACACTGTATTTTAATGCCTGAACTGGTACTGATACGACCTCAGTGTTGGTGCACTGCTGGTGTTTAATATGCTAAAGAGTATATGCTAATGCTTAGAAGAGTATTTACTCTTATCTAACAAACACAGCATATAGTACCTTGCAACCTTTACTAGGCTTAAGTGATATTTTATATATTTTACTGCGATGCACAGGTTCGCTTGTACCATGACAGCCTTGCAAACAGCATGGGACCAACAGCACGTATGGCCAACTGCTCCTTCATTTCTGACTCATGTGCAAAAAACACACTCCTGTGATGTCTTTTTTTCTGAACTCAACTACAAAACACAGAAACACTCCATTTTGCCTGCGATTCTGTTTCTTTTGCACAGTAGCATCCACAAATACTTAAGGACAAATTTTCGCTGTTTCTTTGGAGCAGTGTGACACTCAAATCATCCAAATCACAAGTCATACAATCACACACACACACACACAGTTGTTGTTTTGCTTTTTTCCACTAGGAAGCTTAACTCTAAGACCCGGTGTCGTATAATCACAACATCACTGGTTTTGTTTTTTTCTTTTTATTTTCTGTCTATTGTTTAGCTTTGAAATGTCATTGTATGGTAGATGTTGATACAGGTCTGGGCAAAAACACAATAATTTATTTGGATTTGGTAGTCTATCTCTCTCTTTTGTTTTTGCAAATACCACCTCCCTCTCCTTTACTTTGCGTGACAATTTTATAATCAACTGTGTAACAGAAAAGGACCAAAATCGCATTAACCAATAACTTCGAATTTTAACCATTTTATCAAATAACATTTTATCTTGAAATACTCATCAAACATACATCAAAATAATACTGATATCACACTAATATCATAGTAAGTAATACTGTGTACTAAACCACATTGAGTCTCTACTTTTCATTGCTGAATGAGGACTGAATGAGTTAAGAGAAGTTTCCGGAATGTATTTATGTAATGTGGGTGACTATTGACTTCTAGTGTTTGTTAAACGTGTAGCTCTGGTGCTAAATTATAGAAACAAAATTTGTGTGAATATGTACAATATTTTATTTTTATGCTGAACTGTTCCTTTAAAATGTTTTCAGCTGCCCATTGTCTTTATCCCTAAACTTTAAACAAGCTGTTTTTGTTGAGACTGTCATATGTTATATGCCCTGTGTTCTGATGGGCACTTACTATTTACCAAGGTGACCTTGGCCTAATAAAATATTTAGGAAAAAAAATCACTCATGAGTTGCATCTCTTCAAAAGATCACCGCACACGTCTACACCTCCAACGCATTTTTACTGCCAGCAATATACCTTGCAGCTCACGCCTTCAAAGAGATGAAGCATAACTAAATGCTTCATTCTTTCTTGTCCAGTTCAAAGTCAGCTCCTCCAGAAAGTTCCTTTTATTCATGCTGAGTCATGGGGTCTGGCTTAGTAGCTTAAAGAGTGGATCAAAGAGACAGAATGTTTCACTAGAGCAGGAACTGAGGAAGTATCGGACCACAGACTAAAAGAAGAAGCTTGTGATCCCTCAATTTTTTAAAAGCACAGCACAAAACTAGGACTAGAATCCCAAAAGGGTGAAGCTGGTTGAGCCATGGGTCAAGTGTAAAGCATCTGTGGTTTGAATGCTGGATTCTGAAACAGTATACTTCATTCTTGAAAAACCTGATTTTTACTAATTTCTCCATGAATTATAGGTATTTTATTCTTTTTTTTTCATATATGTTTGAGTTAACAATTTTGACTTTACACATTCTTCCAAAAAGCCAAATAAAAAATATGCATTTGTCATACGTGAACACACACAGCACAAAAATAATTTTTCTGCATTTAACCCATTCACCTAGTGAAGCAGGAACACAGCGCCCAAGGAGCAGTGTGGTGTGTGGGAATGGTACCTTGCTCAAGAGTTCCTCAGTGGTGCCTCTAGCAGTCTTGGGGTTTTAACCCACAGCCTTTTGATTGCAGTGGCAACGCTCTAGCCACCAGGTCACCAGCTGCCTCCACTGTAATTGTGCAATAACTCTGACATATGTATACATACAATTGTCTTTTTTTTTAATGAATGAATAAAAGAAAACCCAATTTGGGCACAATTTGTAAATCAAGATGATGACAGGTCTGCATTGAATATACAGGTGCCAATAAAGGTTAATGGAAGTAATCCCATAGAAAAAGCACTTTTGGTTTCTTCAATGGTATTACTCCAAAGATCCACTTGAAATTAACATGTTAATTTGACACCCCACATATTTATCTCTGTGTTCCTGGTTGCCTGCTGCTTCAGTGAATGGGTTGAATACAGAGGAAGAATTTTGTGCTGTTCACACTCTGTGCTGTACTGTGTTCACGTATGACCAAATGGTCACTTTCAAATTATGTACGTTTTATACTTTATTTTTGTATAGTTGTTATTCTATTGTTTTTGCTGCTCTTACCTTTGTACTGTCAACTTTCTGCAGTAATAATAAAAACTTGTCTTATCTTATCTTGAAGCATTTTCATTTTTAAGAGTCCAAAAGCTTGTGCAATTGTAAGCATACAGTTCGCGCCATGATTATTGGCAGTCTTTGTAAAATCATGAAGAAATCTTTTATTAGCACAATCTAATACTGCAAATCTGAGAAAAATAATTGTTAATTGAAATCAATTTAGTCTAAGAAAACAAACCCTTAGCTTTTTAGCAAAGCCATGTGTCATAATCATTGCCACTTGTAGAAATATGAACAATCACAACTGAAGACCAAAGACAAGGAGGAGGAGAGTGTGTGCTGAATGCCAGGTAATAGGTATAAAAAAAATAGTTAAATGCCAGAAAATGTCATTTTCAGTATTAGGTCAAATATTAAGAAATTTAAAACAACCAGAGTTGTAGTAAAAGAGGACACATGTATATTTCACCCCCATACATGGTTAAAAAGGCACAGATTTCATGGTTAGTATCATGGTTAGAGATTTGTAGAATATGGCAGCGTTTAGGGTTACGAAGTCTCAAAGACTACAGCTAGATGCCACCTCCATGCCCAGGCCCGGCCCTAACGCATTTGGAGCCCTAGGCAAGATTTTAGGTGGTGCCCCCTTGCATCGCAGTAAATTCCACTACTAGTGTACATTTACAGTAACCCCCCTTCTCTCTGGGTTCATTTTAAACTCAGCTTAATGCATTACCCTTAAAATATAAAGGTAAAGCTTTATTGTTATAATAATAATAATAATAATAATAATAATAATAATAATAATAATAATA
>JBBPCY010000001.1:6735394-6745640 GCA_037974405.1 Brachyalestes nurse
AAAACAAGCTTAAACTGAAACAGGCTGTTTTACAGCTGATCAAAAGTTTAGGACCACACGCCTTTAAAAGGCCAAATGTCATTTTCCGGCAGGTAGTCACACTGTCATGACTGATGGCAAAGGCAAAAAAACGTTCCCTTTTTGAATGTGGTCGGGTTGTTGAACTGTTGCAGGGTCTCTCGCAGTGCGCCATCGCTGCTGAGGTGGGAGAGCGCCATCGCTGCTGAGAGCAAAAAGTCAAAAACCAGAAATCCAACAATGAGGCAATCAAAGTGAGTCCGTAAAGCAAAAAGGGTAATCCAGGAAACAGAAATAGGGCAATAACAAGAACTTGGCAAACACAGAGAAAAGGCTTGGTAACTAGGCTGGGCTTAGTATACTTCGCACTGAAGTGATGTTTACAAGGACTATATATACTTTCTGTGCCTAGTATTCAGATTAACCTGATCTTGGCCTACTTGGCCTGTGTGTATTCCTGGAGCTGGAATCTGGATTGGACTGTTCAGTAGTTCCTGACTGGGACTCCACCTCACATTGAGGCCTTACAATATAACATTTATTTTTATTTTTTTGTGTTATTTGTGTAGTGTACCTTTATATAACACTGTGTAATATAGCATTTTATTCTATTCTATATTCTTCTCTTACGCTGCCATAACAATGCACATTTTCCACGTGTGGGACTAATAACGGGTTATCTTATCTCATTTTATCTTATCTTGTGTTTCTCCCAAACATTGGACACTTTAGTGCGAGCGAGGTGGTGGGTTTCTTGGCCACATTTAAGTGCTGTGCAAAAAGAATTTCATGCATTTTCTATCCTTTTGGTGTATCTTTTGGTGCAGCCCTCAGATTGCAGGAGTTTTCTCGGTTCGCTTGGGTTGTTTGCAAAGTATGTCATTTAGAATTTAATTATTCAAGTATCAATTATTCTGTCCTGGTGTCAATCCTGGTTTCAGACCTCCTCCTGAAGAGGTCAGAGAGATCAGTTTTAAATCTTGCATAATTCTGATAAAGTCGTTTAATGACTTTTGTGTAATTTCTCATTGTAGAGAAACCTACTGAATACGACCTGCCATTTTTTTTCTTTACAGTGGTGGTGAAAGGCATCAAGGGCTGCAATGCCTACAACACAAATAAAACCTTTTTACCACCAACCAGTGAATCTACACAGGTCTAAGTTATTATATGTATTACCTGAAAGGGAAAAAAGATATCAGTATACAGTTTAGGTCAAAACCTGCTCTCATATCAATGTGCTAAACATCCAGCTACATATTTGTAAGCATTTTGTGTAATAGCTTTCTGTGAAGGTTACATGCTCGGAATTCAGGTATTACTGCTGTGAAGAGTTCTGACTCAACATTTCTCAAGAATTTCTTTAGAACTCTGACTTAGAAAAAAACTAATTTCATTAGAAAAAGAAACTAATTTCAAACATATATCTTACACTTCTATTTCCATGAGGATAATAGCGATTTGGATAAAAGATGCAGAAAAAGACAGGTGTTTATGGGGTCTATGGTTTCTCTGTGCTTAAGGTGTAATAGTGAATTGTAGTCTGGTGTTCCTTTATGGTTACTTTATGACAGATACAATGATAATGAACCATGTCTGAAAGACAAATTAACAGTATACAGTAAACAGTATATTACACTTTCCTAAAAAAATATGTTCGCCATTTGAATAGTTTTATTAGCCAGAAAATGTCATTATTTTTTCATCACTACTGACTTACAAAAAGCTGGTTAATATAATTAGTATTATACTTAAAATGTGGATCATCAGACAAATGTTACATAGTGTATTTAAAGTTAAAGGACAGTGTTGAATTTGACTCTGCATCGCCACACACTCAGTAAATAGGGTGTCACATATATACTTTTACATATTTTTTCCATGTTATAAAGGAAACTTGTTTTAAATTATATATTTTTTACAGCTCCGGGGAAAAAATAAGAGACCACTGCCAAAATGTTCAGTTTCTCAGGTCTTTTATAGGTGCAAGTATTGAACTGAACATCTTTGCCTCAGTTTTTTAAGAACTGCAGACAATATTTCTCCTAATTTTTTTCAAATTAAAATATTGTTCTTAAAAGCACAACTTTAAAGGATATGACACCGGAATGGAATATTTGTCATACTCATAGAGATGCTGATTTAAAAATGAATTGCAGTGGTCTCTTATTTTTTTCCAGAGCTGAATACGTATATAAGCTTTCACTCAACTTTTCAGTGCTTAACAAGAAAAAAAAAATGAAGTTTATGAAATCAATGGATTAGTAGTAAAACCTGCAGTGTGCAAAAATATATAGACTATATAGAATAAGTCAAGTAATATTTCACTTTTAATGATTTTTTTTGTTGTTTCTAAGGCAGTTATGCATTTGTCATATGCATGCTACACCAAACAATGACTTATTATCCCCTCATTCATCACAGCGCTGTCCTCAGGGAGAATGTTTGTGCTGTTATGACTTGCTAGTTAAGTGGATAGGCTTTGAGACTTCTGTGTTCCAGCTTGGAGCCAGCAGCAGTTGTGTGTCTCCAAGCAGAGAACGGAATGACAAATGCTCCGGCTGGAGCGCAGTGTGCCTGGGGTTCCTCCGTGATGGAGTGTACGCTCAGTGTAAGAGCAGAGCAACAGTGTAACTGCAATCCTATAGAGTTCATAAAGCCATGTAACTCCCTTGCAGATAAACCTAATATCTGGTTGCAAAATAA
This sequence comes from Brachyalestes nurse, assembly GCA_037974405.1. Classification (NCBI taxonomy): domain Eukaryota; kingdom Metazoa; phylum Chordata; class Actinopteri; order Characiformes; family Alestidae; genus Brachyalestes; species Brachyalestes nurse. The sequence goes on from JBBPCY010000001.1 coordinate 6,738,119, forward strand.
GGATATCCCAGAAGAGTACCATTCTAAAAGTTGCTTGCGATGAAACACTAACCTCCTGGCATAATGTCAAAAATGTAATCGCACTGTAAATGATATACATTCACTGTAAATACATACATACGTAAGCCCAAAATTATTGAGTTTAAAGCCATGGCTGACACTATGTTATACAAGTAACTGAGTCATCTGCTGAATGTACTGATCTAGAACTTAGTAGAGCCTGCTATTCATATACTGGTCAGTATTGACAACATGCAACATGGATAGTCTTAGAAGAGAGAAACAAAAGCTTAGACCAGCGGCATCAAATCCAAGTGCCTGTGTTTATTTTTGTTTATTTTTCCAATTTTGTCATATCCAGTCCCACCCACAAGCTAGGATTCCACCATTCATATGATGCCATCAACAAAGGAGTGGGGTTTGGAGGGGAGGGATTGTGAAGGCGTGCATATGCTTCCAGAAATTCAGGTTATTTCTCATATTTTTGAATCCGCTAAGCTGCTAATGCAATGTCATTAGTAATCTCATAGGGTGTGTCTAAAACCAATGAATTTCCTCATCATTTTATTTGCTTTTGTTTACCCCCTACTACACCCCACTATGTCGCATTTCACTTTTGGCCGCCATTATTCAACTCCTCCCTTTCCGCCACGTAGTCAAAATGGCGTCGGTTTAGTGTGAGTAGTGTCCATCGTTTCACACTGGATTTGTTGGCCATTATGAGTGCACTAGTGATGCATGGGTCAACCCGTGACCCGTGGGTAACAGCGGGTGCAGGCAGTTTTAGGGCAGACATTTTTAAAATATTGTGGGTGCATGCGGGCGGGTCAAAAAGTTACAAAACATTATCGCATTTCATTATCGATTTTATTTTTCCTCAGGTCAGGTCGGGTTTCGGGTCTTTATCCACGCATATTTTTGCAGGTTGGGCAGGGCGATGTGGATCTCCTGATGGGTCGGGTTGGGGCGGGTGTTAAAAAAAGCCGATCCACGCAACACTTGAGTGCACCATCCGGGTACTTTCAGAGCACTGAGTTTTAGCTTGATTGTCAGTGTGAAGGCACTATGCACTAAAACATAGTTGTCGAAGTGTGCAAGTGCGCGATTTCAGACATTACATTTGGAGGAGAATGCTAACTGCTAATTTTGCTACATTAATTAGCAGGTGACAGGACCAGCAGGCTTCGAACTGAGTGATGATGGGGAGAGTTGAATGAAGTGTGTAATATGAGACAAGGTAGGAGGAGCGGCCATCTTATCAACCCAGGGAGAGTGAGGCCAACTGTGCTCTCTTAGACTGCCTAGTGTGTATGGATTAACCTGCCAATGTATCAATGATAGGGCCACTACATGTTAACTAGATAATGAGTTTAATCAGGTGAGCTAGATGAGAAAAAGCATACAATTAATAAGATTTTCACACAGGGCGGTAGTAGCTCAGAAATGAACACTTGACAAATGGACACTTTACACCTACACTCAGCCAAAGAGCTAATAGCAGCTAGCAAGCTGGCTAACTCTCCTGTAATAACCAGTAAAGACATCCATCCATCCATTATCTACCCCTTAGTCCTGCACCAGTAAAGACATGACAAAACAAAATAATTCCATAGTCACCACAGCATATTGCTACACACTAATCTGTACTTAAAAGTATAATAATGTCTGGTTGGTGGCAGTGGAGTGACTTGTGTGCAGGAGTGGTTAGCCACTAACTTCTGAGTAAATTCACAGAAGTGGGATAGTAAATTCCTGGCTGACTGGCTGTACACCACACAGTATCTCATCTTTATTTATAATCAGTGGGGTCTTTATTAATAGCTTAGAGGAAATGTTAAAAGGCTTGTGCTTAGCTACTTCTAAAATTACTGTCTCCATTTTGTGTTTTCACAGGTGAATGCAGATTCCAATGAAACTAAAGCAACATCACCAGCTGTCAAGGATGTCAGTGTGTTTTGTTGCCAGTTCACATATCAAAAATTCAAAAATATGATAAAACACTCATAATCACATTGCAATTATTGTAGTTCCACTTGAAAAACTTCACTGACAAACACAGATGGGATTAAGCCATTAAATGACTGTGAAATGTGAGTCAGTCCCTGTTTAACTACGTGACCGCAGCACAGGCTGAACTGCTGGAATTCAGCTCAAAGTACTGTGAAAATATCAAAAACATGTAACTTGCATTCACGGCTAACATTACACATAACATAACCTATGGTGTGAGTGTGTGGGTGATTGGACTGGTGTGTGTGTGTGCCCCTCTTGCACCATCGACCTCAGGATAGGCTCTGGGTACCCGTGACCTTAATAAGGATTAAGTGGTTACAGAAAATGAATGACTGAATGTGTTATAACACAAAAGCTTGTCTGTAATATGAACTCAAAAAATAAAAAATAAACAACAATGAACAATGAACAGAAACCAAAACTTCAAATGATTCTAGGTAGCTCTACCTGTCACTAAAGTACCGTTTAACTAAAACTACTAAGTATAAAATGATAAAAATTATAAAATTATGAGTAGATCATTCAGCCACATAAAATTGGTATCTTACTGGCCACGAAGCAATTTTAATTTAGTTCTGTCATAGTAATCAGTGTTGTCAAAACGTCTAAATGGAACCAACTGACTAATAGCAAATCAGAAAAGCATTACATATTGAACAGCCTTCATTAAAAATGTTTTTACTATTGTGATAAAAAAAAAAGTGTGGCGTCTGGTTGGAGAAGTTTTATTGCATTTTGCATCCCATTGAAACTTCAGTTAACAATAATGGCTAGACACAATAGCCAATAGTAAATGCTAGATTCTGCTTTTTTAACCAGTACTTTATGGATGCTCTTCTGTTGTGAGACTTTTATTGAAATTAATGCATCCTTTAGGACTGAGCTTGTCAGCTTTTGACAGAAATCCATTTCAAGGTTAGTCTCAAGTTACTGTATTCACACAGTCTATGATTTTGTACCCATTCATAGTTTCCAAACACCCACAAATGCACTATTGGTGCAAGAGAGCACCAGTGTCATGGAAAAACCTGTATGTTCAATTTGATGTGACATTCGTAAACTAAAGTAAAAATATATTCTAAATACACAAAACTGGACACCAAATAATACACGACAATAATACTCAAGAGACCAACTATCTCATATACCTGTATTAAAGGGTCCATATCATGGATATAACTTTAATAATGTCACAAAACATGCTCATTTACATATTTATGCCCATTCTGCTAATACATTGTTAGCCCAGCCCGTTCATGCTGAGGTCTGTTTCATCCCTGACGGCGTTTTGAATAAAGCTCTGTACAGTATAGTCAATAAAAACAAAGATCATTTCTTTTCTCTCAAACTTAAAGGCACAGGCACAAGAATAGCCTGTTAGGGATAAAGGGAGATTGGAAAATAATGATTGTTGCATGTGAATAAGACCAGACAAAGGTTACAAATATGAAATATTTTCAATCACTCCTTTTCTGTAACCACTTAATCCTTACTAGTGTCGGCGGTACCCGGAGCCTATCCCAGAGTCAGTGGGCATGAGGCAGGGACTCATCCTGGGTGGAGCGACAGCCCACCACAGGATGCACACACCAACCACTCACACACTTACACCTACAGTCAATTTAGAATCCCCAATTAACCTAACACCCATGTCTTTGGACTGTGGGAGAAACCCGGAGACACCGGAGGAAGCACATGCCACCACGAGGAGAACTCCACACACGCAAAAGGCCAGGACCCAGATTCAAACCCCCAACCTTGGAGATGTGAAGCACAGTGCTACCCACTGCACAGCCCATAAGAAATATTTTTTTGCAGAACATGTGGGAAATGGGCTCTTTAATGAAAGTTGAAAAAGTCATTGCACAACTATTTATCGCAAACTTGAAATAACCTTTGTGCTCTAAAAATGAGACAATGACTTACCAAAGCTGTTCTTGTCAATTTTTATCCAACTTTGAAACAGTGGAAGAACTTTGTAGAAATACTCCAAAATAACTCTGTTTTTCAGTTTATTTTGGAATATTTCTGGCTCCTCCACTGTGTCAAAGTGTATCAGATCCTCACTGTTTGTAGCATTCTCAAATCTCCTTCCATTATGCATGTGACAAATAAAGAATCTTGAATTAACTTACGCTGAAGTTAAGGCAGTGTGTTTTCCTTCTACTGTAATGTTTCCACACTTGGAGATACACGGTTTTGTTACAGCAAGGTCGAAACGTCACATTTTTGTTTAACTGGACCTCGCAAGATGTTGCTTCACGCTGGGGATGCGTGGCCTGAGAGACCTTCTGGCTAACTTGAACTCCAGCATGCAGAAATATCAATGATAAACATACGGCGAGATCAATGGTAAACAACTCTCTTTGGCTTTAGACAGCGCTAGAGAGGGAAAAATGATGATCATATGTTATCTCAGCATCAGGCTCTGCTGGAATAACCATCACAGGCTTCTTTCCACTTCAAAACAGCAGCACCACAGAGGCCCAGTGGGAACTCCCGGAACGTTTCTGATCTCAGACATAAGAGAGTACTGGATCAGTACTGAAGTGTGTTCTGCTTGCTGCTTAATAGTGCAGCCATCCGCGATCGTGCACGACACGGGCGCCAGAGAAGAGCATTTAAACTGATCTAAAAGCTGATATTAGCATCAAGCTGCACTACACCGTGAGTCAGTCAAAAAAGTTCAAGCGAGTTGATGGAAGATTTATGAAAGTGCGCTATGCGGGGGCGAGTGGACGAGAGAGGTATATGGACGGAGAGGGAGAGAGAGAGAGTTCACATTCTTTAACAATAACAGAGAGAATTCTTGATGGTGAGAAAACATGCGCATTGCGTAGGAACCACGCCTCTCTCCAAGCTGAGGACTCTTTTTAAAAAACCGCTCATTCTCTTCACTGAAGCAACGCAGCGGGTCTTTGATCAGGGTTGACACAGCCCTGCATGAGTGGATATATTTTTTTTCCTATCACCCCTCCCTTATAGCACTGAAAAATAAATAATGCCAGTTGCCACATGGCTTTCTTCCCTTTGGCTTCTGAAAACTAGTACGAATGCACAACATAATCTCCATTCCTCCAGACAGCCCAGAGTATCCGAGTCTCAGCAGGTGGAGAGATCTTGGCCCCGCACAGAGGGTGCATTGCGGCTCAATCTGCTGAAACACTCCATCCTTACTGTAATGCTCCTGCTTTTTTCAGCTTCTTTGTATTGCATTGGCACTGCAAAAAAATGCAATTTACAAAAACTCAAATAAGCAAAAATATCCCTCCTTAGCAATCATCCCCCTCTAATGTAGACTCATTCATTCAGTTTTTGTAATCGCTTTATCCTTCATCCTATCCCGGGGTCTACTGGTGTAAGGCAGGGACTCACCCTGGGCAGGACTCCAGCCCACCGCAGGGCGGGCACACACAGTTTACTTTAGAATCCCTAATTCACCTGACAGCACGTCTTTGGACTGTTGGAGAAACCGGAGATCCCAAAGGGAAGTCACTCCACCACAAGGAGAACATGCAAATGCCACACACACAAGGACAGGATCCAAGTTCAAACCTCCAACCCTGGAAGTGTAAGGCAGCAGTGCTACCCACTGCGCCACAGTCATGAAATCACTTAAGAAAACATAATTGTCCATAACAAACATTGGTGTGGGTGCGAACTAGATAAAAATAAAAATATCTTGAAGATAAAAATATCTTGAAAATGAGATGTAATTGTTTATTTTAAGCAAAAATCATATTCAATAAGCAAGAAAGTAGCTACATCAGAGAAATAAATGTACTGAGATTAGTATTATTTCAGTTGCTCAGATGTATATTTCAGCTGACATATATGTGTATAAGAGCCATGTTTGCATGGGATGTGGGAATATGAAGAACTTTTAGAGGTAACGGGTCTTTACTAATTCAGATGTTCTTCTGAAAACCTTTACATGTCGTGGAGGTTCTTTTGTGGCTCTTATTTACAAAAGCAGTTCTTTAAGGCATATGTTCCCAACCCTGGTCTTGGAGTCCACTGCACTGTACACTATGTCTTTTTTCCCAAGACTCCTGATCCAACTGATCAGCTAAATATTGAACACAGTCTTTCCTGGGTTTAAATGCAATGACATTAAGGTCCTGGCTGGTGTAATGGTCAGGAGTCCCAGTACTTTTGTCCATGTAGTATATATGTGTATTCATGCAATTACCTGCTTTTTAAAGTTTCCTAGAGATGCCAGATTGAAGATTAAAATGTGTTTGATGTATTAAATGTGTTAGCAGAGAATGGCTGTTTGTGTGACTGTTGACCCTCCAGCGGGGATTTCAACCTCGCTTTGACATACGGATGAAATAAAAGCTTGAAAACTACAGTTCAGATAAGCAAAACATATATAAACAAAATCGGCTATGTAATTTCAGATTGATTTTAGAGCTGTTAGAGGCCACATAACCTACCATCATATCAAATTGCATGTTGGCCAACACCACAGGGTCCTTTCTAGATGTAATGCAAAATAACAGTGCCGAAGTGTCTGCATGCAAATGTTGTAATCGGCTGTTAAAAGGCTCTGTCGTGTGTGTGTGTTCGTGTTTGTGTTTGTGTGTGTGTCTGTGTCTGTTTCTTTTTTCCCATCTAATCACAGAGTTTGCTAAGGCTGGAGGTTAGTGTGAAATCCATAAACATGAAAGAGGCTGTGTTGGTGTAGTACTCCTTCCCCACTTCCCTATTGATCAAAGTTGACAGCTACACATGTTTGGTAACAGGAAACATCATGATGATTTATTTTTGTTGCATTATTTACTAAGTCTGGGCCCTGGTAAGGCGACAGTCCCTGAGGTAGTATGTCTCTAGACGCATTGCTTCACACAAAGTAGCAACTGTGCCAAGATTTCTCCCTCGCTTCTTCTTTGATTTCAAATAATGCTCATTTATTGTGATGTAACATTATATTACGGCCCAGAAGATCAGTCAGAGCACCGTTGCCATACCAATAAGATCGCTTACACAATACTCCTTTCCTATGTTCCTCTACCAATATATCATCACTGTAAAAAGAAAGCCATGCATCTTCATTTTTATTTTTCCTCACATTGCCACATCTTATATTAGAAGCAAGGGAAATGAACTTTGTCATTCAGACTATACAACAAGGAGTATACAGCTGAACAAATTGTGTTTCAGGCCCAGTGTGTAAACATAAGCATAAAAGGCTATTTCATGTAGAACAACAACAGGTAAACATATAGACAGCACAGATATATAGCAGCATAGATATATATATGGCCTATAAAGAAACTAAGATAAATATTGCATTAGAAATTTTTTTTCACAGTGATTGCATTCTTGTAACAGGAAATGTAAACTTGACACTGCTGCATACACTGCAAAAACTCCTGATCTAACCAATACTTGGAATCTTGTTTCTAGCCTATAAAGTCTTCTTGATTTTGTTTTGAGAATAATATACTATATAAGAGCAGATTTGTAAGATTATTTAGTTTGTTTTAAGATATTTTTTCCTATT
>JBBPCY010000001.1:6745740-6763119 GCA_037974405.1 Brachyalestes nurse
ATTGAACCTCTTTCCTTGAAGTTCTTGATGATCCTATAAATTGTTGATTTAGGTGCAATCTTAGTAGCCACAATATCCTTGCCTGTGAAGCCATTTTTATGCAATGCAATGATGGCTGCACGCGTTTCTTTGCAGGTCACCATGATTAACAATGGAAGAACAATGATTTCAAGCATCACCCTCCCTTTAACATGTCTGCCATTCTAACCCAAACAGCCTGACATAATGATCACTAGCCTTGTGCTAGTCAACATTCTCACCTGAGTTAACAAGACGATTACTGAAATGATCTCAGCAGATCCTTTAATGACAGCAATGAAATGCAGTGGAAAGTTTTTTGGGGTTAATTTTAATGGCAAAGAAGACTATGCAATTCATCTGATCACTCTTAAGCAGCAACTTTTCCAATTTCCAATATTTATGTAATTCTCAAAACTTTTGGCCACGAATGTACTAATCAGTTCCATAAAAATTGTAAAACGGTCTTTAAAATGTTGGTGGTTTATTAGTAAAATATGAGAATTAAACTTTAGAGTAATATATAATTTGAAAACAAAAACATCAAATAATATTTGACCAACACAATTGTCACATATTGGCCCCTTGCATTAGGCACTGCAATTGTAAAGTACTTTTTTGTCCACCGAGGTCTCTTTTCCAGTGGAAAAGATGGTGCCGCAGATGGCAGCCTCGGTACTGCGCTCTCTCATATTTTCCTTGTTTTTGTTTTTTTTCTGCATGTTTGGTCACTCAGACCACATTACTTTTTCCAGAGATCAACTGCTAAACATCAGGCAGTCGTCTCAAAATAGTTTTTATCTTTTTTTCATTGAAACTTGGCTCAGTGAACAGACCACCATCGCACGGACTGTGTAACAGGGCTCTCAAGAGATTTCAAAGGGAGGAGAATCTGTTTCTACATTAACAAAGGTTGGTGTACTAATGTTACGGTGTTATAGAACTTCACTAACTGCAAACCGGTTTATTTACCGTGGGAGTTTTCTTCCTTCATCCTGGTCGGAGTTTACATCCCTCCTTAGGCCAAAATGAACGACATGCTGTGCTGGCTGACCAGAAAACCACCCTGGAAAGAAAACGTACCGATTCCCTTGTTATTGTCCTTGGGGACTTCGACACGGTGAAACTAAACCATGAGTTTCCTAAATACAGACAGCATATTAACTGCCCCACCAGACAATATCACACTGGGCCACTGTTACACCACTTTAAAAGATGCCTATCACTCTGTTCACTGGGCAGCTTTGGGACATTCTGATCAGTCTTATTCAAGTTTTCAGGCAACAACTTAAAATTGCCGAGCCTGTAGTCAAAACTGTGAAGAAGTGGACTAATGCAGCAAAGCAAGACCTGCAAGACTGCTTTGACTGCACTGATTGGACTGTTTTTGAAGCTGCATCTAATCTGAATGAGCTGACGGACATTGTGACATCATAGATCGGTTTTTGTGAAGATGTGTGCATGCCAACTAAGACCTTCTGTCACTGTTCCACTTGGTGACAGCAGGGGGTCGCTGTGGGACCATAATCTATTCTCCACCCACACTTGGGGATTGTTACCTCAGAGCTGATAGCCCTCGGTTTATTATTTAAGGCATTCTGCACTCAGGTGTGGTGTGGAGCATTATTCACCTTCCCTCTTGTTATTCTACTCTCTCCTCACCTTATCCCTTCCCTACTCCTCTCTACAACTCAAGTTTGGCCCCATGCCGGTGTTTACTTTGTTTTGTGCTTTCTGTCTAATAAATATACGCAACATGGAAGCCCGCGTCTGTGCCTTCTCTCACCTTCAGTCCAGACAGGACCGGATCTTGACAGAATGCTCCACCACAATGAAAGGTACAGCGGACGTTACTGGTTTTTTGGAAGGCTTCTATACAGCTCCCTAGCAGGGCTTTGGGCTGGAGGGCAAAGGAATATCTCCCAGGAGGGGGCTCCATGTAGGAAGTCCCGTGCTAGAGGACATGGACAGGCTCCGGACAGGCTCCGCAGGAGTACACGGAGGGGCTCCAAAGAGGGAGCTCTTGGCTGGAGTACGCAGAATGGCTTCATTGAAGGAGGTCCGCCCATAAGGACAATGACGGGCTCCCTGCAGAGGGGCTACCCAAAAGAGGCTCCGTCCAGAAGTACAGTGAGTGGCTTCTCGAAGAGGGGCTCCCAGGAAGGGCCTCGGCCCATGAGAACAGCGTTAGGCTTCCCGGAGGATGTCCCGTCTAGGAGAACAGTGAGGGGATTCCCAAAGAGAGGCTCCCAGGAAGGGCCTTGGCCCATGAGGACATTGGTTGGCTCCCTACAGAAGCACTTCTCGGAGGGGGCTTTGCCAACTAGGACAGTGAGGGGTTCCCAAGAGGGAGCTGCATATGTAAGGAATGGGACTCTCAAAGTGAAGCCTCTCATTAGACCCACCCGGGCTGCCCTGGCCATGCGGAGCACTGGCCAGGAGGGTATCCAATGAGAGGCGGTCAGGTGGGCCTCACCGGACGCTGTCCTTTGCCTTCGCCTTCCACTCCACCGCCTTCGGGATGCACTGCAAAAACTCCTGATCTAACCAAGACTTGAAATCTTATTTCTAGCCTAAAAAGTCTTCTTGATTTTTTTTGAGAATAATATACTATATAAGAGCAAATCTGTAAGATTATTTAGTTTGTTTTAAGATATTTTTTCCTATATCAAGAAATCTTACCAAGTAAAAATATCTTACTGCACTGGCAGATTATTTCACTTGTTTCTAGTCTAAATATCTTACTGCACTGGCAGATAATTTCACTTGTTTCTAGTCTGAGATTTCTTATAATAGGAAAACATATCTTAAAACAATCTTAATAATCTTACAAATCTGCTCTTATATAGTATATTATTCTCAAAATAAGATAAAGAAGACTTTTTAGGCTAGAAATAAGATTGCAAGTCTTGGTTAGATCAGGAGTTTTTGCAGTGTAGTGATAAAGTGATGAGAAACACCTAATTATAATGCAAAAATAGCATTTTAGAAGAAATGAGATCTGAATTTATGTGTTCAGAAAGTGTGTTCAGTGGTTCAATAAACCTCTTATGCCAGCATGTTGTGTATTGTTACAGGGCGTAGTCTGATGGCCCGTGGGAAAAACCAGGGGCAGGGTGGATGGGATCTCTGACTATATCTCTGCTAAGGAAGCATGAAAAGTGTAGATCTCTTATATCACCACTCTCTGGAGGGACTTCTGGTCTGAGATGGTGCAGCTACCGTGCCAGACTAAAAGAGGCTGCTGCTCAAGAGGCTCTCTATAGTGCCTCTGAAGAAAGTTGACAACAGGAGAGGGGAAGGGTTTGATCCCCTCATCCATCGCAGAAAGTGAAGGTGCTGTTGTGCCCTCTTGACCAGGGAGGTGGTATATATCAGGTCATCTCTGTGCACTCAGTGCCTTCTCACTGACTCCACCTCATTGGGGATTATAGCTGAACCATGTGCCATGTGCTTGCTCCTGAAGTCAACGGTAATCTCTTTCTTCTTGTTGGCATTCAGTGACAGGTTGTTGCTGTCACACCGGACAACAAGTTGATTCACGTCCTCTCTTTAGGCCGAGCAATTGCTGACACTACGAAACCAAACACCTTCATTTTACCCCTTAAAATTACATTACTTTTGACCAGAATTTCCCATACAGGAAAATGAAGAAAAATCAAGGGAAAAAGTGCACAGATTAAGGGGTAAAACTACTGAATTCTCCCCTTACTTTTTCAAATTTGCACCTTAAATAATCCTGAAGAACTCCTGAACTAACGGAGTAAATGTAAGATTAGGGGGTTTCACACTCATGCCTTAAATCTAATTTTAAAGTAAAATTAAGGGCTCGGTTTCAAAAATTAACAGCCACTTAAATCAAATTGAGGAGGTTGGTGTATTTTCAGGGGTAAATGAATGTAAATGAATGTAGGGTTAAGCACATTTTAAGTACATTGTGTTTCGTAGTGTGATGAGGCCCACCACTGTTGTGTCATCTGCGTACCTGATGTGGTTCGAATTTGCACAAAAGTCTGGAGTAATCTAGGTGAACAACAGAGGGCCCCAAACCCAGCCTCGAGGGGCCCTGTATTCATAATGATGATCTGGAAGATGTATTATTTCCAGCACGTACTGTCTGTCTTCTGTCAGTGAGGTAGTCCAATATCCAGTTGCACATAGGGCTGTGAAGCCAAGGAGGCCAAGCTTTCTTACTAAGTGCTGGGGGATGGTTTTGGTAGGCACGTGTGCCGATATTCCTGATGACGGTCACATCTTACACAGAACTGAATATGAATCATGTCAGACTCTCCTAGCTTTGTTGGTTTACAGTAGTAGCTTCTGTAAAACATTGGAGTCTGCATATGTAAAACAGTCTTGGAGTGCTGAAACTGCTCCCTCTGGCCAGGTCCTCATTTGCTTCACAAATGGCCTGCTTCTGCTTCTGGAATAAGCAAAACAGAGATGGTCTGGATTTCTAAGGTGGAGTTGGGGCTGCCTTGAATGCCTGTTTAATGTGTGTGCAAATCCTGTCTAATGGGGTTTCTTCCCTTGTTGCAAAGTCCACATGTTGGTAAAAATGTGGTTGGACTGTCTGATTAAAGTCTCCAGTGATGATATAAGCATAGACCAGAGTATTTTGCATGGCGCTGACAGACTGATGTAATGTGAGTACTGCATCTTTTGTGTTTGCACTGTGGGAAATATATGCAGCTGTGATGCTAATGGTTGTGAATCCTCTTGGCAAGTGGAATGGTCGGCATTTAAGCATTAGGAACAGTGGCTTGAAACAATATCAGTGTTACTGAACCACTTGTTGTTGGAGTAAATACATCTTCTTCCACTGAGAGCTTGGCTCCTGTCTGCCAAGCTCGTCCATATGAATGGAGCTACAGGAAACCGAAGATGAGGGCCTAATAGTTTCACATCTTGCGTTGAACAATCTCAGAGAGTCCATTTTGCTTTCCAGTGACTGGATGCTGGACAGCAGAACAGATGGAAGTGCATGTCTGTAGGGGTTAGCCTTTAGCCTAGCGCTTGCTACGTTTGTGTGGTCTCTCACACCATATGTGTGGATTCTGGTAGGGGTCAGTGATGGTAGCAGAGTCCACTGCTGTGCAGGCATCTAGGACTTGCCTGTGCAGAATTCTAGAATTCTCAGTTCTCTAAGAGTTATGAGTTCTTAAGCCAGTAAACTGCCGGATAAGTTGCTGGATAAGTCGGATGCATGAAGTCTTAGCAAAGTACATTGGTTGTAAGCCAATTTTGTATTTGACTGTGAAAGAATAGAAGGTACATTCAAAGTAAATTGCACATCGCTATTGGGAGCCAGAGTGGCCACTGCTATACAGGGCGCCGGCATCTTAGTGGTCGCAGATTTTCTCTCTTCTCTTTCTCTCTCATACATACATAATGGTTAAGGATCCTGCAATTGGAACGTCTTGTGTTCAAATCACATGTACCCATGGTACCCACAGGTAACACAGGCATCTGTTACTGCATGTTTCAATGTATAAAAAAATTGTAATGTATTTCAGCTGAATTCTAAAATGAACGTTTAAAATTTTATTTTTACAATTTTTCACTTTTTTTTACAAAACTTCATATGTACTAATTAACAAATGTCCTCTGCAGAAATAAGGATAAACGTGCCTAAATGCTCAGGTACCACTTTAATGCCTTATAGTTATATTTTTTCAGCCTATTTTGCATGTGACCTTGTGATGATGTGGTGAGGTGATGTGACATGTGACTCATTAATAGGCGCATGAAAATGAGTATAATCACTTTATGTTCAAAGCTGGGAGGTCTTTTCATGTTGTTTTCACATTTAAACTTAAAGATCACCTGTGAGCCCCAGAAGAATAAACTTTGTGCAATAAGTTTAATTTATACAGTACAAAAAGAGTGAATGCACAAAAATGGTTTTACAAGATGTCATGTTTGATTTAGTCATTTGATGGTTCATTTTCTTGGAAATCTAAACTCTCTTTCATTCACTATGCTTCATGCATGACTTATATTGTGAGCGGATTTGTATCAAATCAACCACAACAAGGTGTTAACAGTCCAGATATTCAATGACGGTGAAATTATTTTAGCTGATTTGACTGTAATCAGTGCCAGAAACAGCCATTTCTTAAACAGAGGTTTCATTGTCGGTAGCACAGCTTGTAGTGCCCATTTATATGTCAGTCATTGTAAATGTCCATCATATGTAAAAAGCATCGAACCATAACACCGTGCAGCATCTCTGATTCCTTTAAAAACAGTGTTTATTAATTGTTTTTGACTGATGGATACGTAATAGATGGTGAACATGAGCATTAAGAGGGCAGAGAGCATGATTTCACATTTGGAACCGGTCCCATATTCTTTATTTATTTACCTACCAATTCACTTTCGGCCAGGACACAGCAGGCAAGGCTTTTCTTTGAGATCTGCTTGCCTGGGGCGATAGGAACAACGTCCTAAGCTAATTGGCACCTTCTAAAGCATTCTCGGCTAACACTAGAGACGACTTCAGGCTTTGTCAACCTTTCGGCCCTCTGAGGAAAGTAACTTTTAAAAAAGTGCAGAATAAGTGGCCTCTCCTTTAATCAATAGGACAAAATGAGTTCATTGGGATCTTATTGGATTTGTTCAAAGACACAAACACTGAAGCCTGGTAATACATGATAATACATAAATAATCAAACATTATTCATTTTTTGCAGTACACCTTAGGAGCACAGTCTCCTTAATAAGTTTATAAGGAGGAGCATCTAGAAAGATACAATTAAAAACTGCACAATAAAAAAACCCTCAAACTGAGTTGAAAGTCAGATTATAAAAGATGAGATGAGAAGTTTTAAGATAAGATTCATAATCTGACTCCATGGAGGCCCTGACTGGAAAGGTAGTCTAGGGCTTTGGGGCTTTGCCTCTTTGCATCAGACTAGATTTAGAAAGCACTAGAAGAAACCAGTCCACAGATCTCGGTGTACAAAGTGGAACACAGGGTCAGAGGAGGTCAGAAATGGAACTTGGCCATGTAATGATCTACAAACAAAATTTAAACATTTAGAATTTGACCCTAATATAGCCTATGTAGGAAGCGGGGCAACAGAGCTATAGAGGTAATGTGCACTTATTTACATTTGCCTGTAAGAAGATGCTCTGCAACAGTTTGTACAGTTTGTAGACATGAGAGAGATAATACCAGCATACAGAGAATCCCAACAATCCAAAGGGAACAAAATGAATGCACATGCATAAAGGAACATTTTGACATTTGTCAACCTGATCTCTGTCTGCCACATCTGTACCTCCGTCTGCCTCTTTTCAAATTAAACAACCCTTTTCCTTCTTCAGTGCTCAGTCTCTATATGCTGAGTTTAACTTTTTGGAAAAACATAAAATAGAAAGTTTAAATATATGTGCCATAACAATTTTGATGGGCCATCTTTTAATGTTTTATTTTTGCCCCAGTATGTTAAACTGGTAGTGTGTTCTCTGTAGAAGATATACAGTACTAAATAAAAAACAATTACTAAACAAATCAATAAAAAATAAATATATAAACAGGTTTATTAGGTTTAATAAAAAAAATAATTGAAAAACATTGAAAATGACAGTTATAAAATGATTAAATGGTAAAATGATTTGTGCAGCATTAATGAAAAGTGAATACTATAGAACAACTCATGGTCTCATCTTTAAGAAAATGTTACGCACCAGAGGTGCTTGTCCATCTTCTGCACATGGCTAAGCAACAAAAGACGTATTTTTCAGACAACACAGTGGAGACTCATGCTCAGGTAATGAGCTGACATTAAGCAACCCTCCTGCAGAAAAATGCAATTAGCTTAAATGCCAAGTGCACCCCAATACTGCCAGAAATCCCTGCATTTAACATGTGTTTCCTACAGCCTACCGATTATAATATGTAATGTATGCAGAGATATTCTTTACTTTTAATGAAGAAACCGCAAAACAATTGGCCAGTTGGAGTTACCATACACTCCAAACAACCTAAAATGTTAAACACATGGTAACAAACCTGCATTTTAGATGATGATTTGATTTGGGGTGGGCTATATGACAATGCTGTTATAATTAGTGCAATAAATTACATGATGATAGAAATTAAGTCTGATACTCTCCTTTTATTGTCATTTTAGCTATATGCAGAGTACACAGTGAAAAGAAACAACATTCCTCCAGGACCATGGTCAAGACAACACAGACACAGACAGGACAGACACAGAGAGCAGAGAGAGCAGGAGAAAACACAAGGAACAAAACAACAGGACAAGACAACATTTAGTGCAGTTGACGTTTGAATTAATCCATTATTATTGCAGATACAGTATTCTAGCAGTGGAGACCTAAGATGTGCAAAAATGCAGAATAAAAATAGACAGCAATAAATAATAAGGACAGATAATGTGCGGTGTTTAATAAATAGTATTTACAGTGGCAATTGGTGGTTACAGTTTATGTTTACATTATTTTGAGAAGTCTGATGGCCTATTCTGGCAGTGGAAGCCCAAATACCTTGGAACCTTTTGCCAAATGGGAGGAGGGAGAAGAGGGTGTGTGAGGGATGTGTGGGCCTATCCACAAGGCTTGTGTCTTGGCAGATGGAGTGTGCGATTTAATGTCTGATAGAGTGGAGAGAGACCCAATGATCTTCTCAGCTGTTCTCATTATCTTCTGTATAATGTGGTGGGGAGGACTGGGGAGGAGGTGCTCTCACTTCAGCCTCCACAGGAAGTAGAGAGCCTGCTGCGTCTTCTTGACGATGGAGCTGGTGTTGAGCGTCCATGTGAGATTCTCTATGATGTGAACACCTAGGAACTCAATGTTCTGGACAGTCTCTGTATTGAGGAGCCATTAATGTTCAGTGGAGAGTGATCATGATGTGCCCTCTTGAAGTGAAGAACCAGTTGAGTTTTGTCCACACTCAGAAACAGGTTGTTGGCTCTGCACCAGTCTGTTAGCTGCTGGACTTCCTCTCTGTATGCCACCTTGTCATTCTCACTGATCAAATCCACCATGGTCGTGTCATCTGCAAACTTGTGGTTTGAGCTGTGTATTGCTGCATAGTTGTGGGTCAGTAGTGTGAAGTGTAGAGGGCTAAACATACCCTAGGGCCTGGTTTCTCAACCACTGGGCCCGGGGATTACCATTGGGCCGCGAAGATTTTTGATTGGGCCGCGAATCTAAAATTAGAGACAGGCCATTGGTCCGCAATTGGTTATTTAATATCATCTAATGTGGCCAATAGATAGGTGGGCCTTAATGTTGAAAAGGTTGAGAAACATTGATCTAAACTACAACATCTAAGATAAATTGATCAAAATAGTGACAAAAATGGTGGAAAAAAATATTATTTTCATTAGACGCAATACAAAAAATAACCACTGTAAACAGACCACTACCACAAAACTAAAGATAAAGATATGAAAATAAAAAATGTTTAAAAACAAAACTGACAGGGAAAAAGTATTTATACACCACAACTGAATAAAATGTGTACTTTGTTGTAAAGCATTTGCTGTCAGTAACAGCATTTGAAGCCCACAGTAAGGAGTAAGTTGCTTTTTGATGTGTTTTGGTCTTCAGTTCCTCAAATTGAAAAGGGGTCCTCATATAGGACACCTGATTTAACTAATAAATAAACAAGCCTCTGGTGGGCTGAGAGGAGAAAACTCAGAAATATGCCCAGCATGGAAGTGTCAGGACTGGGAATTGGAAATCTCGGCCCACATAAATACAGGGCTTTTTTTTTAGCTGATGAAATTTAATTCTTCTCTTCTAATATCTGTTGTGCCCACCTGTGGTGTTCCTGGGAAAAACCCTCTTCTCCAAGGACGACAAGCTAAATTATTGCTAGTTATGTTTTGTATGACCTGAGTATGTTGTTCTAAAGGAGTTCTGATTTGTCTAAATGCTTGTGTATAAATTTTAGAAGCCTCTTGTTTAGCAGAGGAGTTTTCTGTGAGTTGGAGGAATGGAGGTAAATGTGCTGTAGTCATTCCTAGTAGTCAGGGTTTTTATGACCTGTGCAATCCTTTATGAGAGTCAGCTTGCCCTGACCCAACCCTGGTAGTTCTGATAGTTATTTAAAACAGTCAGAATTGTGCTTTGTCATTTTTTCACCTGCCCCACTCACACCAGCAAACATTTCTTATGAGTTGATCTCAACCCACCATGGGTTGACCCGCACATTACTAATTACTTGCTATCCTTTTAAAGTAGGATCTCTGCAGTATTTGTGCACTTATTTTGTGCTTTTCAACCAAACATGTCTCCAAAGGCGCTCTGGTCAATATGTGTCTATTTAGTTCACATTTTTGTTATTCAGGTAGATTAAAGACAATACCTGAGGACAAGAGGTGTTGCAAGCCACGGGAGAGCATTGTACACTCAGTAGTTCAGTTTTGGGATCCATAATGGAACTACAGTTGCATTTCTTACACTTGTCTGGTACTGAAACATTATCTCCAACCTATAAATGGGCACAAGATATTACGTCAGTAATACATACTCCTGCTCATAAGTAAATAAGAAATCTATCACTTTACCACACCAAAGCTGTATGGAAATGTGTTACCGAACACATGGAGGACAGAGCACCCTTACTGTATAGTCTATTCTAAATGAAAAGATGACTACATTACTGATTACTACGAAACTGATATCATGGTTAAAATACACACAAATATTACACTCCCATGTCAGTATGCAAAGTGAGAACAACAGACTAATCAGAAATCTTACCTTGTATTCTATGCCATTGAAGACACAGACATGCTTGAGTACTGATGAAACAAACAGGCAGGTTGACAATGAATACTCCAGTATACTCCACTAAATGTCTTTAATGTATCAGCTAGAATTAAGGTGTAGTTCATGTGAAGCAGAACTTGTGAGACTTACTGCAACTGAAATTCAAGCAACAGTCAGTCACATGTTGTACTAGTTCAAATCCAGGGTCACAAGTGATTTGAGCAGGTGGACACAGACTGAGATTGCACGCTGTGAGAGAGAAAGAGAGGGACAGAGATAGAAGAGGTGAGGGGATGCAGGGGTGAATACATAATTACATTAGAACATCATATATTTGCAAAAATGCATACCAGGGTATTTATTGTATGTTTAAATGTCCTCAGGAACAGATAAAAAACATCTCTGCACTAATTTCTAAGTTTGTGTTACTAACACTATATATCCTTCTAATGTTGATCTAATGAAAGAATACTAATTTCAACCACAAAAACACCATGAAAATGAAAGCACTTATGTGAATTGTTTGTGTCTCAGTACTGTGTGCTGAGGTACAGCTTGATGCTGGTGTAATGGCTGAGAGGGAATAAATTATTCATTTAATCTTTCACCCTTTTCAGTGATATTTAAGGATCATTGTTTTGTGATTAGTATGTTGTCTCTGTTTAAACAAAACCATGTATCTCCATTTTGTACATTTTCTATGTCATTTGAACATGGCAGATATTCTTTAGAGAACTACTTTCATGGTGACTGGCCCAACAGGAATGCTTAATGACTTGGACTAAAAATTCTTTACCTTCTCAGCTTACATCACATTTGGCCTTCTCCAGTAAAATTGCTGTTTTGGAGATACTTGTTTTGAACAGTGACAGAATTTTTTTTGGTTGTTTCCAAACGTGTGGAAATGTTGTGTTTACTCCTCTCTGTCTTGTCACAGCCTGTCTCCAAGCAGGGAGGAAAGGCGCGGGTGCAGATTTCCATTTTTACTTTTTATTCAAAACCCACAAGACAGCATGTAGGTAGGATGTCAGTGGACTGACAACTCAAACATGAACACACTCCCTTTAAATACATGTAACACAAAACCCAGCAACCAATAACCAAACACAAAACCCAGCTGTGACTAATACAAATAAAAGAACCCATCACCCACTTCACAATAAAAGTCCACATATACAAAACTCAAACTCTGGTGGCTTATAGTGTCAGCATACCGTGACATCACAGTCTAAGGCAGTGCTTCTTTGCAAAAAATGAACATCTGAGAGTTACGTGATGCTTAACAGACAAAGTAACACACTCCAACTGATTCCGTATTCTGTTAAAGATGACAAGTTGAAACATGGCTGCCTTAAAATGAAAAAGCACGGTTTGAGCAGCCATAATCTGCTTAAACCATTTTGAACCTTTTGTTTAGTCATTTGTTGAGTGTGAGCCTCTATGCACTCCTATGTACACACCTTCAAATTCAGGGCAATCACTAAATTGTGTATTTGTAGTACATAAAATATTATTATCAAAATTAGTTTTTGCTCTTTAAAAAAATCTAAACTCACCACACTTTGGACAGCAGTCCACTGTCTGGATCTCATAGCCGGTTTTGTTACAGGATTCTTGACCTGGACACTGGACAGGTTTACACTCTGAACTTAAGGTCTCTGCACTGCATACACAATCTTTACAGTCCACGCGCCATTTCTCTCCCAGCTGCAGGAGAAACACATAATGACAAGATGCAAGATGGTAGGTTTAGACCCTACATTTCTCTATAAATTGTATATTTCCAACCCTAACACGGTATGTACTGTACTTTTAATTTACAGTGTGTGGACTCAAGTAATTCAGTTGGTTTCTCTGTCATGTCTGTCTATGTCCTTATGTTTTAGCTGTGATACAGCCTCCAGTTACGCCTGGCCCATCTGTGTTAATGTGAAATACTGTGTGCTCAGCCAGCAAACCCTCTCTGACTGGTGGACTGATCTACCTGTCTGATGCTAGATGTCAGATTTACCTTGGTTCAGATTAAAGCTCATGTGACTTTTGCTGAACTGTGACTGTGAGCCAAAGCCTGGGAGGGTTAAATTCATTTGTCTGTATTATTCCACTGTTTGCTTATCAAACAAACTCAAGTGCCTCCTGCGAGTGCATCACCATGGTTTACCGGTCAGACAAACACTTTGAGATGTTATTTTCTCTTTATTATGTAGTTTGTCTAATCTAATAACAAAATCAACCCTTGAACATATTCCTCCCACATCTTTTATATATCCAGTTTAGAACAGATCTGTACTTGATGTAACAAAAAGAAAGCTGTCTATCAACCTTTCCAAAACAATCTGGAGTGCAAAACCTTTATTTCTACCACCTAGTATTAAAAACATCCTAAAATATTAGAGTGGTATAACAGGTGTTCACAGGTGATAGAGGATTAAACAACACTTTGTAAAAAATCCAAACTGTACAGCTAACTCACCTTTTTGGGGAGTGCATCAGGACCTGTACAAGCTATGACACAGAAGAAATACATTTGTGAGTACATTTACAGAGACTTGATTAACCAGCAGAGCCCAGCAAGTCTAGGTCCTGTATGAACGATCAGCACAAAAGAGAATATGCATTCCTATTACAGCTTGTGTTAATCCACCATGTTAATTAGAAGTCACATTTTTACTTACCACAAGTGGTAGTGCATACATCAGTGGCCGTGTTAAAAAGAGTGGTGCCATTAGGACAGAAGCAACCTTCCTTCAATCCTGTACACATGTGAGTTTTACAGTCCACAAACTTGTCATTGTACCTGGAGTCAAAAAGAAGCATGAAAACTTATCATCAACACTACAAACTGAATGACTAAAATGTCCAAACAACAAAACAGTGAATCTTATATTATTTTTCTTTGATTGTGTATCTAATATAAAACAATGCTGTAGTGTGATTAACAAATTATTAAAGTGATTGCATCAGCGATCACACTGTTATTCTTCTTAGGTTCGATTTATTTATTTATTTATTTTTTTGCTGTAATTGGGTGCCTCCTCTCCTACAGATTTTGGCATGGTTCCAGTGCCAAAACACCCATTAATATGGAGTGCAGTGAAGGTGCATTCAGATTTTGGATCGGTTGATGAGCCATATTGATAATTTAATACTGACTTCAAGAAAATAAAGCTCAGGACAATTATAAAAAAAAGCGTGTCACTGTTTGTTGTGGTTTAATAAAAAATAATCAGCCAGTGAATGCCAGTGCAGGTTTGATGCCATGCTGTGAGCAGAATCTGGTCTCAGACTTTGCACTTTCCAGTGGAAATGCAGTCTAGGTGTTACCTTGAATTGCAGGTTTCTTCCACTACAGGACCACATGCTCGGTAGACTTTCGAACTGGGACACTTGTACTCTATGAGATGGAACAAATGCTCATTAAAATAGTCTGTATATTGCAAAGCAGTGTTTAATGACCATTTTGTTTTGTGCTCTTACCACAAAGTCCATTGGTTAAATTTCTCCAGTCCACACATATAGACATTGTAGCACACAAGCTAGCATAGCTTTCCAAGCTGAAGCAGCCAGTAGCATTTTTCATTCTGGTCACATCATATATACACGCTTTATAATAATTTTCAGGGGGATAAAAGCCATGGCAGTCTTTAAACACCCTTTGAAAGAACACAAAATACAGATGTGATATAGAAGTTATAAAGAACCATTAAATATTCAATATACGTTTTATTGATACGTTGTCAACAGTATTCCACAATATCTTTGAATATATCATATATAGTACAGTAAACTGTCAACTACGCAACTGTCTCTTATTATTTCTCCCAATAATAGCTTTTAGATCTTTGTAATATTGTGCAAAGGGAACCTTTTCAAACAAAAAACATACACTTATTTAAGAGAATAAAAGCTATGCAACATGCAAATCATTCTTGTGAAAAAAATAATTGCTCTCATAGGCAACAAATCAACCATATTTTATCTAAAATGAAATTCAGCTGACTGAACACAGCTATACTAAAATACAGTTTGCCCTGTTGAACGTAAGTCAGTCATATTGAAGTTTACAGCTGTAGTGATAAAGTTGGTATAACATTTTAGAAGTACAACCATGGTCTACAAAAATTTCAGAAAAGCTGAAAAATTATATCTGATTGCAAAGGGGGTCCAAAAACTAGGACACAGAAGGAACATTATGCACAGCAGGAACATTGTATCACTCAAACATGGTAGTAGGATAATGTGGGTACGTTTTTGTTTCCTCAGCATCTCAAAAGAGCCGCTTATATTGGAGAACCTACCAACTTCTATGCAGAACTAAAGCAGTTCTGCATGGAAGAGTGAGCACATAATCAACAGCAACAACGTAAAAGATGAAATTATACAAAATATTGATAGCAAATACTGATTAGTACTAAAAGTCAAGTTAGGAATTATTTTTTGACATGAGTGACTCAAATTTTGCAAAGTTTTTCCCTTAAATAATCAATCATGAATTAAGAGAAATTATCATCACTTGTGCCTTACTCGCTTTGGATGATCCCACAGATGGGGGGTGGGGGTGGGGGTGTGGTTGTTGGGGTTTTGTGTGTTTCAGTTGAACTCTTAGTTTTAGTTGAAGTTGTGGTTGTTGTGGTTGTTGTGGTTGTTGTGGTTTTGGATGGAGGGGGGATATGACAGTATGTGTCGTTCACTATCCAAGCACCTGCTGCAGTCTCACATGACTGGATTTTCCCATTAGGCAGTCTGCAGTCATTTGTTGTGATGTTGTCACAAACACCTTCAAGATAATTCAAACTCAGTAACCAATTCAGTAAGTAAAAATGCCACTTATGCAACCTAGTATTTTTAAACATTGAAACACACATTTTTTAAATAATGGCTAAAAGATAGAATTAGTTCTTATTAGTTTATTATTAGTTTATTATTTATTAATTACATATCATATGCAATTTAAAGTACCATCAATCAGCATCATAATCCAGTACCATAATAATGTAAAAAAATGTAGTATGTTACAGAACAGTAGCAACACTTACCACACTGTCCCTCAGTGTTGTTGTAGAAAAATGAATATGGTAGGTAGATTTGAAAGTTCATCCCTGAAAAGACAATCTGAGCTTGTATAGCAGGAATGTTCACAGTCATCTGAATCACATTACTAGTGATGGAAAAGTCTGGATAAGAAACGGTTGGGATCTTCTCCACACCATCAACATACACCTGTGACAAATGCAATAATTTTTGCTTACATGGTTTTAAACATATTTTAAATATTGTCTAAAAAGTGAGTATGGCAAAGGTTGCAATGATATAATTTCAGCTCAGAAAACGTGGTGTTTTCATGGATGACTTTTTTTTGGCCATTAACCAAGCCTTCTTAAAATGATACATTTGGCGTACTCTAAGGACCCAAAACACTAAATAATTGACATCACAATAAAGTTACTGTGAGTGTTGATGTGTGTGGTACCTACAAACAAAAATTTGAGGATAAACCATATCAGAGGAACAGAGGCAAACAAGTTATTGTAGATATTTTATGGATGATTTGTTAGAAATTGGGTCAGTATCAAGTATTTATCATTATGTAAAGAATTATATAGAGTGAGCCTACACAGGCATGTACTGGCTGCTGAATTTTGACTGGCTATTGGGTGGTCTTTTTGTTGAGTGAGCCAAATGGAACTTTGGGCACCTATTCACTAGGTGGTCCTAGTACACATATGTAGTCATAATGAGCCCAACTTGCTTAATACATTTAGTAATTTGGCAAAATGGTTGTCAAGCTATTGCCCAAAAGTGCCTACCCCAATTCAGGTAGCGAAAGAAAGGACATGCCCACCTTAGAGCTTAGATCGGGCCTAAAAAATTAAACCCGACCCTACCCGAGCCCGTGCAACTTGTGTCCGTGCCCAGCCTGGCCCGACACATTAACTGTAATTATTGGCCCGAGACTGATTAAAACCAGACAATTTTTTTATACGTGGGCCGTTATAACACACGCTCTTAACTGTGGGTGCGTTCGTAAACTGACACTCCGAGCTCTCCGAGCACACTCTAGTCCTCCCAAATAGGCAAATTAAGTAATGATTAAAAAAAACAAATGCTTGATCACGGCCGGGGCAGGCTCGGGATGGGCTCGGGACAGGCTCGGGCAGAGAATCAAAACTCTAGCCCACCTACCAACACAAATCTCTTATTCCGTATCAATCATGTTGGTATAGAAAAAGCTACATAGCTTTTCTCATAGTTACTGATTTGTTTAGATCTGACACTACATCATGTTTGGCTTTACATCTAATTATGCATGCATTTATTATATAGTCAAATGTCAGCATATTTCTAAAATTTATGTCTTGTACACTGACATAAAATGCTTGCTTTGTGGTCAAATTCAGTTTGTTCATAAACTATTACATAAGTACTTTATTAGCTTACACATAAGCAGTATTTTGATTGTTTATAATCAGCTGAGTGAGCCACTTACTTTGTTCACCGTTGGGTTTCTTGTCTGTGACAATTTGATTATATATGATTTGTAGTATATTGTTATACTCTCAGGACAAGCCAATTCATGGATAAGGTCACAATAATAATTCTTTATGT
>JBBPCY010000001.1:6803089-6814180 GCA_037974405.1 Brachyalestes nurse
CCCCAAGTTGCTCCAGGGAGACTGTCCCCTGTAGTTAGGGAATGGAAGTCACTTTGGATAAAAGCATCTGCTAAATGCTGTAAATGTTGTCCAAAATATCTTAAATGTAAATGCATATCTCAAAATATAAGCATTACGACTGCCCTACACTGGAAGTAAGGGGCCTAGCCCAAAGCCTGAAAAACAAGTGTGTCCCAATACTCTTGTCCATTGTAGTGTAGAGCCATCCTGTGCTGGCTTCTCCCCACTGGTTACCAGTGAGATTTTGAATAGGTTTTGAAATCTTGTTTGTTTTTAATGCATTGCATAGTGCCACATATTCTTTACCTCCTTCACTTCTGTTCTGTACCAAGATCTCTGAGCTCCTCCAGTAAACTGCTCATTGTAGCCCAAAGATCACTTTCTCCATTGTAGCCCCTTGGCTTTGGAATGTCCTGCCTCTTGATACTAGGTCTTCCACATACACTGACATTTTTAAATATTGTTGAAAGTCTTATTTTTTCATTGTTGCCTTCAAATGTAGGAGATGGAATGTGGTGCATGAAGCCACTGAAGCCTATTTTCCCCAACTTCCCTCAATTTGTTTACTCTTTTACTTTGTGCAACACTTTGGGTCAAATTTTGTTGCTTTATATGTAAAATGACTTATAGTCACATGTTTTACAATAGATTTGAATGCATCACCATTAAAAAATATAGTAGCTGATAACTGTGTTTTTCTTTTTTTAACCTAGTTTGACTGACTCACCCCCTGCTGCACGGAAGTCAAACGATCCAGGGGAAATATTTTGAAACTGAACAAAGGATTAACATGTAAAAACATGCACTTGTGCCACTAAAACAATACTAATCTGTCAAGATATGGACTCCTCAAAACCTCTGAAGCTGTGCTGTGGCACCAAGACCTTAGCAGCAGATCCTTTTAGTCCTATAAGTTGCGAGGTGGGCCTCCATGGATTAGACTAGACTGTTCAGCACATCCTACAGATACAAGAATAGACCGAGGTCTTGGGAATTTGAAGACCAAGTTACAACCTTGAACTCTTTGTCATGATCCTCAAACCATTCCTGACCTATTTTGCAGTGTGGCAGGATACGTTACCCTGCTGAAAGAGGCCACTGCCATTAGGGGATACTGTTCCCATGATGGAGAGTACTTGTTAAGTACTTGCAAAGTTTAGGTAGGTGGTACCTGTCAAACTAACATCCACATAAATGCCAGGACCTAAGGTTTCCTATCAGAACACTGCCCAAAGCATCGCATTGCCTCCACTGGTTTGTCTTGGTCCCATAGTGCATCCTGGTTGCTATTTCTTCAGCAAGAAAGCTACGCACATGCACCCAGCCATCCACATGATGTAAAAGAAAATACAACAGATCAGGTCACCTTCTTCCTTTGCTCCATGGTCCAGTTTTTATGCATTTTCACTGGTAGACAAGAGTCAGCAACTCTGACCAGTCTGTGATTATCGCAGCCACAGATACACAGGCTATGATCCACTATGTGCTCTGATACCTTTCTATCATTTTCTTGCTAGCATTAACTTTTTCAGCAGTTTGTGCTACAGTAGCTCCTGGGTGAGACTGCGCCAGATGGACCAGCCTTCACTCCCCATGCTCATCAATGAGCCTTGGGCAGACATGACTCAGTTGCCAGTTCACTAGTCATCCTTCCTTGGGCCACACAAAACCTGCCATTTTGGCTCTGACCAGTCATGTAGCACTCACAATTTACCCTTTATCAAAGTCACTCAAAGCCATACGCTTGCCCATTTTTCCAGCTTAACTTCAAGAACTGACTGTTCACTTGCTGCCTAACATATCCCACCCCTTGACAGGTGCCATTGTAATGTGAAAATCAAGGCTCACTTCACCTGTCAGTGGTTTTTATGTTGCAGCTAAAGCTTTCTAGTGTGCTACTTGGGGAAAAAAGCACAAAGAACATGGCTCTTTGTTTTTGTATTTTTTTTAATGCAGTGTACTGCGGTGGGCTGGGACTCCTCCAGGGTGAGTCCCTGCCTTGCACCCATTGGCTCTGGGATGGACTCTGGGTACCCACGGCCCTAGTGAGGATAAAGCGGTTACAGAAAAAGAATGAATAACGCAGGGCAAACCCCCACAGTAATAGTGAAAATAGTGAAAATTTTGTATTGTTTATTTTTATTAATGGCATTGCTTAAACTATTTTCAGCCTTTTATCAGTGTGTGGGCCTTTCCCGAAGAAAGCCTGTTTGCTTATTTATTTGTATTAACTTTAACATTATTTCATATCAAGCAAGAAAGAATCATGTCATTAACTCACTCTGCAGGAACATGCTCTGACCATTGGCTCTCCATTCATCACTATGCGTGTGAATAAGGCTGAAATGAATTAATGGGGTAGGCGCTCTATTTCTCGAGCTTACCTCATGAACCAGAAGCGTCCCGGGAAAGAGGAAAGAAGGCTGGGAAATAGAAGGATGGGCTCTGGGTCTTTTCCTCAGGAGATTAGATTTTATTCAGATTTCTCAGGTAGGCCGATACAGAGCACAGCCAAGTGTCTCCGCTGCTTTCCCCCATAAGGCCACTGTACCAGTCGTGTTCGCTTCTCTTAAATCACGTTCCTGCGAAATGCAGGCTGACGACTTCCTCCTTGCCTGCTGCTCATGAAGCCAAAGTCAATTGGCTGCCCAGGAGGATCCGCATGCAGCAGATAATGTCACATTTGCAGAGGAAATGGCCTCGGCTCAGCGGAGAGACAGGCACAGTTTGACTTCTCAGAGAGCAATCGGCTACATAACACATCACTGCCAGAGTGAAAACACATCCGGAGCCGTGAAACGGGCAAGAAACGACATTGTTTTTCATACAGTGGCAGGACAGGAGGTCAAACATACTGTATAAGCATTGTAGGTCCCACATATAAGATAAACAGCTATGGAAACAAATAAGATCGCATCATTTTTTTTCTGGTTATAGCTTTTGTAATGTGTGGGACTGTGTCTGTGTAAAATGCGCATGTCACCATTGTTCTATACACTATAGACCACAGTTGATTCAAAATTCCATACAAAAAAATGTTTGGAGAAAAAAAAACCTTATAAATAAAATGTATTATACCTTGAAAATGTTCAACTACACGACACTATTGCATTATTTTAAAAGTGCAACAATTAAAATAGCATAGTGTCTGCATGTGTGACTCTGTTTCATCCATTAGAAACTGAATCAGGAGTGAAGCTGCTGGAATACAGCACAGAGAAAAGCTGCTCTACAAACACTACTGCACTCACAACACATATGGAGGCCTTTCTTATTTTTACACAGCTCACACTGCAATAGTTCCTAAATAGTTCAATTTTTTCCCATTTTTTAACCTCTGTGACACAAAAGAATTGCTTTTGCACTTTTTGGCTTTGAGAAATTAAACATAAAGCTCTTATTAGATCAATACTGGAGGTAAGGCCTTGGTCGGGACATTTTTGTATGAAAGAAACATATACACACATATGCATGTGATATTTTGTGCCAATATTGATTTTCCTATCTGCTCTCTTTTCATTTTCAGGCAGGGGAGCAGGCATCTTTACAAAGACAACAATGAGGATTCTAGATGGAAAGGAAAGTGCACTACTCAGGGAAAGTGCGCCCTGTGAGCGACAGCCAATGATCACAATTACTTCTCTAACGTAGTGCCAACTTGGAAGAGAGACGTAATAGCAGGGGGAAGTGAAGACCCTGCTGCCAATTTCCCGCCGTTCACACGAATGACTCGTGGCTCAAAGGAAACGCTTCCGTCCAAACCGCCGTTCAATCAGGGTGATGAGTGACAGGGTGCTGCAGACACGATCAGGTTAAAACCGCCGTATAAAACTGTTTTCCTGCAGGGCTGCAGCACTGATTAATTCTATTTTTTCCTGTTCCAACACACCTGATTCCACTCATGAAGCTCTCGATTATTAGCTGAAGGGTCGTTTCTGCGTTCAAGGAGGAACACTGGTTCCACACTGTTCTCAATGTGTCATGCACCGTTGTTTTTTTCCCCCTCATGACTTTTAATAATCCAGGCTCGATCAATTCCTGAAAGCATACGGCTCTTTTGATCCATGATGGCTGGTCAAAATATTGGCTGGTAGGGCTAAACTAAACATAAAATAGCTACAAACATCCATCAACAGCTGTCACACACTCGACAGCAACATGAACATCCATTCATTCATTATCTGAGTCGCTTATCTTTAACCAGGATCGTGGAGGGTGCGGCCAGGGGTTAAAGGGTAATATGTGTCACAAGCAGTTTGAAGCTTCAAATCTTTGCCTTATAAACTCTGACTGCCTATATACATACATTACTAACATACAGTAATACAGCTAACAAAAAGAAGCAATTGAAACATTGCAATGAAATGACATACAGTCTGACTGTCTCTGATTCTCGGTGTAGTTCAAGTTAAAACATTCATATGCAGTGCATTTGCAATATTTATAATGGCTTCGAGTGGCCAATAAGACCGCCCTTATCATCACAGGCTTTAAAAAAAAATCCTAAATGGGGACATCTCATTATATGTAATATGTCACACTGCATTCGACACAGAATCACAGATAAGCTCTGAATCAGCCTCATCCTAGCCAATTCTTATTTTTCTCACAACCTGTTGGTGGTGCTGCTGCTTGTAGATCCACAGGAGTCCAAAATAATCAGCTTCTAGTCACTCGTTTACAGCAAGTCAATTATTTTCCAACATTAATAAAAACACTTGAAGCCTACTTGCACCTTACAAATCCTGACATTTAATGGCAATCAGCAACAAGTCTCCTAACAACGCTGGCAGGGATTTTAACAGAGCCAGCCCACAGTTTAAACAAATGGTGTACTAAAGAGGCTTAAAATAGGAGAGAAAGAGACACAAAAGATTAACATTACACCTGTAGTCATGAGCACACAGCTGTTTTAGTAAAGTTCCGGTTTTGTGGTTTTGTAGAGACAGTTGTTGTGGTAACGTTTTTGTGTTAACCGTAGAGCACTTAAGTTATGTTAATACTAATGCTGCACAACAATTAAAGATTTTAATCGTGATTAATCGTGTGGCTTTCTGCGATTCATCAAGATTAATCACATTGTAATACACAAAATTAAAAAAATTATTCAAAAGTAGTGTATTTAATTAATTCAAAAGCACTTTTATTTTTAAAGTACTGCTATATGAACAAATATATGAAAGTGCAAGTTGGCTTGGCAACATTTGGTTTGCAAACACTTTAAACAAATAAGGAGATTTTGCTCAGCCCAAGTTAGTGTTCCTGTCCAGCCCTAGTCATCAACCAAATGTCCTCAGGATATTACAGTTGTGTCACTGATTTTTGTCACTGTCACTTATGACATAACTCATGAATTCAAATTGTGTCTAGTAGGTTGCCAGGTTAGGGCACATTGCACTTGAAATCATCATGTTTTAAAAGCAAAACCCCATTTCTCAATATAAAGCAGCATATGAATATTTATTTTTAAAAAGTAAAGTCCTTTGGAGTCATCTGTCTCAAGTCATAATTACTCCAGCCGAGTCTTTTATCAGTTTTATCCCAGCAAGTCTCAAACCCTCAAATTTGCAAATAGAGTTGGACTCGAGTTAAGTCATGTGACTTGAGTCCCTCACCTCTGTTGAGAAGGAACCTAACTTGCAATCTATAGGTCCAAACAGCTTAAACAGCTGTGCTACTCAGAAACCCAGACAAAACCTCAACTAAACAAACCATTTAGGCCATGGCAGTTACTTATTTTGGTAGTCATCCTTACAGGTTCATGCATAATGTGCAATGACAAATATACATGGAGCATAACACTAATACAAAAAAGAAGTACTGATCTGTATCAGTGTAGAAATTTCTTTCGAGCCTCTGAGTTTTTTCTGATGAAGAAAGTTCATGGTCACTTTTGAATTGTTGTTGTTACATTTCAGGGCTAAGATTATATAATAAGATTAACTTTCATATGAATAATAATAACAAGGATAAGCAATAGTTTTCCCCCTCTTCCTCTTCTAAAAGAGAAGTCCACATTCTTACACAAACACTATGAATCCAGTCTGCCAAGGATGAGCAACTCACAGGCCAGCTCTGTCCCATGAGACTTCTCTGTTAACTCTCTCAGCTTATCACCTCTTCCAAACTTTTAACTCAGCTCTGCCCAAACTTCTCTCGGCTCTTTCTTTATTCTACTCCTGGAAGAAGAAGAAAAAAAGCCCCTTCACATGTTTGCATTGCATTATTGATCATAAGAGTCCAGCCCACTCCGCCTCCCCCCTCTTTTCTTTCCCTTTCCTCCAACAATGTGTCATGCATAAATTCCTTTTAATCAGCCTTTGTGAATAATCATTTACATCTTCATTTTTAAAACCCTTGCCTGTGTCTTGGACCACCTGGGGTGAAGAGGTGAAGCAGGTTGCAGAATGTCAACTTGAAAGACAATTGCTGCTGCCTTTATATATATATATATATATTTCTTTTTTTTTTTATGTGCTCCACAGGATCAGGATCACAGAGATTTGTCTAAAGCTCCTATTGGGTTATGCAATGCGATTGCTTCTAATACGTCCAATGAGGCTGAAAGGAAAGGCTCGGGGTGGGCGAATCAAAATTTTCGGCCCAGGCTACATCAGGGTATTGACTGGCCGTAAATAGAAGTGCTTTGAAGAGCGTGAGACGTTCAGAGACGTTCAGACGGTTCAGATGGTTCCCACTTTGAATTACGAGGCGGCACTTCACTATTAAAAGTGACACAGTGCTGCGATACGAAGCTTAAATTAATCTCAGCCCTCCGACAATCCAGGTAATATTGCATTAGAGATAAAAACCCTGCACTTATGATAATGTTCAGATGAAATGAGATAATGGATCAAGATTGCCATTTTGACCCAGAATAGCACTATGCAGTATGTAACAGTACGTATTCCATAGTATTTTGACTGAATTGTACTTTTCTGATTATTTTGTTTCTTGCTGGAATGCATTTGGAATACTAGTTGGTCAGTGTTGACAAACACAAGTATTTTTGGAGATACTGTGATCATTTGGATCCATGAAACATGGGTTTAGCCTCCTTAGTCACACTCCTTCATGTTTATGTGAGAGGCTTTGTGTGGAAAACTGTGCCTTTTCCCACTGAAATCCACTGGAAATGTCACATTGTGTACAACTATTGTGTATTTCAATATTGAAGACTTTGAAAGTCAAATGTAGTTTAACTTTGCTGAACCATTCAAATCTCTGTCAGGATGCTAAGTAGTAATTTTATTAAGTACACCAAGTACGCCATCAAAAGAGTAGTAGGTATAAGCAGCATGGCAGAATTTGATTTTTTTTTTTTGCCCTAATACTTAATACCTTTAATTTGCCTTAATTAATTGCCAGATTAATTGCTTTGTATTAATTCTCCTTTATTCCCCTGCTAAAGTGATTACAGGAAACCTAATAATATTAGGCTATCAATAGCTTAGGGAACATAGCTATATATATATAAATAATAATCATCATAATAGTCATAAGAACCTTTTCTATTCCAGCATGACTGTGCCCCAGTGCACAAAGCAAGCTCCATAAAGACATGGCTGGATGAGTCTGGTGTGGAAGAACCTGATTGGCCTGCACAGAGTCCTGACCTCAGCCCAACAGCTTGCCTGACCCCATAAACTAAATGAATGGGCATAAATTCCTACAGAAACACCCCCAAATCTTGTGGAGCCTTCCAAGAAGAGTGGAAGCTGTTAGAGCTGCAAAGGAGGGCCCAGGCCCATATCACTGTCTGTGTAGTTGAAAGCAATAGCATTAAAATTGGTGTGATGGTCAGGTGTCCCAATACTTTTGTCCACATAGTGTATGTTTAGCTGATGCTAGCTTCAAAACAACATGATGTATTCTACCTCTGTGTGCCGTGCACTACTCTAAACCACTTATGTGACAAAAGCCCTCTTGAACGTGGAGTAGTGCCTTACTCATTTAAGCTGCAGAGCCGTCAAATGAGAGATTATTAAAATGAGTAAACAACGATCGGTGTCTGTTTTCTCTTGACTCTATGCTACATTTTCAATCCATTATTCTTTTCTTACTTCATTTCAGAGTTCACTGTTTTGCAGCTCTCTACATCTTTGAGCCTCCAAAGATGCTTGTGCCCAAGGGCCTCAGAAGATTGGCAAGGCAGGTAAGCCACATATACTGTTGGCAGAAATCTCATTCAAACCAACCGTGACCCACTTGTGAGATTACTAATAAGTAGATGTGTTGCGTTAATTCTGATCAGTTAATCACAAAAAAATAACGTTTTTAAAAAATTACCGCTGATTAATGACACCACGTGACTTTAATCTGGTCCAGTGTTCTTCCACAACATGCTACCCATCGAGATGTGCTACCATACCCTTCTGCACATGTGCAAATTTGTTCTCTGCATTTAACCCATTCACCAGGTGAAGCAGTGGGCTGGCACCAATGGGGGACGGTGTTTGGGGACGGTACCTTGCTTGAGGGAACCTCAGTAGTGTCACTAGGAGTCCTGAGATTTGAACCCACAACCTTCTGAGTGCAGTGGCAGCTCTCTATAGGTCACCAGCTTCCCCAACCTTCTGCAAAACTTGTCCAATATCAGTAACCTAGTAGCAGTTGGTGGCCTAGTGATTAGGGCGTTTGCCCTGCGGTCAGGAAGTTGTGGGTTTGACTCCCAAGACTGCTAAGCACCTCTGAGGTACCTTTGAGCGAGGTACCGTCCCCACACACTGCTCCCCGGGCGCTGTGTTCCTGACTGCCCATTGGAAGAATTTTGTGCTGTTCACATTGTGTGCTGTAGTGTGTTCACGAATGATATAATGGTCACTTTCATTTTGTTTCACTTTTAATTTTGGAACCGCATCTACAAAAGAAGATGTTTGGGGGTATTTCAGTCGCTATGCTAACGTGAACGAAATCAATGCAGTATGGAGAGGTGATCCACCAACACTCTTTAAACGCTGTTTAAAATAAAAGGAGTGGAGAGAGGCCACAAGGGCCAGGAACGTGATCCAGTTTCACTATCAACACTGTTTAATTTTTAATGTCTCCTGTCACCGGATCTCACTTTCGTCACTGATGTCAGAGCCTGTGAGGAAGAACTGCAGTCTCTGCTCATGTTTCATGACCTCCATTAGCCCTAACCACTGTTTAAATGTCTTCTCAAAGGTGCGTAATTGGGACAAGATCTGTTAATATGGCTTAATGCCGGCACTTCATACGTGTGTGGCCTGAATCTAACCTCAGGGCAAAAAACGAGAGCACTGTGTGTGTATGTGTGTGTGTGTGTGTGTGTGTGTGTGTGTGGCTGGCTGGGTATAAGAGAGTACACACATTTGCTCTGTGTGTGTTTCTGTCCTTCCTGGGTATAAGAGAGTACACACATTTACTCTGTGTGTGTGTGTGTGTGTGTGTGTGTGTGTGTGTGTGTCCTGCCTGAGCATAAAAGAGTACACACATTTACTGTGTGTGTGTGTGTCTGTGTCAGTCCTGCCTGGGCATAAGAAAGTACACACATTTGCGAGTGTGTGTCCTGCCTGAGCGTAAAAGAGTACACACATTTACTGTGTGTGTGTTTGTGTATCGGCTGGGCATTAGAGAGTACACACATTTACTCTGTATGTGTGTGTCTGTGTGTTTGTGTCTGTGTGTATTAACCCACAATATAAGCTCAAGGGACCCCGTATTTAGTTGGTTCATTATAAGGCTAAATTGGGGCGTGCTGGCGTGAGCAGCGTTTGTGTTTAGAGCGCTGTTACCTGGACTGCACTGCTTGTTTGTGTGTGAATGTTCAAGGTGAGGATGCAGAGGGGGCTGACACTGTCCCCATGGCGATACCTTCATAAACAGCCAGCCTCTGTCCTCATAAGCTTCTGTTTTGTTCCTCTCTCCTTTTCTAATAGTGTGAAGGTCTATTTCTCTCTCTCTCTCTCTCTCTCTCTCTCTCTCTCTCTCTTTCTCACACACACACTCTTTCTCTCTCTCTCTCTCTCTCTACTAAAGTAAGGGTCTTTTTGTGTCTTTCTCTCTTTTTGTCTCTTTCTATTCCTCTGTCTCTCTTTCTCTCTTCTTTCTCTCATTCTCTCATTGACCTTATTTTATTTTATTACACAATTCCATTTCCTCTACTTCCGTCTCTCTTTCTTTCTTTCTTTCTTTCTTTCTCACCCCTACCCTTCTATTTTTTCCCCTCACTCTCTCCCTTTATCTCTCTATCTCTCTCCCTTACACTCTCGCTCACACATTCTTTCTCCCACACACAATTGAACCCTTTCTCACCCTCAGCCCCACTATCTCTATCACTTTCTCCATCTCCTATTCTCACTCCTAATTTTCCTCTCTCTCTTCCTCCTATCACCTTTCTCTCTTTTTTCTTCCACTCCCTGTCTTCTCTCTCTCCTCTTTTTCAACTCACACTCGCTCTCTCATTCACCCACTCACTCTCGTCTTCTCTCTTCCTCCCAGAGCACTCTATCTTCTCTCGCCCTCACTCTGTCAGTTGAAATGGTTGTGTAGGCATGACTTTTTTCTTTTCCTTTTTTTTTTAAATAAATAAAAATAGTGCCAGTGTCATTGGTTAAAACTGTAGTGTTATAAGACAAAAAACCTCTCAGGTAAAACTATAAATGGGGCTTTTTACTGAAACATCGTACGGAACAAGGTAACTATCTAATGTAAGGTTTGTTATTTACAATGTTTCCTTCATGTATATACATATATATATATAGTAGTGCTGGGCATGTTAATGTGCTGTTTCAATTACTTTTTTTCGATTCACCTGACTTTAACAGGGACACTTGCTACTGAACACACTGACTGCTTCTGCTGCTTCTTGATAAAAGAAATATGTTTCTGCTGGTACCTGTTAAAAAAAACACAACTGATTTATAAATGTTACATTGCTGTTGCCTGTTATAATGTTCTGATCGTGACTCTGGACTCTGAGGGGAACTTGTTTTTCTATAACAATCTAGATAAAATGTGAATGCCATGATGTGGCAGATAGCTTTGGTTTTATATTTGATTTGATTACATTAATGTTTAAGTTGAGATTTACAGAAATATTTGAACTGT
>JBBPCY010000001.1:6819717-6832155 GCA_037974405.1 Brachyalestes nurse
TGTGTGTGTGTGTGTGTGTGTGTGTGTGTGTGTGTGTGTGTGTGTGTGTGTGTGTGTGTGTGTGTGTTTGTCTGTGTCTGCCCTGCAATTGACTGGTGACTTGCCGAGGATGTTTCTTCACCTTTTGTCCTGGGACAGGCTCCACACAGAAAGGGGAAAAACAGCTGCCGTTTTTACACTGATGGAGGACAAATGCTTTATATGAATTATTATTATTATTATTATTATTATTATTATTATAACCATGCTGTCTCATAGTATTTGTCAAAGTTCCTTTTTTTCTCACCAGGTTTTGGTTGACAATAGCATGTACTTAGACTTCACCATTCCGCATACACTATATTGGGAAACACTTGTTTGGGTGGTGGTGGCCTAGTGGGTAGGATACTTGCCTCCGGACCAAGAGGTCATAGGTTTGAATCCTACCTTCAGCACACCACTACTGGGTTCCTGAGCAAGACCTTTAACCCCAAGTTGCTCCAGGCAGTTAAGGAATGGAAGTCACTTTGGACACAGTTTGGGGAAGAACCTTTTCTATCCCAGCAGTGTCCATAAAGGCATGGCTGGATGAGTTCAGTGTAGATGAACCTGCCTGGCCCACACAGAGTCCTGACCTCAACCCCATCCAACACCTTTGGGATTAACTAGAACAGAAATTGTGAGCCAGGCCTTTTTCAACATGGGCAACTGAAGTGCCCCTTTTCATCCATAGGGGGTGCTGCAGCTGACACATTTCAATATCTAAAGAACCACTTATCCTAAAATTATGACATTTGATATGATTACACTTTCATTTGCTTACAACTCTATGTGGCTTGTTCAACAAAATAGTCCTCGGTAGCCAGGACATGCCTATAACAATATCTTGATGTAAAGGTTCACATTTAAATTCTCACCATGCATCAGTCTTTTTTTAACAGATTTAAAAAAAAAACATTGTCTACATTTGCTTGCATCTCCTAAAGTCCCATTTGGCTCCCACAACAGAATGGCCACGGAAGCCAATCAAAATCCAGCAGCCAATTCATGGCCAATCTTATTTCATTTTTTGGCTCATTAATAATGGCATATAGATGCTCCTTCCCCAATTTCAAACAAGCCAGCCAAAAGATGTCACTACAAGCTACAATGTGTGTTCTTTTGTGCCTCTGAGATGATTGAATGTATTTTCCAAATCCTTATGTGTCATTTACAAAAATTTGGTCCTCTTTCACCTGTTGAAGTGGTCAAATGGTTTA
Organism: Brachyalestes nurse; assembly: GCA_037974405.1. NCBI lineage: Eukaryota > Metazoa > Chordata > Actinopteri > Characiformes > Alestidae > Brachyalestes > Brachyalestes nurse. Next base: position 6,820,956 of record JBBPCY010000001.1, read on the forward strand.
ACCTTGCGCTACGTGGGCCAGTCCTCACATTCTGCCGGGGCTCTGCTGACAGCCAGTTGTTATTAAAATCATTATCATCACTGTGGATGTTCCTTACCTGAGCACACTAAAGGGATTGCAGAAGGAGAGTCGCTCTTTAAGTGTAAGGGCACCTTCTGCTGAGATCTGTCTAGTAGCCTAGTAATGGAGAGGATATTACCCGGAGTGCCAGAGGGGGCGGCTTAGCCAGCACTCTGCTGACAGCAACTGAAACGTTTCCCAACCCAAAGTCAAAAAAGTCATGAACTTGCGAGAGCTCAATTCTACAGAGATTAACTTTCATCGCCTAAAGGTGAGAATCGAATATCTGAAAGACTGTTTGTCTGTGCGTGTTAAAAAAAGGTTTATTCTTTTTTCTTATTTATTTACTTTAGAGGATAGCAATTAAAAGCAAAAGGGGCAAAAGAGTGAAAGGGGAAGGTGTTGGGTGTGCCTTTCAGAGAGAGGAGGGAGTTAGAAAGAAAGAGAGGGGGGGGAGTGAGAGAGGGAGAGAGGGAGAAAGGGAGGGAGAGAGGGGGAGAGTGAGAGAGATAGAGAGAAAGAAAGAGAAAGAGAGAGAGAAAAAGAGACACAAAGAGAGACGAATGAGTGAGAAAGAGGGAGGAGGAAAGAGAGTGAGAGAGAGAAAAAGAGAGGGAGACAGAAAGTGAGAGAGAGAGAGAGAACAAGTGTTTTATCTGCTAACCCATTAGGAAGGAAGAAAACCAGATGAGTAGCAGAACAATACAGTGAACAAGACTTTTTGTTGAATTTTCTCAGATAAGCATATGCTTTCATGATATGCATGCATGCAAAAGAGAGTCCAATTCTGTAGGGGAACTGGAATTCAGCACAACACTGTTGTCTTAAAACAGCTGTCTGCATCACCTTAATGAAGAGCTGGATGAGGTTTTGGGCATGGATTTACAGAAAAGATTGACTATTGACTTAGTATTTAGTATTTATCATCAATGCTGGTCACATAGCTCTAGTTCTAAGGTAAAGAATCACAGTTTGGAAACTGTTTTAATTCGATTTTTCACCAAACCGCTCCTTTAAGTAGTCAGCCAGTACCATGTGTCTACTACAAACAAGTTCATTTTACTGAAAAGGACTCCAACAAATATACACTATTATTATTATATGAAAAAACATCTGTTGCTCAGAAGCTTAAGCCACTGAAATACCACACTTGTCAAGGCATGCTGCTTTGCACCTGGTTTTTTGGTGGGGTTTCCAGTCTTAATTGCACAACAGCATTAGTAATATGTAGAATACAAACGGTGTAACATTCTCAGCACAGCAGTGATACCATCATGTTAGCCTGTTGTGCACCTATATGGTAGGTGTATCTCAAAAAATGCCAAGCATTTCATATGGTGTTTCCATTATTTTGTATACTCCCTACATGTTGCAAGAGTCCTTTTTTGTCCACTTAACTACTTCATTATTTAAGTAACAGGGGAATGTAGGAGAAAACATATTAGCTAGCAGTGAACCCCAGGCCAAAATACACTGAATGGATAAAAGTATTGGGACACCTGTTTTTCAGGGTTTGGGCCACTTACTTCCGGTGAAGGACAATCTTAATGCTTCAAATAGAAGTGATTCACAAAAATTCCATTCATTTTTCCCATAGATAAAAAATGCTTAGAACCATAGCTATGCTAAACAGGTGCTACAGAAATCTAAGGGGCTGATCCTGGCTGCAGTACCTCAAGATTTAGTATTTTAGGATCTTCTTCTGCATTCAGAAGCTCAGCCAGTCTTGGCTGCAAGGTGTTGAAACTGCACTATTTCACAATTGGTCTCTCCCATTAAAACTAAAGGCATCAAATATGTTTGCTACTCTCCTACTCATTTTCAAAAAGCAACCATGTTATATTTCTCGTCTTGATGGGCATTCTCATCATACGGTATACACCCACGTGACTAAGTAATCAATATTGTTATCTTAACCCAGTTAGAGAAGTTGCACAAGCACATTTGATTTCATTTGGATTAAATAAATTCTCAGAGCACCTGCTCTATTTCGCTCAATACGACATCAAAGAACTCGCTTGAAACGTAATATGGCTTTGAGGACGGGAAGGGAAAGAGAAGGGAATTGGATAAATCTGAGAGCGTGCCTACGACGTTAGAGATTTCACCTAAAAATGGAGGATGCGGCAAGAATAAATCACACGTGAATACACTCTGTAGGCAGGAGTGCGGTGCGGTTGATTTATTTATTTATTTTGAGTACATGACTATAGCACTGACAAAAAGAAACTTTCACTTTAAGCACCCATCAGAGACAAGCATCTTAAGAAACTGCATGTTAATCTGTCCCAAGATGTACCATTTTTTCCCCTCCAAAGCTTATTTAAGGATACAACATGAAGCTCACAGCAGCCTCAGTTACCCAAGAATGAAGTCTCTTTTTAAAAAATGTATGCTAAGCTTCCACATTAAATTCAAAGGACAGAGTGTCTGAACATAAAACATTATATGTCCCATTTTTATATTTTGGGGACACTTTTTTATAATGAATAGCTGCATGAAGCCTTGCTAGGCCTTACTGGCACAGCATGGTGTTAAAACCAAAGACCAATGAGCAATGAAAGCAGCGTTTCTTATTATGGGCTGTGTGGAAGGGGGGGATAAGGCACTCTAGTTAGGGCATGTTTTATGAGCCTCCGCACTCATTAGGAGGAGCCGAGAGCACACATTCATTTTTTTTAGCATAAGTTAATGGCCTGCTTGTTTCATACATTCTGTACATGCGGGCTGTTAGGCGTCTGTCAGCCGTTTAGAAAGGGCTCAGAGAGGGACCCTTAACAGTATTCAATGAGAGCTCTTGATTAAAGCAGCCAGTCTCTGGATGACTAGACGAGGAGAACATGAAGTGAGAGACAAAGCGTGTGTTAGTTAAGAACGGGGCGTCACAGCTAAATAATCATTCGCTTGTAAATCATCTTTATTTGCTGTCAAGACGTCAGCCAAATGAACATGAAAAATGTGTTTAAAGAAAAAAAAAAAGACAATTCAAGGCCACAGAAGCTTGGAGACATATACCCACAAACGGAGAGAAAGACGTAGTTTACATGAGACCGAGAGCATGGTCTGGCAGGTGTACACACATTCAAAGACCACGACGTTAAACCGGAACCTAAGAGACAAGCAACTTTGTTCATACGTGCACAGCCATAAACAGAAGACGAGAGACAACTTGGGTATAGAAGAGTCTGCAAAACAGAGATTTTCAAGCCAGTCCTCAGCCTCAGAAATCCCCCACTACTCTCTTAAAAGGCTTCTCTGAAGTGATGCCAACACAAGAGCCACTTTCGGTTCCCTAGAACAAAGGTCCCCAACCACCGGGCCACAGACGGGTACCGGGCCGCAAAGACAGAATAAAAAAGATTTTATTAATTATCAGTCCGAAAGATCTTTTATTTAAAAAAAACACTCGTCTTGGGACCGGCTCTTAGGAGGGAAACAAGCGCAGGGCTCCCACTAATTCAGAGGAATGGTGAGTTGTATTTTCACGCACTTTGTTTTTAGTTGTATCTATACCAGTCGGACCAGTATACCTTGATACTGGTCCGTGGCGCAAAAAAGGTTGGGGACCACTGCCCTAGAACTTTACAATAGTTTTTTGTTCTCATAAAGGAGATGAAGAGCCTTTAGTTCTCCATTTTAGAACATCCACACGACGTCGGTTTTTTCACAGAAGGTCCCAATCTGTAAGTCCGCATTACATGAACATGAAACCTTTCATGAACTTATAATAACCAACAGCACTCATCAAAACGATACTAAATTTTCCCAAAGCCAAAACAATTGTTGGAGAAGCCTTTAAAAAAATTGTTAAGGTTTATGTCAGTTGTCATGAAAGGTTTGTGGACATGGTGCGCAGCTTTGTGAATATCGGCCTTCAGCAAAGTGGAACATTTCCAGCTCTTAGCCCACCTGAACCATTCATTTATGGACTTCAGGCCTCTTGATGACTTGGCTCAGGTGGGGAGAACCTAGAACAAAACCAACATGTGGACCAAAAACAAAAACAACCATGTGGTGGCACCTAAGGACTGGATTGAGAATGTCTCATCTCGCTTTGTAAACATTCATGTGAACAACAATTTTCTGCATGTCACTGATAGCAATGCTTCTACAGAATGCAAAAATGTAAGACTCGCAGCATTACCTTGTACTAGTCCAATACAAAACCACACTGCATTACACCATACTGGTCACACTGTGTTCTTCAGAATTCAATAAACCTTTTCTCAGTTTGCACCGGTGGTGTTTACAAAGTCTAGATGTCAGAATGACCTAGTAAGCACATCTCCCCTGATTCACTTTTCCCCATTTACAGACAATATGTGTAGTCAGTGCCTTCATATGTCTCTTCTGCAGAGCCAGTTTGGGACAATGATTTGAAAGATCATTGAATCTCTGATTAGGCTGGACAGGAAATGAGGACTCTAGTGTCTTATTTGCATTTCTTCTGGGGCCACGAAGTAGATAAAGCTGCTACAGAGCCCGCGTGACGGGCCTGGCTCTGGCATTTCACAGAACTCGTGTGGCTAGCTCTCGGCTTGCTTTGGAATCGTTAATAGACTGAGAATGAGTCTGAATCCTCCGAGACAAACTCTAGTTTGATCTCCGCATGATGCCTGTCAAAATATGTGGCAGCTACTTTTAGAGGTGTCGATCATCCCCACCCCACCCCACCCCACCTCATCCCACCCAAACTCCCCCTCCCTTTAATTCCGAGTGCAATAGCTCTTTTTTGAGTGTGAATAACAGGTATGGATTGCGGTACACTTTCCAAGCCGCAATGAAATTTTCATTTCTTCGACCTTTAGGGCTTGCACATGATTGCAGGATACTGGCTTTAAGCAGTAAGAATGTGTTCCACTCTGGGGATTAGTACCAACACTCCTGATTTCACACAAAGCCTAAGCTTTAAAGTCAATTACTACTCCAACAAGCCTTAGGTTTCTGAAGGATAATCTATACAACAGTGGGCAGTAACAGAAACACAAGCATGAGCAATTAAAAAAAAGCAAAACAAAGCAAATCTCAGACTCAATTTTAAAGATGCTTTTTTGAATTCCAAAACGCCTTGAGGATGTTACGACAGTGTGTCACACCAGATGTAGATATAGATACTCAATAAAGCGATACAGCATTCTTGGTTTTACAGCGTTACAAAAATAATCACCTTTAACATTGCAGAATGCTTTGTTTGGAGGTTACTAAGCACACAACTGCTCATCGGAACATTGAATAGTAAATAAGTCACTCCGAAAAAATGAGTGCTTAAAGTGGCTTTCTGAGAAATAAAGGCAAAAAAGGGAAAAATAATTTCTAGACATTTCCTTGATGCATTTTAATATAAAATGTCACCAACTAGCCAGCACAAGGTACCACACTTCATCGTAATGCATCACAGATTACAGAATACTTGCAACTTTTTTTCCTACCTTATCGGGCTTTAACTTCTTTTAAAATCTCTTATGCTATTCAAGTCAGTGCAAAAATACAAAGTATAACACACAAAAATATAATAATAATAATAGAATAATAATAGCCACATACTACAGGACACCTCAAACAGCAGCTGACCTGCAGCTAATGATTTAACTACTGAACCTTGAGTACCCAAGTCTCTTCATCATGAACCCACAAGTATCCTCAATGAGTCTGATATCTTTCCTAGGCATGTTCTTTCTCCACATGTTGATGCTGGCTGGTGATATGTCCCCCTCATACATGAGATTGTATAAGTTTGTTGAGGTGGTGAACATGAGCTGGTTCAGAGCTGAGGGTGTCACTGGGACGCCCAAGAAGGAATGTATCGTCTCTGCCATTTCCTCAGGGAAGTTCACCACGTCCTCGAACCTCACCTGCAGATAGGCTTCCTCGGGCAGGGTTGCTGAGACTCGGAGCACTGCAGCAGTGTGAGCCAGCCACAGGTGGGCTAGCAGTAGCACGGGGTTGGCCTCAGACCGGGACAGGAGCCTCCACAGCATCCTGTATTCGGATGCAAAAGCCGGGCACCTCTCCCGGGTAACGTCCTCTTTGAACATGAGGGCTAGGTGCTGTGGGATGTTCTTCAGGGTGTAAAGGCTAGGCTTGCTGTTGTACAGCATCAAATAAATCCAGGCGCGAGGGTCCCGGACCATGTAGATGGCCCGCAGTGAGGGGCCAATGACTTCCTGGATGAAAGGGAGCTTGAGAGCCCAGCTTCCGCTGCGCAAGTTGAGGACTAGCCGTGCATTCGGATATTCGCCCGTGTGCCTCCTCATCTCCCGCACATACTCGGCATCCCTGTCTGAGCTGGCTCTCACCCTTCCCCTCATCTCAGCCAAAGGCTCCCTCCTCCTCATCCTCTTCCTTTTGTCATGAAGAGGACTGGCTCTCTGAACCGGCTTAGCTCTGTTCATCTCGTACAGTGGGATGTTCTGCAGGTGCAAGTGGGTGTTGTGTACCAGTGAATGTAGCCAGCCCTGGATTATCTTAAACCGCCCACTTTGAGCATCTGACCTTGTCCACTCACAAGCATCCACCAATGAGTCGAATTCAAACTCTGTTTCAGGTATATCCAGGTGTTCTGTGGGGACCTGCAAGTAGACAAAGTCTGAATTGTTATAGAAAAGGTGCTTAAGGATGTCTGAGCCAGAACCCGGCAGGGTGGTGATGACTACAGTGGGCAAAGGAAACCGATGCTGGTCATACAGTCTCAATTGTTTGCTGAGTTCAGGGTCAGTGGCAGCACTTTTCCATTTAACCCCACACAAGAGCTGATCACAACTGTTTGAGACAAATAGAAGCTCAATGATCCACAGCATAAGCACAGAGAACAAGGCGTAGCGCATTAGTCTGGTGAAGCAGACATAAAACTTGCGCTGCAAGGTCAGAAATCCGATAGCCACGCACAGTATCACCCCGGCTATAACATTCACTGTGAATCCAAAATCAAATAGCTGATTGTCTACTGTTGTTTGTTTGGGCACAAGCTGTGTTCCCAAGCCAAAGCGGATAATCTGATATCTGTCCTCCACTTTAGCATAACCCCCAAAGCCCAGGTAGCTCGAACGTGCCCCTATGTCTTTGTAATTGGTCGCTATCGAAATAATTTTTTCAGTATTGTTAATGATAAGAGAGATTCTGAGGCCATTTTTGCTGCTATCAATGAATCGACAGTTGGAGATCTGAACATAAGGCCCATGCATCACATAGGCCATTCTGCCCACTGCCCCCCTCACAGGGAAAGTGACATTGACAAACTGCGTCCATCTTTTTTTAAACTCAGCCGCTTGCTCCGCCTCCTGGATTTTTGTGTCCGGACTATAACCCTGGCTGTCAAACCAGAACATTTTGTAATGAGCATCCCAAACATCCATCAAAGCCCCATGGTATTTGTCCATATACTTGTGAGCTACATACTTAAAGTCAATATCCAAGTTGTGGAAAAAAGCACTAAGGGTGTTAACTGGTGAGTCGTCCCATTTCTCCACATGATCGATCACCAGGAGAGTCTGAGAGTTGAGGAGCACCAGGGCCCTGTAAACACTCTTTAGCCTCATAGCTGGGGAATAGGCAGCAGCTGCCTCACCACTAACAAACATGGTGTCTCTGTGTGAGGAAGCTGCTATCACCTCTCCTGCAGAGTCTCCCACACCCTCGTCTGTATAGCGCAGCCACTTGGAACACTCTCCTAGCTGCCCCTCCCAGGGCACATTGCACTGACTTGTCGGGGAAGGACTGAAAACTAGCACATTGTTCAAGTAGCTATATTTTGGACCATACAGTGCCTCAGACACAAACACCTGTCCATTAGGGGCAAAAGTGAATGAGTTTTGGTCTGGGTGCTCATGGCCGGGGTTGAAACTGTTCCAGCCATCTACCCATGAGTAAGGTTTAGCGTGAACTATGTCAAACACTGCCCGTCCACCCAGCTTACCAGATTTAAAAGACACAAATGTGTTGCCCTGGGCAATAGGTAACCCAGCTCCATAAGTCACTACACCCCAATTTGAGAAAATATGCATTTTAGCTCTGCCGTAGCCAAGTGGTGGCTGTGGTGTCAGATGGGCATCATACCAGATAAATTCTGTGTGCAGGGTAGTCCATCTCTGGGCTGAGGACTGTCCCATTGGACCATCTTTAGGTCTGTGCTTCCTAATCTGCTGCGCTAGCCAGTTACCAGTGCCATTCCTCATCACAAAAGTGTCTAAGAAAACCAACTGACTCTCAGGCCCATAAAACCAGTTGTAATTAGAGTCCCCTATACCTACTGTCCGCTGAAACCCTGGCAGCAAAGTGGCATAGTAAAACCAGAAATGAGTGCGAAGCCAATTGTTCTGAGTGTTGTCGATGCTGAAGTGGCGCTGAGCCAGGAACACATACTGCGTAATTGACTTTGCAGTGTAGCTCCCATACGCCACCCCCTCATCTAAAGTCCCATCCACGACATGGTTTAAGAGAAACATTGTTTTCTCCATATAGTTCACACACACTTGCTTCCACACCATAGTCTCTGGGTCATCATGCACCCCCACAACAATGGCACCAGTCAGAATGGCTAAAATATTAGTGGTCTGATGGTTTTGGAGGAACTGTTTCCCCCATCCCCTGTATTTAGACGTCTCGTACAACTCTTCGGTTTCTCGGCGGATCTTCTTCAGGTACAGATCCCGCCGCTGCTGGTCCAAGGAGGAGTAGATGAAGTCAAAAGCAGTAGCAAAGCCAGTGAGTGAATGGGCCGCAGGCACTTCGTCATTTGGCGCACTGGTGACTTTCCAGTCTGCGTATTCTGCCATGCGGTCCATAAATTTAATCAAGAACTGCAGAGCGGCAGAGTCCTCAGGACAGAGTAAACAGTAGAGAGCCAGAGGCGGGAGGTTATTTCCGTAGATCTCATTCCACTTGCTGGTGAACTCCTCGTGCTTCGTGGGTGGCATGTAGAGAGGAACGTTAGACAGCATGGTCAGCACTGCTGCCCGGATAACTTTGAAAATGTGGCTGTGGGTTGTCATGGATCTCTGCTTCATCAGCTGTACATCAGCTTGGTTGAAGTACAAGTTAGGGTGAAAGTTAGTGGCTTGGAGTTTACGGAGCTCCGGGGCTTGGTTCTCTGTGAGTTGAAGCTGCTCAAACTCACTAAAAATATCCTTGTCTGAGGCATTGAAAACCCCAGAGAAAGCAGTTCCTACTGCTAATAATGTCAGCAAAAACATGGAGCTTGTCTTGTACTTCCGGCCACCTTCTCTATAAGCCATTGTACAAAACATTCTTTTCATTTTAATAATCCACTGTCTTCACTGCTTACTTAAAGATGTATGGCAACTGGCATTCTCTAATAATGGCCTGACAAATTTGGCCCATACCTATAAGTGTGCTAATAGGGTCTTCTTAGCTGTTTCCTTCATCTGGTAAGCTTGCTTAACTTTGTTCTGCCTGTTGTTTAACTGAACTGCTATCTTGTGCACATAGACTGTGTTGTTCTAGACAGCTAGGTGTACCTAACCTGCAGTAACTTGGTTAAATACCGAAAGTTGATTTAAGTTTAGCTTTACAGGTTTAAGGAACAGATGTGGACTTGAGCACTGATGTACGTCGTTCTGGATAAGAGCATCAGCTAAATGCCATAAATGTAAATGTACTTCAAAAGTGTCTCTTGGAGACATGCCATTACTTGCTACTGACTTACAAACTTATATTGACATCCTATTGACATTTTTTTATTTAATTTTGCTCTCAGGCTCTTAGGGACTTTGTCTTTGGTTTCTTCAGCTTCTTCAAGCATTAATTAGTAGCCTAATGTGCTACATTTTACATTATTCTTAACATCATTATTATTTTATTATTCTGAATCCATAAGCAGTGCTAAGAACTGAATGTATATACTTCAATACCAGCCTGTTATCTGCAGTATGCCAGATCTGTCAACTTCTGCTCAGAGACAGTCTTGGAGATGGATAATGAGGGTCTGCCACATTTGTTTGGGGGAGAACTTACACGTGGGAGCAGAAAACGTGCACGGAGTAGTCTGCAAGATGTTCAACAATGAAAACAGTTCAGGGATCGTGTCCATGCTTGTATCCCACAAGTGCTTCTGAAAAAGGCTCTCCAAGAAGAAACGAGAGGGGGTCTGGTGTTCAGTCCCTCGGTGCAGGCAGGAGGGTGTGATTTCGGCTTTGGGGAAAGGAATCCAGACGCAAACGTTGGCCAAACCAGTATCGATTTCCTCGAGCAGCCTCCTAAAAACCAGTCAGCCCCAGTCACCGTCCGCTCCGACCCCACAAGCCCACCTCCTCCTCGCTCCTCTCGTGCGAGAGGACCCCCGCAGCAGGCAAACTACCCGAAGCATATCCGGAGCATTACAACATTACATTGCAGTTTCGGATCTCTGCTGCCTGCGCTCCGTGTCCCCCCGCTGCGGAAGCATGTCCCCCGCTCTCCCCCTGCTGCGGACGGACGGACAGAAGGACGGTAAGTTCGTCTGAAGTTAGTCCAGCCAGGTGTTCAAGGAGCTGCAGTCCGAGGTGGATTCCAAATGGAGAATCCTTCAGAAGGAGATGCTGGATGTGGCTCTCTCCGCCGTGAGGATGGCCGTTTAGAGGAGCTTCTGAAAGAGCGTCTCAGCTCCTCTCCCCGGCTTACAGGACTCCCGACAACTGACTCCTCACTACTGTACGCCGTTGTTTTCTCCAATCCGTGGAATGGTAGTGCCGCTTGTGAGCAGTAGAGGTCTCTCTCTCTCTCTCTCTCTCTCTCTCTCTCTCTCTCTCTGAGTGTGTGCGTGTGTGTGTGTGTGTCTTCCTCTCTCTCTTTCTCCCTCCTGTATGTCTCTCTCTCTGAGTGTGTGTGTGTGTGTGTGTGTGTCTCTTCCTCCCCTCTCTCTGCGAGTCTCTTCCTCTCTCTCTTTCTCCCTCCTCTATGTCTCACCCCAGGCTTTAGTTGGGTTCGTTTTGCTTCTTATTCGAATTTTCTTTTCCACCTTAAATTATTATATTCTAACACCATTACAGGCACCACAAAGTAATTGCTCCACCTTTTAAGGTGGAAGAAAAAAATCGAATAACAAGCTGGGCGAACAGGAGACCAATCTCTTTCTCTCTCTCTCCCTCTCTCTCTCTCTCTCTCTCTCTCTCTCTCTCCTCCTGCTGTGCAATTTATTTTCATCCCT
>JBBPCY010000001.1:6832255-6856459 GCA_037974405.1 Brachyalestes nurse
TCTCTCTCTCTCTCTCTCTCTCTCTCTCTCTCTCTCTCTCTCTCTCTCTCTCTCTCTCTCTCTCTCTCTCTCCTCATGCTGTGCAATTTATTTTAATCCCTGAATAAAGCCTGTAGTCCACATTCAAACACATTCAGAATAAACAGAAGTCTTCAACCAATCAATTTTAATTCAGTTTTTAATTCATTGCAAGCAAGCAGAGTTGTGCTTTTGTAAGAGTGTCTGCTGCGCTACAGCACAGTTCCAGCCTGAATCAGAAAGACTGATGATTAAATGGATAGAATACTGAACTGGTGGGAAAAAAACCATCTCCATATCAAGGACTGAAAATTTTCATGCTAATCCTGAAAACCTGCCCAGCCTGCTGCGTCACAACTCCATTAGCTTCCCATCTGTTCATACGCAAGTTCCTCTCTGCAAAAAAAAGAGGCACCTAATAACTAATTCAGCCTCTATCAAGTGTTCTGCTGTGACTTTCCTTACAAGCCTGCTCTTTTCGCATCACATGTTTTTTCCTGTTCTAAAAAAATGAAAATAAGGGAGAAACATTTGGGGTTTTTTTTTTACGCTTCATATTTCGTTCCCCAGAAGATGTTTTTTTTTGTTTATCAATGGATAAGAAGCAGAATCAATAATTTAAAAGTACATTCAGGGGGTAATTGCAGGGATCAAACAGAAAAAAATAGGCATCACTGATGGATCGTCTAAGCGTTCCATTAATAAAAGCCATGTGGGGCTTGATTGGGGAGTAGATTTTCTTCCTGTGCGTGTGCATGTGTGTGTGCGTGTGTGAGTGTGTTTTCTTTAGCTCTGCTTTCTCTGCTCACAGCTGCGTACCTGTAGCTGGAGAGGGGGAGGCCTCAGGTTGTTGCTGAGCACTGGTTGCCTGGAGAAATCACCAGCCCTGCCAAGAAGACGAACAGGAAGGGGGCCACGCTGGGAGCCAAATATGTGTCGGAGTCGTTATCCATGCGCTGTTCTGACTGACTGGCACCAGGTGCCATCCTGTCTGCCCTTGCGCTTCTTGGACTCACCGTTTTTGATGTTCCAGGGAAGCGCTGGTGGAGTAAGCAAGCGAGGAATGGTGGTACATATTGAACAGAGAGAGACAGAGAGAACAGACAGCACACTCCCTTATTAAAAATGTGCCATGCTGTGTGCTAAGGGAGAGGGCACCGTGTCGACAGGGCGGACCACTCTCTTTTAGATTAAATACTTTGTTTTCATGTCCTTTTTCCATCTACACTCACTCTGTCTCACTGTCCATTTCCCCCTTTCTCTGTTTCTAACTTATTCTTTTGTTGTGGCTGTTTCTGCGCTGCCAGTGCAGCCGTCGTCCTTCCCTCGCTCCCTTGTTGTCTCACTTTCCCCCTGTTGAAAATTTCTGCCGTCCCACGGAGACTGTGGCTATCTCAGCATGGTTCCTCCCTGCTCGGAGGCCCGTGGGGACGGGAGCACAGCTGCTTCTGATTCACTGCAAGGTTATGGCAACTGATTATGAGTTGCAGCTGTCAAACCAGGCTTCTTTGAAACACTGGTGGAAGAAATGTGCCTTATACTACAATTTGTTTAAAAAAATAATAAAGGTACTCGGGTGGTGCCACAGAGAACCGCATTGGGTTCCGAAAGAAAACTTGGATGGTTCTTTTAGAAAATACCTTTGTAAATGAGATGTGAGAGTGTGAAGAACATTTTTAAAGTTGGAAGAAGCTCCACATAATGTAAAAGTTCTTTGCACTCTTAACCCTTAGAACCACAACAAAGGGTAAATTGTTGCCATATGGCCAAACGACTCCTTATATGGCTGTTCCCCTGGTTTATGTGGATGCCTGAGGTGTCAGATGTTATGCTGAGCTTTGTTTGGTGTCCCTATGTCATGTAGAACCAAGAGCAAAGTTATTGTAAAGAAAAAAAACATGCATTAGTAACTACTACCATGGTTTTAAAAAGGGCTGTCACGTGCAAATGCCAATAACAAACCGAAATGGCCAATTTTTTTTTTTATTTTAGGCCCTAGAAACAAACAGAATAAGATGTTTGAACCCGGGATAACTTTCAGGATAGTTCCGCCTACAAGTGAGTGGGGAAAACCCATGAAAAATGACAAATGTGTGGGAGAACAAACACCAGTTTTAGGCTGTTTTACATCATTTGTTAAAATCAGATTTTACTGATGCGCTCTGAGGTTTAAGGGTTAAGCACTGAATGGTCCTCAGCTTGGATCTGAAGCTGCAGCTGAAACCACGCGTGGTTATCTGAACTTAAAGTTCTTCACACTCGTGCGTCTCTTTTGCAAAACTGGATCTTTAAGAACTTTCCACTGACCAGCTCTTTTAGGCGTCATTATTTTTAGGAGGGTAATATTGTGAAGAATCATAACAAACTAATGAAAGTGCTGACCTTCGTTCCACTTAGTTGAACGGAAATTACAGCCTGTGTTTTGCTCATAAATGGGATGGATAGCCTAAATGTAGCCAGCGGTGCTTAGGTTTTATATCCACATGACCTTTCCAAACAAGGTCTTACACAAATGTCAGCTGAAACACCACTCAGCTTTTCTCAGCTCGTTGGCCTGTGCAGGGCAACACTGTCCGATGGAGCATGCAAATCAGTTACTGCCCCACAAAGTATTGATTCTAAAGGCCAGCGTTCATTCAGGCTACTGTGCAGGATACTAAGACATATACAGTATGGCTCCTTATTCCCAATGAAGACAATCTTAATGCTTCAGCATATCAAGACATTTTGGGCAACGTCATGCTTTGTGGACACAGTTTGGGGAAGAACCTTTTCTATTCCAGCATGACCGTGTCCCAGTGCACAAAGCAGCTCCATGGCTGTGTAAGAACTTGACTGACCTACACCTGAGTCCTGACCTCAACCCCATCCAACACCTTTGGGATGAACTGGAACGGAGATTGTGAGCCAGAGCTCCTCATCCAACATCAGTGCCTGACCTCATAAATGCTCTACAGAATGAATCAGAATGTGCTCTGATTCCCACAGAAACACTCCAAAATATAGTCTATGCATTTGAATCCAATGTCATCAAAGTCCCTTTTGCTGTAATGGTCAGACATCCCAATACTTTTGTCCATATAGTGCATAAGGTGACAATGATATAGTGTCGGATTAAAGTTTTACTAATTTAGGCATCGAATGTGAGTTGTAGATCCGCATGTATGATGAATCGCTGACCTCTGGAGAGGCTGCATTAGTTTACCAACTACTACTTCGAAATTGTCTCTTCTCTATGCAATAAATCTAAATAAATCTTTTTTTTATTAAATATAACATCACTGTAAATCACTGCCTTGGAGCAAAGTGTAATAACCTCCCAAACTGTATTAGATTCTTGGCATTCACTTCATCATCTCCTATATGCCACAGTCGTCCTTTCCTTCTTGGCAGGCTCACTGAACTCTCAGCTGCAGAGCTCCTTCTCATACCGCAGTGTTCGTACTGTATTACATGCATGGTATTCACCTGGGGCTGTCTGCTTTAGTAGGGCATCTTAAATACTAGTGATAGGTAAAATCACTTTCTGAACTGAACTCATAACCCTTGCACCAAAGAGATAGAAGCTACATGTAAGTTACTACATGACAGAACAGCTTTTTCAGTAGTCGTAACTCTAAAATGTCTGTGCTGCAGTACGCAGCCACTGCACCAAAGAATAGCTGTAAAAAGGGAACCTAATTGTTCAAGGGCCATATTTTCGCATGAATAGGTTTAATGTCTTTCCCAAATAATACTTTAGGATTTCTCATTTAGGGGTAATAGCTATCTTCTAATTCTTCTATTGCTTTTTGCAAGTTTTCTATGATTATTGTATTACTTTTCTTGGATGCTTTTCCAAGACATGCACTTATGACGAATTAGTGGAATTCGCTTAAGTAATATTTTCTGTAGAACAGAGCCAGAGTGGGTAACTGGGAGTGTCCTGAGAATAATAAGTGGGTCAGTACTATGAAGTATTTTTGGCTCGTAATGCTACGTCTGGCGCGTCTCAGTCGCGACCAAGGAGCCCATCACCTGAGTATTAGAGGAACGTGGCTCGGGTGAGTGACGTCAGAGTTTGTTGTGTGAGTGGTGGTTAGGTGTTTAGCAGCCCAGGTGTAGGCACTAATAGCAAATTAGGGTTGCTAAGCATCTAACGACATGTTGTGAGTCTGTGTCGTGTGATTGGTTGTCTGTGTGTAGGTCTAGCTTCTAAAGCACCAGTCGAACCTAGGCAGGTGTGGGATCACCAACATTCCTCCCGTATGTCTTTGGGGGCTGATGAAAAGAGGATAAGAAAACACATCGCTGGGAAAAGCCACTAGGACTCAGGTCAGACCAGTAGTAGATCTGTGGAAACCTGCTCTTCTGTTTGCTCTCTGTTTCAGTAACCACAGTCATCCTGATCGTACTGGACTGAGCTGGCATCTCCCAAGCTGAAAGAAAAGGAACGGGCTGCTCGGACTATTCCTGAGCTATTTGTATGTCTGAGTGTATATATATACATCTACATATAAAAACTAGGGGTGTCATGCGATAAAAAAAAATCTAATTAATTACAAGCTCTCTGATTAATTAATTGCAATGAATCGCACTCTGCGTCACATTATTCATTCATAAAATCACTGGGTGGATGATGGGAGGGGGGGCATGTCACCCCTTAATATAATTGTTCTGGTGTCCAACATACAAGGCATCTCAAAACAAACTCAATAACAGAGTGGAATTAATTAGTGGGTCACAGGTAGACTTGTTCCGTTTGGGCCTGAATGCCTGGTCCAGTGTGCCGGCTGCTGGTGCTGGTATCGGGCTGTTCTGGCTCGGACCGCCGGGTTTGCTCCTAAAAACTTTGCGTTGAGGTGATATTTTAGACCTGATGTACTCCGAAGATTAAAAAAATCCTTATTGCATGAATTGCAGAGAACAATAAGATAAGATGAGCCTTTTCTAGCCCCACAAGTGGGAAATTTGATAGGCAGTGCACTCCCATGAACCATTCCATCTTTCTGTTTTTAAATCTAAACTTTCCAATCACTGGGCCAAGCAACGTGTTCTCGTCTGCATCCTTCACCTGTGGCCAGAACGGGGCCGGGTTAAAGTCACGTGGTGCGATTAGTCAGCGTTAATTTAATAGTAATGTGATTATCGAAATTAACACAAACACAAGAATTCACATACAAACTGTAATGTTACAAACAAGTCTATGTTGATATTTAAGGCTAAATCACCAGCCCATTCCTCTGCAAGTGGTACAGCCCCAGTTTATTTAGAGAAGAGATATTACAAATGGGCTATTATGACTCTATGTTGGTTGACACAACATGCTCTGTTCTATAGCTTGCATACTTGCATGATATGAATATGAGCAAAGTAGTCCATGAAGTAAAAAGGCCTTGGGGAAGATGAAATTATTTAAAATATCATATATGCAAGTGGGTGTGGTGAAAAATGCTGACAGGACCATTAGCTAACTAACTGTCATGATTATTTAAAATAAAACCCACATTTTCTCACAGGCAGGCTTGCTACAGCATTGTAACAAATAAGACCAATGAACAAATTATAGAAAAAATAAAAGTCATAGGCTAACCGCATCAAAGGAAGGCCAAGCAGGAAGTTTATGGATGTGGTGAGGGAAGACATGCAGGCAGTTGGTGTGAGAGGAAAATTCAGAGGACAGAAGAAAATCCGCTGTGGCGAACCCTGAATGGGAGCTCCTGAAAGTAGAAGAATAAGGTTAGCTTCATCTGCGCACTTTGGTTTACTAGATTTTCTAGACTGCTTAGTTAGGTAGTGAAAAGCTAGCTAGTGTCAGTTTTCAGTAATGAAAGAAAATGGCTGGATTTATTGTTATCTTTACTCTGTTGTCTGCTATCTTTTCATTTTTAAGAGGACAATGGCATGTCTGTGAATATCATGCAAGTTGTCCTAAATAACAAGACTAAAGGAGAGATTTCAGAGTGCTAGTTAGCTGCTAACGTTGCCCCCAACTGATTACCTGCTAGTTTTCCTGCCAGTATTCTTTAATAGAGCAGTCAGATCACTGAAGCACTCTTTAACTGCAGCAGCAGCATGTCCATGACAACAACTAGTCAATAGTCAAAATGCTTTAATAATAAAGCACAACGCACTGGTTAGGGGTTGTTTTGACCATGGTGACTAACAGTATGTGACTGAATCTGTCGGCTATACTGGCCAGGAGCAGTTCACAAGAAACGTCAGTATGTTTCCATATGATGACTCAAAAGACTTATTGGACAGGATGTACCCGACTGACTCAAAGAACTCAGTAGCTTGGTGGTTTCGTGTGACTCAGATGAATCACTGGCTAGCATATAGTATAACATGAAATGTTCTTTATTGACCAGAACCACAGCTGAATATTTCACTTCAACTGCGTGTTTAGACAAAAATGTAGCAGCCTTGCAGCCATAACATTAAGACCACCTTCCTTAAATTCCCCTCCCCTTGTTAGCTCTGAACTGTCAAGGTATGGACTCCACAAGACCTGTGAAGGTGTGCTATGATTTCTGGTACCAAGATGTTAGCAGCAGATACTTGATCAGATTAAGATCTGAGGAATTTGGAGCCCAAGTGTACTCTTTTGTCATGTTCCTCAGTTTTTGCAGTGAAAGAGGCCACTGCTATAGAGTGCTGTTGCCATGAAAGGGTGTACTTGGTGTGCAACAATGTTTAGGTAGATGGTACATGTCCAAGTGACCTACAGATGATCCGAGGTTTCCTAGCAGAAAATGGCTTCTACCCAAGGTAAACCAGACCACCACCTTTCATTTCAATAGGGCCCAGTTCTGATGTTCAAATGTGCTCTGTAAGTGCTTTTGGTGGTGGACATGGGTCAGCATGGGCACTCTGACCATTCTGTGGCTATGAGTGTTTTAACACCTTTCCATCATAGCCAGTAGTAATTTTTTCAGCAGTCTGTGCTACAGCAGCTCTTCTTTGGGATTGGGCCAGATGGACAAGCCTTCACTCCCCCACACTGAGCAATGACACCCATGACCCTGTCACCAGTTCACCAACTGTTTTTCCTTGGGCCATGTTTGGTAGATATTAACCAGTAACACTCTATAAGGCTTGCTGTTTTGGATATGCTCTGAGCCAGCTGTCTAGCCATCAGAACACATGTTTCCAACACATCAACTTCAAGAACTGACTTTTCACTTGGTGCCTTGACAGATGCAACTGTAACAAGATAAGTTACTTCACCTGTCAGTGGTTTTAATGTTGTGGCTGATCACTGCATTACTTTTAGACTAGACATCATAGTTGACCAAGTGGTTATTTTATGCATTAGAGTGATGATTCACATGAATTGTTGATAATGTAAAGGAACCATTTGTTACACGTGAACACACCACAGCACAGCACACAGTGTGAACAGTGTGAAATTCTTCTCTGCATTTAACCCATTCACCAAATGATGGAGTGGGCAGTCAGGAACACAGCGCCTGGGGAGCAGTGTGTGGGAACTGTACCTTGCTCAAGGGTACCTCAGTGCATTCAAACCCATGACCTTCCAATCACAGGGGACAACTTCCTAACCACCAGGCCACCAAGTGTCCTGGCATTTTCATTTCATTCATTAGTTCACACATGTCATTGTCTTACTTCATATTTGCCATGTGATATTTTATTTGTACTTTATATAATAATATTTAGTGTAATATGCTGGTTCACACGCACACACACTTATTTATATATATATATATATATATATATAATAAATGAAGAGTAAAATGTTTAAATTACAACATATACATATGGTGGAGCTCAACGATTGGAAACAGGAGTCTGCTATGACTAACAGTAACCACGAAAGAGGATTCTCAGAATTACTACTACAACAAAACATTCTCCAGCAGCTTATGCAGAACTTTCTCACAACACAAGAATGCGCTCTGTGAAAACGTTCAGGACAGCACTAACCTCCTGATAGCTGCTAGGAAACAGCATAAATGCATGTATCTTCAGAAAACCTTAAAGATATTTGTTTAAAACACATTTTCTGGTACTTCACCAAAGAAGATTATGAAGACCTGCCAGACATTAAGAATCTTTACTTTCATGCAGCTGGATACTTGCCTCTGGACCATGGGTCATGGGTTCGAATCCTACCTTCAGCACATCACCACTGAGTCCCTAAGCAAGACCCTTAACCCCAAGTTGCTCCAGGGAGACTGTCCTCTGTAGTTAGGGAATGGAAGTTGCTCTGGATAAAAAGCGACTGCTAAATGCCGTAAATGTAAATGCGAAGTGGAAGTCCTTCGTGCCTTAAAAAAATTGGTCCATGCCTTGGAGGGACACAGCCTTGCAGAGATTACTGCTCTTCTTCTAATAACATTCAATCATCTGTAATTCAGATCATTCTAGTGTAAAACATTTCTGTTTTTTGTTCCTTGCAGCTGTCTCATTGAAGTTAATAGGTACTGGGAATGTGTTTTTAATTCATAAGGATTTATGAAGATAAATTTTTTATTTTGTCTCCCGGCAGCCTTCAGGAGGTTCTGTGAACTGGCCCTGACCTGAAGGTGTTCAGAGAGCATGTTCATGTGTTGTGAGAAAGTTCTACATAGGCCTTTGGAGAATGTTCCATTGTGGTAGTAATTTGCCCGCACTGTGAACACTAATTTTACAACTTTAGCAAATGTTTTAAGAACAGTGTTAACCAGCAAGCGCTTCTGGGACATGTTGTGGTGACAACTTGACCATAATGGAAAATCTGGTCAATGTTTTTCAAACATTGCACATGTTGCTAACCAACTGAATGATTCAGAGAATCCTCTTTTGTGGCTCCCATTTAACCATAAGAGATTACTGGTTGGTCAGGTTTCATGGACGTCTGAGTAATCCCAGATCTCAGCTAGCCCCCATCATTTCTGAAGCTGCAGGGAGCACGTTTTCTTGCCACATTAAGTCTGTTAGTCTGTTATTTCAAGGAACTGAAGTGATTGGCAGTGATTTGCATGATGAAATGTGGTACTTTCACAATGTTTATATGTTAATCACAACTGAACTTGTGGGTATGGATGGAGTCAGTGCTGTTTTGATGTATTACTTAAGGTGTGAAAACGTTTAGGAACCACCTTACTAAGATTCAAGACCGCTAATTCGGTAATGTAAACCGGTAATGTGAGAATTAATCACCAAATTAAATGGAGTAATTGTTTTACAATGTCTTCAGTTTTGTAGTAGTGTAGTCTAAGATAGCACAGTAACAATTTTCATAATACTTTGCAAGTAGCAATGTGGTTGATCAAATCAACATAGAAATGGAAAGATCAGTAAGATCAAATACATTTCATTTTTATTGTATTAATTTTGACACAAACACACCTACCTGACCTAGCAAGTTACATAAATAAAATATGAATAATGAATAATAATGAAAGAATAGTATAATAAACCAATACCAAAATATAGGCATGGGAAGGATCTGAGATTTGTACAATATGGAAGTTCTTTGGCCCATATAAAGAAGTAGGTAAGAAGAGGCAAGGAGACAAATGCTAAGAGATATGGAGTTTACATTCATGTAAAGTGAACCATTTTTTAAATGAAATCATGTAAGTGCTATTTATTGATGGAAATTTGTCATTTTGCTGCATAAATCTATGCTCAATTTGGGAGCAGCATAGAGTTACCACTGAATCAGCAGCCATCCAAACGCACCAATAAACCAAAATTATAATGTAGAAATACCACCTTAGTCTTTTGTATTGTAAAACACACCCTTGCATTCTGGATTCTGGCAGCTGTGCTCAGTTGAAAACTATGCTGACAAACTCACATGACTACCAAAAGATCACATGACTTCCATGTCCATCCTCTTGAAAATAACTCTAACAGACTGTACCAACTTTGGCGGCACATTTCAAATCCAAACCATTTGTACACGCTACAAACATCACAAGCTTTGCGATGTCTTCTTTTTATTGGGCTCAGGAAGGGGAAATCCAAAGAACATTCTCAGCGTGTGGAGAGTAATGGGATGTGTACTGCACACCTTTAAAATGTAGCAGACGCTCTGTGTGGGGAATAAACTCGCGCGGCTGCCATCATAAAACATTTAGCGCCCGTGCTGTGCTGATACCTGTACCTCTCTATCGAGGCTGAGAGGCATCAGGCCTGCTCCTCAGCCCAACATGAATATTTTAGCATGCTAATTTCAGACTAGCCATAGGCCATTTCAATGAGGAGAGAAGGCAAAAAAGGGGAAATACGTAGGGAGGGGAAAAAAAAGGCACCAATAGCGTTTAGTGCGTTCGATAAAACCTCGGAAGCCAAACGGATCTCTTGCCAAACATCCGACGTTCCTCCTTGTTCACAAAGGGGAAATGCTTTCGGTCCAGAAGAACGGAGCCACTGGAACTTTATTCTCTCTCTCCATATACCAGCACATGCTTCATCCATGTTTACTTTCCAGCTCTTTCCCTCTCAATCTTCCTATACTTTTCTTCCATTACTCCCCCGTCTGTACTCAAGTATCATCTGTTCTCTCTCTCTGAGTCTCTCTCTCTGTCTTTGTCAATTTCTCTTTATTATACAGCAGGCTAAGGCATGAAAGACCAGATATTCTCTCCCTGAAACTCTCCCTGCACACTACCAGCACTAGCAGAGAGCTTGTCTTTGCGCAGTGAACATGATACATTACTCCAATTGCGGTACTAAGCTGCAGTTGCTAAATGTAATTCCAGCCTAATCGTACCAACCGCCTATGCTCCTCTCCACACGTCCAAATTAAATATCACCGCTGGTTATGATGACTTGCACGGCTGTGCCGCTGTCCGAGTAAAAAGGGATTCAAGCTGGTTGCGCATTACATATGTACACATAAATGCAATTTCCAGCCTTCACTTACAGGAGAGTTTAATTATATGCCTCCTCTTATTGCATAGAAAATGTTTACATCCTCATGCTAATTGCATCTGGTGTCATTATATAAAAGATTTAGCCATTGGCTGGGATAATATCAGACAAGTAGAAATCATGGTGAAGGAACAACGTTATGAAACAACCCTCAAATGGACAAAGCTACAGAGCCCTAGCAAACACCTTAAAGACCTTAAAGTCACTGTCAGTGCAAAGGCTTTGATGATAAGCAAGTGGAAAGCTCATGGAACCACATCTAATCATGTGTGTGCCATGCAAGATTTCACAACACATTGTTAGACTCACGATAAGGAAGGTAAAAGAGAAGCCCGCAGTCACTTGAAAAGACTTGCAGGGCACTAGCAAGAGAGTTCCACGGTTAAACACAGCTATAAGCAATGAACAACACTATAGTCACCTTTGTTCATACCATGCAAAACTGGTCAGAGGGGACAAAAATGCCATAATTCAGCTCATCCAGTTTTAAGAATGATTGCTTGCACTATCCCAAGAACACTACACTCAAAGTAGATGTATGGTGGTTGAAGCATCATGATATGGGGATAACTGTGATTGAACAAAACATGAATAGAGAGAATTCAAAGAAATATAAACACGTCAACAACACCATGACCTAAACTATCAAGTCAAAATAACTTAAGACTGATTAGGCCATCCAAGTAGCTTCACCTTCATGTACAGCTCTCAGCTAACAATGCTACAATTTCTCTTTAGGATGAATATCTGCCAACATTCTGCAAAGCTTTAAATAACCCTTGTAAATGTGTGATACACGGGTACTCGACACTCTTCAAAACAAAGATTTCTAAATGTTTCTTGGCTTAGAAGGAGAAATCACTGATTGGTATGCAGCCCCTTTTAACCTTAAAAACATCCTTGCCTCTCAGATCCTCTCATGCCTGAAAATATTACTTGAAAGAACCATCCGATGAAAGGTTCTTAGGGAAACAAGAGGTGTTCTATGGCATCGTTTCCAAACAGTGCGAACCAGGGGCTTCAAGTTTAATTTCAAACGCAAACACAGGCACATACACATGTACATACCCACTTACTCAGAGACTTCCCAGCCAAGGAAGAGGGGGGGGCTTTAATTTGACACTGTCAGGAGCTGTCTCTCTTCATAGCAGCACTTCAAAGAGCCTGTAGAGAGTGTGCGTTCCTCTCTGCTGATGATTTCTTTCCTCCAGGACAACTTCCTCACCTCCCCCTCTCTCTGCCTCTTTTCACAGCACTGGGGAGGGACGGCAACCCATGCTTGCCGGCTCCTCTGGGACAGGGAGGGCTGAGGAGGAAAGGAACAGCACCACTGCTTGGATACACATGACTGGCCATGCAGGAAGCCAGGGCTGAGGCCACGCGCATTCGCATAACCTCGGTGACAGGGGAGCTTATCTGTGAAGAGCAGGTGTGTATCAGAGTGTTCAGTCTAAATAATGAGCAGCACACTCTATTCAACTCATTAGAAAGGGAAACCACCAGCAGAGATGGACTTGTCAAATTTAGAGGGTTACAGCTTTGACTGGGAATAATTATTGAGCAAAAGATACACGAGAGGCAGCTACCTCTCAGGTTGTGTGTCATTTTGTAGTTGGTCACATGCCCAGCTAAGGACTGCAAGTGTAAGGGATTTTTGTCTACAGTAAAAAAAAATGAAGTGTTTTAAAAAATGTGTGCTGTGGTGAACAAAAATGTCCCAGACCCAATATGATTTGTCCTAAATACATCTTGCCCAAATATCCTCTGAAGGACATTAAATAGTTAAAATACTGTCATTGCTACAAGCACGCTATGTGAAAGTACCATTTCAATACCTATATGACAAAAATATGCAACTCTACGTCTAGCCTATTACTGCCCAAGCTGTTAAAAACTACTGAAAACATATAATTCCATATAATTCCATCACTGTGACTTGGTAGACTGAAGGGCAATGAAGGGTTCAGAAGCTGATCTTTGAATGTAATGCTCTTATTTTGAATCTGACCAAAGGGGACAAAATTGCTACATTTTTGCTAGTTATTTCAATTTGGGAACCATCTTTGCAAATTTGCTAGTATTTTCTTATAACAATATTTTCTGTGCTTGGGTTTGTGGGGGTGGTGGCCTAGTGGGTAAGATACTTGCCTCTGGACTAAAAGGTCATGGGTACAAGTCCTACTTTCAGCAAACCACCACTGGGTTCCTGAGCAAGACTCTTAACCTCAAATTGCTCCAGGGAGACTGCCCCCTGTAGTTAGGGAATGGAAGTAGCTTTGGATTAAAGCATCTTCTTCTAAATCCCACGAATGTGATGTGTGTCTAATAGTTAGCAGTAGTTAGTCCATATCTGTCGCCATTCATCCTCAAACTATGCAAATGTATCCTGAGAACATTGTGCGGCAATGTAGTGTGTGTTTTTTAACTTAACTTAAATGTGTGATTGGAACTAACTCGTATATGTAGTGGACCCAGTAAGCTACATTCGCAGGTTTATTTGATAGGTTTACATACAGTAGAGCACCTCCCCCTTGCGACCACCCCCTAGGGCTCTTTCCGCCTAACACATGTGGATCTCACCACAGGTAAGACACACTTCAAGAGTTAAGATCACAGCAGGCACAGAGATTTCACACACAGGAATTACTGCAAACTACGCACAAGTGAATGATTTGCTCTCTGCACTACAACCCTCCTCACACACCCTTAAGAATGGAAAGAGAAAGGATAAATAGTCAAGAAGGGCTTTTACACAAAATAAACCTGAAACACCACACACAAACAGAAAATAATCCCTGTCTTGGCTGACTCTGCCACCATCGACCAAGACCAAAACAAAAAAATCTAAGCCGGTGGCTTCTCCCACACCATAAGCTCTTACATATGAAGGAAATAAATCACAAACTGGTACTCCTGACGCCCCCCAAGCTGCTCCTTTTGGCCCTTGTCTATCTCCAGTCCCTGCCTGTGGTCTGCCCCCATATTGCTCCTTTTGCAGGGAACATATACAACATGGTCAGAGTTCCCAACTTGATCCCAAAGGTCTTTGCTTCCCTTTGTCGGAGCTTGAGTGCAGTGCAAGTCTGAGCTTTGTTCCTCCTCCACTGCCTCCACCTGCTGTTCGCCAGGCCTCCTTGCTGGGTTCCCAGTACCAGGCCTAGAGATAGGGAAGACATAAACATCCCCAGTACCAGACCTAGAGATAGGGAAGACATAAACACCTCACAGGCCCAGCGCTACACTTCCAGTGCACTCGAGTCCCAGCTTGCTCACCCCGCTCACCATACACAGCGCCAGCAGCCACCAAAACTCCCTTAAAAACGTGAGAAAATGTTCATACATCAACACAGATCATCCCACCCAATGTCCTTCTCCCAGCCCAACATCACCCCGAGCAAAGCCTGGCAGCCATCTTAAACCACCCACCAACCCTGCCCTACTTCCTCATTTCTGGTGTGGCCAGCAAATCCAATGGTATTTTTCTATACAAGAGCTTCTCCCAACTATATAGCATACCATAATAGACAGCTGTGTAACAGCATCTATCATTAATGCACTTCAATCATCAACATATGTTGGAGAATCAACTTCAGTGAAATACAGTCAGTAAATATTATGGGAAAACAAGCAAATTGAGCCTATTCATTATTTATTGCAGGAGATTTTATATAGAAGGTCCACTTCTTTCTTAGCTCTGGGGACATGGGTATGCCACTGAGAACAATAGAACGCAAAGGGAAAAAAGAGACCTTGAGTTGGTTTAGCAGCTGTAGCAGGTCAACCCACCTGCTATAATCAGCATTGCATCATTAGCTCATCTTATATAAACCCACACATATGCAGTTCACACTAATTAAAGCGGCAACAAACAGGCGGCAAAAGCGATAAAGTACCGTGGGCTAAGTTCATCTGCAGTTCACCAGAAAATGCATCATTGATTTCCTGTTGCTGTCTGTATTCCTGGTTGCTGGGCATTCTTCGTAAACCTGGCATGGTCCCGAATATCATTTTAGATGCTTATCTGTCTGAAATAGACCTCAAAGCTCTTGATATTTCTCTTTGGTAAATACTAGCCCCTAAGAGGAGCAGGGAGATGCAGTCAGATGTCATTTGCCTCCAGAATATTCTCAATGTGATGGTTATCCAAAGTCAGAGCACTTTTTACAAGGTGGACAGCACTAATAAAAAGTTGTGCATTGATTGAGACCTTTAAAATGATTCACATGTGTCTGGCAATCAAAGACACTACCAATGCATGATTTCTGATGCTACCTGCTGGTAATAAATGTAAAAAAGTCTAAAACTATAAGCAAAACTGTTTCAGTTTCACGGAATCTGTTGCTATTCTCCTAGATACTCACATTTAATGACATTTGTCATGTTGTTGCAGCACCAGATTTCATATTCAGTGTATCCACATCGGCATATATTAGTCTATGGAACAAAAGTAAAACTGAAGCAAGAAGCTAATTTTAGTCCATATAAATGTGTAGGATTTCTAATTCATTCTATCAGCCTTAAGGACCAGTATGTGACAAAAATATCTGCTCAGAATATTCTTTTGAAATAATATGATATATTCTTAAAAGGCCTAGCGTTAAACCTGCTTGTCAAAGACCTCCAGCCTCCTCAGCTATTTTACTGACAGGTGCCTATTATGGCTCATTTGGCCACTATTTTGGCAGAGCTACTTCTGTGATATGGAGAGGACGTGTTTCTGGGGAAAAGGATTAGTGATGTCTAGGAGTAGCTATTGAAGGTGCAGTGGGTGCGCATGCAGAATGTTAAAAAGTTTATTTCAATGCGTTATCACCTGCTGCGGTGTCAAATGTTGAAAAGTCTAAAGCTGAAATTTGATTAAGGTGGATATCCAGCCTAAAATTCAACCATATAAATCTTCCCTAGAAATTCTTCCATGAGGCTTATTGACTACAAAACTTGTTTCCATGTCTTATAGGTTATGGTCATGGTTTACCTACACTATATGGACAAAACTATTGGGACACACTTCTTAATTGTTGAATTCAGGTAGCCTCTTACTTCCAGTGAAGGACAATCTTAATGCATACCAAGACATTTTGGACAACACCATCTTCCAACTTTGTGGACACAGTTTGAGGAAGAACCTTTTCTATTCCAGCATCACTGTGCATGAGCTCCATAAAGACATGGCTGGAGGAGTTCAGTGTGGAAGAGCTTACTGTCCCACACAGAGCCCTGACCTCAACCCCATCCAACACCTTTGGGATGAACTAGAACAGAGATTGTGAGCCAGGCCTTCTCGTCCAACATCAGTGCCTGACATAAATGCTTCCACAAAATCTCACAGACACTCCAAAATCTTGTGGAAAGCCTTCCACAAAGAGTGGAGGCTGTTATAGCTGTAAAGGGAGGACCAACTCGAGATTAAAGTCGATGTATTTTAATGCAATGTCATTAAAGTCCCTGTTGTTATAATTGTCAGGCGTACCAATACTTTTGTCTATATCCTGTATCTTGTTGCCATGACTTCAACGTGTTTATCCCGAGGGTCATTAGCATGTTCAGTGCAAACAATAAAAGATACTAAGACAATAAAAAAGACAATAAATAGTGCAACACAATGACAAGCACATTAGTGGTAGATCAGTGGGTAGGATACTTGCCTCTGGACCTAGGGGTCATGGGTTCGAATCCTACCTTCAGCACACCACCAGTGGGTCCCTGAGCAAGACCCTTAACCCCATGTTGCTCCAGAGAGACTGTCTACTGTATTTTAATAATTGGAAGTCACACTGGATAAAAGCGTCTGCTAAATGCCGTAAATGTAAAAAAATAACAGTGTAACACTGACATTCCTGTGTGTAAAGATTTAGTGTGCTGTAGCAGCAGATCAGTAGAGCAGAATGACTTATGAAAGTGGCTTAACGTTTATGCAATAAAATAGGAGCAGATGTTATGGTAACAAGATTAACATTCAATAAGATTCGATGAGTTCGGATTAAACAGTTGAGTTAAACATGTTGCACAAATCCAGCTCAGAACCAAATAATGACTTAAAAACTTAGATCACTTAAAAAACAGAGAGGAGTTATAAAGTCTTATTGCCACACTGCATTTGAGGCTGTGTGCTCCGATGGCCTACTAAGGATGCATGCATGGGGTGGGAGGGATTGTCCATGACACAGAGAAGCTTCTTCAGCATTCTCCTCTTCCCTGAAATTTGGATAATATATGATTATATTGGTTAGAATATGTTAGAATTATTATGGTTATTATTGATATGGTTATTCCAGAACACAGAACCCTCCGCTGCTGTGTGAGCGTGACATTAAATATTCAGAAGATCTCTTGATGTATCCCTGCATGGGGAAAGATCTCACACTGTCAATTATCAAAATGTTAAACAATGGAGACAATTAGCCAGTCAGAATCATGGACGCAGACAGCTGAGATGTAGCTGGGCTCATTTGGAATCAATGTCATCCAGTCGGGACAATTTCCTTTGTAGAAATCCAATCTTCTACACTAATTAGACGATTGGTGGAAAGTAGATGTGGAATTTATGGAAAACTAGATTTGGGAACTGCAGTCTTTTGAAAGCATTTAAAACATAGTCAAGCACGCTGACAGCTCCCCCCACCTCAGTGCGTCTGTATTCTAATCATATTTAATTTGCTGTTTGCTTCCCATGACTACCTAAATACACTTCTGGGGTTGTTTGTGTTGTTGCTGGCAACATGCCCAAATAAAGTCAGCAAAGAATGACTTCAGAATTACTTGGGATACAACTACTGAAGACTTATTTGCATTTTCAACACAATTATGTGCAAGACTGAGTTTTTGCAAAGCTCAAAGCGTCAGCACTCATATGCTCGCATGCTTGCGTTTGGCAAAGGCCCTCCAGCATGACTGTACCCCAGTGCTCAATACAAGGTCCATAGTCAAGTCAAGTCAAGTAGGTTTTTATTGTCATTTCTACCATGTACACACAGTAAATAACAAAAACGAAACAACATGCCTCCAGGACCATGGTGCAACACAAGAGCAGAGCAGAACTGAACACAATACCACAAGTGCAAACAGGACAGAACACAGGAGCAACAATATAACTAAATGAGACAAGACAACATTCAGTGCAACAGACAATGGAGGATACATTGAGGATAAATACAGTATTTTGACCGATGCTGTATTCTGTAGCAGCAGAGATGTGCAAAGATGCAGAAGAGTTACCATGTGCAAATGAAATGCAGAATAGCAATACATATAACTGTGCAGTTTGTAAGACATGGTTGGAGTTTCCGTGTGGAAGAACTTGAGAGCCCTGATCTCAACCCCATCCAACACCTTTGGGATGAACTGGAATGGAGATTGTGATTCAGGCCTTCTCACCCAACATGCCTGACATCATAAATGCTCTACAGAATGAATAAATGGGCACAAATTCCCAGAAACTCCAAAGTCCTGTGGAAAGCCTTCCAAGAAGAGTGCAAGCTGTTATAGCTGCAGAAGGGGACAAACTCCATATTAAAGTCTGTGGATTTGAATGCAATGTCCTTAAAGTAATGGTCAGGTGTCCCAATACTTTTGTCCATATAGTGTATGTTTCATCGCACACACAGGATCACTATTTTGACTTATTTAATTGACAGGCATAAAAAAGGTACAAATGTGTGCAGGACATTTACAGATGAATAAAACATTGATGATGTCTAACTACAAAAGGTCCATTAAGATAAGATAAGAAACTTTATTTATCCTGAGGGAAATTCTTTTGTCATAAACATGCTCAGTGCAACAAGAGGAATAAAGATAAAACAATAAAGAGTTAGGGGGGGGGAAAGAACAGTAATAGTGCAGACGGAATAACAAAATAACTTTAACAAAAAAACTAATAACTAATAAGCAATATAATAAAATAGCAGATCATGAAAAGTGATAGTGGTGAAAATATGATGAATGCAATAAAACGAGAGAGCAAGATATCCAAGATAGGTTTGCATTTGAGAACCAGGATTTATTTTGACAAAATTCAAAAACAGGCCATAGTTCAGTTAACCTGAAGAGCTCAAGCAGAGAAAAATACAAGTCCCTTGACTCTGTGCCCTTCTGCTACACAGACTGCTGTGCCAGGCTGCATACAATCCCTGATCCGCCCTGATTTTGCTCATATGCAAAACTGAACGGAGTAAGAAAAATTAAAGTGAGGAAAAGACTTTTTCATTTGATCACAGCCAATCAAACTAGCTCTCCTCACTCCAGGCTATAATCTGATTAAATCCTTAAATCCCTGCTGAAAATATGGCTCTCAAAAATGTCCTAAAAAGCAAATGACACCAGCAGGGCACTGGCTTGGCACTCTGTATGCTCTGTGACAGACTGGCAAGGCATTAAATATAGCCATTCTGCACTGGCATTGAAAGTAAGGGTTTCAGTGTTAAACAGTAGTGATTCTGAAACTGTAACTGCATTTTTTTTTTAAGGGAGCCATCCAGAATATAATATACTTTTAGCACAAAGTGATTATTATGTCCAGGGTTTAGGCAGAGGTGTTTATTTTCTAGACCTTTTAATCTGGGCCTTTTATAGTTCTGCCAAAACTGTTAATACAGCAAAGTCTCAATGAAAGCTAACAGTAAGCATGACCACATCCACCTGGGTTCATTTTTCTGCTCAAACCGGTTCATGCTCACATTATTTAACCTTTTAAAATGAAGCCAGCACCTCCTACCCAACTTCAGTCTAATGAAGTCATGTTAGAACGAGCTCTGAACATGAGGAATTAAACAGAATTCATGATGAGAGTGTCACAAAAAAAAAAAAAAATCCACATAATGGACTATAAACGTTCTTTGATTAATATTAATGTTATCTTAGAAGTAAAAAAAACCCTCTGCTTAAGTAAGTAATCTACAAGACCCTGGAGATACCAAACGTCTTTCATATTTAATGATTAATAAATAATGCAGCTGCAATTCACATTGGTAGGACTGTTGCATGGGAGGCAACCACAACAATGTCTCTTTTTCTTCTTCTTTTTCTGTGTTCTTAGATAAACAGGTGCTGTCACCATTTGTGAATAGCCAGCAAAACACTAAATACACTAAATGGACAAATTTATTGGGACCAACAGGGACTTTAATGATATTGCATTCAAATACCTGGACTTTAATATGAAGTCAAGGTCAGGGCTCTGTGTGGACCAGACAAGTTCTTCCACACCGAACCCAACCAACCACATCCTTAAGCAACTACCTTTGTGCACTGGGACACAGTCATGCTGGAATAGAAAAAGGCCCTCATTAAACAAAGTTGGAAGCAAGGCGTTGTCCAAATTGTCTTGGTGTGCTGAAGCATTAAGATTGTCCTTCACTGGAATTAAGGGGCCTAGCCCAAGCCCTGAAAACAGGTGTGTCTTAATACTTTTGTCCATACTGGGTATCATTTAGAGGCCTTTACAAATAAGCTACCTGTCAGAATCACATGCAACCCCATAAAAGTGTTTATCCATCACAACTGCCAATGCATCTCTGAAATGGTAACTCTAGAAAAAGTTAAAAAGGGGGTTGTATTCTTTTTTGTACCATTTGTCTATTCAGCATGATATCTAAAATAAGGTTGGGTCTATGTTTTCAAATCACAATTTAAAGGCACATATGTTAAGTAAAGTTGTCCCTCATAGTCATGCATCAACACGCCACAGCACAGCACACAGTGTGAACAATGTGAAATTCTTTCTCTGCATTAAACCCATTCACGAAGCGAAGCAGCCAGGAGCATAGCCCCGGGGAGCAGTGTGTGGGGACAGTACCTTGCTCAAAGGTACCTCAGTGGTGCTTGTGGCAGTGCTGGGATTAGAACCCACAGCCTTCTGATCACAGGTTTTGGGTCCGAAGGAAGTCTACTCTTTAAGGTCTTTGAGGCCTACTTTCTGATTACCTTTATTTGGCATAATTTGTTTTCCAACCACTCTGTTTCCCATGGATACTGTGCTTGCAAAACTGATGCCAGCATCTCTGTTCTGGCCGCAGGCTAAATAAGCGGATATACTGAATTTAAATAAGTATCGACACTGTGTTAAATTTTCATGATGATCAGATCAGTAGAAACAGTCCAAAATGACTTAATTATAATTTACACTGAAAGTTACATTTCAGTAGATATAAGGTTTTGTTCCAGCAGCGAGGAATGAACAATCTTCACATATTACATCAAACTCTTTTATGAAAAGTAAAGAAAACAAAGAGTTTGAGTTTGCATCGATATAAACCCTGTAAACAACGATGCATTGGAATAACAGTCTCATTGGCGATTCTCTATTTTAAAGAGTCATTTTCAGTCTAGTGTCTATGATGGAAAGAGTGGAGATTGGTGGAGGGGATATACACTGTAAAAATGGTCAATCCAGTCTCAACCATTCAGAAAGTAAACTGAAAAGCCATTCAATAAGCAATTTAGCTTGCATTCAAACGTAGAGCTGTTCAAATCATGTTAATCTGAACAAGTACAGTTATTATGAACCACCTTATATATATTTGCCGTAGAATCAATCGAAAAGACAAGATTTAGCATTAGCATTTAAGTACAGAAGCTCGTTTGAGAAGATGGCTGTGCTGCAATTTATTTCAGTATGGCTGCTCATTCCCATTTCGATTTTTTTTCAATTGCATTTTACCCCAAAAAAGAAAAATGGATCATTATTTTGCTGCTGATATAATAAGGCACTCCTGCTTGGCCAGCGGTGGATAAGTAGAATTTGGAGAATTCGGAGGGAATGATAGGGGCTGTGAATTCTCCACTAAGACGTGAATGCTGCCTACTGAGAACTCAAAGATTAAATGCTCTTTGATGAAAAATGGAATTATGAGCACAAGCTTGTCCGTGCTGAAGGATGCTTTGCTGGGATGGGAGGGGCGGGATGTCTTCCTGAGCCTTGAAGTAAATCCCTTGACATTTCCTGATGTGATTTTTAATTAATTTGGAAGTTTCTGGTACATGAAAAAGGAGAACTTCTTGCCTCTTGAAGCAACGTCCTTTTGATACCTGACCTGCCACCAGTTTGAAGGACATCTTTAAATTCAGTCCAACCAGAGAGTGTTACCCAATCAAATGACATTCAGCTCATCTTATACCAATCTGCAGTGAGGATACATCTCAGATTTGAGGGATGTAGGCCAGTGAGAACAGTCTGAGAGGTTTTCTCATGAGGAAATTGGTTTGATGGGTAAATGGTTCCAGAATGGATCCTCAACACAATGTTACTCTCCTAAAAATGCCATGCCTAAAGGTTCTTTGGAGCAATGCCATAGAACAGTGGTCATTAACCCTCAACCCTTCCCTGCATGGTTTTGTTCATGCATCTGATATCTTAGAGACATGAAGTTGGTATTTTAGATTTGGAGCTAGATTCTACAAGATGGTATAAAAGTACTTTGTTTCCTAACATTTCAGTGCTGTAGCTCTTTTAAAAACACCTGAAACTTCTTGAGTGTTTTTTATGGTTCTTCTGTGTGTATTTTTTGAAGAACCTATGTAACCTTTTTGTTTTTCCTAGGTTAGCTTGGTAGTGTGATGGTGATTATAGATTAAATTAGAAATTCACTAATTTCTGACAGAAACTTAATCTCACTGCATAAAAATATAGTTTGGTGGTCTCTAGTGATATGTTGGGGATGAAATAACATAGCAGGCAATTTTGTGCTCAACCAGAAGCTGCCATACTGTATGCAATCCCAAAACACTTCGATTGTTGTCACTGCTTAAAGGCAAAAAATACATTTACACCATTTTCTCCTGCCCTCAAGCAGCTATGACATGCGTGGTGGCCACAGTTCTTACTTTGGAGCCCAAAGTGCTTCTTTAGTTTTGTACTGGAGTTGCAAAGCTAAGAAACGATAAGGTAAGACAACCCTTTATTAGTCCCACAGGTGGAAATTTGCATTGATACAGCCGCAAAGTGGACAGAACGAGAGAAAAAAGTAGAAGCTACAAAACCAATAGAATAAAACAATACAATGTAACAGCTTAATATAATAAAGTACACTATATAAATATTATATAACTAGAAATATATAAGTTTGCCGGAATCTACATGAATATATACGGTCATGAAAAAAGATAGGAAACCACAATTATTATCTGGTTGTTGTTTGTGGGAGTGTGTCTGTAAAATGTTAATGTCACTATTGTTTCACACACGATTGACCACACTTCAATTCAATATTCCAAACTAAATAATATTTGGAGAAAATAAAAAATAATGTCAAAGGAGTGGCTTCAGGACAACTCTGTGAATGTCCTTGAGTGGCCCAGCCAGGGCCCAGAATCCGATTGAACATCTCTGGAAAGATCATAAAATGGCTGTGCACCGACGATTCCCATCCAACCTGATGGAGCTTGAGAGGTGCTGCAAAGAGGAATGGGCAAAACTGGCCAAGGATAGGTGTGCCAAGCTTGTGGCATCATATTCAAAAAGACTTGAGGCTGTAATTGCATCGACAAAGTATTGAGCAAAGTGATGAATACTTATGTATTGTATTGTATAAACTGATTTCTCAGTTTTTTTATTTTTAATAAATTTGCAAAAATCTCAAGCAAACTTTTTTTTATGTTGTTATTATGGGGTGTTGTGTGTAGAATTCTGAATTTTGGAATAAGGCTGTCGCATAACAAAATGTGGAAAAAGTAATGCTCTGTGAATACTTTCCGGATGCACTGTATATATAAATTTTTTTGTTTTTGTTTTTGTGACGTCCGGGCCTCGTT
Organism: Brachyalestes nurse; assembly: GCA_037974405.1. Taxonomy (NCBI): domain Eukaryota; kingdom Metazoa; phylum Chordata; class Actinopteri; order Characiformes; family Alestidae; genus Brachyalestes; species Brachyalestes nurse. Next base: position 6,855,890 of record JBBPCY010000001.1, read on the forward strand.
CGCCATGCCCCCTTGTCCACCTGAACGCAATGAGCCTCTGCTGCTCAGCATCTGATTGGCTTGCTCAGCGCTGCGCCCAAACATAAACAGCCCAGCACTAGGACAAGGGGGCGTGTCAGACGAGGCCTGGACATCACAGTCACCTGTACTCAGAGGCGGGAGGTTTGAAAGTAGCCAATCTGAGAACGTTATTCATTTCTCCTTGCTGCTGATTGGTTGCTGTCCTGTGACACATCTGGGGTGGAGCTATCTCGAGTGTTTCTTTGAGTGTTCTAGTGTTTCTTTTGTTTTGTTCTTCTTACAGTCCTGTATTTTTATTATTCTAAATTAAATTAATTTATTAGTGTATTTACCCTGCTTATACCAAAGAAAACACGCTTGCATGGATTACAGTACAGCTTATGTAGAGGTAACATCGGTATTTTATATTCTAGCACTATGGGAGACAGCAGTTCAGTGTACACTGTATAGTACGGATATGGGTTTACCATTACATTTTCTTTAAGGGTAATGTGTTTAAGAATATTTGGGGGCATATTTAGGGTTTACACTATTAAAATTGGAATTTGT
>JBBPCY010000001.1:6856976-6885574 GCA_037974405.1 Brachyalestes nurse
GGCATCATATTCAAAAAGACTTGAGGCTGTAATTGCTGCCAAAGGAGCATCGACAAAGTATTGAGCAAAGGCTGTGATTTCTCAGTTTTTTTTATTTTTAATAAATTTGCAAAAACCTTAAGTAAACTTTTTCACGTTGTCATTATGGGGTGTTGTGTATAGAATTCTGAGGGAAACAAATGAATTTAATCCATTTTGGAATAAGGCTGTAACATAACAAAATGTGGGAAAAGTACTGTGCTGTGAATACTTTCCGGATGCACTGTATGTTGGACAGCTACAAACAGGGGCAACAGCCTGAATGCTGTATGTTGGTGTAAAAGATTTGATTCTTTGATTCCTGACATTTAAAACTGGCTTTGGACATGAGATCACATAGTGATTTGCTCGCACTCACGCACACATGAGCAGGGTGGCACCAGAATAGTGCACAAATTAAAGCATCATAGAAACATTCAACTTTGCCATAATCAAGAGGGCATTGTTTTCCCAGTAATGAACTGGCTTCTGTTCACATGTCTATTCTTGGTCTTTTTTAAAGTAAAGTGACTATTTGTCAGAAGTGAACACACCACAGCACACAGCGTGGTGCCACTAACAGTCCTGGGATTCAAACCCATGGCCTTCTGATTGCAGGGGCAACTCCCTAACTACCAGGCCCCCAAAAAATAAAAAGTTATTTATCAATCTTAGCAGCCTTTCTGTAGTGGTTTCCATGATTTATGGTTTTATGTTTCCATAAAGAGTTAAAGAGTTAAAATGCACTTTCCTGAATTTTGTTGCTTTCTTTTGTTTTGTTAATTGAGATAAGAGTTAAATCAATACAAGATAAGAGTTCCTATCACTTGGAATCAGAATTGGAGTGGGCAGCCGAATTTCTAGAAATGAAAAGCCCTTTTTTGCCATGTAATCACTTTAATAGAAGGAAGGAACATGTTGGTAAAAAGTTATTCTGGAAGAAGCTCACACTTCAGACCTTTAAAAAATGGGAGTCAGTTCTGAGCTGCATTGTGGGAGACTGCTTGCGTTTTTTGAACGTGTGTCTTTTTTCTCTTCCTCCAGCAGCAGGAGCGCGGCGATGGTTGAGAGGGAGGGAGAGACTGTCTAGTTGTCTGGGAATAGCCTAAACAAAAGGAAAAGAAAACAAGCATAACTGCAGCGAGCACAAGAGAGAAAACTGGTGTGATCTCACACTCTGACAGAGGGAGAGGGAGAAAGAGAGAGAGAGAGAGAGAGAGAGAGAGAGAGAGAGAAAGTACTTTGAGTAGATAGAGTACAAAGATAGAACACAATGTACGTGTGGTCCTCTGTGTTTTGACAAGTTTATACAGTATTCTAGTAAATAAAACAATTTATTGAAAGCAAGGGGGGGAAATGTGCATCTCATAAGAAACCATCAGAGTGTAAAAGTGGTTATTTGTGGAGAGTTCGGCTGGGGAGCATTTGTATTCCTCCATGTACAGGCGACCCAATAGCTGGCTATTTTTACTCACTCTCCTCTTTCATCAGGGAAGCTGGAGTGTTCATTAGAGTGTAATAGTCCATGTGTATAAAACCCATCATCTGCACCCTTAGCGTCTGCATCGAGAAAGACATGGCTCTTTAGCCTGCTTCCGTATGAAGGACCGCGGCGAGGCCGAGGTAAATTTCTGCCAGAAAGAATAATCAGCCAATCTCTCTCTGTCCATTGCTTTTGTTTTGAGTAATGGCAGTCAAGTATGAGATCTTTGAGAAGGATGGAGGAGAAAAAAAAAACATGTCATGAAGTGGTGGAGGGGCTGGAGGTGCTGAGGTTCTGATTCCATCCAGGTGGCCTTGACCACTCTACCCTTCCGGCAGAGAAATCTGGAGATGAAACAATCACACAGGTCTCATGCTGAGCCCGATTGGCCAATCTTCCAGGTCCTGATTGGCAAGACCTCTCCTGTGGTGTTTCAAGTGTAACATTGCTTTCCTGATTGGCCGGACCTAAAACTGGCCAGAGATGAAAAGGAAGGGACTCCTAAATGGATTCCTTAATGGTTCTTGCCTTGGAAAAAACTCTAATTGGTATGGAACTTGCACTATATAGACAAAAGTATTGGGATGCCTGACCATTACACCAATAGTGACTTTAATGATGTTGCGTTCGAATCCATACACTTTATTATGGAGTTGGTCCCCCCTTTGCAGCCTAGAACTGCTTTTTGGAGTGTTTCTATGGGAATTTGTGCCCATTTATTCTGTAGAAAATTTAGGCACTGATGATGGACGAGAAGGCCTGGCTTGCAACCTCCATTGCACTTCATCCCAAAGGATCATGGGCGTCACCGCCATTCACTCTGAGGGGGACGAGCAGTCTGTCTATGGATTGACGATTCACTTCACTTGCATGCGGTGAGCTGGAGGCAAACCTGGAGCAGATTTTCAGTGGTGTGTGTATTCTCCTATCAATTAAGTGGTGTGGATTCTTTCGTGAAAGATTCAAGATTCAACAGGGGTTTCCAAACACCCCCACTCCCTAAAAGGACGAGACTTTGAGTGCATGCAGCAACCCCACCCCAAACCCCACATTAAAAATGCTTCTGATGCCCCTGCAAAGTATGTTGGATGGGGTTGAGGTCAGGGCTCTGTATGGGCCAGTCATGTTTTTCCACACCAAAACGCATCCAACCACGTCTTTATAGAGCTTGTATTGTGCACTGGGTGGGAGTAGCCTAGAGGGTAAAACACTTGCCTGTGAGCCTGACGATCACAAAGTTGCAGGCTCAAACCCCCACTTTCTACCACTGTGTCCTTGAGCAAGACACTTAACCAGCAATTGCTCCACTGTGTTCCTGTAACTAATGATTGTAAGACGCTCTGGATAAGGGCGTCTGCTAAATGCCACTTTATTTTACTTCACTGGGGCATAATCATGCTGGAATAGAAATGGACCTTACCCAAAGGTGTCCACAAAGTTGGAAGCATGGTGTTGTTTTGGTATGCTGAGGTATTAAGTTTGCCCTTCACTGGAAGTAAGGGGCCTAGCCCAAACCCTAAATAACAGGTTTATCCCAATACTTTTGTCCATATAGTGTACGGCGAGGTTAAAAAATGTTCAAGAAGGTTCTCACACACCTCATCTATCTCATTGCCCAACATGGTTCTTCAAAGAAGGTTATTTAGGGAACCTACAATGGTTCCTCAATGGCATCACTCACTCCAAAAAAGTCTTTTTTGCCTCTTTTAAGAGTACACAATAAAGAGAAAGCAGGCTTGGCCACAGGTGGCTTTTTCATGTTTTTCCCTGGACACAGATGATAGGTGCAGTTCAGAGGGCCTGGATCTCTAGAGGCTTCACACCAGCCTGGGCATGAACACAATCTTTGTTCCTGGGGTTCTGGATTCTCTAAGCACTTTACAGGATCAAGCAGGTTTTAAAGAAGCTCTGTGGTCAGAGACAGGGAGAAAATCCACCTCTCCGCTTATGTGCCTGTGGTGTGGCTGGCATGCACATGATCCAGACAGGCTTCTCAACAGAGATAAGAGAGGAGAGCATCAGTCATGTCCGCCCACTTCTGCTCCAGCCAGTGCCCCAGTCTGCCAATCCTTCTGCCTGTGAGAGAGCAAGAAAAAAAAAGGAATAGACTAAGTAAGACCAGAAGGGCCTACATTTCTCAAATCTCTTCTTCAACAAGATCCAATGATTTCCAGATCTAATGTGACAAGCTTCAGGTATTAAAAAAAGACAGATGGACAATCCGACCTTTGCAAAAATCATAAGAGTTCACTTTTCACACTGGTAACTTCCCATCCTAATCTCTGCGGGCCGGATGCATGCCTGCCACCCATTTGCACGGCAGCAAAGCAGTCTGGGAAAGGAATTTATCTTGATGTGACCATACAGCTGCAGACAGAGAAAAGCTGGCCTATATATCAGATCCACCAGAGGGTAAACACTGGCTAAAATCAATCAAGTAAATTGAATCATTTTTTAATTTTGAAATATGCGAGCCATCATGGAGCCTCCAAATCTGTGGGAAAAGGCAAAAGTAGAGGAGAGCCTGCCAAATTGCTTTTGCTTAATGTGAATAGATTCTAGAATTTGCAGTGCCAGTAAATGACAGAACCAAGCTCATTTTTTTTTGTTAATTACAACATATGAGGATGATTTAGCAATGAACATCACTGCTAGCCCAAGACTTATCGGTTCTATTTTTCCAGTTATTATTATTATGCTCTTTAATTACTATTATTTCCGGCAACATGCCTTAAAACATAATAAGAAATACTAGATATACCACTGATGTTTTCCTTGGAAGTCTCAAGGCACCTGCAATAACACTTTTTTATTATACAACTTAGTGATTCAGTCTCTTTCATAGATAAACCTCTTTGATGAAAATTCTACATTGCTTTTATAAATACATTTAGATGCAAAGGTCTCAGATGAAAAATACTGCAAGAAAACTCCAAAACTTGCATGACAAATAAACACTGGACAGTTCAAAACCCATTTAATTAGCGTTTGGTCAGTACGATTTTACATTGCCTATTTGTTTAGTCATAGATGTTGATGATGATGATGATCTTTTAAAATTATGTTCAAGGCATAAATACATCATGCTTGGCACATTTTTGGTTTGTTTTATTTTTAGTTTGCCTGTTTACATTGCTTTACATTGCAGTGGGTGGCATGTAACACATACAAACACAAACCTGTTTTTGAATGCATTGTCATTGTTGGTGGAATGGTCAGGCATCCCAATACTTTTTTTCCATATAGTGCACCACTAAGAAAGTATACCCCTGTATGTATTAACTCAGGATTGTGTTGTATAAGTTTGGTCAGGTTTGATGAGCCAAACTAAACTCTCCTCAGATCTGCAGAGCAAGAGGTTTCCTCAGCCGCTACTGCCAGACTGACTTAGGTTCTTGACATTTATTGCTTCGCCTAATAGGCATTACAATAAGAAGCTGCCATATCACACCTACAAGAGAGAGAAACATCTGAAGAAATGATGAAGTTAGTAATCAGGTCAAACTATTATTGCACCCATAAAACTAATTGAACATGAAACTGCTGACATCCAACCTGCATATCTTACAATTTAGGGATTATAGTTTCAGGCATGGGTTAGTGCAAGGCATTTTAATCAGATTCCAAAACTAGGTTTGTTGACGGTGCAAGCTTATAAAATGTATGGTCCCTTCATGAACAGCCCTTTTGTACAGTTGAGAGGGTCATTCTTAAACAAAAGTTTTAATCAGGCTGGAAGTGGCACTTGCCCTCAACTAAAAGTATAGATTGCATTTTGCCATCGCTCTCTGAATTCGATAATTTATGAGACGCTTCCTATCCCTTTGCAGGCTGTTGCTTTATCAGTCACTTTGGCTCCGATCTAACGGGCAGATTGTGATCTTTGATTTTTAAGGTAGGGCTTCAGGGACAATGACTTGGAGATGTAGCTCAGGTGAACCACAAATATTAAAGCGTTTTTTAAAAAATAAAACAAACTTTATGGACAGAAGTATTGGGACACCTGACCATTACACCAGCAGTGACAATTGATATTGCATTCAAATACATAGACTTTAATAAGGAGTTTGGTATGCTGAAGCATTAAAGATTTACTTTACTGGAAGTAAGCAGCCATGCCCAAACCCTGAATTAAGAGGTGTGTCTCAGTACTTTTGTCCATATATTGTACCTTAAACTTGCTGGACCATACACTGAACATATGCTGAACTGGCCTTGTGTCTCACTGGCAGTTAATTTCTTAACAATAATAATCATCAATTTTTCAGCCAGGTGCCACATTATTATGAAATTATAAGAAGCAAAAATTCAAAACAGAAATAACACTTTCAGATTGTCAAGACATCATGAAACAAATTAAGAACCAAGAGAATCCACAAAAGCTAAATGATAAAAATGTGTTTTTAAATTAGACTTGCACATGGCAAATCAGTCAGCTGGCCTAGTACTTAGAAGTAAGTCTAGGAGTGTGAAGTCTAGTTTCAAAGTCTAGGAAGCATCACAGAGAATGCTTTATCATCCTTACCGTCTTTATTCTGGACATTGGAACAGTAAGTTAGCCTTGGCCAGATGGTCCCAAGTTCAAATAAATATTCTGGATACCATATAAAGCATTGAAAATGATCAATAAAAATTGTAAATAAATTATGAATTTAACTGGTAGCTACTGACCTGAAGTCAAAAATGGAGTAAACCCTTAGCATTGTAAGTAGTCTGGCTGCAGCATTCTGTACCTAATGGAGCCGAGCAATGGAAAAGCCGTTCAGTGTATGATTTAGGTATTTATGATTGACATGAAGTGCCTTGCAAAAGTATTCACCCCCCTTGGCTTTTTACCTATTTTGTTACATTCCAACCTGTAATTTAAACATGTTTTATGTGATGGATCTGCAAAAAATAGTCTAAGTTGGTGAAGTGAGAAAAGTGTATATAAATAGAATTGTGCATATGTATTCACCCCTTTGCTATGAAGCCCCTAAAAAGTTCTGCTGCAACCAATTACCTTCATAAGCCACTTCATTAATGAAATGAATTCCACCTGTACAATTTAAGTGTCACATGATCTGTCAGTATAAACATACCTTTTCTGAAAGGCCCCAGAGGCTGAATACCACTAAGCAAGAGGCATCACACCATGAAGGCCAAGGAGCTCTCCAAACAAGTCAGGCACGGGTTATAAAAAGATATACAAATTTTTGATGATCCCCTGGAGCACCATCAAATCCATCATCTTCAAATGGAAAAGAAAATGGTACCACAACAAACCTGCCAAGAGAGGGCCGCCCACCAAAGCTCACAGACCAGGCAAGGGGGGCATTAATCAGAGAGGCAGCACAGAGACCAAAGGTAACCTTGAAGGAGTTACAGAGTTCCACAGCAGAGACTGGAATATCTATAAGCCAGACACTCCATAGAGCTGGGCTTTATGGAAGTGTGGCCAGAAAAGCCATTACTTGGTGTTAAAAATAAGAAGGCATGTTTTTGAGTTTGCCAAAAGGCATGTGGATGACTCTCTAAATGTATGGAGGAATGTACTCTGGTCAGATGAGACTAAAATTGAACTTTTTGGCCACCAAAATGCTATGTCTGGCACAAACCCAACACATGCCATCACCCCAAAAACACCATTGCCACAGTGAAACATGGTGGTGGCAGCATCATGCTGTGCAGATGTTCTTTAGCAGCAGGGACTGGTCAAAGGAAAGATGGATGGTGCTAAATACAGGGATATTTTTGAGCGAAACCTATCAAACTGCCTGTGATTTGAGACCGGGACAAAGGTTCACCTTCCAACAGGACAATGACCTGAAGCATACTGCTAAAACAACACTCGAGTGGTTTAAGGAGAAGATTACTATTCACAAGTGAAAACCATCCAACATGAAGGAGCTGGAGCAGTTTTGCCTTGAGAAATGAGCAAAAATCCCAGTGGCAATATGTGGCAAGCTCATAGACTTATCCAAAGCGACTTGCAGCTGTAATTGCTGCAAAAGGTGGCTCCACAAAGAACTGACTTTAGGGTATGAACAGTTAAGCATGCTGAAGTTTTATTTTGTCCTATTTGTTGTTTGCTTCACAAAAAAACATCTTCAATGTTGTAGGCATGTTCTGTAAATGAAACGATGCAAACTCTCAAACAATCCATTTTAATTCCAGGTAGTGAGGCAACAAAACATGAAAAAAGCTAAAGGGTGGGGGGGGGTAAATACTTTTGCAAGGCACTGTATATGATGTAGTGGATGAATTGTTCTGTCTTCACATGGCAGGGATGCTCAAAGCCCTGGGATATTTCTCAGTTGAAAAAAGCTTGTCTATACTAGTTTATTCACATAAGGTTCAAAATTTAATTTGGAATTGAAGGTCACCTCTAAATTTCAAGATGCTGGTTTAATGTATTTTATTTGCAAATGAGCCCAGTTCCCGCTTCGTGTGAGATGTATTCCACTGTGGACCAATTACTAAAATCTTTGTTTTATCAGTGTTAAGCTGAAGAAAGTTATGACATCCAATTTCTCACATCATTAACACAGGCGGGAAAACTGATGTTATCCTCATTGTTTGGACCCAGAGACAGGTAGAGCAACATAACAGTGAAAGTTAATGTCATGTTGCCGAATGATTTTCAAGAGAGAAAATAGAATTGGCCATAAAATCGAGCCTTGAGGTACCCCATATGTAAGCACAGAGGATGATGAATCCTCCTTACCAACAACTGCAGAAGTTCAATTAGATCTATTGGAAAACCAGGCCAGTGCAATTCCTGATATTCCCACCCACTGTTTCAGTCTACTGATCATGATGGCTCGATCAATAGTATCAAAGGCGGCACTTAGGCCTAAGAGGATTAACCTTAGAGAGTGCCATTTGTGTAATGTGTTTATTCTTGAAACTATATTGCGACTGGAGATACTGGAGAAGAACCTCCAGCATCTGCATTGACTTTCTTTAATACTTTAGATAGAAATGGGAGTTTGGAGATGATGGCAGGTGTGGGCGCCAGAAACATTTTTGGCACAGCACCTAAGTCTCGGCTGCTGGGGGGTGGGGGGGGTTTGCAGGGGAGGGTGTGTTCATCTCAAACTCTAGTCCGGGAGGGAAAAACTGGGAGGGACACACGCTGCTCTCTATGTCTCGACTGTTGTCTGGGAATAGACTACTGTTTGGTTCTGGCACCCATGATCGCAGGATTGTTTGAAGCTGATGGGTCAAGGTTTGGTTTCTTGAGTAAGGGCTGGACTACACCAGTGGCCAAATAACTGCTCAGAACATATAAACGAAATGAGGCTATGTCACTGAATTCTTCGAAAAGTCTTATGGGGATGCTATCTACAGAACTAGAAAGATGATGAACTAGTTCAATGAGCTCCTGCTCTGAAATAAGTCCAAAGGAACTCAAAAGACCCTTTTTACATATTGTACCTCTTTGTAAGACTGAGGACACACAAAAGAAGTTCTGAATTTTACTAGTGAAAGCATTTTTAATCTTCACACGTAATCATGCTGGAAACCTCTGTTTATCAAATAGGATTAACAAGGTCATTAATAGTTTTAAACCAATACATGGTGCTGTACATTGTTAGAACTGATAGGCTGTGAGAAATACATCACCCTAGCAGGCTTAAAGGGTGCATTATGAAAGATTTTTTTAAGCTGCACGGCCAGTTTAGTAGCTTTACGAGTTCTCTCATCTCTCTGAGGCTTTTTCCTCAACAAACTGATCTCTTCTCTAATCCAAGAGGATCTCATAAGTTCTGCTCCAGACTTAGTTTGAAAAGGGATGACAGACTTTAAAATTGAAACTCATAACTTATTGAATTCATCTATCAGCTGTGGAGTGTCATCAGAATCCGCAATCATCCAGCTAGAGCAAGAAGCAGAAAAATCAGAAGAAAATGTAGCAGCAGTGTCCACGTTTACAAGTAAAATTCAACATAGAGGTTGCAGGGGTAGGACCAGATACACAATTATCATCAATACTTCATTTAGATGGCAGTATAGTAGACACAAAGGTTATGATTATGTGTTGGGCCTGAAGACAGAGTAATATTAAAATATTCTGCAATTTATCAGTGTATGTAGAGTAAAATCCCCAGTAATGCTGATTTGAAATTTAGCATCTCTGATTCTCCTAAAGGGCATGTTCTAGTCTACAGTTTAGAGATTCCCTGTAAAATATAGCTATACCACCACCAGACAAATTGATTGAATTGAATTAAACAATTGAATTGAAGTGGGGTCATAATTTGAAACAATGATCCATTAGAACCAATCTCTTATTGGAAAGAGAGCTTTAATTTAATAGCAACATCTTAGCAATAACCGTCTTACCCAAGGTAAGTTTTCAACAAATGTATAGGATTCAAATTGTTATAAATAATTTTCCTGTTTTTGCTAATTCTCACTTGCTTTGCTTTAGCAAATGGGTCTCAACATAGAACAGGACGTTGAGCATAAAAAGCAGCGGAGGGGTAGTTGTTGTAAGTAAATCTAGAGAATCACATGCAGATTGACCTCCTAGGACAGAAGAAGGACTACAATATCAGGGGTTAATGTAACATTGACTGGTTGCAACTTTTTCTCAGCAGAGTCAACAAAACCTTGAGAGTTCAATCATTTTGTTTTCTTCAGCTCCGAATAAAATATATTCTCTGCTTGAACTTGAGGGCCCAGAGTGCAAGAGTGAATTCCATCGATCCTAAAGACGGAAGGACGATTGCAAAAGAGATTAAAGTTGTCAATAAAAAATAAATTGCAAGTCGCCTGTAGCCAACTGTGCAACCTAAAAGTATGGCCAAAACGCCATCCTAGGGCTAGAAGTGGACCAGAGATAAAGACAGATTTTTCTCCAGACAGAAGCAGTATGTCAGAAATATTGGCTCCTGAAAGAGTGCCAGCTGATGTTCTCCCTCTAATATATCCACTAACCCTCCACCCAGAGGAACGCAGACGTCAGGCCAATAGCAGTAGCACTGGAGATGAAGGGCACTATGTAGCAGTGGTCCCTCGGCTCCATGGACCTTGCCGGGTTTGACACAGCAACTGGAAGACGACCAACCATGCAGCAGGCAAAGCAGAAGGAGGGGTGTCTTTGTGTTCTTCTAAAACGGAGAATCTATTTCCCAGTTGGATACAGCAAAATCGGGTCAGAAAATGATAGTGGCGGTCACAGCATCTGCCACCTTGCTTTCCGCCGCAAGATTTTCTTTTGCAGAATTCGCAGAGTGGTGGAAAGGCATACATGGTTAAACGGGCTGTAAGCTCATGTGTCTGCAGCTAACTCTCGAATCCTGAGGGAAAGTTACTCATATATCCTGATACTGACTTACCATATAAAAATGTAGTTTGTAACATAATCCAAATGACATTTTAGATATTTTGATGGGGTTAAGTGGGTACCATGCACTTGGTGTCACAAAAGGGACGCACTTGCCAGGAGAATTTCTCAGTTTTATTACAATCAGGCAGTGTACACCAACAGAAAGCAGCACGATAAGTGCACAGCTCACAGAGAACTTAAGGTACTTGTTATAAAGTCCCAGTCACAGGAGGTGACCATGGCAAACCATCTAATGGGGGGGTGAGTGCGATGCAGAGCAGACCGGAGGGTCTTGTGCAAGCTCAGAGCTGGAAGACAGAAACGGCAGGTTGGAATGACGGAGAGCGGATGCTGTGTCAGGTGAAGCTCATAAGGAAGAAACAAACTGAGAATGATGACTGGAGGAAGACGCTCAGGCTCAGGAGACTGGGACAGCTGATGGCATGGCCCATGTGAGCTGGCCATGACAATATCCGAGTGAGGCATCCATAATTTCAAAATATTTAATAGCCCTTTGGAACGACAAAGACCCCTCAGCAGGGTTACCTACCCTACAAAGAGCACTTGCTGAGCAAAGACGTGATTAAAGGAAACCTTTTCATTACAATTTTTTTAATGCATGACTTTCATAATTTCAACAAGAACAGACATCTGCATAACACATAAAAAGCTCAATTTAGCTGAAGTAACAGGGTTATTAAATTATAAGATAACAGTTGTCATAGTAAACGTGCTGTTTTTTAAAATACAGTTTATCATCGTATTTGTTTATAGGATTTATCGCTTGCCACAGCAAAGTGCCTCTGTTCTGCTGCAACTTTAATCTAAAATCAGCTGAATATCTAGCTCATACAGATGAAAATGATTAGAATGATTTTAATGTAATCCTGCTGTGTAATCTTAACCTATCTCTAATCAGATTACTGCCTTTTTTCTGTAATAGTAGCATAATAGAGTTATTTGTTAGCATCCTGATTATGTATTCATTCCGTTCTTAGACATCTCCGTTGTAGACTATCCAAGACAGAACAAAGATAGTCATTTCAAGAGAGGAATTCGTTTGTGCTTCCTCTACTCTGGATTTGCATTGGATTGGTCTCATTTGGAACCAAAGACAATGCATATAAAAGACTAGGTTTTTCTCTAGTAGCGCCACAACTTACCACAAACTATGTGTCCTACAAGCCAGCTTGAGTGACATTTTCAGAAGCATGCATTAGCATTTACTGGCATTTGTTTATTTTGTTTAATTAGCCTTTGACAGAACCTCATAGCTGCTCAGAAGTAGGTATAAACACTCCTATGCACTCTCTGTCTTTTTACCACTTGAACATTATGGTTCTAGGAAAAAAAAACTTTAATTGGTATAGAATCTTTACATGATGTGTAGTGAAGAGTGGCTCCCAAAAAGGGGTCCATTTGGCACTATTTTACAACTGTCAATCACTCTGCAGTCATACAGTCTTGATCAGGCAGAGCAATTGAGTCTTCCTAGTGTTAATAGGTGACTTATAGGTGAAGATATCTTTTCATATCTGACATGATTAATGATCCTCTAGTAACATATTTGTCCGTATTAGGCCCCTGAGAAGTGATTGTATCAGTTTTTGCATTCCCAAACCTTGCATCTTCCCTGCTCTAAAACAGCTGATCTAGTTCAGCATAGATCATTGGGTCTCCTGGACTGGCAGCCATTGGATTAAATGCTTAGACACTCAGTGTCATGTGTGATTTGAAAAGAAACAATATGAGGCTTTAGAGGAAGCATGCATGATATAGCTTTTCCTCTCAGGCTGGTGACAGAGACATATGGCACGGAGAAAGTATTTATAGCAGAGGAGGAGTGGGATTCGGTGGGCATTTCATAAGTAACCTACTTATGGGATTGACTGTCATTATGTCTTTCCTTCACTGTATGACCCAAGTGAGCACTGGCACTGGCAGTCAAAACACTGGATTAAAGTCTTACTCAGTAACCCCAGAAAAACTTCAGTAGGCTGTTCAAGCTGTTCCGTCTAAGCACATTTCCAGAGGCACATGGAACAGCAAAGCTCTGGGTGTATAGGGGAGCCTATATGGTAAAAAAGTTTTTATGTAGTTAAAAAATCTGTTCCTGTAAAATCTGCTTCTGGCTACTTCCCGTATTCCACGTACTACAACACTTCCCATATAATTTCAAAATTCCTGTAGCATCATCCCAGAATAATAATAATTTTTCAACAGAAGTGGTCTTTATTAATGAGTTGGAGAGCAACAGCAAGGAAGTATTCTGTATTTTAAATTTTCAATGAATATTAAAAGTACAAGGGAAGATATTTGATCATACTTTTGAAGATGATGTTTTATATATTCAGACACTATTCATAAGCCTTTTATTTTATACATATATTCATGCATACAGTACTTTACTCTTTAGCCATCCCTCATTTCTTTACATTTTGCTTTGAATCACCATGGTTGGTGCAAAAATACTGTTTCTGCCTTATATTTGGCATATTGAGTAGACTGAATTAAAGAAATAGGGAATAACTTTTTACTCTTACAGGCTGCAAAGGTGCCTAAAGAGACCAGCTGCCTAGATAAAGGAGTTCCAACCACTCAGCACTCAGCACCACCAGTATACTGATCACCGCCTGATCAACTGGAATAATCTGCTCCTGTTTCTTCACTGGTTCAGGACTTAAGCTAGATGGTCTTTGTTCTGCTTGAATGATTCATACGTAAGTCACTGAGTGGCTTAAGGCCCAAAAGCACATTCCTCAGAAACTGGTCAGGTTCAGGAACTGAACTGGAAATGCAAGCCTTTATAAGTCCTTCTGTTAGCCTATAAGAGCTATTCCTCAAGGCTACATAAAATAAAAGTCTGGCTATTTGGAAACAGAATATATAGAAATGAGTGATGGCTCAAGACTTTTGAATGGTACTGTATATTCAGTTCGAATGAATTCACATAATACACTTTGTTTTTGTACTTTTTAATGAAAACAAAAGAGTATGTACTGATAACCATGAATATGTTTAAAAAATGAAACTGATCCACAAAAACTGGTGTGCCATCTTAAAACAAGTCTATGGAGGCGAGTGGCATGCTGAGCACTTCCCGACTGACTTCCAGTGAAAAAATGCTGGACTCTTTGACTGAGTGCAGGTGAGGAAGGTGGGAGGAAGGAGTCAGAGGGGTGTGGGATGTTTCTGAATGGAGGAGGCTGGTGTGGCTCAAGCCAGGAAAGAGGGGATCAAGCATGCATTTGACACATCGGCACGGATTAGCTTCCTGGGGATACAGCAGCGAAAGCTTTCTGCTCTCTCTCAATCCCTCTCCTTCTCAAAGCAGCTGGCCTGCTCTCATTCTCTCTCTCTCTCTCTCTCTCTCTCTCTCTATCTCTCTCTCTTTCTCTATCTCTCCTCAATCACCCTCTTCCATCTCACTGGCTCCCTCTCCCTTTCCTTCAATCCTTCAATCCCTCTCTTGCTCTCTCTCTCTCTGTGCTCCTCCCGTTATAATCAGTCCCGTGCAGGCAGAGCCCTAATCCTATTTGTTCAAATAAATAATAAAAAGTGTGGCGACGCGCTCTGTGCACCCGTGGTGGTCTCTGAGGGTGGTAATTGCAGCAATTCAGCCCTGATCAGATGAGCTCGGTGGGGGCCAGGCAGCCGCCCAGCTCCTCTGTGACCTTGTTGCGTGTTGGTAATTTTCCACAAGCTTAGAGGATATGCAGCTGGCGGGTGGTGGTGATGGTGAGAGGGGTGGTGTTGGGGAGGAGGGGGGCGCTGCAGGTTGCTAAGGCACAAGCATCCAGGGATTCAGGCACAAAGACCCTACCAGGGGACAACAGCCAGCTAGAGATGAGACGGCGCCACCGTCTTGGAAAAGGCTCTGAAGGGCTGATGATATAATTGCCAATGAGACTGATAGGGTTGAGTGGGGCAGGGGGAGAAGGGGGATGTGCAGAGACTGCAGAGCATACAGCGCTAAGCTAATGGGCTTACAATAGCTGCAAATATGGCTTTGTACATTATGCCATGTGTTACTAAGCAGTTTGTTTAGTCCAATTTTGTGAGCCATTCATTCAACAATGAACCATTATTGAACTTGACAACTATCATCTGTAAGCAACAACACTCGAATGAACATATTAAGATTCATTCAACACAGTAATGGACCCTGTTTCATTCTATCTATGTCGAAAAGATGCCCCAACAACCTTTATCATATTTTCAGACGTGCCCATATGTATTACACTATGCACTACTAAATCGTTTATGTGGTCCAATTGCAGAAATGTACTCACTTATTGAACATTTGTCATCAAGGCCATGTTAGTGTTTTCACTGCTCCTCTTCTTGCACTTCAACCTAGAAAACACTTGTTGGTGACTTGGACTAGGTTTGTTGGGAGTATGGAGAATTCTAAAATGTGTAAAGCGGTCCAAATAACCAAGTTTGAGAAACATCGAATTAGAGCATTGAATTAGGTAGTCTAATCATGGAGTTCCCCTGCTCTGCATACATTATATGGGCAAAAGTATTGGGACACACCTGTTTTTCAGGGTTTGGGTTAGGCCCCTTACTTCCAGTGAAGGACAGTCTGAATGTTTCAGCACAACAGGACTTTTTGGACAACGACATGCTTCCAACTTTGTGGACGAGATTGCGAGCCAGGCCTTCTCGTCCAACATCAGTGCCTGAGCTCATAAATGCTCTACGGAATGAATGTATAACTCCAAAATCTTGTGAAAAGCCATCCAAGAAGAGTGGTAGCTGGTATAGCTGCAAAGGGGGACTGACTCCATATTAAAGTCTATGTAATGTCATTAAAGTCCTTGCTGGTATAACAGTCAGGGGCCTCAATACTTTTGTCCATAAAGTGTAATTTGATCCAACATACTGCTAATTAGCAAGAAAATGTGCAAGGCATAGGTTAGATACAACAGGACCAGAATTGAGAACTTTTGGTATACAGTACAGGCTACTTTGGTCTATATTTACTGACCGTAGGTGATTTGTTATTTTTTAATAGACAAGATGGCCCAATGGGATCACCCACTTGCTCCACTACCACCAACCAGCACACCCACACCTCCTAAAGGACTTTGTTGCAGGACACCTTAACCATAACTTTAATATCAATGATTCAACAATTACATTATATCCAGTTATCTTCACTACACTTGTAGTTTTATGACTGTGTGTTATCTGTGTGTTAAGTCAGACATCATGCTGAGCTTTGTTTGGTGTTCCTATGTCTTGTAGAACCACCGTTATTGTTAATAAAAAAACATAAGAAAAAGAGATACTGGAGTTTTAAAGAATGTGTCACATGCAAATGCCCATAGGGAAAAAATGGCCAAATTACTTATATTTTAGGTCTAGAGCTTTCAGGATATTTTCCGCTCACAAGTGGGTGGGGAAATCCCGCAGACTGAGGGAGGGTCTGGAGAGCTCCTTAGATTTTCCTTAGATTTCTAAGAGTTGAAGTATAGAGTAAGTGCACCTTTAAATTATATAGAGTGGACTGAGTTTACTCAGACTGGATTACTCCTGTTACTCACAATACACTATGAGTCAGGTGGACTAGACTATCATGTTCAACTAAACAAACCTCTCTCTCTCTCTGCTACTATGGGATGGAGTTAGAGGTTGGCATCGTTAGGAACCAGAGATGCATTTCAGTAATTTTGCTGTGTGGATGACATCCCCATGTCAAGAGCACCCCCATACTTATTTGTCATTTTATTTTATTTCTAGTTTTAAAAAGTCCTTCTTTGGCGTCACTGCAGAGAAACTTGCAGCATCTTTTACGTGCACCAGTCCAGGAGTACTGTTGTGCATATTTTGGTGTTTTTCTGTTCTAACTCACCTATTTCACAAGTCAGTTTATTGATTTCAGGGTTGAGTGTACGTCAGAGCAGAGAAACTCTCAAATGCACTGTACAAGGTTTGTGAAGCAGTGCTAGAGATCAAATATCTGAAAGTGACCCATCTTCCCATTTTATGCTGTTCACATCACCCCGGTCCCATGTGCTGGGATTTATGGCACATGGATATCTGTTTTTAAACAAAGCCATTTCCCAGAATCACTCCCTTCTTGCTGTTATCGCTCTCTAAAGTAATGCAGTATTCCGGGTTCCCACCTCTGCCGCCCACTGCAGACATCCCCGAGGGTTAGGCTGTTGCAGGCCAGCGCTTATGGTTCATTTCTCTGCATTGGTCAGGCATTAAGTCGGAGTCAGGCAAGGGTCAGGATGTGTGGTATTAACTGGATGGCGAGGGGATACATTCCCACTTCCTTGTATCACATCTGTTATTGAACTGCTCCATCTTGCCGAGGTCGTGGTGTCATTCGGGGGTCTGCCACCTGGAGTCCCTTTGTCAGATCGGTGGGCACTTTCCATGTTTCTCCAGTTGGGCCCTGGAGGGAGTGAGTGTGTTGTAGAGTACAGCTTTCCACTCCTACCTTTTGCCATATTTGTTACAAGTATTAGCTTTAGGCTACTGGCAAGTGAGCAAGTCTAATGAAATTCTTTTTTTTCTGCACAGGGCCGAGAGAGAAGGAAAGAGAAAGTGAGAGATAGAGAGAATTAGCTTAAAGCTGCAGAAATATGAGCTGATACAAGAATGGCCCCCATACTACCGATTACCCCCAAAGTGTTAGGGATTATCTGCTAATCATCTGCATCACTGAGTAGCTCCACAATCCACATTGTTAACACTTGAAACAGAAGCTGGATTCATCCATCATGATCATTAGCTCTGTACTTAGCGAGTCTCACATTTTAAATCCCTCACTGCACCAGAGAACAAAATGTGGTGAACAAGCAGTTCGGCATACGAGAACCCACGGAAGGGGGCTTGTCATGGGGGTATTGTTCAATTTGTCCAATTTTTCGAAGATTCATTATCATTTTCGCCTTGATTGCACGTTCATGGGGACTCCTGGGTCTTGATTGATGAAAGCTCAAATTATCATCACATTAAAGCAAATAGAGGCCTCAAAAGATCATCATAAATTAACATTTAGGAACACAGCAAGAGACAGAGCAGCGCAAATTCATTCTCCACCTCCCGCCTGCCCTCAATCTAAAGCAATCTAAAAATAAAACTCTACCGATAAATTGTATCAAAGAGTTTAAGATTCATTGCATCACATAAAGTGGCTACAACTCTTGACTAAATGATTGACAGGAAAAATATAATATATCAACATTCAAAGTATATGTATGCCAAATACCTTCTTGCTCCAGTGTCCATCTAATCAAGTGGATTTTATATGACTTATCAGCTCACGCCTGTATTTGAATTCCTACATAGTGCATGTAGGGTGTATGGAGCCATTTGAGAGACAACCTTGCTGCTCGTCTGTGTTTATTTAAGTCCAGACACATTTCTCTTTATAGCATGTTGCTCAAAGTTTCGTTAAGCATTTCTGTGATAGTTCAGGCCCTCCGACATCCAGTCCAGTGGTTTTGGCCCATATCGCATACTGAGTACTGGATTATCGCACACCTAATGCTAATGGTGGGGAGGCATATGTTTCAAATACTTGTGAACTACATCAGATCTTTACTAGCAGTGCAAAACTACGCAAGTCAACTTCAGGCACCATATATTTTACATTTACAGCGTTTAGCAGATGCTTTTATCCAGAGCGACTTCCATTCCCTAACTACAGGGGGCAGTCTCCCTGGAGCAAATTGGAGTTAAGGGTCTTGCTCAGGGACCCACTGGTGGTGTACTGAAGGTAGGATTCAAACCCATGATCCCTTGGTCCGGAGGCAAGTATTCTACCCACTGAGCTACCACCAGCTGCTCAATTATTTCAATGGTTCTCAAACTTTTCAACATTAAGGCCCACCTATCCATCACAGCATGTTGCCAAACAGTTACTTTAAGTAGGCTGCATTCTCTAGCCAGATTTTCTTGAAGGAACAGAAAGTAGCAAAAATGAGCTGCAAATGTTGCATGTCAGATTTGTCTGAACTGAAGTGTCAGGATCCGAAGGCCTTGGCCGCAACCCTAGACAGCAGGGCTGCCAATGAAACTCAGCTAAAGTCTGCGGGAACTGCAGAACTGTAAATGGTGAAACAACTTTTTTCCTGTTCCAGAACACTGTGTTATCATCCTTCAGACAAATAATACGGTTCAAGGCAGTCTGTCTTATCCGGTCGTGTTGTTTTTTTTTTCTTTCTTAGCTTAGATTCTTTTAACTCAGCAGCCCTCCTTCAAGCTGAAATGTACAGAAGACCCTTCAAAGCGATCTCCTTTAAACTGTGAGTTTGCCAAGCAAGGTTTTTCGCTCCTCTTTTGTTCGAAAAGCAGTCTTTGACCTTCATTTGTTGTTGCTAAACAATGGCTTTAACCAGTTCAAGAGCACTTTTACTTCCATGTAGGACATTTTAAACGTTTTGATCTGACTCTGAGAAGCAAGAAGTGAACCGTGCTACAGAGGTTACACCATCATTTGTATGAGAATGGCTGATTGAAGGTCTGTCTTTATCATATGGTCTGGAAATAACAAAAAAAGGTTCTTTGCCTAATTAGCTACCACATTATTTCACTAATTACTTCTGTCTGCAGTTCACATTTACTTCCCGGAGTTATGTGTGAATGAAAAGGCACTCAAATAGAGGTGCCAAAGACTGAGAAAAATTCATTGATTCCCTAATTAATCTTTTCACGGAGGGTGTATAAAAACGAATGTAGATGAGATAAGAGTGTGAAAAAAAACTATTTTAAATTGTTAAATGTTTCTGGTCAAAGTTAACCCAAGCAAAGCTCCTGGTCCTGACAACATACCAGGACGGGTGCTCAAGGAGTGTGCAGACCAGCTGGCCAACGTCCTCACCGATGTGTTTCACACCTTTCTAAGACAAGCTGTTGTTCCTTCATGTTTAAAGGCTACCACATTCATCCCCAATGCCAGGAAATCATCCGTGACCTGCCTGAATGACCACCACCCTGTAGCCCTCACACCTGTCATGATGAAGTGCTTCCAGAGAGTAGTCATGAACCACGTTTATAGCTGCCCTTCACAGCTCCCTGGATCCCCTTCAGTTTGCTTATCGCCCCAACCAGTCTACAGATGATGCCATATCCACTGAACTACACCTGTCACTCAACCACCTGGACAAGAGAAACACCTTAGGATGCTGTTCATTGACTTCAGTTCAGCATTTAACACCATCATCCCACAGAAACCCTCAGTCTGTCCGTATTGGCACCAATATCTCCAGCACCATCACCCTGAGCACCGGAGAACCAGGAGTCCTAAGCCCTCTGCTCTTCACACTCCTGATCCATGACTGCTCAGCAGAGTCCAGCTCCCATCAAATCATCAAATTTGCTGATGATATGATGGTAGTGGGTCTCATAAGTAACAACGACACAGAGGAGGTGACAAGACTGGCTGCCTGGTGTAAGGACAATAATCTTTTTCTCAATGTCAACAAGACAAAGGAGATGATAATTGACTTCAGGAAATCCAGCCCTGCTCATACACCTCTCACCATCAACAGTGCTGCTGTAGAGAGGGTCGACAACACCAAGTTCCTGGGCATCCATATAACGGAAGACCTCTCTTGGACCCTCAACTCCACCTCCATAGCTAAAAGAGCCCGGCAGCGCCTGCACTTTCTACGGAGATTGAAGAGAGCGAGCCCCCCCCCATCAATCCCCACCACAGTCTCCTCTCCTGTTGCATCACTGTCTGGTACAGAACACGCGCTGTCCCGGACTGTAACACACTGCAGCGGATAGTGAGAGCAGCTGAGAAGGTTATCGGTGTGCCCCTGAAGGACATTATCCAAACCCGCTGCTTTAACAGAGCCAGTAACATTGTGAAGGACTGTTCCTACCCACTACACGGACTCTTCTCTCTTCTACCGTCTGGCAAACGGTATCGAAGCTTCCGTTCTGGTTCTGCACGGCTTCATACCACAGGCCATCAGGGCCCTGAACGCACACAAACGCATATAAATGTCTAGCACATAACTCACTTTATGCTATTCATACTGCCTAAAATGTCTACACTTTGTTTCCATACTGTGCTACAGTCATACTACACTCAATTAGCACCTGCACTCTACTGTAACCCTGTTTACTGCCACTACAAGCACCCTAATGACCCATCACTGCTATAAATCTACACTTACTCATTGTTTTTTCTGTGCTGTTAACAGTGCAATAAGAATAAGAAAATGATTACAGTGCAACATATGCTCATGTGCAATAATGTGTATATATAGTCAATATTTTAGTTTCGGGTAAACTCAGTTTCCCATTCACATTACTGTTACGCTGCTACAGTGTCTATTTATTGCTTATTTATTGTAGTGTTCTGTCGTCCCTGGAACTCTGTTTAATGCTGCTAACTTCCGCCTGTGCAGTAAGACCTAGAGTGCAATACTAATCACTCAGAAGGTTAAGTAATGTCTACATTTGCTGTCTATTTATTGTCTGCCTCTTGTCCTCTATTTGTTGCAGCCTGCACTCTTGTATTTTGCTATATGTTGCACCGTGGTCCATGGAGAAACACTGTCTCATCTCACTTTGTACGTGTACACAGCTGCTGATCACAATAAAGTAACCTTGAACCTGAATGAAGCAGAGGGCAGCCACTGGTGCCTGGGGAGCGGCGTGTGCAGATGGTACTTTGGGTACCTCATTGGTGCCACTGGCAGTCCTGAGATTCAAACCCACAGCCTTCCGATTACAGGAGAGACTCCTTAACCGCCAGGCCACCAGCTGCCCCAAACCAAATGACCATGCGTTGGCTGGGAATTGAACACGGGTCAACTGTTTGGAAGGCAGCTATGCTCACCACTGTACCACCAACTCTCCTTTATACTGCCCACACTCCATCTACATACTGTTAAGGTTCTACACCAATTAAAAGGTACTCCTAGAAGGTTACGTTCTAACCAAGAACTATTTTGGAACCTTTATTTGTAAGACTGTGATTATAGTATTGATGCCACCGGCCCCCATGGCCAGGAGTTCGAATCACTTTGCAAAACCAGGATCAGGATACTTCTAATATAATGTTCAGGCATTGTATCATTCACACATGCAGCCCTTAAAGAGTGCTTTACTAGGGTGCACATGTTCGTACATGCCATGAAAATCCATGCAAACAGGACGTCCTCGGCATGAATGTGCATCCCTCCTTCTTTTTCTTCCCCACACCATGGTGAACTGGTGGTTAGGGTTCTGCCCCGCAAATTGGAAGGGATTGAATCACAGGACTGCCAGTGGCACCACTGAAGTACCCTTAAGCAAAGTACTGTCTCCACAAACTGCTTCCTGCAAACACTGCATTCCTGGCTGGCCACTGCTTCACTTGGGTTAAATGTAGAGAAGAATTTCATGCTGTTCACACTGTGTGTTGTGGTGTGTTCATGTATGACAAATGGACACTTTACACTCTTGTAAAAATTTGAGTGTGAAATTCAAGGCGTTAATTGATTTCGTTTACAGTTGTGTTTGCGCAAGTTGCGCAAGTTTTGGGCCATTTCTCTCTATAATCCTGTACAAAATTGAACCTTTTTCCCACCAGACTAAACTAAAAAACACAACCATTGCTAGAAATGTCCCACTTTGGAGGCTGTAACCTAGACATTGCTGTACTTTCTGGTAATATATCAGCTTTTGTTCGTACATGAGCCCTTTTGGTAACTACCCAGATATTGTAGTAGGTCAGGATTCATTGCAGGATTTCATGTTAATTAAATATGTATGTGCACACGTGTCAGGAGCTCAAGAGAGCAGTGGAAAGAGAGGGTACAAATCACAAAAAAGAAACCAAAACAAAACCTTTTAGTCCAATATTTTATATACTAAAGACACCGTTCTCGCTGAAACTGTCCAATTCTATTATACTCCGTCAAGGGATGTTGAGCACAAATGAAATGTAATAATTTATACATCCTAACATGATTGCTTTTCCTGCTCGCCTGTCTCACACTAGTGTGAAGCGAGAACTTGTCCAGAGTTGTCAGACAGCCCGTACCGCAAACGGCTTTTTTTCCCCCCACAGGAAAGTGCCAATCATGCAACTCATAATTAATCCATAATTCATGAGTAATTCTCTCGGCCTTCCTTCTCTTCTTTACTGACCACCATATGTTTGTGCCATATGTCTCGCTATTGCAGAATGCTGTGTTTTGAAATGGCTTCACAGCTCTGAGGGGTCTTTACTTGGGTAGTTAGGCGCAGGTGATATTGGTCAGATGGCTGATACAAATATAAATGGTTACGTCTTGTTACGTCTTCTTCCGATCAGATCTGGGGAGTCCCTCGCTGTCTTCAAGCGTCGACTGAAGACCCAACTCTTCAAGGAGCACATTGGTGACTAACTGTCTCTCATTTTGCTTGCTTATTTAAAAAATAAAAAACCTTATCCATCCCTTCTTTACTTCTGTCTTTACTTCTGACTTTTCTTTGTTATGTGTTGTTTAGATATTGTCTGACAGGTGTTGTTTAGGAGTACGGAGCGTTCAGGTGTGCTGAGCATGCAGTAACCTGGTTGAACAGTAGACATTGATTTAAGTTTAGCTTGCAGGTTTAAGGAACAGATGTGGACTTGAGCAATTGATGTACATCGCTCTGGATAAGAGCGTCAGCTAAATGCTGTAAATGTAAATGTCTAATCTTTTGGCCGATTTTGACGTCTACTGACATTTTTCTGCCATGTCATTTTTTAAATTATAAATGTAAATTGTATTTGGAAGATTACAACTGGCCACATTTAGCCAGTGCACATGTGTGGTGACACAGAGGCTTTTCACAGATCCCGAGGGCTTATTTTGCACTTCATAGCAGAGAAAAAATGTCTACAGCTTCTGTAATCTTGCCCCTCATGGCTCTCATGTCAGGCTGCCATGTTAACACCACTGATACAAATAAGACACTGAAGTTGATGTCATTTTATACGTAGTGATGTGAGGTTACTTGCTTGCCCCAATTGCTCTCCATGCTACAAAATAAAACGAAAATAAAATGAACTATGACAGTGGGTGTAATGTAAACTCTATCAAATAAATGGTAGATATTACAGAAATACAGACATGTGCCATGTTTTTCTGCAACAATATCCAATTTAAGGGTTGAACCAAGACGCATAAATATAAAAAATAAAGCACTAAGCCTTTAGATGCCATGCTTTAGAGTAGTAGCATACGTCTGGAGTTAGACACTAAAAATGGACAGCTATTTACTAGTTTGTTACAAACAGTTTCTTCAACCGTACATAAATGTGCCTAAAATGTGTAGTAAACTAATTTGATTGTCCATAATTAGTCTTTGTCTTTGCAGATATCATTGACACTCGAAAGGGTCTTTCACAACTAAACTCCTATATTATATGGATAAAGGTATTGGGACACCTGACCATTATACCAACAGGGACTTTGACATTTGCATTCAAATATATAGACTTCAGTATGGAGTTAGTCCCCCTCTGCAGCTTCACACAAGACTACATGAAGGACATTGAATTCTGCATGGAAAACATCCAGAACAATTTGGTCATTTTCATGCTCAACACACACCTCTAAACCTGATAAACCTGATGATGAAAGGGGTATGTTTGAGCAGCAAAATGACAAAGGCTTTTCACAAGATTTTGGAGTTTCTGTGGGAATTTATCACATTCATTCTGTAGAGCATTTATGAGGTCAGACACTGATGTTGGACTAGAAGCTTTGGTCCACAATCTCTGTTCCAGTTCATCCAAAAGGTGTTGGATGGGGTTGGGCTCAGGACTCAAGGTCTTCCACACCAAACTCCAACCATGTCTTTATGGAGCTCGCTTTGTGTACTGGAGCACAGGCACAGCCCCTTAACACCAAGTTGCTCCAGAGAGACTGCCCCCTGTAGTTAGGGAATGGAAGTCGCTGTGGATAAAAGCGAATGCTGTGAATGTAATTTTAAAGTACAAAATGCACCTTTGTGGTAAGTGGAGCTGATCAAATGGAAAGTAATTGTAGATCAGGTGATACCTAAACAAGGTGGCGAATATCTGAAAGTATATATAATTTTATGATTTAAAATATTGTTTCTAAACTTTTCAACAGTAGTCTGTGCTAGTACGACAAAGTTACTGATGTAGCTGTTTATTAGGTTTGATTCTTTTCTGCAGGCTATATCTCCTACTGTGCACTCGCTGATCCTCCTCTGCAGGGTTGTGTCTTTGGAATGGCCCATTGTGCTCCGCTAGTGCGATGCGGTGTTCCAGAGCCCTCCAGCGCTTCGGCTCATTTCAATATTTATTGAAACTTTACCAAGCCCACTCAAAGTGACACATAGCAATCAGGAGTTTTTTTAGCTGCCTGGAACAGACACACTGCAGCTCCTTTCAGCTCGTGCCTGCTTCTCCCTTCGCTATGCTCTTTCATCAGTTGCTGTATGGAAAGGAAGGGAGATCAAGCTGCCCAGTCATTCCTCTTCAGCGGAGGAGAAGTTTAAATCAGAATCTGGTAGCAATCACAGCTGCTATCACTCGTGAGAGCAGGTAGCTTCACTTCTGGAAAGCAGCAGAGCAGGGAGAGTAATCCATTCCTTCTCAAAACGAATCCATACCGAGGCCACTAGAGTGGAATTACCTCCTACAGTCAGAGATGTGTTAACTCGGGCTGGTTACACCAACACAAGAGAGGACAAAAAGCTAGTAATTATAATCAGTATTTTGGTCTATCACAATAACAATATTACAAAGTATTTGTTACATATGTCATACGGTGTTTTTTCAAGGGACTCTAGACCCTACTCTGATAGATGTATCTGTTTTCTACTCGAAAATAAACTCTGTGCTTCCTAAGCATGTTTCCTGTTTGTTATTTTTAGTATTAGAGCGTTTTTAGAAATTAGGGGGGTTCCAAATCTTTATCTGGTATTGGTATTAGTCTGATACGAGCAAAAATCTCACACAAGCAACACAGACGAGATGCAATATGACTCCCTAATGAATGCATTTTGTAGAATTAATATACAGGCTCCTAAATAGTTCATTATACAGCTCTGGAAAAAATAAGAGACCACTGCAAAAATGTTCAGTTTCTCAGGTTTTATCTTCTAAAGGTGCAAGTATTGAACTGAAAAGCGTTGCCTTATTTTTTAAGAACTGCTGACAATATTTCTCCTCATTTCCAAAAAAAAATATTCTTATTTAAAGCATAATTTTAAAGGAAATGACAAAACATCAAAATAAGACAAATGATGCAGTGTTTACAGAACATGAATAATTCTAAGAAAAGCAAATCTCTTGTTCACTCTTAAACAAAATGGCAGTAATTACCTTTGACGCACTTCTAGTAATGTTTTGCCATTCAACTGGTCTCACTGCGAGAAGAGAGTGTTGATTACAGCAGTGTTTTTTTATACTTTTCCTTGCCATATACTTCAATGCCTCCAGCACCTTTGTGATGAACTGGAGCGGAGATTGTGAGCCAGACTTTCTCATCCAACATCAGTGTCTGACCTCATAAATGCTCTACAGAATAAATGAGCACAAATTCCCACAGAAACTCTAGAATCTTGTGGAAAGCCTTCCAAGAAGATTGGAAGCTGTTATAGCTGCAAAGGGGACCAACTGCATATTAATGTTTCTTTTTTTTCTTCAGATGTACAACCAACAACCCCCCCCCCATAACCCCTTTAACAACTCAGACTTTAATCACCTGTTAACTACTCTATTTATTTATACTGTTTTTATATACTGCGCATTCTCTGGCATGTTGCTGCTGCAATGGCACAATCATATTTATTGCTGTTCTGTATTGGTGCTACATTTGCACAATCATGTTTATTGCTTCTCTGCATTTTTTTGCCCAACTTCTGTTCTGCATCTTTGCACACAACTCTCTGCTGCTAGAATAGAGTCAAAATACTGCATTCATCCTCACTGTAGCTGTTGTAAATTGCACTGAACATTACCTTTATTGTCTCGTCTAGTTGTATTGCTGCTTATGTTCTTTGTCCTGTCTGCACCTGTAGTCTTGTGTTCGGTTCTGTTCTGCTCTTGTGTCGCACCATGGTCCTGGAGGCATGTTGTTTCGTTTCACTATGTACTGTGTTGTATATGGTAGAAATGACAATAAAACCCAATTGACTGTCAAAGTCTCTGTCCCAATACTCATAGTGTATTAGTTTAATTGTGAAAGAACCTTTCGGGTGTCAAAGATGTGCAAAGACGCAGACTAATTATGGACAGTCGGCAGTTCATTTAGTGTGAAAATAATTCAATAACTTTTAGAAGTCATCATTATCACTGGTGATAGGAATAGCATGTGTACCATCTAAGCACTGGCCCTTTCATTACAAGAGAATGCGAATTCTTTCCCTGATAATGACACAGCCATTTATAGTCAGGAGACCAAGACAGCATAATTGGCCTTGCTCTCGCTTGGTGGTTGGGATGGCCCTCTCTCTCTCCCCATCACTCAGTGGTAACCAACGCGGGCTGATGTCAAAGAACTGACAGTTAGCTTTCTCCTCACGTTGTCCAATGACAGTTTGCTGGCAGAGACAGTGACTAAACTGGGGGGAAAACAAACAAATCAAAGAAAACAAGAAGAACACTAATTATGGACAATCAGATACATATACAGATACACTTCAATGTGTATCTGCACATTTCTCACTAATAAAGGTTTATTTTATCTTATCTTAAGGAAAGGATAATAGGATTCAGTTGCTCCTAGCTCATTACAACAAAGGAAGAAATTCTTGAGCTTGATTTTCTTTTGGTTATTTCTTGTTATTTCTTAAAACTACATAAAACCACGTAAAACTACATAACTGTGTAGCAATACCGCATGAACTGAATAACATGGCCATGGGCGCCAGAAGCATTTTTAAATTGGAGTGGAAAAAAGTGGGGCGAGGGTGAAACGCAATTTTGGGGGTGTGGGGGGTACGTCCCCCAGCTAATAGTGGTTCTGACGTCCATGAACATGGCCCACTACCAACCAGTCCAGTCTCAAAAGAACCACCTTTGCAACAATTGTTGTCAGGCATATAGATGTCAGGTCTGTTAACAAAAGTCCTTTCTTGGTTGGTTTTCTTCTCGTAAGTGCTTCCCAGAAGTCCTCTAAAACAAATGTATTTAGGAATTTTGAAAGTAGGCTGGGTTGTCTTGTCTTTAGCAACATCTTGTTTTATCAGCCAATAAAGGAGCAGAAATGGAGGTGAATATAGACGGCGTGTAGCAGGATGACCGCTGTGCCTTCGGGGACACGGCGCCCTGAGCTAAAGGAGGAGAGAGAGTGAAATGGTCCTTTCATCTTTGAGAGGCTAAGTGGGCAGAGTGGGAACAAATAAAAGAATCATGAGATGACTCATACACACACACACACACATCAGTACCTAGGGAAAAAGATTTGAATGTGCTGACCACTTTTCTCAATCCCAAGCTTAACAAATTGTACAAGGGCAGCGGTTCAGTCATTAGCAACACAATAAAATATGTAATCCCCCCACAATTAAAGAATATCAATGGTGTGTTCCACTTTCGATATTGTAAATTTGAGTTTTACAATCATTCAAAGATCACCAGACCATGTTAATACTTTCTAAAGTACAGTTTCTAACAGACAGTTTGGTAGCAGAGGTTTTTTTTTGTAATTTTTTGATCAAATATTTATATTTGATATTTTTGGACAGGTTTGTTCACACAAGACTACATGAAGGACATTGAATTCTGCATGGCAAACATCCAGAACAATTTGGTCATTTTCATGCTCAACACACACCTCTAAACCTGATAAACCTGATGATGAAAGGGGT